>OY744521.1:74859418-74996918 GCA_963556195.1 Sepiola atlantica
TTCTCATCTAAATTATTAAAAAATAAACTTTGAAATTTTATAAAAATTCAGCGACTTTTATTATTCTGATTATTTGGACTACTGTTCTCATCTTGGATGATATTCTTACAACATTTTGGGAAATGTAACCTCAGATCTTTTTCAGGTGTGTCTGTCGAACTCACGAATCTGTACGGAATTTCGAACGGAACCCTTTATTTAATCCATGGGGATAACTTATTCTCCTTCTGTCAGTCATGGCCGGGTAGAAGTTTTAAGTCATTCTTAATTGTATTTATTTTTAATGGAAATCGCTTCAGACAATGCATGAAGCCACTTGATGTAAGGAGCTACAAAAGAACTACTTCAAGATCAAAAACTAGCCAACGATAAGAGTTAGATGGATAGATTCCGACCCAGAAAACAGCAATTATTCTCCCTTTGTCAGAAACATCGTTCATGGAATGTGAGGACTAAAGGACAAAATAAGGGAAGCGATGGTTACAATGCTGCTTAAAGTGAACCCACGGTTCACTTTCTACTCAGTATCTAGTAAACGTTGTGAAAATAACATCCAAGATGAGAACAGTAGTCCAAATATAAGTTATCAACTCTTCTCAAAAATCCCGAAACAATATGAACTCAGCTACTTGCTTTGATTTCTACATCTTATATAAATAGAGATTTTGTCCATTTGTTCGTCAGTCACACATTTTTTTTAAACATAATAAATACATTTACGGAATTTGTCTTATTTCGAAATATCAGAGATCTTAGCTACTTTTAGAAATGGAGAAAATTGCATTAATAGTAAATAATAAATTCCCAACAAATAAAGCATATGACATGACCGGAAACCGAAACCTTCAGCGTTAGGTTCTACCAACTAACCCATTTGAACTTTCTTATAAATAAAGCTTAAAAGATTACCTTGACAAAATAATTATAGCTTTGGCATGACGTCGTAGATTTATGATTTACGTCATGCTTCAAAACATGAATTCAAACATATACGATGATAAAAATAAATAAATGAATGGGTAAACATTATCAATAACGTTGGAAATTATTTTAATAGTTCGAAACAATTTATTTTGCTTTAATTACATATTGTACGCAGTTCTTTCACAATTATATAATCCTCCCAGCCTAGCAAAAATATGCGATCGGAGGGAGCATATATTTGCTTTTTTTTTTTCAAATTTTAGTTCTGTTAGTTCTTAGAGATCATCCTAGGTCTAATACTTGATTTTTATTTTAGTTAAATTTATATATGTGGATTGATGTAGTGCTTTTTAGAGCTGCTTCTAAACTTTGCAACAATTTGGTTTACCAGGGATTGTGTCTAGGTATTTCTTCAGATTTTGTTTGATTAAACCAGTTGCCTCGACTACAACCGGTGTAATGTTTATTTATTTCAGGGACCACTCGAATGTACCATTTTATGATTCGATAAGTACCTGCGAAAAAAAAAATTGATTCTTAAAAATGTATTGTTTAGCAGTGCTCCTAAACCGGAGTTTTACCGAAAATTCCACCTAAACTCATAAGTTTTATGAAAAAATAGAAGAATTACTTGATAGTCAAAGATAAACATGTCCCTATTTACTTTCCTCCCAACGAGAGCAGAGTTAGCCACAAGGACGGTTTTTAATGCAAGGATATATCTAGCTTCCGAAAAAAAGGGCACTCTGGGTTGGGACAAAAATAAAAATTGCCTTAGTCTAGAAGGACCACTGCTTCATTGAAATTTGGAATTAGCAGAGAAAAGTTAAAGTGCAGCATCAGAACAGACACTACACTTTGCTCCTAGTCAAAAGATGAAGTGCAGCATCAGAACAGACACTACACTTTGCTCCTAGTCAAAAGATGAAGTGCAGCATCAGAACAGACACTACACTTTGCTCCTAGTCAAAAGATGAAGTGCAGCATCAGAACAGACACTACACTTTGCTCCTAGTCAAAAGATGAAGTGCAGCATCAGAACAGACACTACACTTTGCTCCTAGTCAAAAGATGAAGTGCAGCATCAGAACAGACACTACACTTTTCTCCTAGTCAAAAGATGAAGTGCAGCATCAGAACAGACACTACACTTTGCTCCTAGTCAAAAGATGAAGTGCAGCATCAGAACAGACACTACACTTTGCTCCTAGTCAAAAGATGAAGTGCAGCATCAGAACAGACACTACACTTTGCTCCTTGTCAAAAGATGAAGCGCAGCATCAGAACAGACACTACACTTTGCTCCTAGTCAAAAGATGAAGTGCAGCATCAGAACAGACACTACACTTTGCTCCTAGTCAAAAGATGAAGTGCAGCATCAGAACAGACACTACACTTTGCTCCTAGTCAAAAGATGAAGTGCAGCATCAGAACAGACACTACACTTTGCTCCTAGTCAAAAGATGAAGTGCAGCATCAGAACAGACACTACACTTTGCTCCTAGTCAAAAGATGAAGTGCAGCATCAGAACAGACACTACACTTTGCTCCTAGTCAAAAGATGAAGTGCAGCATCAGAACAGACACTACACTTTGCTCCTAGTCAAAAGATGAAGTGCAGCATCAGAACAGACACTACACTTTGCTCCTAGTCAAAAGATGAAGTGCAGGACTAGAACAGACACTACACTTTGCTCCTAGTCAAAAGATGAAGTGCAGGATCAGAACAGACACTACACTTTGCTCCTAGTCAAAGATAAACATGTCTACATTTAAAATCACTTCTGTTAGACGAAGGAAGAAGAATTGCAAACGTTCTTAGCCTCACTTTTTTGTATCCAAGCTGGCCTGGTTTTCATAGACAAGAGATTGTCAAAACTTTTTAGAAGCCTGTCTTTGACAGGATGGCTGGTTTCTTTCGAGTAATTCTTGTCCTTATTTGCATCGGTTGTTTTCAATGGAATTGAGCTTTTCTTTCATCTTTAATACATGTTTACTAAAAAAAAACTGGTGTGCAAAAATAAACAAAACAAACAAGACATCTTGAGTGTTTTTGCTTTGGTTTTCAAGTGTCGTAGAAGAATTCGCTTTTCATTGATCTTTTGATTCGGCACTTCCTTTGCAGTCATATGCTGTCTTAATTAGCCGTTGACAATTTAGTAATTTTCTTTCTTGAATAGGAGAGTGCACTTTGGGTGACTTGACAAAAGGGGTCTGCTGGCTTTGTTTTTGTAATTTGGCGAGAATGAGATCACTTATATCAGCAATTGGTAATTGAAGTTATCGGTTTGGGGTTTGTCCGGAAGGCAAACAGGCAAATATTTTTTTTATATTATAACCAATGACATCCACCCTCATCAGCTTATGTGAAAATAAAATGAAGAATTGATATTCTTAAGATGCGTCCATTTGTTCTGTATATTTATTGATGAAATAAAAAATACTTTTTTCAAATAAGTGGGACAAACCTATAGACTGACACTGTTATAGAGATGCGTAAATAATCTTAAAATGTTATTTTCAATCTTACCGGTGTGACACGATGAGGAACTGTCTGTTGCAATTTTACTTGATTAATTAGGTTAAATTGATTATGGAATAATAAATTTGAAGAAATTTGGAATTAGCACATAAAATATCACCAAATCTTGTTTTCAGCCAAATGAAAATAATATTTCAAACCGGTAAGGTCAAGGAGTCTAAGAAGGTTTGCAACGTCCAGAATTATATCCCTTTGACACCATCAACAGAGATATCAGTGTTGTGTCTCTTCAGTTACTGACCCCGGTTGTTAGATGGCAGAGCAGAGAGGACACAACAAAACCTAAGATTGTACTACAGACATAGCTACTTGTACACATTAAAAATAATTATATATATATATATATATATATATATATATATATAAATAAAATGTTGTTGAATATGACAGACCACTTATGTCTGGATATCCTTGTGTTGATCCTTTCCATTTGCCAATCATGGTCTTTGTTTCGGTGGAGAAACACAGTTCAAATGCCTATTGGGAGACTGTGTTTCCAACATCGATATAACATATATGTTGGCTTGACTACTACAACTTTGTCGAGGAGGTTAACAATGCATTTATCCCCTACCAGCGCCATAGTTCAGCACCTTACTAATCAGCATTCCTGCCCCCCCGTTCCCAATATCGAAAACACTTAGTAGAAAACACAATGATATTAGAACATACCAACAATAAACAAAAAACTCTATATATTAGAAGCTTTATATATCAAAACCAAACAAAACAGCCATTAACAAATGTAACTTTAACACTAAAATGTTTATAGTCCTAACTTTAGTTCTGTATTAGTAATATAATTTCTGCCTTTACCTGATTCGAATCCAAAAAAACTCCCCCCTAACGAATAATCCTAAAAGTTATTTTGTAATATTAACTGAGTTTATTTTTCTAGCTTTCGACTATCCCTATTTATCGTCAGGAAATGTGTAACGGAGCATTTTTATTAGTTATTACCGGTTCACAGAATGACGTTGATAGGTACATTAGGTAATGATTTCTTGTTAATGATGTATATTCATTTATGATTTTTTTCTTTTTTTCTCTGATTTTAAAAATATCTTTTGTGATGTTCAATGCTAAAACACTGCCTATTTTTAATGAGTTAGTGACTTGTGGTTGTATACAATATTTTACCCATAGCTGGGGGAAATTTGGGGGTTCATACTTTTGCCAGTGCATGATTAAATTAAATGGATACAAATACATTGAAGACATTGCCAAGGCTGCAGCAAAGGAGGTGGGCTCCCTCTACCGTACTAATAAACTCCTCACAACTGACATTATCCTATATCTCTACAAAGCCACCATCCGCCCATGCATGGAATATTGTTGCTACATCTGGGCTGGGGCATCATCCACTCGTTTCTCTCTCTTAGACAAGGTCCAAACAAGAGTTGTCAACTTGATAGGTCCCTCACTATCCACCAAGCTCCAGCCCCTGTCCCATCACTGCAATGTTGCTTCCTTGTGCCTGTTTTACAAGTACTTCAATGGATTGTGCTCTGATGAGCTTGCTGCTCTGGTACCCCCACGATGTAAATTCACTAGACCAACCCGACAATCCGCCAAAAGCCATCGATTCACTGTGGAAGTCCCCAGATGCTGAAGAGCTTTCTACTTCAAAAGCTTCTTTTCTCATGCTGCTGGACTCTGGAACTCCCTCCATGCTCCCTGTTTTCCTGACGGTACTGACATGCAGAAATTTAAAACTAATGTAAACAGACATCTTGCTGCGCAGCTCCCAATTTAGGTTGACCCCCCGCCTAAAAAATTTTTTTTTAAAAACTCTCACCCTTATTCTCAGTAGCCCCTTACGTCTACAGTGGCGGCCTGCCTTGTTTGGGGTCAACTATGTTAAAAAATAATGTTTTTTTAAAAATAGTGGTGAGTTTATTAGCCTGTGATGCATGTGGTTATTTTCCTATTCTTCAAGAAGGTACAAGTGAAAAATCGTCTTATCTTTATACATTAGATAATTTCAGATTATCATCATCATCATCTGCTTTGCATGCTGTCATGTGTTGGACGGCTTTTAGAAATTGATTTCTAAACTAACCTGTTTCTGGCTTGGTCTTTATTTATCCCCCTTAATCACTTCCTTCCTTCTCCTGCCAGCTGACCATGACACTCAAACAGTTCTACATCTACTAACCGAAGAACTCTTATCCATTCTTTCAATATGACAAAACTGACAGTCATATGTTCTGCATACAGTTTAATCTTCCTCTGAGGTCATCAGATCTAAGCCTGTCCTTAAGACTCACATTTTACATTCATCGTATCATTCTCATATCATTTCTCTCCATACAACGCATGTTCTCAATTCTCACTGGTCAAGTTTCGCTTTCATACATGATCACACTACATACACATGCCTGACAGACTCTTCCCTTGGGCGACAATGGTAATGCTCAGTATTAATGTGTAAACATTTTTAAAGTGTCTTCATCTTTTATGAAACTACTAACAAAATAGAATCCAAGCCCAGTTTCGGTGCAGTCACATGAGCATGGCATATTATATGTAAATATCTACAGATGATGAGTTTTCAATATTTGGATGTTCTGCTCTTGTCTAAGTAGAGATGGTTTTAGGTTAATAGGGAATTGTGAAAGGCCAGAGGGTGGGGAGCACGAAAAGGAGATTAAAAATAGGAAGACGATTTGAATCTTTATTTATTTGAATCCTCACGAGACCAAAGTGAGACACCAGGCCATTTTTTTTTCAATGGAGTATCCAGCATCCCAAAAAACGGCACTCTAGATGGGAAAAACTAAAAATTATGCGAATCAAGAAGGATTTCTCCTATTCCAGGCAGATTTATAATATTATTTTAATTTATTGAAAAAACATCTTGCATCAGATTTGGTTTCTAAATGATTTCTTATGAAGATATATATATATATATATATATATATATATATATATAGTAAGCTATGAAAATATATTTATGGCAATTAAGCTACACAGAGGCTCCCGCGTTTCATCCCCGGGGGGAATCTTCAGCCATAAATATATATTCATAACTTACTACCTAGCTCTACTTACGTATCGAGCACTGTTGAAGTAAATACTGAAAATTGATACATAAAAAATTATATATCCTTATAAAATTTCATGTGGATACATGAAATACTAATATATATATATATATAATAAATATTTGTTTTGTTTATTATCTATGTACGTATACGTTTCATCCTTTATAATCGGGACTCATCAGCATAGAGATATGACTATTCACTACTGGTCATGCGATTCGAAAACCTGGATTCCGAGTATTTTTACAACTCAAACCCCGACGTCTAGAACAACCTGGTCAATGCTGAACAGCGAATAAACAGTGGTAATTTCAACACTTTATCTGGCGGCTTGACGTCATAAGAGCGTTCGCCTTAATGAAAGGAACGATCCATATATATATATATATATATATAATGTAGAGAGAGAGAGAGAGAGTACCTAACGTAGACAGGTTGCTTCAAATAGAAAGAAGTGAGACTTGGGATAAAAAGAGAAGTATTAAAACAAAAGAATAAAAGAGAAAAGTGATGTCAGATAGAGAGAAGAAAATGGAGAGGGAAGGCGCGAGATTGCCGTTGAAGAAGAGTTGACAGAGCAACGATGATTAATGTAATTTGCCTGCTATATCTATTAGAAGCCAAAAAATAGACAAGTCAGTGTCATATGTAGTCATGACCCCTTGAATAAAGGAACCCACTTTTTGAGAATCATCTTGTTGTTATAATGTCGCCTGTCATTGAAGCTTATAAAAGCCTGAACATGGACCCTGAATTGCCGAGACATCTGGAGGCAGGTTCTTTCGTTTCAGCTCCACCCGTGTGCAGAATGGGCGGCTCGTGGCAAACCTAAGTACCCTGGGTTGATGCAGATATTGTTTATCTTCTCTATTTTAAAAACAGTGGGATGCTGAAGAGAGTTATCTTTGTCGGGTAGAGGGAATAGGCACAACAGAGGATCTTAAAACATTTCCATCTCGCTTATTGTTCTGCAAAAGGATGAGACACAAATTCTTTGTCTTTTAAATAAATGTTTATATATATATATATATATATATAAATGTTAGTATTTCATGTATCCACATAAAATATATAATATATAAATATATATATATTTTATATATATATATGTGTGAAAAGATGACAGACAGAAAACAAGTCAAAGTGCAGGAGAAAATCTAACCTTTTTAATACATCTCTCTTTAACTTAACCCTTATTTTTCTATTTTAAAAACCCATTTATATTTTTGTTTTACTCCTAACCTTTAACTTGTCTTTGCCTTTTGTTTTCTTTTTCACACATTTTTCCACCTCAGCTTTTCATTTTCATGAATTGCTCTTTAAAAACCTATTGTTGACAAATTAGCTGACCCATCCCTATTTATTTCTTATTAATCTTTAAGTGCTAACTTCCAGTGTATCAATTTCACGCCCACCCTTTTGTTCACCGTAGTTTAATTCTCTACCGCCTTAGAAGAATGTGTCACCTACTTATGTCCCAACATCACTTAATGTCTTCTCATATGATCCAATCAGATCATTTTTTCCCTCATCCCATGTGTGTGCCTTCAATATAAAATAAAATTATTTCTGTATTTTTCATTTTCTGAAGACGTTCTCCACGAACGAAACCGGTCAAAAAATCTCTTGTTTTTGTTTTTCTCCTGCACTTTGACTTGTTTTCCGTCTGTCATATTTTCACACATTTTGTCCATCACGACACTTCATTTTCATGAATTATCGTGTACTTTACCCCATATATATATATATATATATATATATATATATATATATAGTTATAAATATTTGTTCTTATCTACATACGTATACGTTTCATCCTTTCGGGAATCGTCAGTGTAGAGAAGATTATTCATACCGGTCACCGGACTGTACTCATGTTTCAAACTAAAATTCCGACGTCTTAGCCCACGCGGCCGTGATCAACAACCTGGTAAATCAGCAAGAGATTAATCCTATTTAAAGACAGCCGTCGTCAAAGTGTTCAACTACTGAAAGGGGCCTTGCATTGAAGCTACGATGACGGCTGTGTTAATACTACTCACAACAGAGCCCAGCTGTTTCTATATATAATTGCAATTAAATTATGCTGGCATTTCAATTTTTATTCCATAGAGCTATTTATAAAAAAATATACATATCAATCTATTTATATTGGCAGCCGTATTTTCCAAAGGAAAATAACTTTAATATTAATTTATATTGTTTCAGAAATGTTTTCACACCACAATATCTTATACCAAATTATTTTAATCAATAATATTTACACATATTTCAGAGAGCATTCCTTGCAACTGTGATTAAAGAGGATGAAAAAAACCGAAAAATTGAAAGAATGGAAATTCAATATTTTAATGGTTTTTTCCCCATGTAGACTCCTCAGAATCAGTTAAAATAACAGACTTGTAATCCTCCTCGAGTGTCTTTTCTTTTGACCTATGGATTTTTACCGATACAGTTCAGACTCATCGAGGGCTGCAAGTCTTTTATTCTAACCGATTTCAAGAGGGAGACAGGTCCAGATATGAATTACTTGGGGAAAGAATCATTTACGAAGCAGATTTTATTATGTACCTTGTATCAAAGAGGATATTAATCACAACGGTATAGGAGAAAACTGGCTTTATTCTATATATAAGATAAGATATATGCAGGTATGTGTGTTAGTGCTTATTTTGATACGGTATATAAAATCAGTACAAAGATGGAGATATAAGGCAATAAGAATATCACCTTACCCCCAACAACAATTTTTTTTTATTTGATTTGATTTTATCCTCCATTTTATTCAAATCCATTTTTAATGACATTTTATTCTCTTGTTTCTCTCTCTTCCACCCCCTTCTCTCTCACACAGACATACATACACACTCTGTTTTTTGTGCCTGCTAATTCATATCAAATAAATAAATTAGTCAAATCAAACAAATTAAATGAATAAATAAATACTTACAACTAAACAAGAAAAGAAACTGATTATCTTAACTTTTGAACTGCACAACAAAATTTACAGAAATACTTTCGATTTCGACTTTAAAAATATCTTTTTTTCCTTTATTCCTCTTAGTGTATTTATACTTTTCACAGATATCTATTTTTCTTTCTAAATTCACATGAGAGTTCTTTTAATAGTAACACCATCAAAATTACTCATCAAAATAAGAATTGATAAACATTAAGTAAGTTGTTATATTAAAACGAATCTGAGAATTACTTCAACCTGCTTATTGTTTCGTTTTCTTTGTGTTTCATTATTCTTTGTCACATTGTTATCTTCTTTTACTAAAGAGTTCCCACCGAAACGTCTGCCTCTCTCCAAATCATCTTCAAGATTAGATCAGATAAGAAGCCATGATGCAATAATTCAAAACGAATCTGCCCAAAATGATCGCACTCTTTCCTACTCGAAAACCTGTGAAATAAGACAAGTACAGAGTTTTTCTATTTTTGCTGTAATCCATGATAAAATCTGTGATTTTACTAAATTCTCTTTGATAAGGTTAGTTGCTTGATAACAAAGGAACATAATTTATGTGTATATATCTCGTTTTGTACCAAAACATGACACTTCACTTCTAATGATCGGATAAAACCGTGAAACTGCAGTAAAATGTTAAAGTTAAATGCATTTTATTACGTTATATATAAATATATATATATATATATATGAAAAAGGAATGATGAGAGTAATCCGACGTAATGAGAAATGAAAAAAGAAAAACCAAGAGATATTTTTTATATATTCATCAACGTTTCGTCTTTATTGTAAGACTTGATCAGGATGATAATTTTAAGAAAAATGTCATGCAAGTACATCGAAATATTGGGTTGACATGATGGGTTAATGAGAAAAAGTAGTAGCCACTGACTGACTTCTCTCAGCCCGGAACTTGGTTCAGCGCTCTTAGTAGCCATGACTACTACTTTTTCTCATCAACCCATCATGTCAACCCAATATTTTGATGTACTTGCATGACATTTTTCTTAAAATTATCATCCTGATCAAGTCTTACAATAAAGACGAAACGTTGATGAATATATAAAAAATATCTGTTGGTTTTTCTTTTTTCATTTCCCATATATATATATGAAATATTTTTATAAATATATATTTTTAATTTTAAAACATTTGTAGATAAAGAAAATAACCAAGATGAAAAAAGGGAGTTATTATAATGGAATCATCTAACTCTATAAAATAGATGTTCTGTAAAATAGTAAACTCAATTTGAAAAGAACAACACAGGTAAGGAGAAACTATATTTAATAACTAAAAAAAAAAAATCTGGAGGCAAAACTAAATTAAATATTCGTAAACTTTTTAATTAAAAAATAATTATTAAATAGGGAGGTGGTGTATGATCAACACTGCTGGGATGCCATGATAAAGAAATACTGTTTTGTTTTTAAAATCCCGAAACAGTTTTCATGGTAAACAACTGACAATCCCTTATATAAAAAACATATATAAAAATATATTTATATTAGAGTAAATTCTTGGAAGTTAACTAATATAGTGATTACAGTAGATTGATTGACTTACTAGACAAAAATCTTTCAATGAAGACATTTTTTTTTGTTTTTTCTTTTCTAGTTTTGAAGGTTAAAAAAAACTTCCGAGACTATATATGTATATATATATATATATATTCCTGCCCTACCACACAGTACTTATATATATATATATATATATATATATATATATATATATATATATATATATATATATATATATAGTAATTCAGGTAAAATAGACATCCACAGGATAAAAATCCACAGAATTTCAACCGGACTTATAAAACTAATAATTATTTTTTATTTATACAGACATGTACAAAAGTCTCTAACTGGTTAGTGTGGGTAATAATTATTGTTATGATTATTATTAATATAATTTACTTATTCTAATCATAGTGTTAACGAAATTTATCTCCATTTAGGCTAAAATGATATAAACAGAAAACGATAAAATTGAATTAAACGGTGTCATTAATTGACAGACAAAAACAGACAGGCAAACTCTGCTCTCCATACTTCATGTCCGTCGACCCACTCCCCCTCCCCACACACACATTTTGTTCAAACCTGTAAATCCGGCATAACAATCACCCCACTCCTTCCTCTTTACTTACACAGTCCCTTTCCATCTAAATTTAATATCTGATGATTTAAAAATATGTAATAAATAGACTAACCTTTCAATCTTCACCTAAGCTCACAAACGTTTTTTTTTTCAATTGTTTTAAATTTGACCATGTGCCTTCCCGGTTTTGAATTTGGCTTTTATTTTTCCTTTCATTTTCATTCTTTCCCAATATGAATATCTGAATGAATAATCAGGCTTTTCCCGCCTGATGAGACCTTAGTTTCTAATAATTATTAATCAATAACATCGATATGGCCATATAGCGACTTTTTGTACATCTCCTTATAAATAAAATAATTATATACATATATATATATATATATATATGGTTTTACAAGCATAACCCTATCGAAGCGCCTCACCATCCATCTTGTAGACTCTAGCTCAATTTACCAACATCTACCAAAACATAACTGCCCTCCCTCTGATTTAAGGCAAATTCTAGTTAATAACACTAAAATTTTACATTCCGAAACCAATTTAAAATATCAAAAATACTGGAAGCTATCTACATAAAAACACAATATAAAATTAACAACATAACATATGAAACAAGTGGTAACATTTTAAAATGCTTAACGTAATGCGATTTTGTTCTGTGATGCCATCCAGCGTTGCTGAATTTAAAATCGCCAACGACTTCCTGGAACAATGCGAAAACGGTCTATGCTCGTTTTTTCCGCCGTCTTTTTAAAATTCTCTTCTTTCTCCAGCTTTTTTGTTCATTTGCTTTTGACACCTGAGGATGATTCAACGAAGAATCCAAAACGTCCGTGAAACCTGTGGAACCTATGGAACTTTTTTTAGTTTTTTTTTTATTTTAATACAAAAAAAGACCATCACAAAAATTGAAAAAATAAAAAAAGGTATAATTAAACATACGAATTCTGTTATTTTTTACAATGTTTGCATATATATATATATATATATATATATATATATATATATATTTCCCAAAAATATCTGAAGTCGTTTTTTTCTTGTAAATCTGAAGATTCATTTGTCTATAAGAGTCGGACTTTGTTATTAATGATATTCTGATTGTATTGGCTATGATGAGACAGGTGTTATTTAAAATAAAATGATCCATTCTGCTTTATATGAAACCTTAACTTTGTTGGAAAATATCTCAATTTATTACTGCTCTGGAATTAAATATTAGTACCGTTGGAACATTGAGTTTAACACTAAAGTTTGGCTACATAACCAAAATATATACATCATA
Source organism: Sepiola atlantica (assembly GCA_963556195.1). NCBI lineage: Eukaryota > Metazoa > Mollusca > Cephalopoda > Sepiida > Sepiolidae > Sepiola > Sepiola atlantica. Next base: position 74,872,300 of record OY744521.1, read on the forward strand.
TATGCATACATATGTATATATTTAATAAGATATTTACATATTGGATTGTTATACCAATTGGTTTCGTACCACAGCACTTACCAATGACGTATTTGCTTTCGAACTGAAGCTTTTCAAGGGCAAAGTGGATATGTCATTCATAAATGCTGCGGTACGAAATCAATTGGTAAGACACCATCCAATATTAACCTCAATAAATAAATATATAATCTCTTACCCCGATAATTAGACACTCTAGACAATTTTTCTTCCAAAACAATGTTTATATCATATATATAAATATATATATATATATATATATATATATATATATATTACTCTTATTTTTTTATATCAGTCAAATCAGCGTGGACCTAAGACTGATGTCAGTTAAGGAGTAACTGGACACTCCAAAAAGCAAGACTTCACTATAGGATGTACTTTACTGTCATATCCAGGATATATTAATAAAAAGAGCATCTTTTAAAGTTAAAGGCGCTCTTATTAATCCGTGAACAAAACAATGTATTTTTTTTTTCAAACTTTAGTCCCTGAGCAAGCAAATATTGGGTGGTGATAAAATTATATATATATATATATATATATATATATTTATATATATATATGAGAGAGAGAGGGAGGGGAAGGGGGGAGTAGAGTTATCAACAGCTGAACTCCACCCTCTCTCCATCAACCGACATCTTTCTTTTTCGCTCCTTTTCCTGACAGTGCAAGAATTACATTGTCTGCTGAAGATGAGTAATGACTGCTATTAGTTTTCTCTATCTTGTGGGTGAAATAATCCTTTCCTATTATGATTTATGGAATCAACCCAGTAGGTTCCCTGCTGTGCAAGCAAGACGAAGATAGATGACAAGAAATGAGACTTTTTTTATGGAAATCGCTCCAGACAAGGCATAAAGCCACTTAATGCAAGGAGCTAACAATAACGAAATATGATTATTGCAATGACAGGAGATGCCTATTAGCCTTAGTCTTGAAAAAAAAGGCTATAGTAGTTGTAATATATGCATAGTAATGAAAACAACACCAATTATCACTTCAGGGTTCAACAAATTTAGTTAGTGTAGTTTTATTAACATTACTCCTTTGACTCTTTCCGTGTAGGAGAGAGGGAAGGAGACCTTCGAAAACATGTCTGATCTGTTCTCTAAACAAAACGCAAGTGACTTTACTAATTCTATCTGTTTGTCACATACTTCCTTTTTTACGTCACTATCCGCGAGCCACTTACAACACTACTGGAAAGTGTTTTTTGCTTTTTTCTAAACTATGTCACTCCCATTATTTTACAGTTTCGTCAGAAATTGAACTCGCAAACTCTAACTAGAATTCACTACAAACTCTTAACAAACACCTTTATCCATTGAAAAGTGAAATGTAGTATTCCGTTTTTTTGCAAATAACTTTCACATTTCTCGTTCAAATGTGTATAAATTTTGACAGTTTATTCTTAACAATATATCGATCTGATATATGAAAATAATCTGTTAGTATTTTACTAGGAAACCAGGTTTTCTTGAAAATGTGAAAGTTTGGAAATTTTAAAATTGTTATATCTAGTCATAAAACAATAAAAGTATTTATTAATGAACATACTTTTAAACAACTGTATTAGTACACTTCATACTTTATTGTCGCACTTTTACTATTTCTTTCATTCATTCTGATAACGAACCGATTTGGTCACGACAAGTCTCCTGTGGTAAAGATGCATACACGTCCATAATCTTGTGAGTACATGATTCTAAAAAGAATCTGCAAAACGAATGCCAACACTTGAATGAAGCAAGTTAAAATATTGTAACTTGCTGATTTCATATGAAAACATTTTTTTTAATATATCTTTTTATTAATGTCAAAGTATGATAACTTTGTGGATTTTCGGTTGAAATAATACAGAAATTATGACATCATTATAATGACGTCATCATTATAATGATATCATCATAATGAATGTCTGATGACATGTCTCTGATTAATATATGGATTATAAAAAATCTTTTTTGTCACAGCAGGGTGTAGGATATGTCACCAAAATCTTTGGTGACATATCATGTATTCATTTTCTATTGGATGCAAAAATATATAAATAAGTAACTTTCGTCAATGAGTAACTGTGGTATTATGGTGGTTGACATGTGAATAAGATGAAGAATTGTATTGTTGGTGTAAATGAATACATGAATCTGATTGATTAGAATTCAAGACTATAAATCCATCACACCCGTTCCTCAAAACTGATGATGTTTTGTTTAATCATATATTAAAACCAGAAGATATTGTCCTCATCATTGTTGTTGTTATGTTCATTATTTTTCAACAATTGCACACTATGGACTTCTTCCCGCGATTGTTGTCGTAGTTGGTAACTTTCTGAAAATTTAGAAATTAACACTGCATTTAATTCACTGGGAGATACTGCTTTTATCAATTTTATTTTTTACAAATTGAGTCAACACTTATCAAGGTCCGAAACAACTCGAGAATAAGAGTTTCTGAGATGGATAGATTGACATTTGAATGATGATGAACACTATGAGAGGATTGAAAATATACAACGATTCACTCAAAACAACAGCTGACCCAGAAAACAGCAATTCTTCCCGCTTTATTAGTGTTGTGAAGTAGTCCAACAGTAAACAGAAGGTAAAAACGATGTACAATATAAAATATATAGCAGGATCTGATCATTTTATGTTTTGGAATTTTTGAGCTCAGGATTGATAATTTGTATTTGGATTATTCAGACTACTATTCTCATCTTAAGTGTTATAAAAGGACTAATGATATTGATGTAATAATGCGTAATGATTATTGTTGTGAAGTAGTCCAACAGTAAAAAGAAGAAGTCAAGTCGAGGTTTGGGTTAAGATAACAAGTGTATTAACATAAAAGGTACAAAGGTAAGGAAACTGACTGGCACTCGGCTAGACAGTTACGATACTGTCCTTTTTCTCCTGGTGATTGTCTACTCGCACTATTTATAGTGAGAACCGGTGTAGTTTCTCTTCTGTTAGAACGGCCGGTGTAACAATTAGAAACATAACTCATGAAAGGGAAGCAAGAGTTACAAGACTTTCTACTCTCTACAGGTAAAAGTATTTATTAATGAACACACTTTTGGAGAACTGTACACTTTGTTATAACACTTTTAGTATTTACTATTTTATTAATTCTTTTTGGTAATGACCTGATTAAATCACGACCAGTCTCCACTGACACAAATGATCCGCTTTAATTCTTCAAGATTTGATGAATAGTATTTTCTTTATCTCCTCTTCAGGACTCCTCATAATTTTTTATTGGATTTGCATCAGTGATATTTGCAGATAAATCAACAAATAGCTAACCTCTTCTCCTTGATCCATTCTCTTGTAAATTTCATCGTGTGTAGTAAAGCACGGTCATGCTGGATGTTGAATTTATCTCCCTAAACTTACCTTCATCATATGGGATAAAGAATAGGTCTAGAACATCCTGATAGAGGACAGCATAAAGCGATCTTTTAAAGAAGTGCATCTTTCTGACACTAGAAAACATACAACCCATTACAGATTGAAGGTGTTGGATCAGAATATTCAGGAGTTATCCTCCTTGAACTATATCCTATTTATCTCCCCTAGATTATACTGAGCAACGATAAAATACACTCTTCTACTTTTAAAAACAAAATAACATTCCACTTCATTTAGGGGATTTAGAAATTGGATTCAGTCTCTTTTTGGCGTGGGTCTTCAAACCAGTCAAACATGGTTCGACTGGCTTACAATCTTTGCATGGGCTTTTTTTCTAGGCTCTCAGAACGTCAATCACAGAATAAGTCATATTTACTTGTACATTGTTCATTGCATATCCCTCTCTATTTTTTACGCTGGCTATACATGTTCTTTATCGATTGTATTTGAGGCAATTAATGTTAATAACAACGTCTGTGAGTTTCATCCTCTGTATGTACCAGTACCTTTTTGCTTCGTTTACGACTCGCGTGTGTTCACAAGAAAACATAACACAGAGAACTTGGCGACCGTGTTTCTTGGAAAGTAAACAAACACGTGGTCACTATAAAAGAAGTAAAAATAGAATAAGATTTTTATTTTTCAAGGGAATCTTACGCTTTTTTATTTTACACAATTGCTATCATATCTCTCATATGATTTTCTACAGATATCAGAGCCATGATAGGCGAAGAAAATACAGCATATTAATTCAGCACATAAAATGACTTGATTAATTTCATACCTTTTAGATATCTCATAAGTTTTTAGTATTTTAGTCTGATTATTGTCCTATTTTTTTTTTTCATCAGAGATTGATCTCACAATCTCCAGGTAGAATTCACTCTAGAACTTCTTCTAACCAACATTTTTTTTTACTATTTAGCTATATGTCCAGTAAGACAATCTAATATGATTTGCGGGAATGTATAATTTTGTTCAAGTGGGAAATTAGGTTTGGATTCAGAAAGTTCAATTGGTTTTCTATTAACCATGTGGTTTTCACATTGTCTACTATGTTGGATCAATCACCAACACAAGTCAGTCAGCACTAGTGTATAGTTATTTTTCCATTTGCATAAAATATATGCTTACTTGTATGTTAATAGCCTTATCAGTTGACATTCCCTAGTAGGGGCATATCAAGAATTCGGCTATAAAACCCCTCTCACTTCATAGACAAGACTAGGGGGTAACATGCTAGCCGACACTGAAAGAATGAAGTAATGCCTGGAAGGATGATATCCTTAACATAGAACAGAACTAATGCACCCACTACACTCTAATTCTCGCCCCAGGAGAGCCAGAAAAGGTATTTTACTAAAAGAGTTTCAAAGTCTAAAAAAACAAAAAAGGAAATTGTATAAAAGGATCAATATATATGAAAACAAAAACGAAAATAAAATTGCGACAATACAGGAATGATGACAAGATTATAATGACGTCATCATAATGAATGTTTCATCACACGTTCATGATTAATATCGATTGCAAGTGTTGTTGTCACAGCATGATATGGGATATGCAACCAAAGTGTTCAGCTTTTGGTGACAATGGTATTGATCTTTATTGGTTGCTCTAGTATTCATTAAGTATGCCTCTTTTGGCATCTTTCATTTGAATCAATAATGTCATTTTAACTTTTAATAATAATAATGATAATAATAATATATATATATATATTAGTATTATCCACAGACATGTTTCGTCTTTTTAAGACGCATCAGTGCGGTTAGACACATCTAATGCATCAACATCTAGGTTCGAATCCTGGACCTTTAATCACCACCAACCATGAAAGTCCAACGCCCTTTTCATCTCGATCAACTTGTCTGCTGATAGAATGCAGGAGAAATACACCACTTTTATTTATGATATATAACAGCTTTGTATTCTAGTCAAACCTGGAGGAAGTTGAAATACCATTGGACCATATGAAATCAATAAAACCTTCAATGCAATTAACAATGGAGAAAGAAATACAACCAGCTTGTTACATAAGACGATGATGATGATCATGGGACAAAAACAATGCAGGATGACTCGAAGATTATGAAAAATTTATTTGTGGTCAATTCATAGAATCCATTTTGTGCGGAATTTGTGAGGATTACTTCTGGAGTCGTTAGTCCAGTGGCATCATTGTTAATTACAATTATCTAACACAAACGATTATAAATGCGCTATTCATTAATATATCGCCAGGATAGAGAGAGTGAGAGAGAAAGAGAGACGGAGAGAAAGAAGGAAATCACTATATCTATAAAACATGTTTTCTCTACTTGTATCTACCTGATAACACTCCAACGTCTCTCAAATTTGTCACTCACACTACATGAGTTTTAATATTCGCTACTTCCGTTTTTCTGTTCCCATACATGTTAAATTTGATTTAGTGAACTTTCTGATACTACTTCTGGCTATGCTCTTGAATTGACTCAATGCCACCAAATATACAACAGTATTCCTGGATGCTCACATAGAACTCGATTTCATGACATCTATATATTGGAAGCCAAACTTCACAAAAAATACCTTACTTTCAATTCTAAAAAGTGGAATAAGAGCAGTCTACCCAAATGGATTAAATGAACGGTTCAGTTTTTAATACCTAGAAGGTTTACTATGACAAAAAGACACATGAAGAAGGTCAGAAAGTACAAGGGTCGAAACTTTGTGAGCATAGTAACAACCAAGATAAGGACAACAATTTGAAGCATGTAAATGTTGACGTCATTTTTTTTTTAACATATTTCACCCCAAACAAGGCAGGCCGCCACTGTAGACGTAAGGGGTTACTGAGAATTAGGGTATAGGTTTTGGGTGTCATCCTAAGTTGGGAGCTGTGTAGCGAGATGTCTGTTAACATTAGTTTTAAACCTCTGCATGTCGGGGAAACAGAGAGCAGAGAGGGAGTTCCAGAGGCCGGCAGCACGAGAAAATAAGCTATTGGAATAGAAAGCTCTTCGGCATCTGGGGACCTCCACAGTGAATGGATGGGACTTAGCTGATTTTCGGGTTGGTCTATTGTATTTACGTCGAGGGGGCACTAGAGCAGCAAGTTCAACGGAGCACAATCCATTGAAGTAATTGTAAAACAGGCACAAGGATGCAACATTACAGCGATGGGACAGGGGCTGAAGCTTGGTGGATAGTGAGGGACCTATTAAGTTGGCTTCTTTTTGGAGGGCCTTGTTTGAGAGGGAGAGACTAGTGGATTATGCCCCAGCCCAGAGGTGGCAACAATACTGCATACATGGGCGGATGGTGGCTTTGTAGAGATACAGGATAATGTCAGGTGTGAGGAGTTTACTTGTACGGTAGAGGGAGCCCACCTTCTTTGCAGCAGCCTTGGCAATGTCTTATTTCATTACCTCATCCCAGAAATGTAGTCAAAGTCCCTATCTTGAATAGTTCTTCTTTTCATTGAATCAGCATACTAAGTTTTTTTTGGTGTTTTTAATCGGCTTGATTCCATTGTTGGTATTAGTTTCCCCAATTCTTCTTTACAATCAAGTACTCACAGAAAGGACCACGTGAAGGTTGCTAACGTCCATAGTGAATGTAGTGCTATGAAACCGACAGTATTCGAATGTAGCACGTTGAGATTTCAGGCTACACCTGTATCCACTTCACCAGTGCCACCTCCCTCTGCGATCGTGTACAATGAAGAATGTATCATGTTAATTTTCGGACTGAAATCCATGTTATAAACAAGTACATTAGAAAAACTTGTGCTTGATTTGTTTACATGATAAAAGCTTATAGATGCATTTTCTGTGAAGGTTGAAGATCTTCTTTGAAAATGCAGATGCATATACAAATGCAGTGTTATGCACATGCAAATGAGACTGAGTGTAAATGGGATGGCATCGAGGCATGTAAGCAGAAGTTCAAATGGTATGTATTACTAATATTAAAAACACATTCCTATGTGTGCTGCCACAATACGTGTATGTGTGTGTGACTCAGCCTCAGACTCATGCTCCCCTTTACGGACAGAATGTGATGAGGCAGTCTCTGCACTTCAAAGGGGATGGAGTAGAAACAGGGGCAATGGAAGCTGGGGACGGGTTAGGAAGACGACTCTGGGAATGGTAGAGAGTCAAGGTGACGGTAGGATGCTGGGATAAATTGGTGGTGATGGTGGTAGTGTGGGTGTCAAGTTGAGTCAAGGTTAGGTGAGGAAAAGGGAGAGTCTTTAGGAAAGGGCGCCTTTTCCATCACTAGGGCCCTTCGTCTCCTCTGCAGTCATCCGACCCCCCCCCCCTCCTTCCCCTAACCTGATTCCTTCGCCCTCACCCTCCTCCCACGCAGGCTGTTGACTCTACCGTTCCCTCCAAGCCCTAATCCCTGATCCATTTCAATCCCCACCCCCATCCACTGTATGTCTCCTTTTCTTCATTCTTCTGCACTATTGTCATGGAATTCTAACAAATGATTCACCACTAGTTGTCTTTCCCCATTGCTTTGGTCTTACAGGTTCTCTTCAAATAGGATGATACTTTCAGTTTCGCTATTCAAGTTTGCATTCTATAAAGCCACTCTCACTACCTCCCTTCCTCTCTCTCTCTCTCTCTTTTTGTCTTTTTGATATCTATTCTCTATTTCTTTATCTTCAATTAATTTCCTTCTCTTTCTTTTTCTCTCATATTGTCTCTTATTCTGTAACCAATTTACCCATCCCCTATGTTCACTTTATTAAAGATATAAATTTTCCTTTTTTATGTCTCTTTCTCTTTCTTTCTCTTTCTTTCTCGTTTTCTCTTTATTTAATCTCTTTGTCTCCTTTTTCTTTTATCTCATATTCTTTTACTGATTGGTTGTGCTTTCTCCATTATCACTTTATTTAGGTTTGTATTCCAGCATTTACATTTTTCTTTCCATTTTATCTTATTCTCTCTCTAACAAACTTTCTACATTTCTTTTTATTTACTTTTCTTTCACTTTCGTTTTGTCTTCGTATCATTTCGCTTCTTCCCTCTTCATCTCTACTTTCACTTTATTTTTTACTTTCACTTTCATTATTTCGTTTACTTTCCTTTCGCTAATATTCTCTTTCATTCTTTTAATTTTAAGTTTATATCTTTCCTAATCTCTTCAATTGACCTCTCTCTCTTTTTCTCTTGTCAGTTTTTATATTTATTTTCTGTTCTTTTTACTTTTCTTTTCTCTTCTACTTTCATTTATTTTAGTTATTTCTTTTTTTATTTTTACTTTCAAATGATGTGTTTTTTTCCCCCATCCCTCTACTCCTCGCGCCCCTTCGCTTTTTCACCGTTTTCTTTTTTGTATCCATTTTTCGTGTTTCTTTCTCTCTCATATTTTGCTTTAAACTTTCTTTTAATTTCTTTTCACTTTTCTCTAATTTTCATTTCAATATTTGAATTTCTCAGTTTTTTCTCTATTTCTTTCTTTCTTTACCTTCGTTTGGTGTTTTTCGTTTAATCTCTTTCTTTCTTTTTACTTCTTTCCTTTTCCTTTTCTTTTAATATTTAAGTTTGAATTCTTCATTTCCTTCTTCGTCTCTATTTTTCTTTATTCGTTTTTTCGTTTTTTCATTTCTTCCTCTCTTATTTCTTTCTTTCTCTCTTTCTTTCTCTCTTTCTTTTCATTTCTTTCTCTCTTTCTTTTCATTTCTTTCTCTCTTTATTTCTCGTTCTTTTCATTTCTTTCTCTTTCTTTCTTTCTTATTTCTTTCTTTCTCTCTTTCTTTTCATTTCTTTTTCTCTTTCTTTTCATTTCTTTCTCTCTTTCTTTCTCTCTCTCTTTCTTTCTCTCTTTCTTTCTCCCCTTTTTATTTTTTCCTCTCTTTCTTTCTCTCTTTCTCTTCATTTCTTTCTCTCTCTCTTTCTTTCTCTCTTTCTTCTTTCTTTCTTTCTCTCTTTCCCTGTCGCTTTATTTCTTTATCCCTTTCCTTCTTCGCCTGTTTCTTTCTTCGTCTCTTTATTTCTTTCTTCATTTAAGCCCTTCTTTCAATCTCTTTTAACTGATTTTCCTTTTTCTTTCTCTTCTTTTCCCATTTATTCTTTAAGTTTAAACTCTTTCTTTTATTTCTTCCTCTCTCTTCATTCAATTTCCATTTATTTCTCTCCTTTCCGTTTCTTCCTCTCTTCACTTTTCCTATTAGGTCCCCCCACTCCACACACCCAAACACACCACTTTGTCTCTCTGATTTTATATTATTTCTTTGTTTCTCTTTTCGATTTATCTTTTCTACTTTCACTTTCCTTTCTTTCTGTTTAGATATTTCCTTAATCTCTTCCTCTTCTTTTCATTTCCTTTTCTCATCCTCATCCTCACTTTACCACTATTTCCTTTCCCTTTCTCTCTCTACTTTTACTATTCAACTTTGTGTTGCACCCACCACCCTGTCCTCGACTTTCACATTTACTTTCCTTCTTTATCTTCAATTAATTTATTCCTTTCTCGTTCAGTATCTTTTCTACTTTCACTTTTGTAATTTTTCTGGAGAAAAACATTTCTTAAATTCTTTTCTATTCATTTTCCTTTCTAAATTTTGACATTCGAGAAAGTTGTTGTGGATTGCGGTGGGGAAAAATGAAGCCAGAAAGCAAGCTCCAGAACAAAGAGTAACAACAACAACAGCAATAATTGAATTTCAATTTAAAATAAAATCCTTCCAATAATCATAACTTTAGATTGATTCAATATTAGCAGGACCCTGACAATATAAAAAAGACGTATTTTTATGTAATATTCTGTAATATTTGTTTGTCAGCGTTAATTTGTTCAAGAATCCAGCATGATAGCGTAGTAAATTAATTATTTGATTATTCTAAAAGACATAATAAATAAATAAATTTTCTATTGTGCTAGTAAGGTCAATATTGGTTGTTGCAAAATTCAATATCGACCATTTAAAAGAAAAAGAAAACAATACGATGTAAGTTAACAAAGCCAGATATCGAGATTGCAAAGAGAGAAGGAGGGAGAGGTAAGGGGGGGGGTACTAAATCATGGAAGTGTATCTTGATGATGTAATATACAAGCCGAACAGGTTGTTTAATGATAAACGAACAAGAAAATTGAAGATAAGACATCATTAACAGGTCCAGAGCTGGAGTCTGTGTTATATATATATATTTGCTTGTGTATTATAGAAATAGATATGTTAACAGTTATTACATTCAAATAAGTAAGTTTCAATAAGGTTTACATTTCTTACAGAGTCTCAAGACACCATTGAAAGTTCTTTTTAGATTTCATCTGGGGTCATTAGATGCAATTATTGGTAAGGTTCATAAAATACCTGAAACATAAAGAAACGAAATTCATTTTTCTAAATAGATTTTCTTTGTATCATAAAACAAAAATAAAATTAAACAAAGAATATCTCAGTGAAGAATGTATTTAAAAAACGTTTCAACATTTAAATAATTATTTTTATTGGTATTTTTAAGATTTAGAATAATGAAATAAAAACGAACGCATTTCGTCTTGTTAAACCCATTTGCCGTTTTATAGCTGTCTGTAAGAAACCCCAAGTAATTTTCTTTCTAAGAAAACACCACCGCGCTAACTTATGCTTATCACCTGACCTCATATTGCAAATCTTAATTTTAGCTTTTCTTTCAAGGCAAAAATTATAAACATGACTATATTTGAAATTATTTCTGACCAGCAATACATCTCCACAAGGGCAACGCCATATATACTTACCTTGCACAGCCACCTGTACCTGGTACAGCATTCACCCTGGGCAAGTTGAACCGGCTTTCTCCGAAGAAGTAAGTTTCTAGGGAATATCAAATTTACAAACGGTCCCCAGTCGCATGTATATGCCAGTTAGGGGAGATGACGACGTTAGGTTTTTGTAGTTCTTGCAGGGAGATGACGACGTCTTCCTACATACAGCACCTGCTATTCTCAAATGGTCACCCATTTTAGTACTGACCAGGATCAGCATTGCTTAACTTTGGTGATCTAGGCGAACCAGTGTGTCAACGTGATTATGCGGTAGCATAATGGCACAGCTAAGTAGGTGTTCATACCAGTTGAGAATACATCCTCGACACTCAGTTTGAGAGTGACTTTGATGTTGTTGGGCTGAGATATGGTTCTGTTCCGCTCTTGGAGGTCCACCCTCCCAGGCTTTACCTTCTCTTTGAGAAAGGATTAGTTTATTGCTAATCACCTGAGACGGTCCTACGGGAGAATTCTGCTCGGGTATTTTTTGTACGCCAGAGTGCTCTTATCGTAATGTGCTGGCTTTTCAAAACCACACCTGACCTTGTGTCGAACCTCCTGGAGAGGAGGGTACATAAACATACACACATACTAGAAGAATACCCGTTCCAAGATGGGTAAAATGTCTTCCCTGAACAGACTAGTTTTGCACCACTTTTATGTCCCCTTACGAAGATTAAAATAAAGATATTTAATTTTCAAATGAGATGTTGTACCCATATTATGCCCCCCTAAAATCCCTTAAAAATACTTTATAGAAACTAAAATTTAGAAAACATTTATCAATTGATGCCTAATACGTATTGTTAAAATTTCACAAAAATCGGAGGAATCCACATTTTTTTACGCAGGGCTTCCATCCTCTTTTTACCTCTTTTGCATAAAACTGAATTAAACTAAATATAGCCCAAATTTGGACCCCTTACGCCTAGCAGCTGTGTTTCAAAATTCATAATAATTGGTTGATTAGTTTAGGAATGAATCCTGCACATACAAATATATAAGCATACAAACATACATATAAATATATAGTATAAAAGTGCATTTATGACAAGTAAGCTACACAGAAAATATCGTTTCAGTCTTGAGGGAATCATCAAGTTAAATGCCTGACAATTTCCTGCTGGAATGAAACACAAACGTGTTCCTGTAGCTTACTTGTCATAAGTATATTTTTATGCTACTACTAAACTCTACTCCTATATTGAGCACTGTTGAATGAAATACTTGAATAAAAATATATATGTAAGATATTACTTTATAATATAAGTATGAAATAGTAAATTATGTTTTGGAATCTTTTAGATGAGGATTGATAATTTTGATTATTTTGATTATTTTGATAATTTTGAATTATTTTGAATTATTTTGAATTATTTTGATTATTTTGATTATTTTGATTATTTTGATAATTTTGATTATTTTGATTATTTTGATAATTTTGAATTATTTTGAATTATTTTGATTATTTTGATAATTTTGATTATTTTGATTATTTTGATTATTTTGATAATTTTGATTATTTTGATTATTTTGATTATTTTGATAATTTTGATAATTTTGATTATTTTGATAATTTTGATAATTTTGATTATTTTGATTATTTTGATTATTTTGATAATTTTTATTATTTTGATTATTTTGATAATTTTGATTATTTTGATTATTTTGATAATTTTGAATTATTTTGAATTATTTTGATTATTTTGATAATTTTGATTATTTTGATTATTTTGATAATTTTGAATTATTTTGATAATTTTGATTATTTTGATTATTTTGATAATTTTGATTATTTTGATTATTTTGATTATTTTGACTACTATTATCATCTTGGATGTGATCTGCACAACGTTTCAGCCGATGTAAACTCCCACTTTCTTCAGGTGCATCTTGTCGAACTTGGGAATCTGTACGGAATTTTGATTGGAACCCTTTGTTTATTCGACGGGGGTAGTTTGTTCTCGTTCTATCAACCATGACCGGATATAACTTTTAAGTAATTCGTAATTGTTTCTTAATATCGTCCGTGGTGAGGATTGAATCTTCAACTTCGAGAAGACTGTCACTTAGAACTGATTATCACTAAGCACTTTTATCCATTGCGCCACGGGTCTTTACACAAAGAAGAAAGTGCTAAATAATTTCAATAAAAAAATGGTTTAATTAATAAAGATTTTCCGAAAATGTTTCCCCCTTTTTTTTAATACGGTAGCTTTGAAAATCTGGGTCAGCATAAATCACTTAGTTGTGTCAATAACAGAAAAGAGGCTTTAGAATTGACAGAAGACTCAAACAGAATTGAACGAACTGGACTCTTCTTTTACAGTTCGACAGCATATTTCGATAAGATCGCATTGAATTATGAAATAAATTGCTTAATATTTAAAACATATTTGAAAACAATTCATACATCTATGAAGTATATTTTCGTATAAATAATATATATATATACAGAATCAAATATGAAACTAAAAGTAAACTTTTAGTAGATAGAACCTATAGTAAAATGGTTTAAGCTCAATATACAAGATAGAGCAATTATATATATATACAGATATACATATATACGTACAAAATAGCAGACTGATTAGAATTCTGTCATCCTATTATCACGCATGAGTGTTGTCTGTTTTTTTTTTTTCATGTAATTTCTGCACGATATAACATCTTTATAAATGCCTTTTATTTTGGTTTCTGAAGAGCAGCGTGCAATTGTGTTCAATTGTAGCATATTGAACGTTGTGAAACAAGTGTAAGACTATCGACAATTCTGTCATTGCAAAAATAAATGATATGAGTAAAGACTGAATTTTGGTCATTAGAATTTTAAATAATCATTATATATATATATATATATATATAATACGGGAGGTAAAACAACATACAGTGAGAGAGGGTGAAAGTGATAGATAGAAAGTTTATTAGAGATGGGTCACTTGCTGAGTTAATTGAACATTACGGTTAATTAAAGCAATTAAAATGGAGTTTTTCCAAACATAACTCAATATTTTAACATTTTGTGTGATTAAAATATATAGGAAAAAAGCCTTGGGGAAAGAAACGTTGATTAACCTAGCTTCAGTATAATATATATATATATATATATATATATATATATATATATATATATGTGTGTGTGTGTGTGGGTGTTCATATGAGATTGAAAATCTGACTGGATGTATAGGCAAAATTAAAAAGATGATAAAACGAATACATCTGTATGGAACAAATAAAAATCAACACAAAACATGCATGAATAAATCTATATTTCGCCATATGTTTTTAAAGCTTCATCAGGAGAAAGGGCATGTTACAAACAAAAACAAAGTATTTATACATACCTACATGAATGGTAGGAGAGAAGTTAAAATGGCCAAGATGAAGGCGTTGTTCAGAGTAAGAGGTAAACACATACATCAAAAAGCTGAGGGAAGGACAGGCAGGTAGTAACAGAGTAAAGTCGCAGTGCTGAAGAAAAAATCAAATCAAAGTTATTTGGCAAGAAAAAATCAAATCAAAGTTATTTGGCAAGAAAAAATAGCAAAGAGACAGGTAGAAGCTATTTTCATTGATATGCAGTCTGAATGTTTGTCTAAGGCGGCTTTAAACTTGGATATGGTAGTCATCGTCATGACCTCTTCTGGCAGGTTGTTTCACGGAGCAGGAACATGGACAGAGAATACTGCCTTTCTTCTATTGAGCTGAAAGCGACGGTGGATATACAGCTGATTTTAGTTTAGTAAATCATGCAATTCTTTTAATTGATCTCTTATCAGACAGCATGAAGCAGCAACTTTATTCTACAGATGGGAAATTCTGAGAAAGAAACTCTGTTCATGGAAGTCTCGTTTGGTTTTAGGTACACAGGAATAAAATAAAATTGGTTTTAGATACACAGGAAGAAAATAAAATTGGTTTTAGATACACAGGAAGAAAATGAAATTGGTTTTAGGTACACAGGAAGAAAATAAAATTGGTTTTAGATACACAGGAAGAAAATAAAATTGGTTTTAGATACACAGGAAGAAAAAAAATTGGTTTTAGATACACAGGAAGAAAATGAAATTGGTTTTAGGTACACAGGAAGAAAATAAAATTGGTTTTAGGTACACAGGAAGAAAATAAAATTGGTTTTAGGTACACAGGAAGAAAATAAAATTGGTTTTAGATACACAGGAAGAAAATAAAATTGGTTTTAGGTACACAGGAAGAAAATAAAATTGGTTTTAGATACACAGGAAGAAAATAAAATTGGTTTTAGGTACACAGGAAGAAAAAAAATTGGTTTTAGATACACAGGAAGAAAATGAAATTGGTTTTAGGTACACAGGAAGAAAATAAAATTGGTTTTAGGTACACAGGAAGAAAATAAAATTGGTTTTAGGTACACAGGAAGAAAAAAAAATTGGTTTTAGGTACACAGGAAGAAAATGAAATTGGTTTTAGGTACACAGGAAGAAAAAAAATTGGTTTTAGATACACAGGAAGAAAAAAAATTGGTTTTAGGTACACAGGAAGAAAATAAAATTGGTTTTAGGTACACAGGAAGAAAAAAAATTGGTTTTAGGTACACAGGAAGAAAAAAAATTGGTTTTAGGTACACAGGAAGAAAATGAAATTGGTTTTAGGTACACAGGAAGAAAAAAAATTGGTTTTAGATACACAAAAAGAAAATGAAATTGGTTTTAGGTACACAGGAAGAAAAAAAATTGGTTTTAGGTACACAGGTAGAAAAAAAATTCTTAAGAGTGGTTTAAGCTAACCGAGTTTTTAGCTGTGAATGTGTTACGGGGGGGGGGGATATCAAAGACTGAAGGTCAGTCGAGCACCTACCATGAAAATAACGATAGAGTAGAGAAAGGCTAGTAACGTCTCTTTTTTGAGAAAGGGGCTGTAGAGAAGAGATCATTCCCCAACATCAAAGTTACGAAAAAAACAGACAGAATTTTGTAGGAGATCAATTTTTAAATAAAATAACATGTCTCTTTCATTATCATTGAAACCCTGTTCTAATTCTTCAAAAAATAAAAATAAGATTCTACTTTTTTTAGGCGATTATATGTAAACAGTCTGTAAAAGTTGGCAGTAAAAAGAAATAAAAAAAATGTAAACTTTAGGGTGGGGGATCATTTTTGCATATAAAGATTGTCCTTAAAAACGCTATTATATGATCCCCTCCAAAAAAGTTTAAATATTGTTTTCTTATTTGCTTTATTCCTTTTTACTACCAACTTTTTCAAGGTGTTTATATGTAATCGCCTAAAAAAGTAGAATCTCATTTTTTTTTTAAAATTGGGGGGGGTGTAGCAAAAGGTGTAGGGCTACCGTCTTACTTCTCCTTCTCTCTGTATATTACAGTTCATGTGAACTTATAATTTCTAGCTGAATCTGTGTAAATTACACAGTATTATTATTACAAATATTAGAAACATGGAACGTGAAGGTGGAAGAAGAGATGTTCTTACATAGTGGCTCAATAATGGTTAGTGTAGTACATGTTGTTTCAAGATTCTATGATAAATTACACAGTATTATTATTATTATTATTATTGTTGCAGATATTGGAAATATCCCTCCAAAAGTGGTTCTCAATTTTATTAGTAAAATACTTTGGATTTAACATATATTTTACTATGGTAATGTAGTTTGAAGCATTGTGTGTAATATGAATACAGAGGATTCATAGAAGGCTACAACAATGTAAAAAGTGGAAATATTCCGATATTTAGACAGAACAAAACGAAGTGTTTTCTTTTTATTTTTAGTAAATCTTACTTGATTTAGTCTAATGTGTTACTGTGTTCCATGATATATTTCGAGGTAAGACCTCTTCATCAAACCTTGGGTGTTTCAAATCACCTGAAACTCGTGTGGACTTAAGCACTGGTAATATTGTTTTACTTTAATAAAATAATGTTTATTAGTAAAATCGAAATTTAACCCAACAAATACTTTTAGTTCAATCAATGAGAAAATGTCCATGGAAAGTGGAGGAACGAAGATTGATGGAGACCATCTCTTCACAAAAAAACACTTTAATCTGTGCTTCCCACTTTCACTAATGGACAGACACCTGGATACGTCTCTCTTGTATGTGCGTGTGTCGCTGTGAATTTACTCATCTTTCCACTGAGTCAACGTATGACATCATGTCATTTTTAGAGTGGATGGCTCTGTGCCATTTTGATGCTTTAAGCCATTTTTCAAAGATAGTGAGGGTTGAGGACATGCGTTGTATATAAAAAAATGATGTTAGAATGATAGGATGGATGTGTAATGTGAGTCTTAAAGACAGGCTTAGTTCTGATGACCTCAAAAGAAGATTAAGTCTGGACAGTATAGGGAGATGTGTGCAGAACAGGAGACTTGGATGGTTTGGTCACTTTGAAAGAATGGATGAGAGTTCTTGGGTTAGTAGATGTCGAACAGTTGAGGTAACAGGTTCAGTTGGCAGAGAAGGGCAGAGAAAGACATAGAAGTAAGTGATAAGGATGGACTTGAGAAAAAAGAGGGATAACGGTCTGGCTAGACATAGGTTAGTTTTTAAGTAAATTTCAACATGTAAAAAGGACGTTATACCAAATATGATGATGATGATGATGTCTCTGCTTGTGTGGCATTCCCGTATGGATGGGGGCACCACATGTAAAGCCAATAACAATCTATGTGTGTGTGGTGTGTGTGGTGTGTGTGTGTGTGCAAATTAAAAATCTGATCACTTTAGCTTTGAATTAAAAATGATAAAGCCTTAAATGTGACGGAGGAGATATCTATTTGATTTTGGATGTCAGGATGATAATTTTATCGATAATAATCAGGATGTTAACACAACCGAATTAGCAAAGAGCAGAACATGATCAATCCGACCTTCTCCATTTGGAAATAATATCATTAATGGTGTCAATGATTAACACTAATTTTGATGGTTGTTCGTCAATGTCTTAAAAACTGAATCTGACTTCATCACTTTTTGTCACTTCTCGGTACGAGATTCCTTCGTGTCAGTGGATATATGGGTTTTATGGGGAAGGGGATTTTTCACACAAAAAAGTGAGAAAAAAGGAAAAAGAACAAGAATTCGTAAGATGTATCCATTCAAATAGTGCGTTTAGAAAAAAAAAATGCTATTTCAAACTGGTGTGACAGACCAAACATTATAACATTTCTTCCTAAATAACTTCAAAAATCTTGAGTCAATCCAACACTAATTTTAGGCACATATTCCGGGCTATTGTCAAAATCGACACAGAAGCATGGCAGACCAAAGATTGATGAAAATGCTATTTCAAACTTAAGCACTTTTTAAATAACTTCAATAATCTTGAGTCAATCCAACCCACATTTTAGTCTCATGTTCAGGGTTATTATCACAATCGACATGAATTTTCATAAAGTTTGATCATGTAGCTTTTAGAATATTCTTATGTCTTAAAACAAAACAACTGAGAATTCCTTGGCTTTTTGGATTGGAACAAAGTGTAGTATCTGTTCTTATGCTACACTTCGTATATTCTGTTCTCGGTCAGTGAAGGAGAAATCCTTCAAGATTGGGGTAATTTTTATTTTTGTCCTTATCCAGAGTGCCCCTTTTTGGGGAGCTGGATTTTCCCCACATTAATAACCGACCTTGTGTCTAACTTTTCCCTCGTGGGGATGCAAGTAAATAGGAACAACTAAAGTATGACAGACTAACCAACATAGTAAAAGCTTTTGATATAGAAACATGGATGCGACTAAAAAGATATTCAAATAAGATATATACAAATGTGAAGTTGTGAAGAAGAAATAGAAAAATGTATTAGTGAAAAAAAATGACTTTACTGTTTGAAGAGTGGAGACATTTAAGATGTATTTTTATGTTTTATTAAAAGTTTTACTGTCTACAGATTCTTTCTGTGCGGATTTGTTGCATACTTTATTTCTATTTTATTTTTTCTTCATATTTCATCTGTGTATTGCTTGTTTGTTCTTACTTTCCTCTTTTTATTAATAACTAGCAGGAAGACCCGACGTTGCTCGGGATTGAACGAGGAGCACTTCTATGTACTTTTTCACTATGCTCATAACACCATATTACTTACTCGAGATCCTCCAAAGATGCCCACTCCCCACATTTATTGTGTACCCGGTCACTCCTAAACTGTTGCATTATATCTTGGAGGACACCATCCATTCCAATATTCCACCCTGATCTGTTCATTTTGACATCCCACTTAGGCCCCACTCCCATCTAGAGACCGACCTGCTTGTTTATAGAGTACCCAAAAAATAGTGGGTGGCCTAAACACCTAGCAAAGGGTTGGTAGGGCCCTAGTAACCTACATTTTTTCTTTCTTTTTTGAATATTTGTAAATGTTGTCCCACTCACCACAGTGAATCTTTTGTAAATAAAATCTTTTTAAAACAAATTGGGGATCATCTAAGTAAGATCAAACCACAGACTGAATATGGTATTTTGGTGAGAGTGTCAAAGCCCAAATAGTTTTTGACAAAATTGGATGACTATCGATCCCCTTCGTCTCCTCCAAAACGATTCGGGCTTCATGCCTAAGGCAAACGATTAACTTTATGATTATTGTTTTTGTTATAAAAAAAACTTGTGAATGTTTTTGCTTGAACAAAATAACACTTTTCTCTGCTTTTACTTTCACCCCTTCGTCTGTTTCACCTCTTAATACAGTCAGAAGGAGATGAAATGTGGGAAAACTCTCTGAATCAGTGACTTATAGTTTAAATTTGATTAAAATCGGATATACGTATTTGAAGTTTTAAGAGGGTTCTGTTTCCAGAAGACTTTTCGTTCTACTAATTTAACTGAGGGTGATCCTGAGTGTGGCAGCAATACTCTATTTTCGCCCCATATTATACCCTTTGAAAACCCTTTAAAATGCTCCAAAGAAAACGAAATTTGGGAAATATTTATTAATGGATGTCTAATACCAATTGCTAAAATTTCACAAAAATCAGAAATATCTTAATTTTCACAAAGATCTTCGACCCCCTTTGTGTAAAGGTAAATTAAACTACATATAACCCACATTACGACCCCTTACACCGAGCAGATTTGTTCCAAATATCATGATGATCAGTTAATTAGGTTTAGGGGCAAATCCTTACATACACATAAACATATACACATACCTAACTTTATATATATGTAAACAAGAAAACTAACCTGTCAAGCAGTATGGAACTAAATTAAGACAAATATCTCGCTAACCTTTCAGATAGAGCTATATCAATATCAATAATAAATTTCAATTTATTTTACTGCAGTTTCACGGTATCACTCAAAATATTTGTTCGATTGATACCAGTCTGGAACACTTTCGATAATCGATGATGCCGTGAAACTGCAGTTAAGTGTTAAGCTAAGTATATTTTATTATCATTTATTAGTAACATATTTTTGCCTCTCGTGTAAATTCTTTTCTTAATAATTTTATTTGGTAAAAATATATTTTACTTAAAATCTTTCTTTATTTTCTATTTGTCTTTTTCCCTTAATTATTTCATCATTTGTTTAAGCATTTTTTATTTGTTCTATCTTGTATTTTTTCTATAATTAAAATATATTTTGCATGAAGTTTCCTTGATTTTTCTCTCCTTTTTTATTATTCTTTTATTTTGTAGCTATTTTAAAATTTTATTTTCTAACCGTATATTTCTATCAAATATTTTTTTTCATAAATGTTTTTTTATTTTTCTTTGATTTTTCATTTATTTATATTTATTTATATTTTAATATTTTCTTCTTGAACTTCTATTATTTTTTTAATTGTTTGTGTAAATTTTTTTGTTTTATTTTCCTTGACTTTCTCTCCTTTTTCTCTCCTTTTTTTCCTATTTTTATTGAGTCCTCCTTCTTTCTGCAATTACTTTTCTCATATTTTTTCTTCAAAATATTTATTTGCATAACATCTTTTTTGACTTTATCTTCATGTACTCCTCCATTTCTTTTCCATAGGTTCTTTTTTTGCACATTTTTATTCAATTAGTATTATTTTCTCTTTGAATTTCCTTCCATAACCTACCTTTTTTTTCTTTAGATATTTTTTGACATTCATTTAAAAAATGTTTCTTTCTTCTCGTTCTATATTTCATTTTAATGCCACTTTTTGCTTACGAGTTTTTTCCTCTTTTTTTCTATCAGCCATTTTTTTCTGTTTCTTTTCCAAACTCTTTTATCTTTGCTGGATCTGTGCTCAAGCAGATAAAGCCATTTTTTCTCCTCTTCTTGTCAATGTGTTAATGAATTAGAAAGACACGGCGATGAAAAATGGTAAATTAATTTGGGCAAATTTTATTTTAGCTGGTTTCGTTTGTTTTGCTAAGATTTTCACTTTAAATAGACTTCTCTCCATTATCATCAGCATCATTTTTTAACAACTCATGTTTTCTTAAAAGAAAAAAATAACTGTACACAAATATAATGTCTGATTTGAGCTGCTTTTTTTTCAAGTGGAAAAATGTTAATTCAATGAAAGAACACATCTCCATAGTTCTTCAGTGGATTTATTTTAATGTGATTAAATAAAAAAAAAAACTGATTTTTTATACATATATTACAATCAGTATAATTTGTTATGTTAATCATTATTTAAAATAAGTGTTTAAATTAAAACTTAGCGATTCTGTTAGAAATAAAATGTTTTTGATTTGTGAATACATTTTCAATAAGAATCGTCATGACACTTCATTAGTATTTTCGTTACAAAAAATGTTTATCTTTATTTATTCATTTCTTGTTGGTTTCAATATGTTTTAAACTACATTTTAAATGAGGTTTTCTTTCAAATTAGGCGAACAATGGTGAAATCGATAAATTATCCTCCACTCTATAATAACATCCAATGCATATTTATTTGTAATAAATAAGTAAATGTAAATCCGTCTCGTCACACAAAAGTTAGCGAGTAAAAACGTGCTGACCGAAACCATTTCAAGTGTTGGGAGTGTTGTAGTGTCCGGTCACCGGAGTGATCGGTCTTACAACTAAGAAAGTGGACAAAGACAAATTACGGCAATGGCAAAGAAGAAAGGACAAACGCAGATGAACAATTCCAAAAAATCGTTTATAAAGGTAACAATGTGAGAAGAAAAACTGAGCTGCCGTCACTGGAAGCAGGAAAGGCTGGATTACAAGCATGACGTCACTGGGAGCAGGAAAGGCTGGATTACAAGCATGACGTCACTGGGAGCAGGAAAGGCTGGATTACAAGCATGACGTCACTGGAAGCAGGAAAGGCTGGATTACAAGCATGACGTCACTGGAAGCCGGAAAGGCTGGATTACAAGCATGACGTCACTGGGAGCAGGAAAGGCTGAAACGACAGGAGTGAAGCTGGAGCAGGCGTTGCTGGAGACAGCTTTGTAGCAGAAGCCGCTGGAGCAGGTATTGCTGGAGAGAGCTGTAGCAGGAACTGCTAGAGAGAGAGAGAGCTGGAGCAAGCATTGCTAGAGAAAGAGCTGGAGAGAGCTGTAGCAGGAACCGCTGGAGAGAGAGAGCTAGAGCAGACGTTGCTGGAGGGAACTGGAGCAAGTGCCGCTGAAAGGAGCTGGAGCAGGTACTGCAGGAGTAGGAACCGTTGGAAGGAGCTGGAGCAGACACGGCAAGTAGGTGGTGCAGGAGTAGAAGCCGCTGGGAGGAGCTGAAGCAAGCGCTGCAGGTGCTTGGGTCAGAGCAGGAGACTGCAGGCTGGATGGAGCAGGCAGCAAAGTGTGAATTGCATTATGAGTAGTTTGTAGGTGGCCCTGAAAAGGGCCGTTTGATTGCTGTTGGTGTCTTCTTTTGCTTCCTGGCTCAACGACTGGTCCACCCAGTCAGAGCTGGGAGCCTCCTGACCCCCCCCCCCCCCCGGCGGAACTGTCATTTTGGTTGAAAAGTCGCTATATGTATTTATGAGAAACAGCATTACAGCCGGCAAACCCGATGATGCAAAGAAACAACTGAAAGTAATTGCTGGCCGAATTTATTACAATCAAAAATATCTGGAAAGTTTGTTGATTGTGTTTACATAAATCCAGGCCACTTTTCAGATACTGGTATTTCGGATTATTGTTAGAAAGCGATGTAGGGAGTTGAACTGTGTGGGTGATGGTAAAACTCGATCAATTCGTATCTTAATTTACCACGGCTGCTGCTGGTCCCCTCAGTGGAAAAGTACAAGAGAAAAGTTATTCTTGTGTTTTTATAGGCGTGGCTTTGAAAGAGGTGTCTGAGTTCGCAATGTTTGTAAACATTGGTAGCAGTGAACGGATACCGTGACAAGGGCAAGCAAGAAAGATAATATCAAATCAGACAACCATTTGAGAAATGTTTCACTATAAGTAAAAAGTTTGTGGTGGGTGTGTTTTTTTCTTTAGGTTATCAGAAATGATAATGATAGTTAATATATGATAAATGAAATTTTCGATGTAATTCTGTGATTGTATATGAATATTAGTGCGAACACTGGTGAAGCCTAATTTTTTTCAATCATTTTTATGAAAGGTGTAGAGTAGTTTTAAAATAATATCGTGGGGGTCTGCATTCATGCAGGGCATCCTTAAACCGAAAAAGCAACGTTTTGCTTTATTTATAACGTAAGCATTAAAAATTATAGACATTTTAAAA
Source organism: Sepiola atlantica (assembly GCA_963556195.1). Classification (NCBI taxonomy): domain Eukaryota; kingdom Metazoa; phylum Mollusca; class Cephalopoda; order Sepiida; family Sepiolidae; genus Sepiola; species Sepiola atlantica. Next base: position 74,896,126 of record OY744521.1, read on the forward strand.
ATGCTAAGAAAGGGTCCAGGAGTACATATGGGACCTTTAATCATTCTCGGACAACGCAGAGGGTGTCTGCTTTTAAGCAATAAGTATAAACTAGTTTTCTGAAAACTATTTCTTCTCCAATACTCTTTTTTTTCTACATAAGTTGTAAGATCGCAAATTTATTTTTTTATTAAATTTGTATGCATACACATTAATACGCCTTTTTTTCTCCTTTACTCTTTTAATATATATTCAATGTATTTATTACACATATAGACATGCCTAATTATTTTCAATATTGAACATGCACTGCAGTCACTTGAAACTCAACGTGGGTTTCTAAATATATCCTCAATTGAGATCATTTCATTGCAACAAATAATAAAAAAGAAAGAAATCATTAAATGATGCATCGGAACATGTATTTTCAAATTTGTAAGGGCGTTATCCGGGGTGGGGAAGGAAAATTGTCTACATGAAGAATTTCTGAAAGAACTATAAAAGAACATAGATATAATGCAAGAATTTGAGTGCAAGAATAGATTTTATTACGTAGATCAATGCTGGTAATGTGAATTCTTTCATAACTCTTGCTTCATGCATTATATATATATATTATATATATACATATATATATGTGTGTGTGTATAAGAAAAAAACACTGTCTTTGGCGAAAACCTCATTAAGAAGGCTGGTTGAGAAACGGATAGAAAAAAAAGAGGAGTTATGAAATATTAAAATATATATGAAACCACGGATAAAAAGATTTGAGAAAAAGAAATGCCTTTTTAGAAAAGATCTGTCCATCCAACAGAGAATTGAGAAGTGTTTCTTTTGATTGAACACTTCAGCCAACGCACCCTCTCCCATGAACAATTTTTACTAAATCATTTTTTTTTGATTTTCAGAATCCTACAGAATAAGCCTAAAAAATTAAATTATTAAAAAAAGAAAATTACTTGTTCAATTTTTTTAACAAGGGGTTTTGTTTTCCATGTAAGTTTAACGTAAAATGGCTGCCTACTTTATTTTTTGACTGGTCTTTACCCCCTCCCCCCCCCCAAAAAAAAATTCCTTTACAACAAAGGGAGCAATCTGTGCTAATGGGTTAAATAAGTGAATAAATGAAATGGAATTAATATTTGAATGAGTAAGTAAGCAAAATTATTAACTAAATGACTGCTATTTTAATTTAGCTGTGAAGCATAACTCTGGTTTAATTCAAGTAAAATAAGATATAATCTCAAAATACCACCAGCAGTTGCAGTGTAAACAAACAAACAAATGAATGGCATGCTACATACAAAAACTAGTCTAGCAGCAAGAGGATTATCACATTCCCTCTTATGATTTTGTCTAAATTAAAATAGGAACTGGACCATCAGTTGCCGGGAAATCGGTGTTGCATCTGTATTGTTTTTTTCCTTTATTCTGTGTCTGAGTTATCTGTTTTTACTTCATCGTCAACATATCTTTGCCTGTTATGGACGTAGCTATATTTCACAAAAGACAGATTAACCATTCACTGTTTAATGACAACACACGGAGCACAACAACAGCCATTCACTGTTTCATGACAACATATGGAGCACAACAACAACCATTCACTGTTTCATGACAACACACAGAGCAGAACAACAACCATTCACTGTTTAATGACAACATACGGAGTACAACAACAACCATTCACTGTTTCATGACAACACACGGAGTACAACAACAACCATTCACTGTTTAATGACAACATACGGAGCACAACAACAACCATTCACTGTTTAATGACAACATACGGAGCACAACAACCACCATTCACTGTTTCATGACAACATACGGAGCACAACAACCACCATTCACCGTTTCATGACAACATACGGAGCACAACAACAACAACCATTTACTGTTTCATGACAACACATGGAGTACAACAATAACCATTCACTGTTTAATGACAACATACGGAGCACAACAACCACCATTCACTGTTTAATGACAACATACAGAGTACAACAACCACCCTTCACTGTTTCATGACAACATACGGAGCACAACAACAACAACAACCATTCACTGTTTCATGACAACACACGGAGTACAACAACAACCATTCACTGTTTAATGACAACATACGGAGCACAACAACAACCATTCACTGTTTCATGACAACATACGGAGTACAACAACAACCATTCACTGTTTAATGACAACATACAGAGCACAACAACAACCATTCACTGTTTAATGACAACATACGGAGTACAACAACAACGATTAACTGTTTAATGACAACATACGGAGCACAATAACCACCATTCACTGTTTCATGACAACATACGGAGCACAACAACAACCATTCACTGTTTCATGACAACATACAGAGCACAACAACAACCATTCACTGTTTAATGACAACATACGGAGCACAACAACAACCATTCACTGTTTAATGACAACATACGGAGCACAACAACAACAACCATTCGCTGTTTCATGACAACATACGGAGCACAACAACCACCATTCACTGTTTAATGACAACATACGGAGCACAACAACAACCATTCACTGTTTAATGACAACATACGGAGCACAACAACCACCATTCACTGTTTCATGACAACATACGGAGCACAACAACAACCATTCAATGTTTCATGACAACATACGGAGCACAACAACAACCATTCACTGTTTAATGACAACACACGGAGTACAACAACAACCATTCACTGTTTAATGACAACATACGGAGCACAACAACAACCTTTCACAGTTTAATGACAACATACGGAGTACAACAACAACCATTCACTGTTTAATGACAACATACGGAGTACAACAACAACCATTCACTGTTTAATGACAACATACGGAGCACAACAACAACCATTCACTGTTTCATGACAACACACAGAGCACAACAACCACCATTCACTGTTTCATGACAACATACGGAGCACAACAACCACCATTCACTGTTTCATGACAACATACGGAGTACAACAACAACCATTTACTGTTTCATGACAACACACGGAGTACAACAACAACCATTCACTATTTAATGACAACATACGGAGCACAACAACAACCATTCACTGTTTAATGACAACATACGGAGCACAACAACCACCATTCACTGTTTCATGACAACATACAGAGTACAACAACCACCATTCACTGTTTCATGACAACATACGGAGCACAACAACAACAACAACCATTCACTGTTTAATGACAACACACGGAGCACAACAACAACCATTCACTGTTTAATGACAACATATGGAGCACAACAACAACCATTCACTGTTTAATGACAACATATGGAGTACAACAACGACCATTCACTGTTTAATGACAACATACGGAGCACAACAACAACCATTCACTGTTTAATGACAACATAAGGAGTACAACAACAACCATTCACTGTTTAATGACAACATACGGAGTACAACAACAACCATTCACTGTTTAATGACAACATATGGAGTACAACAACAACCATTCACTGTTTAATGACAACATACGGAGCACAACAACAACCATTCACTGTTTAATGACAACATACGGAGTACAACAACAACCATTCACTGTTTAATGACAACATACGGAGCACAACAACCACCATTCACTGTTTCATGACAACATACGGAGCACAACAACAACCATTCACTGTTTCATGACAACATACGGAGCACAACAACAACCATTCACTGTTTAATGACAACATACGGAGCACAACAACAACCATTCACTGTTTAATGACAACATACGGAGCACAACAACAACAACCATTCACTGTTTCATGACAACATACGGAGCACAACAACCACCATTCACTGTTTAATGACAACATACGGAGCACAACAACAACCATTCACTGTTTAATGACAACATACGGAGCACAACAACCACCATTCACTGTTTCATGACAACATACGGAGTACAACAACAACCATTCACTGTTTCATGACAACATACGGAGCACAACAACAACCATTCACTGTTTCATGACAACACACGGAGTACAACAACAACCATTCACTGTTTAATGACAACATACGGAGTACAACAACAACCATTCACTGTTTCATGACAACATACGGAGCACAACAACAACCATTCACTGTTTCATGACAACACACGGAGTACAACAACAACCATTCACTGTTTAATGACAACATACGGAGCACAACAACAACCTTTCACTGTTTAATGACAACATACGGAGTACAACAACAACCATTCACTGTTTCATGACAACATACGAAGTGCAACAACAACCATTCACTGTTTCATGACAACATACGGAGCACAACAACAACAACCATTCACTGTTTCATGACAACACACGGAGCACAAGAACAACCAGTGTGAAAAAAGGACTTTACTAAGGAAATATCAATATTACTAATATGAAACAGCTCCTGTCTCTGATGAAGGAATTCATTCCCGGAAAAATTTTTAATAAAAAAACTTAAATGAAAAAATATTTACATTGTATGTAAGACTTCTAATCGCCTCATCGCTACATTTTCAAAATACAAATTTAAAAGATGCTTCAAAAAACTATTTCATTTTCATTATCTTCCCCGGCATGCCATGTGCTGTTTAAGTTCTTAATCAAGAGTTGTTTCAAATAACACTCTTTCATGACAACCAGTGTGAAAAAAGGCCTTTTTTAAAAAGAACGTAATATTAATATTATTAATATGAAATAACTCCTGTCTTTGATAAAGGGATAATTCCCGAAAAATTCAAGGCAAAAAATCAAAAATAAAAGGTTAAAACACAATATGTGCATAGTATATATGGCTTCTAATGGCTTTATTGTTAAATTTTCAAAATACTAATTTTTCTCTTAATATTCAAAATTTTTCCAATGTGTATTTAATATATTTTATGTTATAATGTAACGAGTAAAAATATGTTTTTAAAACAGAAGCATATATAAACTCCCTAAAATATTATGCTTGAAAATAGTAAAATAAAAATGAAAAATTTAGCAAGATCAGCTATAAATTAAATCAATCTTTTTCTTTCTATTTCTTCTTCTTTTTGAGTCATTTATCAATTGATGGTGAAACAAATGTTTTTTCTTAAGGCTTATCGTATATGTGGCACACCAAACCTGCACATAGTTCATGGTACTTCACTAACTGGAGCAATTATGTCATCCCATTTTCAAATATATCATTTTCGAAACCATGCTGTTCTCATAAGCAGATCATCAGTTTGTTCATGAGTGCAACTTGAACTACTGCGACTAAGGAATTGTAATTAACAATTCTCCAAAACATGAATCTCGTCAATCGAGTAACAAACACAAAACGACGCCAACTCAATCTTTTCTCTCTTTCTCTCACTGAACACTCGATGTGGTCCCAACTCGTCACATTAATTTTACCGTCTTTCCCCGTGAGGAAAGTTTCTACTCTTTTTATTTCAATGAGAATTCGCCCCTGCAAAACAATGCTCATTTGCATAAGTGAACTCTTGTCATAAAAAAATTCTATCTTACAAGCAAAACGCTCCGAGTTCAATCCCCAATGAACGACACATGGCGCGACACTCACTCTTTTACCTCGTGGACCTGCATGATGGCTGCTCCAGTGGAATAGCAGGATTTGTAATCAAATTTTATTCTTCTAGATCCACCGCATTCTGTCTATGCCCATACATATTAACAGGGTTAGCTTGAGAAGGATATGGCTCTTCACCACACATGAACGATCATTCACTATGGAAAAGCTATATTTTACTCATGCATGGACCCAGTTGAGGACGCTCTTGCAAGTCAACTCAGAAAGTTACTCCCCCTCTTCAAACTATTTATCCCCCTCTTTCTATTTGACCGAGTCAATTATTTTAAATAGGGACTAAAAGTTAATAACGGTCATAGTAATGTATGAACAAGGCTACTTATTATATAGATTGTCTGAACTAACAAATTATATTTATCATTGGGCTATTCAATAAATGGAACAAGGCACACCCCAAAATACTTCAAATCAATCAAAACTATACAGAAATGATGAAAACGATGAAAAATACAGCTTACATGATTGAAGTTATCAATTAATGAGTTTTAATTATGTGTACTAAAATTCACATTGGAAGCTCTTAAAAAGGATCGCTGTCTGCTCTTATTATTAATAAGACAGAGAAGAGATGTTGCTAGTCTCTTTCTGCTCTATCATTATGTTCGTGGTAGGTGCTCGACTGAGCTCCAATCCTTGATTCCCACCTCCCGATTTATAGATAATTCAGGAGAGAGAAGAGCCATTGTGCTTGACATTTCAAAGGCGTTTGACAGAGTGTAGCATTCTGGTTTTATTTACTCCTCCCCAGGAGTTAGGCACAAGGCCAGTTTTATCTTACTCCCACAAGTCGAGAAAGTGGGGTTTGAAAAGCCAGCGCTCGAGAGGTGAGCACTCTGGCCATTTAAAAATTGCCTGGGCAGCCCCGTCGGCATTCCCCGGTAGGGGCGCCTCAGACAGTAAGCAATAAACTTACTCCTCCCCAAAGAGGGGAGGCAAAGCCTGGGAGGGTGGACCTCCTAGAACTGCACAGGACAGGCGTGTAGTATCCATCGGAACAGATACTACACTTTGATCTTAGCCAAAAGGCCAAGAAGCAAACTTCAGGGTTATGTTATTGGTGGTGAGGTTCTTGACATTATTAGGTCTTTTCTTTCTGATCGAAGCTTGTGAGTAACTTTGGACGAGGTCTCTTCATTCTCTGTTTCTATCAATGCTGATGTTCCTCAGGGCTCTATTATAGGCCCAACACTGTTTCTTCTCTATATAAATGATCTTCCAGAGAATATTGTTCAGAAAATTAACATCTATGCTGATGATACCACTCTCTATTCTGGTGTTGCTTCTCGCCCATCTCTCTCGGATCAGTCGAAATATGCAGCTGATCTAGAAGTTGACCTGGATTCAGTTGTAGATTGGGGTACGAAATGGCTTGTTTCATTTAATCCAATTAAGACTCAGCTCGTGTCTTTCAATCGTAGACGTGCCCCTTTTCTTCCTGAGATTCTCATAGACAGCTCTGCTCTTGAGGAGAAATTGACTCTGAAACTTCTTGGTCTCTCTCTCTCATCAAATCTTTCTTGGAGTTCATACATTAGATCCATTGCTCTTTCTGCTTCTAGTAAAGTTGGTTCTCTATCGTTCCAAACACTTTCTCACACCTGAGGCTATTCTCTATCTCTACAAATCTACAACCAGACCATGTATGGAGTACTGTTGTCATATTTGAGCTGGTGAATCTCTGTCCCATTTGAGGGTTCTTGATAATGTGCAGAAACGTGTCTGTAATTTGATTGGCCTTACCCTTTCTTCTCTGCCCCATTTCCCTCACAGACATGTTGCTAGTCTAATGTAAACAAATACTTGTTAAACTGTCCTCTTGAATAATCAATTCCTCTTAAATAATCTTTTGCTCATTCCACCTATTGTTTCCAATCCGTTCATGATAGCGTTCATCGTCCAACTGAACATCTCTTTAACCCTTATCCTCGAGTGCCCCCCCCCCCGGTCTTAATAAGTGGTGACCCATCAGGAAAAAGAAAGACGCTATAACAGAGTTATAATCAGTACGGCTTCTATCTCAATTTGCACATTGTCATTCTTTGTATAGATAACTACTGAGATATGCATCGTGTTGATGTTTTCAAAATGTTCACAGATATCATATATGTAAAGTATGACTTTAGAGTGGTGAGGCCCTTAATTTGGGAGCTTTGGGGGGGAAAGGAACCACCCTTAGTTGCAATTCTACCCCGGAGTTGTAGTACTTGCTTGTTAAGGTCCCATCTATGGTTTAAATAGAATTTGTCCCGAACATTAAAATAAAATGTCTTGGACAACCTTGGGCGAGGTGTTTGCCTTCACCCACACCATAAACTCGGAATCCATCTTTTCCAGATATTTCTACCTTTTTTTTGTCCATACTCTATTTCCTAACTCTATCAACTACTCAAGTCCTCCCAACTGTCCTGGGATTACAAGTCCTCCTAACCGTCTGATATTTTAGTTTTTGGGAGTGTGGAGTCACCTCTAAGTAACCATTACGCCCAGGTCAATTTTAACCTAAAATGGTAGTACCTGCCACCTATGGGCAAAATAGAAACTATTGTTTATGAAATATACACCTACAAAACAAATTAATCTGCAAACCAATCATATACGAACATATGGCAGATGACATGTCGTAAAACACAACCAACAACCTACCAACCAATGTGCCACAAATATCAGAGCAACTCTCATCTCATTTTCCTCAAATCTTAAACGTCCCAGGCCATCAAGATTTTTGGTGTATTACCCGCTGAACCTGTTGCTTCAGATGTATATCTTGTATGATTAATTATCAAATGTGTTGGTGCTCGAGTATCAAATGCTTTAAACAATTAGAATATTTGATTTATTTATCAAGATCAGGAACGCGTAGGTAGAATTCTCTGAGCATGTGGGGTGTTGCTAAAATTCAACATGTATTACATTGGTAGTAATGCACACACAAGTTATAGAAAACAATGACATTTCACCTATTAATAGTTTGACTATAACAAATTATTAATCAATAAATCAATACCATCTGAATATTTGTCCAATGCGTCTTTAAACCTGGATATGATAGGCATCATCACAACCTCCTCTGGCAGACTTGTTCTTCGGAGCAAAAACACGGACAGAGAATGTCGCTGTTCTTGTGTTGAGACGAAAGTGACAATCATACATCTTCTGCGTGTGACTGTGGGGACGACAACTATAAAAACAGTAAAAACGAGACAAGTAAGGCCTAAGATTACATATGCAAATATAATGTTTGTATACAATAAAATGCACAAAGTGTTAACGTAAAAAGATACTGTGTAAAATTATATTTTTCTCATAGCATCTTCTCTGTTAGGGGAAATGCCCTGAACCTGATGTTGACGGTAGCATGTCTTGGTACCAAATGAGAAAGAAATCTGGTCCTGATTCTCGACCACGTGTTGGTACAAGAGTTGCCACAAGATCTTGTGTACGCGACGAGATTTAGGAATCTAAGCCCAAGTGGTATAACTCTGGCCTAAAAAATAATTTCTCTCCAAAGGGATATAATGCTGATCACTACAGCTTCTTTCCATACTGTGTGAATCCCACATGGTATTTAGAGACTCGCAGCAATTCTCTGGAACCCATTTTCTTTGTTTCTAAACCAAATGAATTACCATTATTCACAATACCGATGAAGAAATAAATCAAAACTTAAACAGGAGCTTATCTGTATGCCGTGTTTGGTTGAAATTCATTCACTAGTTCCTGCATCTGTATCCAAGTAGTTTGACACTTATTTGAAGGCAATTTGAATATCGTCAAAAATCAGATTGGGCCAAAAATCTGCATTAGTGTGTGAAAAGTGCTCTCTAGCTACGATTGTGAAAACTTGATGAAGGGTATAAAAAATGAGATTAACCGGTTCGTGAATAGTCGTGTCTGATGGTGATGATAATAATAATGATGATGGTGATGGTGATGATGATGGTGATGATAATAATAATGACGACAAATGAACAAAGGGAAAACAAGTTTATGTAAAAGATAAAGCCAGTTGAATGGGAATGGGAACAAATGAACACTTGCACAGACAGGTTTATGTAATTGTTTACATTGATAAGAATTGATTTAATATGTTTATCTTTGAAATCTTAGACTGAGCACTTTGTTAGACAATCTCTACCTTCCCCCTCCCTCTCTCCATGACTCTCTCTTTCTCTTTCTCGCATATATATATATATATATATATATATATATATATATAGTTATTCACATTGTTTTGCTTTATGACAGCTCTTTTGTGTGGCTAGATAAGCAAGTACTTCAAGCTGAGATTGAAACCCGACCATTTTGTTAACACCCAGACAACTTATCCAAGCTACGAAGTAAGTGAAATTGTAATGCTTATATTAAGCATTATCAGCAGCCTAAGGTGCTCTATTTTTGTTTTACAAAGAGCTATGTATATCGCAAATGGCAACCAGTAATCTCTCTCACTCGATAGCTCAATTATGAAAGTGGAAATATATACATACACACACACAAATATATTGTGCGTATTCAGGCAGCATGTTCTTATTTATGCAAACATTGTTAAAAATACCAGAATTCGTCTGTTTAATTATACCTTTTTTTATTTTTTCAATTTTTCTGATGGTCTTTTTTGTATTAAAATCAAGTGAAACCTATAGAACATTTATTAATTCTTTTGATTTCAATACAAAAAGGACCATCAGAAAAATTGAAAAAATAAAAAAGTGTATAATTAAACAGACGGATTCTGTTATTTTTAACAATGTTTGCATATATATATATATATATATATATATATATATGTTGAAGAATGGTTGCAGGTAGCAGCTGAAGATTCTGTTTAAAAAGATCCTGTATTCTTATACATCAACTAATAAGAAATATAAAACAACAAAATATATATATGTTTTACATTAATTTTCGATATATATATATATATAATTATAATAATTAAATATTTATATCCACAAACAAGCGCTTGTTTCGTCTTTATAAGACTCATCAGTGCAGTTATATATACAGCTGACCTACCGATATATATATATATATATATATATGATTACTAAAGTAATCTGTAAAATGGGAGCTGGTAAAGCAGCTTGGCCATCTGGTATAGTTGCTGAGATGCTGAAACGAACCGGTGAACTGGGGGCTAGTCTAGTACCTTAACTGTTTGAAGCTATCATCAGAGAAGGACGCATACCTGAGAAATTGGATAACAGCTTCATAATAAGTCTGTACAAAGGTAAAAGTGATGAATTAAACAGAGGGAACCACCGTGAAGTCAAGCTGATTGATCAGGTCATGAAAGTCTTAGAAAGAGTTGTTAAGCAGACAACGAGTACAGATTGCTGACATGCAATTTGGTTTTATGCCCGGTAGGAGCACCACAGATGCAAATTTCCTCATATGCCAAGTCATGGAGAAACATCTAGCAGCAAACAAACAACTGTACATGACATTTGTAGATTTTGAAAAAGCTTTTGAACGTGTCCCAAGAAGGGTAATCTGGTGGACTCTGCATAAGTTATGTCTTACAGAATGGCTGGTTCAAATGATGATGTCTATGAATACAAATATACGTAGTCGGGTACGAGTCGGTAACAGCTACAGCGACGAATTCGATGTTAAAGTGGGCGTTTATCAAGGATCTGTCTAAAGTCCCCTTCTATTCATCATTGTATTATAGGCTGTATCACTAGAATTTCGTATCAGTTGCCGACGACTTGGCGATCATTGATACTTCACTTCAATCACTCAAGGACCGTCTGGATAAGTGGAAGAGTAGCATGGAGGAGAAGAGTCTCAGAGTCAACATGGGTAAAACTAAGGTCATGATCGCTGGTCCCAACCTCAGGAAAACAGGAAAAACACCCATGTGTCGTATGTCTAAGAGGAACAGGCAGAAACTCAATCATCTGCACCCACTGTTCAGGATGGGTCCACAAAAAGTGCAGTGGCATGAAGGGCTCTTTCAGAACAGATCCTCAGTTTAAGTGTTTGCCTTGAATTGGCACAGCAAGACCAATAGATAACAGACCACTGACAGAACTGGATATTGGTGGTGACAAGCTTGAAGTAGTGACGGAATTTTGTTACCTTGGAGACGTGCTGTTATCAGGTGGAGGCTGTGAACTTGCAGCAGCTACACGTTGCAAGTCTGACTAACAACAGTTTAGAGAGCTGCTGCCAATCCTAATAAACACCTGCCAACAGCTACAAGAGAGATCGTGTATGCTACTCATGTGTCAGAAGTGTTCTAATGTATGGCTCTGAAACTTGGGCTGTCTCTGCCGGAACTCTAAAGAAACTGCACCGTAATTACAATGCAATGGTCAGATGGATCTCTTTGGTGAGGCCTGAACAAAGCATATTCTTAGGGTCTCTACTCGCATGAGTCAACTTGAAAAGTGTCGCGGACATCATGCAGAAGAGCAAATTGCGTTGGTTGAGGAATGTTGAGCACAACTATAGCTGGATTGCTAAAGTCCGACAGTTGAATGTGCCAGCAGAAAAGACCACCATTGGCAGACCCAAGTTATCTTGAGAGGACGTGGTTAAACGTGATAAGAAAGCCATGGGTATGGATTTCGTCAAGCTTCACCAAAGACAAGAATGGAGGGGAAGACTTAGATCGAGACTAGACAATCAGGCCCCACCCTCATCAGAGGATTTACAATTAACTCATCAAGTGACTCATCTCTTACTAAGTTTCTACCATTTTTACTCTCTCTCCTTGTATGTTGTTTGACACCCCCGTCCTTATTTTATACATTGTCTATTACTCTCATATCTGTCACTCTCTATCACTCATTCCAGGTTTATTAACAGTTCGAACTAATAAAGAACAGAAAGAATAAAGATTGGAATAGTCCATTATAAACAAAACAGAATAACACAAAGAGTAATCGGTAGCTGAGAGGGAGAGAGAGAAAAGGGAGATATAGCGAGCAGAAAGCGACTAATTTGGAATTTTGTCTTGTTTATTATTTAATTGACTTTGCAAACTCACTTTTTCCTGATTCAAACAATCTAACCCGAGCTGAATGAGTCCTGTCTTGCCTGGTGCAGCACACACATTCTGAGCAGGTTGAGCTGACTTCCTCCAAAGAAGGAAGTTTCTAAGGAATATTAAATTCACAAGCGTTCCCTAGTTGCATGTACATCCCAATCAGGCAAGATGATTTTAACAATGTTAATTTTCGCAGCTTTTTTTGCAGGGAGATGTCACAGTCCTCTCACATACAACGCCTGGTATTCCCAAATGGTCACCCATTTGGTACTGACCAGACTGAATGTCGCTTAACTGCGGTGATCTAACAAGAGCCGGTGTGTCCATGTGATCGTGTCATATACCTGAATGAGTGACCCAATGGCTCACATTTTTTCTAGTACATATATAAATTGTCTTAATAGTTTTAATAGAAAAATGTTAACTTGAGAACAATTCAATTTGATATGTATTTATGTTTTGGGAAGGCACGGCATGTTGAAGTAAAGTGGGATACGGTGACATGCTAAATCTGCTCTTTTCAGAGGCTGATAGAAATGTTTTATGTTTGTATTATTTTTCACTCTTTTCAGACATATTGCGCTTTCTCTGATATGTCGTAGTAGTTGTACCTTCTTTGGCATGAAATATTGATCAGTTTTCCCCTCAATTTTTGCAATTGCAAAAAACGCAAACATCACATCAATTAATAAAAACGGAATCAAAGTAGAGTTTAGTTGATGTTATGATGTAAATATTTATATGAAGGTGTTAGAGTTTAGTTGATGTTATGGATGTAAACATTTATATGAAGGTGTTAGAGTTTAGTTGATTTTATGGATGTAAACATTTGTATGAAGGTGTTAGAGTTTAGTTGATGTTATGGATGTAAACATTTATATGAAGGTGTTAGAGTTTAGTTGATTTTATGGATGTAAACATTTGTATGAAGGTGTTAGAGTTTAGTTGATGTTATGATGTAAATATTTATATGAAGGTGTTAGAGTTTAGTTGATGTTATGGATGTAAACATTTATATGATGGTGTTAGAGTTTAGTTGATTTTATGGATGTAAACATTTGTATGAAGGTGTTAGAGTTTAGTTGATGTTATGGATGTAAACATTTGTATGAAGGTGTTAGAGTTTAGTTGATGTTATGGATGTAAACATTTATATGATGGTGTTAGAGTTTAGTTGATTTTATGGATGTAAACATTTGTATGAAGGTGTTAGAGTTTAGTTGATGTTATGGATGTAAACATTTGTATGAAGGTGTTTTCAAGTATAGAGAATTAATAAAAGACACCCACAACAGCTTCAGAGACACAAAAAAATGTTCCTGTCATAAAATTATCACTTGTTTTTGTAGTAGTAGGAAGAGGAGGATCACATTACATCTTTGATTTGAATAATGAATAAAACCACACCATACCTATCATTATTATCATATTCTGTTTAACATGCTGGCATGTGTTGGACGGCTTGACTTCAAAACTAACCTATCTCTAGCCAGATCTGTATCCCTCTTTCTCTCGAGTCCATCCTTATCACTTCCTTCCATGTTTTCCTTTGCCTTCCCTTGCCAACTAACCTTGATACCTCAACTTTTCTACATCTACTAATTCAAGAACTCTCATCCATTTTTTCAACATGACCATACCAGGGAAGTCTCCCGTTCTGCACACATCTCCCTATATTGTCCCGATTTAATCTTCCTCTGAGGTTATCAGATCTAAGCCTGTCTTTAAGACTCACATTACACATGCATTGTATCATTCTTATATTATTTTCTGCATGCAACATGTCCTCAATCCTCTCTGTTTAGGTTTCACTTCCATCAATCATTACACTGCGCACACATGTCTGATAGACACTTCTCTTGGTTGACTATGTCTGCTGAGTAGTCATAGCTAGACTCAACAATTTCTGAAATCTGTAGACATATACAGATTTGTATATCGAGATATAGATAAACATTTTTTATATTTTTTTATTCGGAGTGTCCTCATTGTTGCTATGTTCATTTTCTCTCTGAATTTCGACCGATGTGCGGTCCGGCCTTCTTCAGGTGTATTATTTATTCATGGTGATATTTATCACATATTAAGTCTAGCTGTTTATCTGTGTATTGCCTATGTTGGTGAAGCGGTTATTTTTAAGTTAATTGTTTTAATTCATCAAGAGTCATTCATAGCACGTCATAGGCAATCATGTGGGGCGTGACATTATTAATGATTGCATTTAGATTTATTTGCTTTCTTTTTCTTTTTTCTTTTTTTGTAGTAATACATTAAATAGCAACGGTGAGGACAATAGGATAAATCAGGGATGGCCGACCTATGGCGCATGTGCCAACAGTGACACATTGCACAATTAGAAGTGGCACACTGAACTTCACAGATGGAACAACAAAAAAAAACATGCCTGCTCATGCAAAAAAAAAAATTCAACCGATTTCCATTTACAAAAAATACAACAGTAATTTATATTATTTGAAATATTCGGACTACTGTTCTCATCTTGAAAGTAATTCTCTTCACGTTTCGGCCGATGTAAACTTCGACCTTCTTCAGGTGCATATTGTTGTACTCGGGAATCTGTATTGAATTTCAAATGGAACCGTTTATTTACTCCATGGGGGTAGCTTGCTTTCATTCCGTCTGCTATGACCGGATAAAAGTCTTAAGTAGTTCATAATTGTAATCTTAGTATCACCCGTACTGAGAATTGAACCTTCAACCTCCAGAAGTCAGGCACTTAGGACTGATTATTACTTAGCACTTTTATTTGTTGCCCCACAGGTCCTTGCGGACTGAAGAAGGTCAGAAGTTACATCGGCTGAAATGTTGTGAGAATAGCATCCAAGATGAGAACAATAGTCCGAATAAACCAAATTATCAATCCTCATCTCAAAATTCTGAAACATGACAGAAATTTTTTTAAATTATGGCTTAAAAAAGAATTGGGCTAAGATTAATTTCAATTTCAAACATATCCATTGAATTTATTGTTTAGGAGGAATCCACGCAGAAGATTCAATTCCATTTGTAAGAGCAATATTTATTATCTGTAATTAATACCATACAGCAATACAATGACTAGCTCTGATACATAGGTTCCATGGATAACAATAAACACTGGCTAATAGTTACAGTATTGGCCAGGGGCAATGCCAAGGAAAACATGGGAGGAAGTGATAAAAATGGGCTTCAGAGAAAGAGAGATAAATTAAGACCTAGCCAGAGATATGTTAGTTTGGAAATCAATTGCTTAAAGCCGTCCAACACATGCCAGCATGTAAAACAGACGTTAACCCGACTATGATGATGATGATGATGATGATGATAGTGATTCGTATTCAGAACACACAAAAGCATGTTTTACTCATGAGAGGATGGTAGTGTTCATTCTCACCTACACAGGACGATTTTCCTGCCTATGATATCAGATGGCTAACCACTGTATTGATGTACCGTATCACTTCTAAATCATATATATATATATATATAAGGTGAGTCAATGAAAAATAATTAGACCTGCAAATGAAAACAGATCAATATCTTCAGTTGTTCAGAACAAGGAGCATTTAGTAAATAAAAATATTTATTCTTCTTCTCTTTCAATTTCATTCTTTAAGCCAGGCTTTTCAAAGATTAAAATCTTATCATCAGAGGAAGTAGTGATTGATCAGTTGACAGATAAGAACAGTCAATATTCAAAATTTGAAAAAAGTTTTTTTGCTCTATCCAGTATATTGAGCTTTCCTCATCTCACAATAGGTCTAATTCTCTAAAAGTTATCTTTTAGTTATAAACCTTCATATATATATATATATATATATATATATATATATATATATATGATATATATATATAATTACTATTTCATGTATCCACATAAAATTTTATAAGGAGATATAATTTTTTATGTATTAATTTTCAATATTTACTTCAACAGTGCTCGATACGTAATTAAATATATTTTCATAGCGAGTTTAATAACAAGCAGTACTAATAGCTTCATTGCGAGTCCAATACAGTTTGTTGTTGTAGATCACTTTTGCTTCTCGTTGTGAAAATACACGCCGACTCGGTATTTACAAAGTTAAATTCCTCCTTAATTATTAGCTAATTTGCGGTGGCCAACGGGGGAACGCTCTTGACTACGAATCAGTGGCGATTTGTGATCAGAGTTCGAGCCCACCGACCATCGGAAATTAACTCCCTGCACTGAAGATTGCGTTAGCATGAAACATCGATGTCTGTAGGTAATAAATAATTAATATTTATTTATGAATATTATATATATATATATATATATATATATATATATATATATAAATCTCAGTTTCATTTACAGTCTAAACATTGGTCAATCACTTCATGGCCATTTTTATGAGATATAAAACACACTAAACATGATCAATTTAAAAAATTTAATGAGTTAATTCAAAAGATTTTCTAACCTAATAAGTCCCACACTGTCTGCCAAGCTACTGTCGCATCGCCGCAGTGTTGCATCCATGTGCTTGTTTTGCAAGTACTTCCACAGAATGTGCTCCGATGAACTTACTACACTTATATCTGCCTCTAACGTAAATAACTCTAATGTATCCGACTAGCATCAAAATCCCATCCCCCCGTTCACTGTAGAGGTCCCTAGTTTTTCCGCACTAAAAGCTGCTTTCCTCGGACCACTTGCCTTTGGAATTCTTTCCCTGTTTCTCCGATCGTACCAAGAATGAAGAAATTTAAATGTAATGTGAAAAAACATCTTGCTACCCAACTCCCTACTCAGGTAGTCTCCCTATAAATCCGGCTCCTATCACGGTAGCCACTTATGCTTCGGTGGCAATATGCCTTATTTAGGGGAAAGAAAAGTAAAAAAAAAAAAAAAAAAAAAGATACAATCTATCTTATAATAAAATGAAAATGAAATAAAACGTGCATGTAAACAATTGTCAAGTGTATATTTTTATTTTATTTATTTATTGTTTTAATTTTTCCATTGTATAAAAATTTAAAATTTCAATTTTTACCTCATGAAGGGCCTAAAAGTTTTCAAACGTATCAAAAATCAATGTAGAATATATGCTATGTTTTTTACAGTTTCGGTACACTATTTTCCCTTTTTGATATCAAATGTTAACATAAAAATTCTTGCCTTTTGAAAGCTGATACACATTTTCATGGAATGAAAGTGTGTATCGAATATTTAAAAGAAAATATTATATGCACACCCGCCCACACATCTGGGTTAGTTGTTTTGTTTTACAATGAGATGAGAAGTGGTGGAAGAAGAGGAATAGGGAGTAGTAATAGCAGCAACATAAGAGAAGAAAGTAAGAAGATGACGTAAATAAATGATATAAATAAAGAAGATGAGAAAAATATGAGTAAACAGAGGAAGAAGGGAAGAAAAAAGGGGTAATATTTATTTTGAAAGGGACTCCTGAAAATCCTAACTGAAATATTTTCATGTTGTTGATCGATTTTAATGCATTTTGAGGTATCGGAAATGCAAGTCTTCTGCAAGGTTGTTCTTAAAACCTTTCAGCTCATAATCTTCCAATTTTTTCTTCTCACCATCGCACAGACATGCTTGCAATTTGTAAAGGGGTTCATGATGGAGCAGAACTGGATTTCTTTTACCTCTGATTTCAATGCAATTTAAGCTCTAAACAAAAGACAAAAAAAATTATATACCTTTGTCCACATTTCGATCATTGTAACAGTTCCTAACAACACAAAATAAATACTTTTTTAATCCCACACCTTAATTATTTTATTCCTATTAGAACACACTTTTTAACATATCAACGTTTTTAATTTCTTTGAAGTTTTTCGGAATCTGGTCTCTTGGACTCAGAAAATATATTATGTGTGTGTCTCATTAAGAATCCGTCCTGATTTTTACTAGGATGCACACATACACACTTATATATATAAAAAAAGGAAAGAAAAATGGAGCAAGAAACGCATGGAACTTATATATACCAATTTGACCGAAATACTAAAGGACTATTCTGAAAATAGAAAAATTTAGAAACGCCTTATCAAGCAAAAAACACTCTGTATTATTTAATAATGTTTACCTAAATGAAAATATGCTGCCTAAATACACACACACACAATATATATATATATATATATATATATATATAAATATATATATATATATATATAAATATATATATATATATATATATATAGTTCGGCAGCAAGTCATTGTTCATGCAAGCTTCCTTGAAGACCACAACGCTCTGTCTTTTCAGAATTTTTCGTTTCAATCTTTCGACGCTGCATGCAATTCTGCGGTTCGCAGATGTTAACCGGTGGAGTATGGCACCTAGCGTTGTGTCGTGGGCCATTTTTCGAGCACTGTCTTAAAGAGGCTGTGTCTTATCGTTACTAAGAGCCGTTATTTATAGTTTTATTATTGACTAGCGGGGCTACCCGGCGTTGCTCGGGGTCATAAAGACATATAATTGAAGAAAAATCACATGTGTAACATCTTTATATTCAAACTTCTATTTCTCCCCCTCCTCTATAGCCGTCTCTTTATCTTTCTACCTTTCTCTACTCTGGTCGCCCCATTTCACCGCTACTTTCTAATTTTGCCTTTTGCGAAAGCTGCATCTTCCCCACCATTTCTCCTACGTTGCCCAGGGCAATAGTATGACATATTTCTATAAAAAGTACCACATCTATCTTCGCCTTCTATATAGGTACTTATCTCCGCCCCAGTGTCTATACTATATACATATCTATCGCCACCCCGGTGCACATACAATATATGTACCTATCGCCGCCCCAGTACGAATGCTGCATACGTACCTATCACCGCCCCGGTGCAAATGCTAAATACGTCCCTATCGCCGGCCTGATGCGAATGCTAAATATGTTCCTATCGCCGCCCCGGTGCGCGTGCTAAATACAAACCTATCGCCGCCCTGGTGGGCGTGCTACATATGTACTGATCGCCGCCCCGGAGCGCATGCTAAATATATACCTATCACCGCCCTAGTGCGCATTCTATATACATACTAACTGCCATCCCTGTGCACATGCTATATAGTACCTATCGCCACCTCTATGCACTACTATACACGTACCTATTGCCACCCCGGTGCACATACTATATATATACCTATCGCCGAATGATTTTTCTTATGTTGACATCGAATGAATTTATAAATGAACCGTATGTTACACGAACGTTTTTGACTCCTTCTGGAATCATCATCAGGTGTTTGATGGTATAAAATGGTAAAAAATGACTAAAAGCGGGTTAAAGAATAGAAGTTTTTATATATATATATGCATATATATACATCTTTATCTATTTATTTAATTTTTTTTATTTGATTTGATTTTTTATTATTATTATTATTATCATTATTATTATTATATGTTAATTGTTAAAGACTGATAGGGCGTTAGTACCGGCGGTGAATGCTATTTTATTAATTGTGGGTTGTAATTTTTTTATGTGTTGGGTTTCGAAAATGTTTAGTCTGTTGGTGCAGTTGTCTTTATGTATGATCTTAGTGTTAGTTGTTAATATTTGTCTTAATTCGGTTGATTTTATGCTTTTTTTGTGTGGTAATGTGTCGCTGGATGGCACTAGTGTCATTTAAGTGATACGTAAAGCATTGGGAGAGGGTTTTAGTCGCATGCCCAATATAAGTACTGTGTTTGTCTGTTTGGGTCTTGAGGAAACATTTCTCGAATGGGCATTGGAACAAATACAGTACGTTCGTTTGGTTTAGGGGGAGTTAGTAGTGTTATTAGTTTTATTAAGTTAGAAGTTTTTAATTTTGTGTAGTAAATTATTAGTTTTATTTTTTATTGTTGGTCGGTGGGTTTAGTGTGTCGGTTTATTATGTTAGTTATAGCTTTTTCGTCGAGTTTGTAGTTAGAATGCATTTAGTTTTTATAGTACAAGGAAAGAGTGTCGAATCTTCTGGATGACTATATTATCTGTATATATGAGATGCATATATACATATGATATATATATATATATATATATATGATATGTATATATATGATATGATATGTATATATATGATATGATATGTATATATATGATATGATATGTATATATATGATATGATATGTATATGTATATATATGATATATGTATATATATGATATGTATATATATGATATGATATGTATATATATATATATATATGTATAGATGTGTATATATATATGATATGTATATATATGTATAGATGTGTATATATATATATGATATGTGTATATATATATGATATGTGTATATATATATGATAGGTAGATATGTATATATGATGTAGATATATATGTATATATGATGTAGATATATATGTATGACATGTGTATATATGATGTATATATATATATTATGACATGCGTATATATGATATATGTATGTATATGATATGTATACATGATATATGTATGTATGTATATGATATGTATACAGTATATATATGTATGTATACATATGTATATGATATATATGTATCTATATGATATATATATGTATATGTATCTATATGATATGTATATGATATATATATGTATATGTATCTATATATATATGTATCTATATGATATGTATATGATATATATATGTATATGTATCTATATATATATATGTATCTATATGATATGTATGTATCTATATGATATGGGATATATACATATATATATTAGATGTATATATATGAGAGAGAAAGAGACAGGGAGTTTAATGGAAAAACAGATAAACTAAAACAATACAATCAGATTAATTCATATGGTTAGATATTTAATATGAAAAGACTTTATCTGATATGAGTGAAGAAATGTTGTTTTCAAATTTTTACAAAAGGCTTGAGAGAGATTAAAGACAGATGGAAGGGAATGGAGAAATTTCATGTTATTTTCAAATGTATAAAGTGACATGGGAGAATAGAAATCAAAGAAAAAAGGAAAGAAGTAGGCAGAAAAGAGAAAAATAGGGGGAGAATCTTATATGTGTTGGCATGCATGTAATGAGGCAAGGAAAAGGGTTGCGGAGGACGCATATAATTATGATAAATTACTTTCGCAAGAAATTGTAATTTATTCATGACCAAACTTATATTTGAGACAACAGTCTTCTTATTTATTACTAAAAACGAATTTAACATTTTGCTATTATGCCAAAATAATTGTTTAGGCTAGGCAGTAAATAAACAATTTCTGGAATAATAAGTGATGTTTCAAATATCTTCTTCACAAATATGATTTATCTTTTATTTATATATAACATATAAAGTTATCTTATCGGATTTTCAAAGTCAGACCCAAATAGCATTTAAGCTATTCCATGACAGTCCCATCAGTAGAACACCATACCAGGGTGATGCTTCTCAGCCGACTACCACACGGTCGTATTCAAGTCCAATGTTACCAATTTTTTTTCGAGCCATCTATTTAAATAATCAAATTCTGCTCATCCCACTCATCGTTTCCAATCCTCTCATAGTGTTGTTCATCGTCCAGCTTGGCAATCTCATTAACCCTTATCCTCGAGTGGACTTTGGTCCTTAATATTTCACAAAATAAATATTTTCCTATGGTTTTTAGATATGTATCAATATGTACATTGATATATGTTGATCTGCTGTAATATGTCTATGTATGTATGAATGAGTAACATGTGTTCTATTTATATTGTTTCACTTGGAAACCTGCTTCCATCATCTTTAGGGATGACGAATAAAAGATAAAGAAACTACACCTGCCTTATGTCCTCGTTCCGGTGGAAATTATCGTACATAGCTAAGATGGAAGCCGGTTTCCGAAGGAAACAATACAAATAGGACAAGTATTACTCATTCATTCATATGTACACAAACATGGACATATTAGAACAGATTACAATGGTTGCCCCTAAAATACATCGATGGACAGATTGATACCTATCTAATATTCTCATTACCCTGGAAATGACTGCTGTAAGTTGAAAGCTTAGAGAATTTTCTAGATCAGATTACAAGATTTGAGTTCTTAATTTAGACAGCGTTGTCTAAAAAATGAGTTCTCAATAGATGAATAACTTTCTTTCTCAAGGTTGAATAGATTAATTTTTAATGACATATCAACCCTTTTTACGTTATTTAATAATGAAACACAATGTTTATTGGATACGATTAACTGGACAACATCTATAGTTCGTTTGAAATTAGGAGTTCGTTCTTTTTCCCAACGGTATTATTAATGCAGAAATAACCAATCGATCCAATATCATTTAAAATGCATATCCAATTCCATAGTCTACGAGATTCATTTTGTCCTCTAGTTCTCACATTCGATGAGCGATGTTTCTGACAAAGGGGAAGAATTGCTGTTTTGGGGGCCGGAATCTATCCATCTAGCACTTAACGTTGGTTAGGTTTTGATCTAGAAATAATATTTCTTTTAGCTCCTTACATCAAGTGGCTTCATGCCTTGTCTGGATCAATTTCCATAATAAAAAAGGTATCCATCAGGCCAATTACGCAACGCAAGACTGATTAAAACCAATTATCAGTTATGGCTAATTTTTGATAATTATAAATAAAAATTTCAACAAGAATATATGCCATATTAAATTTAATTGTGAAGCATTGTACTTAGCTTATGTGTATACATGAATATATATATATATATATATATATATATATATGTATATATATATATATGTATATATATATATATGTATATATATATATATGTATATATATATATATGTATATATATATGTATATATATGTATATATATATATGTATATATATATATATGTATATATATATATATGTATATATATATGTATATATATGTATATATATATATGTATATATATGTATATATATATATGTATATATATATGTATATATATATATGTATATATGTATATATATGTATATGTATATATATGTATATATATATATGTATATATATATGTATATATATATATGTATATATATATATATGTATATATATATATGTATTGTAAAACTGTCAATTGTCATGTTGTCAGACAACAAATTTACAAGGTGTGCCCGGGCCATACAAAAAAAAAATGTATATCATTTCCGTTTCGCCTCCAGATTTTCTTTACAAACTTTAGAAAGGTTATAGATAATAAAATTAAAATAACGTGACCAAAGTGTTTGTCCACAAAATGTTTTATATCTATTAATTACTTATGTACGGCTATATAGCATTAAAATACCGGTTCTCATTAGATCACAAGAGTTAAGCAATGCTGATCCAGGTCAATACTTAGATAGGTGACCATTTAGGAATATCAGGCGCCTTAAGTGAAAATAGTTGTTAAGTTTCTCTAAAAACCTTTGGTACGACATGAATCCATCTCTAAATCAAGCCTAGATTCTGAAATGTGTGTAAAGCAATTAGCATAGGAGAAGGAAAACTCTGAAATAACACCAGTCCTTTTCTGCTCATCCCAGTGGCTGTCTTGACTTATTCGTTTTCACTAGATTTATGTCAGGATAAATGCAGTTGGTGATTCCTCACGCGTTGCTTCATTATGAACTCGCATCTCACAGGCACTCTTTCAGACGAAATCCATTGTCTTTAGAGATAGGAGACATTTGTTATTTTTTTTTTCAAATCTTATCAATTATATTACATTCATATATGTACTAAATCATGTAATGTATGAACCAGCATGACATTACTTTTTTGACCGGCTCGATTTTGTTGTTGGCATTAGTTTACCCGATCCTTGTCTAGAATAAAGTACCCACATGAGGGACCACATAAAGGTTGCCAACACTTATAGTGAAAGTAGTATTATGAAACCGACTGGATTCGAACATGCCACACCCAGATCATCAGTCCACATTGTGGGTGGTTAAGTGGATATCGACAAGGACTGAAAACCTGGGTGTTCCAAGTTCGAATCCAGTCGGTTCCGCAGTACCACTTTCACTTAAGGATGTTGGAAACCTTCTCGTGGTCCTTTCCGTAAGTACCCGATGTCTTTCCAGAAAGATTTCTAACTAGAAAAACATTGGGGAAACTAATGCCAACACCAGAATCATCTGATTCATACGAAAGAAGAAGAAGAAGTCCACATTGTTATTCACTTTATCACTGCCACTAATATTGTTGTGAAAGGTATAACTGCCAGCCCTCCAGATTCAGGTAAAATACCAACTTGTGTTCAGTGAATTGTCTACAGTTAATCCAATAGGTATTATTTTCCTGGGTTTGTTTGTTTTATGACATATCGATCCTTTTTACGTATTTAATATAAAAGTACACTACTTATTGTAATTATTCATTCTATTTGCCAATAAGCACAGGTTGTTACTTACCAATAGCTGGTGGGAGTGTGAATTCATACCTTTACTAACAATATTCATATGTAACTTAACACACAACATCATTACAGTAGCAATTAAGCCAATCACACACCTCCGATAGGTATTGTGTTTGTGCATTAAATAACCCCCACAAAAATCTTTACTTACATATAAAGTAAAGTCAGGGGTTCCCCTATTTCATTGACCGGAATAGCTTAAATAACAAAAGGTGGTTAAAAACAAGTGTTCCGTCAGTCATTTAGGCGAGATAGTGATACATCTTCGAAAAATTAAAAAAAATTATTTACAATCGTTTTTACCGATTTTAGTATTTAATCCTGATCTATATTCTATTTATTTTTAGTCATACATAAAGAAATGCGGAGGATTTTTTACCTCTTACTAACATGTGCTCACACTCTCCCCATCGACATCGGGACAAAAATGTTAAAAGATCCATATTTTTTCTGCGCTGGTACTTCTTTTTTATTCGAGTATTTCGGTAAACCAAAAAACTCCCCGTCAACGCTGGGCAGTGACAGCTACTTGCCATAAAATTTACAAGACAAAATTTTTCTTTGTTTTTGAAATATTTCACTGGATGAATTTGTTGTTCTCAAAAAAAAAAGAGGAAAGCAAGCATGAGAATTAAGTGTTAAATCTCCAACCCGATAAATATATAGTTTCTAAAGTTTGGATAAAGATCCTAAGGAACCGATGAAGCAGTGGGTCTAATTTGGAAAACGTGAGAACCAAATCTGTTTTTTTATAATCTGATTAGATCTATTGTCTTTAATATCTGAATAAATAAAAGGGTAACAATGTGTGTGACAATAGGGATACATTTTATTTTTATTTTCTCTACTATACAGTGAAAAGGAACAAAATATAACTAACTCAGAACACCCGAGGTTCACAACAGAAATAAATATTGCAGTAGGAAGTCATGCAGCCAGTCAAGCATAACCAGGTCCCTAGATCTATCAGTCTCATGCAGCTATTTTGTGTGTAGTGGAGAACACAATCTTCAATAATGTAGGTTCTGCACCACACTCTCATCCCCGGTCGTTGATATATCCCAGTTGATACCTGTCATTGCTTAGGCAACCCTCTTTTTTAGTTCTCAAGCTATTTACTTGCAGTCATATAGGGAAGCCGAAAACAGGTGGGTGGGCTTAACCAGATGATTTGTTGTATTGTTCTAAAACGCAGCTATGCACAAAACAATAATTGTAGCACCCAGGATTCTCAACCTTACTTTGCTTTTAGACCCCCTGGGTACAATTTTATTATCCATGGAGCCCATATATGCATATATAATTTGAAAAAAAATCAAATATTTGTTTCGAGGTTATATTTATAACAAAAAATACAAATCTTTCAAATTTCAATAAACACACGTACATCTCCTAGTAAACAAAACAAAATAAATAGAAATTAGATTGAAAAAAGTTTTCGTGGCCCCCTGTAAACTACTGTGGATCCCCGGTTGGATTGCTTTTAACCAATGGTGAATAGCAAAGAGACATAAAAACAGGTAATCATTTTTTTGTTTCAATCTTAAACTGGATGAGTTTATGGGTCACAATGTAGGGGGTAAAATAAATGGACCAATGAGAGAAAAGGAAACAGTGAAGGTGTCAATAGGAAGACATGAACACCAAATATTTAATAAATCTTAAACTAGATGAAAGTAGGTAAAATCTCCAAAGAACCTTCCAGCAAAAGAAGACAGTGATGGGATGGCTGGTAGAGATACATGAGAACGGAGTAACCTTTTTTCAAAGATTTATAAGACTAGATAAATGAATTTCCCCAAAGAAAAACTGTTAAAAATGGATGCAGGGAATGGCTAGAAAAAATCATGTGAACTAAATTATGTTTTTAAAATTTTTTATTAACATCTGATTGGATAGATCTGTGTGTTTCCAATGTAAGAACCAATCAGAAAAAAGGGATATATTCCTTTTACAAAATCTTTATAAATAGGAATTTTTCTTCACTATTATTTTTACAAAACTGGGTAAAATCATAAAACAGTGTAAAAATAATATTATTGTTACAATGTTTGTTTATTTTCACTAAATAAAATCGCATTGATCATTCTAAATGTATTTTTTTTCGTAGATTTTTAGTATGGCGGCCATGTTGGAAATAAATCATATATTATTTTCTTTCTGCTTGATGTCTCGTATATAAAACGAGAACATAAGTCAGTTGTGAAACTGCATACCTCCCATTGACAACATACGGATGAACCAAAATCTTATCTGGGCCTTACTTCTCCATATTCTATGACGTATTCCCGTATTCCCGAAGTTATGCTATGAAAACGTTGATAACTCAAACATTATTTATCTGACTGTGCTGCAATTTTGGATGATGGTTATGGTTATCAATAAACATCAGATCTATACCTCATAGTTAGAGACAATGACCGAACTTTTCAAGGTAAAGAATCAAACGTCAAGCACATATAAAATGCGGGACATCAGTGGTTACAATATGGGTCAAATAGCGAGTCTCTAACATAAACAGAATCGAAGTTATCGCATAAAGTGTTACTTTACCTTCACGTGACCTTGACGTTTTACCTAGATATCCTAAAATCAAATCAGTTCTAAGTTCGACAATGACCGATATTTTGACCAAGTTTGCTGACAATTAGTCAAGCGATTTGGACGCTAGGCTGTACACACACACACACACACACACACACACACACACACACATCGTGACAAGCCAACAAATTTGATCGAAAACATAACCCTTTTTGGTGGAGGTAATGAAAAGAGAAAGATGTGTTTGTACATGTGTGGAGAGTTAGAGAGAAGTTTTGGAAACCACTCGGATAAATGATCCAATTTTGCAGATAAAAACGCGCACAGTTTTCTGTTCTTTCTTAGCTGGTCTTCCACTCGTTGGATGCGTTTTGTTCATTTCTCAAGATACAATAAAATTATGGCCAAAATGTTGTTGTCGTCGATTGGATAACTTTTGGTAATTTTTTTTTTTTGTTGTTGAGTGTCAACAAATGGGGTTATAAAAAAGAGAAAAAAGGACCGGCTACAATGCGGAGATAAGCATAGGTTGGCCTGGTTTGATTTATGTATGTCTCTTTTCACCCGCTTGCTAAGAATGACAAAAGACTAAACAGAAAATAAATAACCTTATCTTTTTGAATAGATTTTTATGAAGCCCCTCCTCCTCTAATTAATCAAAATACGCTTCTATGTGCATCCATATAAGCCATCAAAAGTTTGTCAACAATATACATACATACATGACTGCTAATATGTATGTAGATATATATATATATATATATATATATATATATTATATTGTGTTTCTGTATGTATGCAGCAATTTTTCATAAGATGCATTTTTGTTCATAAGTATTTTTATTCTTTCTTGTATTAATTCATACCAATATTTTTATCTCTTTCCCCCCCCCTCTCTCTTTCTCTCTCCCCTCCCTCTCTCTCTCTCTCTCTCTCTCTATATATATATATATATATATAATAGCAGAACATAAGTCTCAGCACGAATATAAGCAATGTGTAAGGTATTAATTTTAATTTTTTCTTTTTTGGGGGGATGGTAAAGTTTACAAAAGATGTATCCAAGTTACTTACCGTGTTACCTAGAATATGTATCCTATAATTCATTAACTATAAGTTATTAGTAAATGAGGTTAACCTGCAAATACATATTATTGACGCTCATGTGAATACACACCGGTCCAATTAAAATTTTATTACATAATATAACTTAAAATTTGATGTAGAGCAATTCTTTTCACTAATTTCTTTTGGTATCTAGCTTCTTCTGAAAGTTTTTTCGGGGGTGGGGCGATTTTGGAGGGATACCCCTCTAAAATATAAATTTTGCAAATAAAAATAATGTCCCCACTTTACTCACCGTATTGCCAAGAATATATATTCTAAAATTTGGACTGATCGGTTCATGAGTTTAAAAGTGAATCATGTACATAGAAATATATGAATATTAGCATTTCATATATATATATATATATATATATATATATATATATATATATATATGAATATAATATTATAAAGTTATATTTAAAGATTTTCAGCATTTACTTCAACAGTGCTCAATAATTGAGAATAGGTTAGTAGTAGTATAAAAATATATTCATGACAATTAGGCTATACAGAGGCGTCTATATTTCATCCTCACAGGAAATTTACAGCATGGGATGAAACATGGGCGCCTCTGTGTAGCTTAATTGCCATAAATATATTTTTATACTACTATATATATATATTTAATTATTATTTAATAAATAAATATTTTAAATTATGTTTTATATTTTTAATTTATAAATATATATATATATGTGTGTGTGTGTGAGAGAGTGTTTTCTGCCTGGACTGTCACATTTTTGAAAAGCAAAAGTGGACTGAAATATAACTTTAAAACTATATTTCTAGCAATACCAAAAACTTTGTTAGTCTTACATGTTCTATCTGTGGGCATTTATTTATGTCATTGTTTGAGCTGAAAAGTCATCTTCTTAACAATGCCAGATGAGCACAAGATCAGATGTAGTAGCAAAAGAATAGAAAGGCAGAACCATGCTTGGTGATGAATGATTGCCACGGTATAACACATACATAACAACATGAAAAGTCATCTTCTTAACCATGCCGTATTTTTGCTGACAATTCTTCTATTAATGATTCTGGTGCTGTTCTTCCTGATTTTCCTTTGAAAAGTGATCAGTCTCTTGATTCTGTTATTATCACTCCAAAGATGATTGTAAAGGTTCTTTTTGATCTTGACCAGTCTAAGGCTTCCGGTCCTGATTCAATTCTTGTTGTTTTTCTCAAGCATTGTGCTCCTGAACTTTCTTCTATCCTCTCTGAATTATTCAATCTCTGTTTGTCTCCGTCCTGTTTCCCTTCTTGTTGGAAGAAGTCCTCTGTTGTCCCTATCTTTAAAAATGCTGGTGATCGATCTGACCCAACTAAGTATCGCCCTGTTAGTCTCCTCTCTGTTATTAGCAAGGTTTTTGAAAGGTTGGTCAACGGCAGGATTGTTCATTTTCTGGAATGTCTGGGCCTCTTTAGTGATGTTCAGTATTGCTTTTGTGATTTTCGTTCAACTGCTGATCTTCTAACTGTTGTAACTGAGTGGATTTGTCGGTTTATGGATAATTCAGGAGAGGGAAGAGCCATTGAGCTTGACATTTCGAAGGCGTTTGACAGAGTGTGGCATTCTGGTCTCCTACACAAACTTTAGGGTTATGGTATTGGTGGTGAGGTTCTTGACATTATTAGGTCTTTTCTTTCTGATCGAAGCTTGCGAGTAACTTTAGACAGTGTGTCTTCATTCTCTTTTCCTATCAATGCTGATGTTCCTCGGGGCTCGATTCTAGGCCTAACACTGTTTTTTCTCTATATAAATTATCTTCCAGAGAATATTGTTCAGAAAATTAACATTTATGCTGATGATACTACTTTCTATTCTGGTGTTGCTTCTCGCCCATTTCCCTCAGATCAGTCGAAATATGCAGCTGATCTAGAAGTTGACCTGGGTTCGGTTGTGGATTAGGGTACGAAATGGCTTGTTTCTTTTAATCCTGTTAAGACTCAGCTCGTGTCTTTCAATCGTAGATGTGTCCATTTTCTTCCTGAGATTCTCAGGATAGCTCTGTTCTTGAGGAGAAATCAACTCTGAAACTTCCTGGTCTTTTTCTCTCATCAAATCTTTCTTGGAGTTCATACATCAGATCCATTGTTCTTTCTGCTTCTTGTAACGTCGGTTCTCTCTATTGCTCCAAACACTTTCTCACACCCTGAGGCTATTCTCTATCTCTACAAATCTACAATCAGATCATGTATGGAGTATTGTTGTCATATTTGGGCTGGTGAATCTCTGTCCCATTTAAGGGTTCTTGATAAGGTGCAGAAACGTGTCTGTAATTTGATTGGCCCTACCCTTTCTACTTCTCTACACACCCTCTCTCACAGATGTGATGTTGCTAGTCTCAGTCTTTTCTATAAATACTATTATGGCATGTGTTCTTCAGAATTATGTGATCTATACCTCACTTCTTTTGTTCCAGCTCGTTTGACTCGTTGGTCTAGTGGTCTCCATCAATTCGCTGTTTTGATACATCATTGTAATACAACATTCTATTCTAGTAGCTTCTTTCTAAGAACTGCAGGCTTGTGGAACTCTCCTCCTGCTGACTGTTTTCCTCCTACCTATAACCTTGGTATTTTCAAGACTAAGGCCAATAAGCATCTCCTGTCTGTGATGACACTATTTGTTCTTGTTAGCTCCTTACATCAAGTGGCTTCATGCCTTGTCTGGAGCGATTTCCATAAAAAAAACTTATTAATATATATGATCTGATAAATAGATACCAGTATCTGACAAAATGGTAAAGAGTGACTATTTAGAAAACTAAAAACTCAAGTTCTTAGGAGAGTAGTTTTTCTTGCTCATTTCAATCACATGCATAATGTCATACAATGACCTACTCATTTGCATAATGTCATACAATGACCTACTCATTTACATACTGTCATACAATGACCTACTCATTTACATAATGTCAAACAATGACCTACTCATTTGCATAATGTCATACAATGACCTACTCATTTACATAATGTCATACAATGACCTACTCATTTGCATAATGTCATACAATGACCTACTCATTTACATAATGTCAAACAATGACCTACTCATTTACATATTTTCGTATTTTTGCTTCATTTAATTTTACAAGTCAAATGAAGCAAAACTGTTGAACTAGTTAATACAATCAATTATTTATAGCAACTTAGGTGTTTTCCATATTGTTCCTTTTAACTACGATTACATGTCTGCATAAATTAAATAAATATATATAAATAGGTAAAATAATAATAAAAAATAAAATAATTAAATAAAAATTGATAAATAAAAATATAAATAAAAATTAAATAAACTGTATTACTTTAACGGTAACCAATTTGTATGTTTCTGAACTGCACTCCACACATAATAGTTGAGGGAGGCACATGTGACTGATGAAGTGATCGAAGTTCTCAGACACACACTTCTGGGTTTTCACAAAAGTGTAACACGGAGCTGATTCTTCGTAAAACACATATGGCTTCTTCACACAGTACTTGGACAGTAACTCAATATAGCCATCTGAATTGAGTCTGAGTTCTTTTTTTGAAGATGAGAGGTAGTATGACGAGGTTTTCACTGGAAACACACCCAAAGACCATCACAGTTTGAAGGAGACTTGGTCTTTATTCCTCGTGCTGATGGACTCTGGAACTCCCTCCCTGCTCCTTGTTTTCCTGACGGTACTGACATGCAGAAATTTAAAACTAATGTAAACAGACATCTCGCTGCACAGCTCCCAATTTAGGTTCACCCCCCCCCCCTAAAAAAACTCTTAGCCCTTTTCTCAGTAGCCCCTTACGTCTACAGTAGCGGTCTGCTTTGTTTGGGGTGAACTATGTTAAAAAAAAATTTTTAAATGACAAATGGTACAGCTTTTGAACCAAACCGACTAAGTTAGGGTTGGGTTAGGATGAAAAAAAAGCAAGTTTTTTTTTACATTTTGGTTAGGGTTACGGTTTCCGAGAAATTAAAAAAAAAATTTCAAAATTTTGCAGAATTTCAGTTGGAGTTAGCGCAGACGAATTTTACAATTTACTCATTTCACAATTGCTATCTCGCAATCTCATTGGTTAAGCGCTTCATCATCTTCTGGCTGTTTACATAAACAGCCGGAAGGAAGATGCCGACGAAAAGTCGGTTTTATTATGGGGCACAAACTGTACCAGTACAGGAAAAGCATAGAATTAAATATATACATAAGAATAATTTAGAATTGAAGAAACTTGTTATTTGGCTATCTGTGTTTTTATTTTCAAATTCGTACATGATGAAAGAAATAATCATGTGAAAATGGTGGAAAAGGACAAATAAGAAAAATTAAGGTTTAGTATTATTCTAGATCATCCGTGGCCCGGTGGCTCAGTATTCATTATATATATATATATATATATATATATATATATATATATTTTAGAGGAAGCATTATTAAAATCAATGAAAAAGACGAGTGGGAAAAAAAAAAAAAAAGGAAAATTGTTAAAATTACCTTAAGGCCTTGTCGTCTGACCCTCTGAGAGGAAACGTCAGAATGGTAAATTAAAAACTAAAAGTCGAATGAGAAGTGAAGGGGGGAGATAAAAAAAAAATAAAATAAATAAAACTTATTTCAGTTGGAGGAAACGAATGAGAAAAAAAAAAAAAAAAAAAAAAATTAAATCTCTCAACGTTATGGTGGCTTTGAATCATTAAAGATCTCCAACTGATGTTTCAAAATCTTTTGTCTACACAGGCTAGGTCGATAGTTGTTAATGACTAACGCCTCAAGAATATTGAGATGGTAGTTCGACCTGGCACTGTGTAAAACAGAAAACCACCCATCGGAATACCTGTCAGAACAACTATTTGTACTAACGAGGTGATTACCGATGGCTGATTCCTGTGCCTGGAAGTTCCCGGATGGTCTCGAAACCTTGTGTAGGCGAATATCACATGGTATGTGTTGGGATATTCTAAATTCTAATCTTTGGGATGTCTTGCCAACGTAGTCAGCTCCACACTGACACATGAATTTATAAACTACAGAATTCTTTTGAATGGCTGGCAAAACATCCTTACGAAAAGAAGAGAAAAAGGTTCGAGTCGTGTAAACTACCCTCAACATGGTTGCCGGAAAACAACGTTGAGTAGAAGAAGAAATCCTTTTAACAATGTCAAGGCCGTCAGAACCCAACCAAGGGAGTTTCAAATAAATAGGGCAACGTGACGGGCCAATAAATTTACCACCATTAAATAAAGCAACTTTACGTGCAATGGTGCCTTTTATAGTATTGATGGGATATCCATTGGCAAGAAAAACTGAACTGAAATAAGTTTTATTTATTTATTTATTTTTTTCTCCCCCCTTCATTTCTCATTCGACTTTTAGTTTTTAATTTACCATTCTGACGTTTCCTCTCAGAGGGTCAGACGACAAGGCCTTAAGGTAATTTTAACAATTTTCCTTTTTTTTTTTTTTTTCCCACTCGTCTTTTTCATTGATTTTAATAATGCTTCCTCTAAAATTATTCCTACCATTCTGTTGTACACGTAATTTACTTAAATATATATATATATATATTTAAATATTTTCTTTGTAGTACAAAACTTTATAATGGCATGAAAGAGACAATATTTATTAATCATGATGAATTAAGAATTAAAAAGATGAAAGAGCAGCTAACCGGTTTCGTACCTCGTTCAACAGAGCCAAATATTGAGGTATCGTGTAAAAAATATAATAAAGATGCTATGAGAATTATAGCGAGGGAAAGGGATAAAAAAAAAACTATATATATATATATATATATATATATATATATATATTCTCTCTATCCCCATCTCTCTATTCCCACTACTCTTTCTCTTTCCCCCTCTCTCTCATTTTTTTCTTTTCCTTTCTCTTTTTTCTACCCCCTCTCGCATTTCCTTTCAAACGATAATTATCAAGAAATCTCTCTCTCTCTCTCTCTCTCTCTCTCTCTATATATATATATATATATATATATATATATATATATATATATATATACTTGAAAATAGATAATGGTGTAAAAGAATGATAGCTTTATGACATCATTCGCTTTTTGTGATGTCATCCAATGTGCACGGTGACATCTACAAACACACAAGATAACAACATCCACAGAGTTTTAGTAGTATACCAGAGCCCCCGGGTCGAGACGGTTCGTTTAGTGTGTATATATACAGTCACTGTCCACAGAGACGACCCGTGACCTTTTAGATCACTGGTCGTCTATGTTCTTTGTTTTAATGGATGACGTAATTCTTTTGTTACTTCAGCATTTATAACGTCATAAAACCTACTTAACATCATCCCTAATGGTTTGACGTTTTTCATTCACAAGTGGATAATGTCATCCCTTTGTGATGTCATCCATTGTGCACGAGCAAGCATACAAACTCCGCAATGATTTAGTAGTATATAGACGGATACACACATTTAGCAGAGATAATTTTGAATAAATGTTAATGAGTGCAAAATTAAAATTTAAAAAATAATAAAAATGGATAAATTTCGGTAAAATGTCAATGTATGATGTTGAAAAAGAAATCGTTTGGCGGCGATTTTCATTTCCTTTTGGCAATCATCTTTGTGTAAGCAGAAATAATTTCTTCATATCTCTGAGTCTTTTACGAACATTGTAAGGATTCTAACGAATGTATACTTTTTCTGTAACGTGCAAAGACGAAGATAATTTACTAAAAATGATCCCGGTTTACATCAGCTATTTTCTTTAATGAATTTAACTATAATAAAGTATTTGTCTACAAATAACATATCAACAAAATACAAGAGTTTGCATTGAATAACCCACAAGGTGGTAGGGTAACTTGACAGGGGTAGGCCAAGGAAAACATGGAAGGAAGTGATAAGTACGCACTTGAGAGGAGGAGAGATAAATATAGACCTGGGAAGAGATAGGGGTTTTTGAAAGTCAATTTTTAACAGCTGCCCAACACATGGCAGCATGTAAAACGGACGTGCAACTGATGATGATGATGATGGTCATCATGATCATGGGAGATGTGTGCAGAACAGGAGATTTCAATGGTATGGACATGTTGAAAGAATAGCTGAGAGTGAGAGTTCTTGCGTTTGTAGATGTAGAACAGTTGAGGTAGTAGGGTCAGTTCAACGTGAAGGCAACGGAAAACATGGGAGGAAGTGATAACGATGGATTTAAAAAAAAAAGTGGGATAAATAAGGACCTGATCTGGGATAGGTTAATTTGGAAGTCAATTTCTAAAGTCTGCCTAACATGCCAGCATGGAAAACGGACGTTAAACCGAATATGATGATAATGGCAAGCGGTTGATATGGCGTTACACAAAGAAATCAAACCACTCCTTTGCGTTTTTTATTGTGCATTCTCTCTCTCTCTCTCTCTCTCTCTCTCTCTCTCTCTCTCTCTTTTCGGGTTTTTGTTTTACGGTGTTTTTTTTACTTATTTTTTTGTTTTTTTCGAGTTTTTTTTTCTTACCCAAGAATGAATATTGATGAGAGAGGGAAATTTCTTTACCTGGCCCCTCCATTATCTGAGGAAATCACAGGTGCTTCATTCATGGAAAAATCTATTCTTCTCTCCCTTTTTTCTTCTCTATTTTTTCCTGCCCTCCCCTCCCTTATATGAAAGCCTCAAATCAACCATGCAGATTGCCTTCGCATTCTTTCTCGAATTCCCCACAAAAGAAGAATACAATAAAAGGCCTCATCAGACAACAAACCTCTGATCACGTGACCTCTTTCCAGTCTTCTGACCAACCAACGGTGACCTAACACAAACGCCCCTCAAGATTATTATAAGAAGATTGTCACATAAGTAGTTGTAAGAATGTTTTTAAATCACAACGTTATTATTATTATTAGAAGGGTAATGATGGAATAAAGATTTAGACAAGTAGGACCTCGATCTTCAATGATTTCACTTTTCACGGATTTTGTTGTTTATTTGTTTGCCACTAATGCGACCTCGATCTTGACTTAATTTGGAGAATCTATGGTTTAGATCTCATTAATATCAGTTTTAAAGAAATGCTCAGCACAAGCTTCATGCTTCCTTATGGACTCTTTAATAATAAAACAAGAACAATCTTTTGACTAGGAGCAAAGTGTAGTATACGTTCTGATATTACATTTCATCTTTTCTGTCCTCGGTCAGTAAAGGAGAAATCCTTCTACACTGAGGCATTTTGTTCCAATCCAGAGTGTCCCTTTTGGGGGGAGCTGTGTTACCTCACATTAAAAACCGACCTAATGTATAACTCTGCCCTCGCGGAGAGGCAAGTAAATAGAATGCCATTACGACTGAGATAGGAATATTTACCGACGACACCATGCTCTACTCTCGTCATGTGGGCAAAACCGACGCGCACATATCTGAGGCAATGGCTGAATCCTTAGAAAATGACCTCCAGTCTGTAGTGTAATGGAGTAAAAAATGGATGGTAACTTTTAATGCCGCAAAAACAAAGCTATTTTCCTTCAATAACTACAAGAAAACTCTTCAACCATCGATTGTCATGGCCTGAGAGTTCATCATTCAAACTCCTCGACCTAACTTTCACAGATAACATGAATTGGAATAAATTCATTGAAAACATTGCCAAGGCTGCTGCAAAGAAGGTGGGCTCCCTCTACTGTGCCAGTAAACTTCTCACACCTGACATCATCCTATATCTCTACAAAGCCACCATCCGCCCATGCATGGAGTATTGTTGCCACATCTGAGCTGGGGCATCATGCACTAGTCTCTCCCTCTTAGACAAGGTCCAAAAAAGAGTCGCCAACTTGATAGGTCTTTCACTATCCACCAAGCTCCAGCCCTGTCCCATCACCGCAATGTTGCTTCCTTGTGCCTGTTTTACAAGTACTTCAATGGATTGTGCTTTGATGAGCTTGCTGCTATGGTACCCCAACGACGTAAATTCACTAGACCAACTCGACAATCTGCAAAATTTCATCCATACACTGTGGAGGTTCCCAGATGCCGAAGAGCTTTCTACTCCAAAAGATTCTTTCCTCGTGCTGCTGGACTCTGGAACTCCCTCCCTGCTCTCTGCTCTCCTGACGTTACTGACATGCAGAAATTTAAAACTAATGTAAACAGACATCTCGCTGTGTAGCTCCTAATTTAGGTTGAACCCCCCCCCCCCCGCAAAAAAAACCATCACCCTTTTTTCTCAGTAGCCCCTTACGTCTACAGTGGTGTCCTGCCCTGTTTGAGGTAAATTATGTTAAAAAAACCTTGTTTAAATATCTTTAATATAAAACTATTATGATTTTAAAAACTAATAGTTTTCATTTAAATTACCGGCCTTGAAAATGAATGAATGAATATAATATTTTAAAAAGCGTTTGGTAATTTTTTAATATTAAATCACATTGATGAATTACTGTACAAAACTAGTGCATATATAAGAACTTAGACCAATAAAATATATAATCTTAGGGCAATATTCATGTGCTGTGAATTCGCTTCTTACAGGTTGCCACCCCCTCCTCTTTACCCCCCCCCCCTCCAAAATGCTACCACCCATGAACTCGTTAATAAAATTTAATCCACGGGGCCCGGAAGATTGTTCTCATTCCGTCAGCCATGATCGGGTAGAAATGCTAATTTTTATGTTATTCGTCGGCATTATCGCCTGCAGTAAGGATTGAACCTTCAGTCTTCAGAAGACTATCATTTAGAACTGATTGTTGATTAATGCCTAACTATTTTTTTTTACTGATGGAGTCACCACTTATTAAACCCATGAGCAACTCGAGGATAAGGGTCAATCAAACAGAAATGATTGCCAGCCGAAAGATGAGGAACACTATGGGAGTACTAATATTAATCAATGGTATAAACTGCGATTAATTGCTTATGTGGCGGTTTATAACAAGAATTTGTTTACATTGGATTTAAAGACAACTAGGTTGTAATCATCATAGAAACAGTCTTGCAGTGATGTGTTCCATAGACGGGAATCCCTTTCAAAGAAGCTCTGCCCATGGAAATTGCGCCTGAAACTAGGCACATAGAATGAGAAAGGAAAGACATTTTTCGTTGTGATAAAAGACGAGTTCTTACTGTAAATGTCTTACAAGGAGGAACCAAAGACTGGCGCTCAGTCGGGTACCTTCCATTAAAATAATGGTAGAGTAGAGAGAGAGACTAGCAATGCCTCTTCTGTGATAAAAGGTTATAGAGAAGAGAAGAGAAGAGATCACTCCACCCCTAGTCAATTTTGTACTCTGTCAAAGCCTGTTATACGACATGTCCATGTGGACAATTCTCGTATGAATTTTAGGAGGCTTGATCCTCATCTGGTTGAGATGTGTATTATTACCAAATAATATTTATAAATAAATATTAAATTATTATTACCTACAGACGCTGGCGTTTCAAGATATTTGCTCTCATCAGTGTAGGAAGTGATAATTTCAGAGGGTCGTAAGGTGCAGACCCAGTTTACAGAATCAGCCTAGACTCTGCAAGCTATCGCTCTATCCCCACAGCCACCAGGAAATACCATGTTATTAAAGAGAAATTAAATTCTATTTGTGCCTTAAGAAAGCGGGCAGTCAAAAGGATTCAACGAACGTTGTCGGAACCTTGCTTTAAAGCTAAATGGCAGTCATATATATATATATATATATATATATATATATATATATATATGTATAATTATTGATGACAATATATGTATTAGCATATACTATCCGTGCCCTTTTACTTTGCAGTCTCCTTAAAACATTCAGCTCGATGATTGTCAATTAGTGACAACACAGCAAATATAAGTCAGGTTCATATTATATTCCAATAACCATGTTTTTGTTTTATTATATTTTTATTTTTATTTTTTCACATTTCCAAAAAACATAACATTTTTGTGAGATATATATATTTTTTTACGGTCCGTTTCATTTGTCTTGTGCCAAACAACATTTTTATGTTAATATCGTCTCTGCAACATTACAAAATCATCAAAAAAATTCACAAAAAGTAAAAAGTTCTTGGATTAAAGTGTCTTGAAAAAACACTATACAGTGGTTCATTTTTGGGTGAAACCAAACAAAAACAAAGAAAAGAGCAAACCCACTAATATGCTATTTATATATATATATATATATATATATATATATATATATATATGTTATTGATTTTACTAGTGTTTTAATCCAATTTTGATTATTGGTGCCCATTATTATTAGTATTATTTTCATTTTTCGTCGTCTTGTCTAATGCTTGAGGTTAGACGCTTCGCGAATGACTTCTAACCTTTCCTCTCTGTTGCCATTTCACTTGTGTCGCCCACCAGGATCAGCTCATCATCAACTGATCCCCTCCATGTCTTAAGTGACTTACTACGTGGCTTTGGGCCATCAACGTCAATGTTAGACACACTTTGGAGCATTTCAGATGACTACCGGCAGACGTGTGACCATATCAGTTAAGACATAGTTGTATGACATACTTTTACATGGAACGGGAAGAGTGAGACCGGCAGTTTTCTCCATCTGATGCGCTGCAGCCAGGAGCATGTCATTTGGACATTTTTTCATTGACAATGTTTTGCAGCCATACAAGAGTACACGTCGAACATGTGTGCTGTATGCTGCCACTCTCGCATATGATGGGATCCTTTCATTTTGCTAAATTGTTGACAGCTGCCTGAAAACTCGCCATGTGGCAGATATACATTGTCTTATAGTTGTGTAAGACGACGTATATCTGCCACATGGAGAGTCTTCAGGCAGCTGTCAACAATTTTACAAAATGCAGGGATCCCATCGTATGCAAGAGTGGCAGCATACAATTGTATTTAATTCTATACACATATGCACCGCTTCTTTGAGACGTATTACTCTCCACCATTTTTCTCCATCTATGATTTTTGCTTTGTTATATAAGGGCAGAAGGTTTCCCGTTTCCTTCCATATGTGGTCAGCCATATCCAACTTCTCAATATCTCTACATATCACGGCTTTCCAACGTTCTTCTAGCCTTACTTTTAGTGGGTAGCATGTCTCACTTTTATATATTTTTTTACATTTATATAGAATGGAATCCAGAATTTTTGGTCATGATTTCTGTAGGAAGCTTGACATTGACGAGATATTTTGGGATAGTTAAGACGTCCCCTGAGTACTGTCCTGATGTAATATGGATTACATACCTTCTGAATCTTTTCATATAACTCCTTCAGACAGACTAGTGGAAGACAGACTAGTGATTGTTGGGTAGTGTCCATTAATATTTGATGCAGATTTCTCTGAGCTGATGTCATGCTCTCTGAATAGTTATTCAGGAGAATGGTTTTAAGTTCAGGTCATCCATAGATTGGAAGCCAACCGTAACTAGAAAATACCTTAACTTTAACTCTCACCATCCATATAATGTAAAGACAGAGTTTGGTTGTTTTGTCTTACGGCATATGAAGCTTTTTCAGGTTATTTAATGTCGAATCCAGTCATTTTGGTAAAAGTTTTTATGCTTCGAGTTCTTTATATCTTCAAATATTTATTCATGGTGCTTTGTTTGGTTGTTTTGTAAAGGAAAATTGTTGATTTTGTTTTTGGCTTTGAAGAACATGATTGAGTTTTGCAAAGGAAAAGGAAAAAAAAACAATAGCATCAATGTTTGGTGTATTTTTGATCAGGAAGCCAGTATCTTCAGACAGCCTGATCTAGTAGGATCAGGGTAAAGACAGGGAAGATCCGTTGCCTACAACATTGGCCAAAGGCAACATGCAATAACAAACAACACATATGAAGAGAGACAATATCATGTAAGATCGCCTGTGCAGGAAGTCCATACTGAAGGAAGGATTGCGACTTTCAACAACCACACATCCCTGAACCAGCATTGCTTGAATCCACTGGCAAGGAAAAGTCCAGGACGACTTAAAACAAAAATAGGATAAGCAAAAAAAGTGGTATTATATCGAAGCTTTCTTTCTCTTGGATGAGTTGCACAACCAAAGCTTGAGAGTTTGGTCTACCCTACTATTTAATTCGTAGCTAGAGGAAGGATATGCAGATTAATACCTTTCCCAAAAGGTATTAGTGAAAGTGATATACAGCCCCAACAAAACTCGAACTCGGCACACATAATAAAAAATAAAAATAAATATTGCTTAATAGAATAAATTGAATTTTTTATTCCCATAATGATTTTAAAAATAGAAAGAAATAGTGCTTAATAGAATAAATTGGATTTTTTATTCACATGATGATTTAAAAAATAGAATGAAACAGTGCTTAATAGAATAAATTGAATTTTTTATAAACATAATGATTTAAAAAATAGAATGAAACAGTGCTTGATAGAATAAATTGGATTTTTTATTCACACAATGATTTAAAAAAATAGAAAGAAATAGTGCTAAATAGAATAAATACATTTTTTATTCACATAATGATTAAAAAAATAGAAAGAAACAGTGCTTAATAGAATCAATTGGATTTTTTATTCACATGATGATTTAAAAAAAATAGAATGAAACAGTGCTTAATAGAATAAATAAATTTTTTATTCACATAATGATTAAAAAATAGAAAGAAATAGTGCTCAATAGGATAAATTGGATTTTTTATTCACATAATGATTAAAAAAATAGAAAGAAATAGTGCTTATTAGAATAAATTGGATTTTTTATTCACATAATGATTAAAAAAATAGAAAGAAATAGTGCTCAATAGGATAAATTGGATTTTTTATTCACATAATGATTAAAAAAATAGAAAGAAATAGTGCTTATTAGAATAAATTGGATTTTTTATTCACATAATGATTAAAAAAATAGAAAGAAATAGTGCTAAATAGAATAAATACATTTTTTATTCACATAATGATTAAAAAAATAGAAAGAAACAGTGCTTAATAGAATCAATTGGATTTTTTATTCACATAATGGTTAAAAAATAGAAAGAAATAGTGCTTAATAGAATAAATTGGATTTTTTAATTCACATAATGATTAAAAAAATAGAAAGAAATAGTGCTTAATAGAATAAATTGGATTTTTTAATTCACATAATGATTTAAAAAATAGTATGAAACAGTGCTTAATAGAATAAATTGAATTTTTTATAAACATAATGATTTAAAAAATAGAATGAAACAGTGCTTAATAGAATAAATTGGATTTTTTATAAACATAATGATTTAAAAAATAGAATGAAACAGTGCTTAATAGAATAAATTGGATTTTTTATTCACACAATGATTTAAAAAAATAGAAAGAAATAGTGCTAAATAGAATAAATACATTTTTTATTCACATAATTATTAAAAAAATAGAAAGAAATAGTGCTCAATAGGATGAATTGGATTTTTTATTCACATAATGATTAAAAAAATAGAAAGAAATAGTGCTTATTAGAATAAATTGGATTTTTTATTCACATAATGATTAAAAAAATAGAAAGAAATAGTGCTTATTA
The DNA here is from genome assembly GCA_963556195.1 of Sepiola atlantica. Lineage (NCBI taxonomy): Eukaryota > Metazoa > Mollusca > Cephalopoda > Sepiida > Sepiolidae > Sepiola > Sepiola atlantica. The sequence continues at coordinate 74,939,119 of OY744521.1, forward strand.
GAATAAATTGGATTTTTTATTCACATAATGATTAAAAAAATAGAAAGAAATAGTGCTCAATAGGATAAATTGGATTTTTTATTCACATAATGATTAAAAAAATAGAAAGAAATAGTGCTTATTAGAATAAATTGGATTTTTTATTCACATAATGATTAAAAAAATAGAAAGAAATAGTGCTTAATAGAATAAATTTGATTTTTTTATTCACATAATGATTTAAAAAATAGAAAGAAATAGTGCTTAATAGAATAAATTTGATTTTTTATTCACATAATGATTAAAAAAATAGAAAGAAATAGTGCTTAATAGAATAAATTGGATTTTTTTATTCACATAATGATTTAAAAAATAGAAAGAAATAGTGCTTAATAGAATAAATTGGATTTTTTTATTCACATAATTATTAAAAAAATAGAAAGAAATAGAGCTTAATAGAATTAATTGGATTTTTTATTCACATTTAACCCCTAACCTAACCCTTAGCATACTTAGTGTCGTTTGCAATTTTACACTTTTTTGTGACTTTTAAGTCGTAACCTGTTTTAATCAGTTCTGGAACTGACTCGGGGTTCTCCATCAATACTCGGGACTGACTCCATGGGTGCTGAAATCCTCTGGATACCCATTCTTTACAAGTACCCATTAATAAAAATGAATGTTAAAATTAACTGTAATAATAATGAACATTTTGGGTAATTTCCGAGTTCTGAGGAGTAAAAATGAGCCAACCTGTATTCCGAACCTCCACTGAATGTTAAAATTAAAATGACATTAAGCAATACACAAACAATTATACTTTGAAACTTTTGGTCGTAATCGAAAGGGTAAAAAAAAAGAAGTTTGGTGAGTGGCACTGTTGCTCTGCTACAAACGAGGTGGCCTCTATTCCGAACTCTCAAATAAATTTTATTCAAAAAAATAAAAATTACAAAGTTAGATTAACTAATATCTCTTACTCTCATAACAGTATGGCATGAATCCAAGAAAACCACATGGTTTTAACGGAATTGGGCATTAGAGCGGCAGTGCTACCCGCCAAATATCTTTCTTTTCTTTTTTGTTAAATTTTTCCGATTGCTATCGATTGATCTCTAAATTTTCAGATTATACTTTCTTTTTCGGTACTTCTGCAGTTTACGTATCATGCTTAAATAATAACGTTATTATTTAGAAACCCATTCTTAACATGCGGATGGGGCTTTGTTAAATATTCTGTACTTTCACCCAACAATTTAATAAACAAAAGATGCCGTAAAAAGTGAATTTAACTTGAAAATCCTATCTAAAAAACGCCTGGTCGTAAACTGCAGAAGTACCGATACGACATTTTGATTATAACCCGAAAACCGAAAAGTACAAAAATTAAAATTGCCTCAATATTCTAGCTTGATAAATTTTTTTACTTTGTCTCAATCCAGAGGCGTTGGATTTTTACCGACCTTGTGTCTAACTTTGCCCTCGTGAGGAGGCAAGTAAATAGGGGCCTTCTTCTTTAAAAAAAAATGATTAATTGGGGGTCTTATAGACTTAAAGTCATATCAAAAGAAAGATACCTTAATAGATTCACTTGGTAAAAAGAAAACAAAAGCACATGGACATTTCACATTTTTTTGAAGACGTAACTTGTTTATGATGCTAAATATTTCCTAGATGTCATAATTTTTATAATCTATGGTCGAATACCCGAAAATTCCCTGGGTGAACGTACCCCCCCCCCCCCAACAATACTCACACTCTTAAAGCACAGAAAGGTCAGAGTCGATAGTGAAGGCGCCCTTGAAGACAAGACAAATACAAGGAGCGACAGAAATCCTATGAAATGTTTTACCATCCCTCATGAAACTCGACCTTTTGCCATCCGAGAGAGTTTGATAAAATAATGTAATTTGCACTTTGTATTTGTTTCAAAATTATAACCGAGCAGTCTGTTGCTCCTTTTTATTTATTTGAATTGGATTCTTATTATGAATTCTCTCGGTAAAAATCATTCCCTTCACTAGTTCGAGTTGACGACCGAAGAAAAACAAAAAAACATGTTCATTATACTATCTTTTACGTTAAATTTATATAGGAAATTGGGGCACTTATTACAAGAGCGAACAGAACTTGCGAGAGGGAAACATATCTTCAACTTTCAGTTTGTTCTCTATTATACAACGAACTTATTCTATCTACATATGTACATGTATATATATATATATATATATATATATATATATTTACATGTGTGTGTGTATATATATATATGTGCATTATATATGAATTATTTTTTTTTTTTAACCTCCGGGGGATATGAAATACCCGACTAGTACACGGGCACAGGCTATTTTTACCCCTCCTGGAGTGTTGGACCCGTAAGACCTTGTAAGGCCATCCATCTAAGAGAAGGAAATCTCTGACAAAAAACCTTGCTACCAACTACTTACGCCGTGGCAGTAAACCGTTGGGGAGGGAGGCCTCCTTAGTCCTGATCGACAACCTTCCTAGAGTTGGAATCTCAAACAAAATATCCGGTTTGCAAACCTACAATTGCTTAAGGAGTAGATAGGTCCTGCCTATCACCGGCCCTCGCACTCCTTTGTCTATTAGTAAAGCACAGAGGTCTGGGACGGCTCTAAACACTCAGTGTCTAGCCTTGTTTCCTTACTAGGACAATGAATGCCGTTCTCTTTCTCTCTATTTGGGCAACTTGGGGAAAGTTTTTTTCGTCACTAAGTCTTACATGACCAGTCTGGGTCTCTCTTGTTTCGACAGGTTGAGGGTACAGGTTAGACAGCTTGTTTGGCTGCTGTTTCCGACTGACAGGACAGGAGCCCAAACTCTTGGGTAGCGCCAAGAACGGCTGCTCCATCATCAGTTGCATAATACCGTGGGTAGTTGTATGTGCCATGTCGCGCATGGAAAGGGACCCTGCAATTATCTGCGGTGGGCTTTCCCGAGGCCACAACCCCCATGGACCAGGTCGTGACTAATGGACTGGTTGTGTGAGCTTATTGGCACCAAACAAGTACCCACCTTGGCCAACCCACTCTATAATCAAAACATGTCATTACAAAAAAATAAAAGCAAACCTAAACCAGACACCCAACAAAAACACTTTCGCCTCTGCCCTTGAGGCTCTCCTTCACAAATATCCGGGGACTTAGAACCACCATTAACGACATAGAAATCTTTCTCCTGACAAACTCCCCGGATATCCTAGCTCTAAGTGAAACTAACCTTCAATCCTCAATCTCCTCTCACCACTTTGACATGACTGACTACCTCCCACTCTACCGTAAAGACTCTGACAAACATATGCACGGGCTAGGAGTTTATGTTCGGAACACGCTCCCCCTGACTAGAGAACATAGGTTAGAATCAGATGACCAAGACTACATGTGCTTTAGATTGACTTTACATCACAGTGTCAGTTACTTATATTTCTTATACTGCTCCCCGTCGACCCAGGACTGTACTATGCTAAACTCTGTCTCTGAAAGCATAGATAGAGCACTCTTAATTGACTCGAATGCCCACATACATGTATTTGGGGATTTTAATGCCCACCACCGCGACTGGTTAGGATTCTCCAGCCTTACTGACGCAGCCGGCAACTCTACGTATAATTTCTCCTTAGCTCACGCCCTCTCTCAGACTGTCGATTTTCCAACCCGCGTCCCCGATCGAGTAGACCAACAAGCCTCACTTCTAGACCTTTTCTGGACTTCAATGCCCGAGGCTTGTGTGATGAAAGTTCATAGCCCACTCGGGAATGCTGATCACATTGTGCTAATGATACATATCACCCTAAAAAGTCGTCCAAAAACTGATGAACCGTTGCTCAAAACAACGAGATACTACAAGCAGGCTGATTTCGAGTCAATCAGAGTGGGAAACCCATGGTGGGAAACCTTCTCACTCCCTGCCGACCAGCGTGCAAACGAATTAACTGAATGGGTCAAAGCAGACATTGAAGCCTATGTTCCCATGCGCAAATTCCACAGATTGTCATGGCTAATAACACCCTACCTGAGAGTTCATCATTCAAACTCCTCGGCCTAACCTTCACAGGTAACATGAATTGGAACAAATACATTGAAGACATTGCCAAGGCTGCTGCAAAGAAGGTGGGCTCCCTCTACTGTGCTACTAAACTCCCCACACCTGACATTATCCTGTATCTCTACAAAGCCACCATCTGCCCATGCATGGAGTATTGTTGTCACATCTGGGCTGGTGCATCATCTACTAGTCTCTCCCTCCTCGACAAGGTCCAAAAAAGAATCGCCAACCTAATAGGTCCCTCACTGTCAACCAATCTCCAGCCCCTGTCTCATTGCCGCAATGTAGCATCCTTGTGCTTGTTTTACAAATACTTTAATGGATTATGCTCCGATGAATTGGCTACTCTGGTGCCCCCTCGACGTAAATTCACTAGACTAACTCGACAATCAACTAAAGCTCATTCATTCACTGTGGAGGTGCCCAGAAAACTGGTTGACAACATTTACTGGTGAAGAGGACAGGTCTTTTCAGTGTAATACCCGCTAAATGATATTTCCATCCCCCCATTGTATCTGTTCGTTTGTTCGTCATGAGACCATCTTCCAAGGCAGTACCTCTTCCTTGGGGGGGAGGCAGTAAAGTATATGTTCGTTCGTCATGATACCATCTTCTCAGGCATTACTTCCTCCTTTGAGGTAAAGTGCAGTATCTGTTCAGTTGTCGTGAGACCATCCTTCCGGGCATTACCTCCCTCTTTGATGGGGAGTTTAGTATCTGTTCAGTTGTCATAAGATCGTCCTACAAGACAATACATTCTCCTTTGTTGTGGTCAGTGTAGTATATGTTCGTTCGTCATTATACCATTCTTTCGGACATTACCTCCTCATTTGAGAGGGGAGTGTAGTTTATATTCTGTAGTCATGAGACCATTCTCCTAAGCATTATCTCCTCCTTGGTGGGGTGCTAGTTAAGGTTAGTTGCGGACATTAAACAGAAAAGATCCAAGAGGACATTAAATAGAAGAATGAATTTAAAAAATCTTTAGAGATTAGCTTAAATCGAAATTAATGAGCATTAAAATGGATCTCAAGAAAACGGTCCAGAAGTTTGTTTATTTGAATGAGCAAATTAGCATTTTAATTTTCGTTTTATTTTGTTTTGTTCGTTTTTTTAATTTATTTTCTTATTGTTAACAAAGGGAGAAAGACAATTTGAATTTCAAGGTTTAAGCTAATATATTCAGAGCAGGGGTTGTGTATGAGAGTCGGGACGTGAGGGCGGAAATGTTCTAAAGGAGAAGAATGACAAAGTGTGAAAGCGGGGTGGGGGGGCAAGGTAAGGCAGGTAACGAGGAAGATCGGACAGGCCATGTGGGTGAGGTGTTGTGCGTTGGTATGTCAATGGCAGACACCTGCAACTTTTAGATGTAAACGTCGAAGGGAAAAGCGAACCGTATAGATTTAATGTTGCATCGGAAAAAAAACAAAACAAAAAAAAAACCTCTTAGGTAGGTATATGAAAACAAGAAATAAGAATAACAAATATAATTGAAAGACTAAAAACCATGTAAAAAAGAATGAAAGAGGTACAGGTACATTACGCACACACACACACACACACACACACACACACACACACACACACACACACACACATATATGTGACTACTGATATATATATATATATATATTAGTAAAATTGTGATCCGTTGGGTCATCCATTGAGCTTGGGTTAGATTGTTTGAATCAGGAAAAAGTAAGTTTGTAAAGCCAGTTACATTTTAAAAAATAAAGACAAAATCCAAAATTAGTCTTAGTTTACTCCTTTTGGCTAAGATCAAAGTGTAGTATCTGTTCCGATTGATACTGCACCCCATACTGGTATTGTCTTGTCCTTCGAGGCTTGACTTACGCCAGTCAATGGGTCTGTCCTGTGCAGTTCTAGGAGGTTCACCCTCCCAGGCTTTGCCTCCCCTCTTTGGGGAGGAGTAAGTTTATTGCTTACTGTCTGAGGCGCCCCTACCGGGGAATGCCAATGGGGCTGCCCAGGCAATTTTTAAAATGGCCAGAGTGCTCACCTCTTGGGCGCTGGCTTTTCAAACCCCACTTTCCCGACCCGACCTTGGGTCACATCTTACCTTGTGGGAGTAAGATAAAAACTGGCCTTGTGCCTAACTCCTGCAGAGGAGTAAATAAATACTCTCCCCTTTTCTCTCTTTCCCTCTCCAGCTTCTGATTAAATAATATTAGTACGTATCTTAACTTTGATAGTTAGTTTTATTACCTTGAGAGAGAGAGAGAGAGAGAGCGAGAGAGAGAGAGAGAGAGAGAGAGAGAGAGAGAGAGAGAATGAATGAATGAATGACGTAAGCGCAATTGATAAACACCGTACGAAATACGATCTGGTGCGGGGGGTCAAACAACATGCAGTGAGAGAGGGTGAGGATGATAGACAGAAACTTAGTAAGAGATGGGTCACTTAGTGAGTTAATTGTAAATTACGGCTAATTAGAAAAATTAAAATGGAATTCATTTAAAACATAACTAAGTCCCAAAACAAAAGAATATTTTAACATGCATTTTATGTAATTAAAATATATATGAAAAAAAGGTTGTAGGGAAATAAATGTTGATAAACTCAGCTTAAGTATTACTAGTGGGACCCGTGTAAATTACACGAAATGATGTTTTTAATACTAATTATCTTGTTCCTAACCTATACATGTTTGAATAAAATATGATAAGATTTGGACTTGTATATTTATTTTTTTAAAAATGAACAATACATGAAACAATTTACAAAACTTCTTTATATACAATATTTCTAGTGAAGGTAATATTTCGACGACTAAACCTTACTTTGTAAATGTTTTCGATTAAATTAAATTTGGCTCCAATTCATGAATATTTATTTACTCCTCTCCAGGAGTTAGGCACAAGGCCAGTTTTATCTTACTCCCACAAGTAAGATGTGACCAAAGGTCGGGTCGGGAAAGTGGGGTTTGAAAAGCCAGCGCTCGAGAAGGTGAGCACTCTGGCCATTAAAAATTGCCTGGGCAGCCCCGTTGGCATTCCCCGGTAGGGGCGCCCCAGGCAGTAAGCAATAAACTTACTCCTCCCCAAAGAGGGGAGGCGAAGCCTGGGAGGGTGGACCTCCTAGAACTGCACAGGACAGACCCATAGACCGGCGTAAATCAAGCCTCGAAGGCCAAGACAATACCAGTCTATGGAGTGCAGTATCCATCGGAACAGATACTACACTTTGATCTTAGCCAAGAGGCCAAGCCAATTCATGAGTAGCATACAAAGATTCGGAAGGTCGTTGCTTTTGATGTAAGCATGACACACAAAATCACACACGCTATTGTATAATAATGTGTCTTCCCGGTCGTCCCCTCCCTACCTCTCTTCCCCTTCCCCTCGAAATGTAGAAAAAAAATCTTAGAGGTTGGTTGGGATCGAACTATAAACCAGTCGACCCGAAGTCAAAAATACTACGTCGCTAACCGTTGCGCCAAAGGGAAATACTTAAAAATGTTTCAAAAATTAGGCGAGTTGAATGTTTTTCAAAATCTAGGTGCGGCACGCATGCGCAGAGCTTTTGCCGGAAGCGTGACACACGAACACACACGCTATCGTATTAATATACAGAATATTGAATAACCAGACCTCCACTGGAAAAGTGCCGAGAATGCTGAGACCTTGGGGAGGCTTATTGCCACCCAAATCCCAGAGAAGACCAATTGTCCTTACCAGCGAGAAATCAATGGTAAGAGGCTGTTGCGATACCGCATCGTTATCGAAAAGAGGTGAAGAATACTGGAAATCTGGGGAGACTTGTTGTCACTCAGACTCCAGGAAATACTACTGGTTGTTGTCGGTGAGCAATCACTGACGATGATCTGTGTGAGAACTCCTAGTGAGTACAAATAATAATAATAATAACAATGACAATCTGTTCCAGCAGACAACAGAGTGAAGATCAAAGAGACTGAAAAATGAAGCAAATACACGGAACTTGCCAGAGAGCTGAAAGGGATAGTGAGCATGAAGAAAGTGAATATAATACCAATAATCGTAGGAGCACTAGGTACAGTCCCCAAAAACTTGGATAAAAGACTTGGCGAAATTGGAATCAAAGGGATCATTGAGAGCATACAAAGGACGGCAATGATCAAAACAGCTGCATTTATAAGGAAAATCCTCGAATGTGGAAACCAACCCGCATAAGCTACGAACGGTAACCAGTCACATGGAAGTTACAATAGGAAGAAAACAAAACCAAGGAACTGAAACTCCAAGAAATCTCATAACATACTCCCCCCCCCTCCAAAAAAAAAGTGATGGCACCAGCCTCGGCTGATACCACAAAATAGTCATGAACGATCAAGGAGAATGGGAATACCGAGGAGGGGCATCACTAAACAGACCTCCACTGGAAGAGTGCCAAGAGTACTGAGAGCTATGCCACTCAAATCCCAGAGGGGACCAATAGTCGTTACCTGCAGAAATCAATGGTAGGCGGCTATTGCAATACCGCAAGGTCATTTGCAGTGATTATAGAAAAGAGGTGGAGAGGGCTGGAAATGTGGGGAGACTTGTCACTCAGACTCCAGGGAACACCACCGGTTTTTGAGCAATCGCTGATGATGACTTGTGTGATAACTCCTAGTGAGCACATAATAATAATAATAATAATAATAATAATAATAATAATAATAATGATAATAATAATGATAATACAGGGTGATTCATAAGTTACTTCACAGCTATTTAAAATGATCACCATATGAAGTACAAACATACTATGAACTTTTGATAATTGTTATCTTACTCTCTAATTACTGCTATTTGTTATTTTAAATTTGTTCGTTTATATATTTGTTTCTATATATATTTATTTCATAATCAATCAAATATGCTACAAAGAGTCGTAAATTCCTTGCAAAAAAAGAATGGAGCTATGCATGCAGAACGAAGGTGGAAATTTTGAAAATTTGCTGTAATTTTAAACTCCCATAAATGAATTTTTTGAATAAACCTTCTGTTTTGTATTACCGTATTTTTTAACTTTAGAATTTCAAAAATAAATAGCTAAGTGACTTATGAATCACCGCTAGACACACTAATAAGTCGTTGAGCAGCAACACAGCTATTTGTGGATGACTATATTTTATATATTTGTGGATGACTATATTTTATATATTTGTGGATGACTATATTTTATATATTTGTGGATGACTATATTTTATTTGTGGATGACTATATTTTATATATATACTAGAAGAATACCCACCCCAGGACGAGTAAAATTAATTCCCTAAACAGTTTTGCACCACTTTTCTGTCCCGTTCCAGAGATTAAAATCAATATATAATGATATAATGATACTAAACCTTATGTCTAGAATTCTTATTCCAGTTTTTATCAAAATCCATTACATGCTTTCGATTGTAGAAAATGCCTAAAATTTAAGGTAAGTATAAAGGCTCTTAACAAAAATTTGAAATTCAAGGAATTTTGCTTAATTGGTGTCTGATGGATTAACTTTAATGCAAATCTGAAAGAAAATTCATTTTCAAATGCCTCCCTAAAAACCCTTTAAAATACTCCAAAGAAACTGCAATTGGGGGAATACTTATTGTTAAAATTTCACACAGATCTAATTTGAACTAAATATAGCCCATATTACCCATCCTTACACCCAGCAACTGTTTCAAAATTCATAATGATCGGTTCATTAGTGTAGAAGTTTATTCTGTATGACGAAATATATATATATAAGGATAGACACATCCCTAACTTTATATACATGCACCCCCTAACAGTTACAGCAACAAAAAAATAATGTGCCCATGTTACTCACCGTGTTGCCTAGAATATATATTCCAGAATTTATAATAATTCGTTCATTAGTTTAAAAGATTACCTTGTAAATTATGTTTATTTATTTATACACACATGAAAGTAATCCTTGAACACGTTTCATAATTTTACTAATCGACCTAACATCAACAGGTAACATAAATTGGAACAAATACATTGAAGACATTGCCAAGGCTGCTGCAAAGTAAACTAGTAAACTTCTCACACCTGACATTATCCTATATCTCTATAAAGCTACCATCCACCCATGCATGGAGTATTGTTGCCACATCTGGGCTGATGCAGCATCCACTAGTCTCTCCCTCTTAAACAAGGTCTAAAAAAGAGTTGCTAATTTAATAAGTCCCTCACTGTCCACCAAGCTCCAGCCCTGTCCCATTACCACAATGTTGCATCGTTGTGCTTGTTTTACAAGTACTTCAATGGATTGTACTCCGATGAACTTGCTGCTTTGGTGCCCCTCGACGTAAATACACTCAACAAACCCGACAAACAGCTAAATCCCATCCATTCACTGTGGAGGTCCCCAGATGCCGAAGAGCTTTCTACTCCAATAGCTTATTTCCTCATGCTGCTGGACTCTGGAACTCCCTCCCTATTTACCTGACTGTGCCAACGGGCATAAACTTAAAACCAATGTGAACAGGCATCTCGTTTCACAGCTCCCAATTTAGGATGACCATCAAAACTTACACCCTAATTCTCAGTAGCCTCTTACGTCTACAGTGGCGTCCTGCCTTGTTTGGGGAGAACTATGTTAAAATTAAAAATAAAAAAAATCATCAGCACGGCTCGACTTTAACAAGGGTTCGAACCCACGACCACACTGTCTTTGGCCTAGTAAGTTACCTCTGGATCTTGTCCTTTATGTATGATTTTTAGCGCCTTAAACTATGTTTTATTGTTATTGTTTGTCTTAAGCTTGTACTTTTATGCGTGTCTAAATAAGTAAAAAATAAAAATAAAACCAAATAATAAAATACGTCCCATCATGGGGGGGGGGGGCGGCGACATAATGCAGTAAGATGCATTTAAATAGGGAGCTAACTCCTTCACCACTTAGATAACAATGTGTAATTAAATGAGCGTTTATTCGCTCCCTAGAGCCTAAGAAAAACAATCACAATAAAACTTTTTATATATATATATATCACCCCCAAAAAACAAATATTTATAACTATGTGTTGCCCCCAATCTAGGCTGGGCTCTGTAGTGAGTAGTATTAGCACAGCCGTCATCGTGGCTTTAAATGCATGTTCCTGCAGCAATCGAACACTCTGACGACGGCTGCCTTTAACAGGTTTAATCTCTCGTTGATTTACCGGGTTGTTTATAGTGGACGCGTGAGCTAAGACATTGGAATTTGAGTTTGAAACATGACATGTTTAGGGGTTCGAGTCCGGCGACCGGTATGAATAATCATCTCTATACTGACGATTCCCGAAAGAATGAAACGTATGTAGATAAAAACAAATATTTATAATAATAATAATAATAATAATAATATATATATATATATATATATATATATATATATATATATATATAAAATTAACTTTATACAGATAGAGATATACGCTCTCCTATGAGTGGAGCACTCTGGCGAAATAAATTATAATTTTCACTTAGCGTACTGCAATACGTTTCCATGAAATGAATTAAACACTCTCGGTTATCAGTATCAGAATATTTTTAAACAAATGAATTAATTTAAAAATTATATAATTCCATTCAACTCCGGGTTAGTTAGCTTAGATGGTAGAGTATCGGACACCAGTTGTCATGATTCGCAGTGACTAGGGCCCAGACTTTGAATCTAGTGGTTGATGTGCTCACTACGTCTAGAAACGACGAAACAGCTGTCTGTGGGTGACATACGCACACCACACACACACACACACAAATGTGTCATACATGCAAGAGAAACATTGCAGGTGAACTCACTCTGTTACTTGCAAGATACCCGGGGTGGTGGTGGGTAGTGGTGGGGGTCGGCCGTGTGTTCACAGCCCCTGTTTCTGGCTAACCTTAGATTTGATTGCTAACACATTGTGTTTTGTATCTCACTGTTTGCGCAAGGGGTTGTCCCCACGTGTGACACAAATACTGCTAGTCAAACTATTGCCATTATTGTGGCCAAATAAAGACGAAGAAGAAAAGCCTTCTCACTGTCAACGTGATAGTCCCTTAAAAAGACTCCCCCCTCTCTCTCTCTCTCTCCCTCCTTCTCCCTCCCTCTCTTTTTCTCCCTCTCTTTTTCTCCCTCTCTCTCTCTTTCTCTCTCTAATTTCTTTATTCTTCTTATTATTTCGGCTTTTATCTTTGTTTTTTGTTTTCGTTTTTCCTTACATGTTTGTCTTTTTTCCTTTAACTATGACAGAGTCGGGAGATGTGTTTGGGTGTCAAAGTATTTTTTAATGATGATCAAATCACTCTGGTTCAGACATACATACATACATACATACATACATACATACAATCATCCACAGACAGCGGTTTCATTGTTTCACGACTCATCAATGTGGTAATGTCATTAATTCGGAACTCGATCGCCAGTAACTATGAACTAGGATCACTACCATCCGATGTCTTACCATCTGAGCTAACGAAACTTCTACTGGGATAGAAGAAATGGTAAGCGTTAAGATTGACGACATGAACAGAATTTGATGAAAAATTGTGTCTAAGCGAGAAAATTGGTGGTAATTCAGAAGAACCACCGAGAACTCAAAACAGCATTTGTACGTTCAGCTTTTGTAAGTATGGATGCCCAAAAAGACAATAATCAGAAACAAAAAACATTTCCATGGTGCTTTCGATCCACATACAACCATTTTTATTTTCATTAAATAATTTATCGTTATAACCCGCAACATTACATACCATTTTCTTGGAGCTTACATAAAGTTAACATCACGGAATTTTTTTAAATGCATTTATTTTTTATTGATATTAATAAAAAAATAATTTCTTTATTTAATATTGCTTAAAAAGTGTAATCGTAAATTCTCTTTAATAAATATGTATGTTGCGTAAACATAAGAAAACATTCCAAGACTTTTTTATTTATTTTATTTTTCTTAATATTAATAATAAAGAATGAATTATATGTAAAAAATGATGTTAACTTTGTGTAATGCATTTATTTCATATTACTAAAAAAAAGTTGATAATCTAGATTTAGATTTTTACCAAGATTATTGTCGTTTCGCACATCCATACTTACAAAAACTAAACGTACGTTTGGAATATGTAAATATGCAAGAATAATCGAGATTTTAACAAAAGGAAACCGGCGCCATGTTTTTTGTATCGCTCAAGACGAAAAAGTATTAAAACGTCTTTTTTTCATATTACTACGTAATACTAAATTGATTTTAAGTCAAAAACGTTCTTAATGCCATAATCGTTAATATATATATATATATATATATATATATATATATATATATATATATATATATATATATATATAAATTATCGTCTATGCACTAATTTTATTCGAATTTTTTAAGAAACTGTTTATGTCGTCAATCTTAACGTTTACCGAAGAAAGTATATCATGTTGTACATTAATTATTTGTTTACAAATTTTAAGATACTGGTAACCCAGAATACTCAATTCTTTTTATGGAAGAGTATTGCGTTACGCTAAGTGGAAACCATCATTTTCTCCACCAAAGTGGTCGACTCATAGGGGAGTGCCATGCTGATGACGGCTGATAGCCAGGAACACGTGCCCATGGATTACTTTTATATACGTATACAAATTAATAAAAAATATATATGAACAAAAAATACGTTCTATACAGGCGACTAAAAATGCAATCTTCTGCATTACTCTTTACCGCTTAGGAAGTGGAAAACAAATAGGACGAATCTGACAGCTACTATCACCAATAAAAACAATTACATAAATGCATAATTTAAAAATATCATACATATTTCTGGGCAAGGCGTATAAACAATGATATCAAAGGTTCGATCCTTGTCCAAGTTAGCCATGCTGATGACGGCTGATAGCCATACACACGTGCCCATGGATTACTTTATAAAATTAATATATATATATATATATATATATATATATATAGTGAATGCTTTTATTCGAACATGTACAAGGTCTGCTACACTGGCATGTCGATGTTATCGATCTACAGCTATCAAGAGCTGAGGTCTCCTCAGGCAGAAAGTTTTTCCTTGATCCTGCCCGGTCGGTTAAGTCCATTCTTCCTGGACTTCACCGACCGGGGCGGATTAAGGAAAAACTTTCTGCCTGATGAGACCTCAGCTTTTGATAGCTGTAGATCGATAACATCGACATGCCAGTGTAGCAGACCTTTTACATGTTCGAATAAAAGCATTCACAATACAGCTCTATATCTTTTATAAGCCCGGTTTGATTCCCTGTGGATTTTTACTCTACCTGGATTATTATATATATATATATATATATATATATATATATATATATATATATATATAATTAAGCTTTGATGTCCTTTAATATAACTTTTAAATAGATATTTCCTTCATTACTCCTTTCCATGAATGAATTCAATCTTATAACGGAAGTTATTTATTTATTACTTTTAACTCATTTTCAAATTTTAATTGATCATATTAATCAATAGTGAATTGGTGCTTATCTATTTATTTATTATGTAACTCTTACTTTCAAATACATTTAGATATCATCTAAGTAGTATTAGTCTCCTAATTATGTTAATACATTTTCCCGTTATACTGCGGTAAAGTTGTTTTCATACGTAGTGATGGCTATTATAAAACTTTCTTAATTTTTTTATTTTTAGAATTTATCTTCAGCACTTTCAAAATCCTAGTGGTTTCGTATCTTTATATTTTTAAATCATTTCTTTTAATTTAACCATAATTGTATATCTTTACTATATTTTATTTATATATTTATATAACATTTTTTATCAAGTCATCTCATTAATTGTTGGCTGTTCTGGCATTTCACCTGGGTAAAAGAATACGTAGTTTTCATGGATCTGCGTTAGAAAAAAAGATGGTTTTCTGAATAGGCCGGTAACATTCATATTTTCCTCGTTAGAACTCGATCCAATGTAAGTTGCTTGTTTTGTGATTTTTTCTGTTTGCTGCCTTACAATATATTAATTTTTAGTTGTTCATCTATGTGCGAAACTGTCCGTCGTAATGCACCGTAATTAATATTTTATATTTCAAAAGTTCAAAACATATTAATTATGATTTAAAATATCTGAAACATGTTCCGGGAATCAATACTTAACATATTATTTTTCATATACCCATGTTTCTAAAAAGCATTTTCATCATTAAAATGACATTTAAGTAAAGATACATGATTTCAATGATTTTCTTCATCAGTATATTTCAATATTCATCAATGTTCAAACAATAGTAAGATTATATTGAAAAACCATAAATCCTCAAAGAATAATTTCGAGTTAATAAAGACATCCAGATTAATCCAGGTTACGAGAAATTGAAAGAGCTGATTAACTGACGACTGGAGAGCTGACAAAGTTATCCAGTCGTCAGTTAGTCAGCTCTTTAAATTTCTCGTATTTGGACTGATACTCATAACCTGGATTAATCTTCAGTCAACCCTGATTATGTTTTTTAAATTGTATGACTTGGATGGATTATGTAGATTTAACAAAAAAGTATGTTTTTGGGTTGATATATTTGATGTTATATATTTTTATGTATTTTGTATATATTTTTATATATTTTCAAAGTTTAATTTTATTACCTGTAGTGGTATAACTGCGGTAATGGTCCTCTGAAGAGAAGAATTATCTTTGAAAACTCATGAGCTAAGGACTTTAAGATACTTTGCTTGAACTTTGAATTCTAATAAAATTTGATTGGCACTTATTTTATTACTTCATTTTATATTATGATATATATCTATATTAGATACATGTAGTCATCCACAGACAGATGGTTCGTCGTTTTACGACTCATCTATGTTGCTAGACATATATTGAGTTGGCCAAAAAGTTTGTTTGCTTCCGTAAGTTTATAGGGAATCCAAACATCAAGTTTAGAAACATAACCGAGTTTATGCAATTCATGGGCTACTGTGATTAGAGGTCAGAATTATAGGGGGCATCATCATAGGTGGGGAATTGTGTAGCAAGATATCTGTTTACAGTTAAGTTTCTACATGTTGATACAGTCGGAGAAACATAGAGCAGGAAGCGAATTCCAAAGACAAGCAGTCCGAGGAAAGCATCTATTTGAGTAGAAAGTTTTCCGGCATGTAGACCTCTACAGTGGGTCAGGGGCATTTACACTGGAGAGGTACAAGTGCAGCAAGTTCGTCGGAGCACATTCTGTGAAAGTACTTGTAAAAAACACGCACAGGAATGGAACAGAGGCTGGATCAGTGATGGAACAGAGGCTGGAGCTTGATAGATGACGCAAATTCACTAGACCAACCCGACAATCTGCCAAATCCCATCCATTCACTGTGGAGGTCCCCAGATGCCGAAGAGTTTTCTACTCCAAAAGCTTCTTTCCTCGTGCTGCTGGACTCTGGAACTCCCTCCCTGCTCCCTGTTTTCCTGACGGTACTGACATACAGAAATTTAAAACTAATGTAAACAGACATTTCGCTGCACAGCTCCCAATTTAGGTTGACCCCTCCTCCCCCCCTAAAAAACAAAAAAACTCTCACATTTTCTCAGTAGCCACTTACGTCTACAGTGGCGGTCTGCCTTGTTTGGGGTGAACTTTGTTAAAAAAAAAATTTTTTGAATAGTGAGAGACCTATTAGATTAGAAACTCTTTTTTTGGACCCTTTTGAAGGCGAATATTAAAGCAAACTCGAAAATCATGACTCGGAAGCTGGAGAGAGTTTCTAAAAGTTTCAAACTGGAAATCTCGTAAGCGAAATCTCGTCTGATTTCTCGGCCACGTCTAAAACTAGAACTTGCGAAACGCCAGATTTAACGAAAATCTCAATTCTATTTTTTTGTATTAACTCTTCATGCAAACCCTCTTCATTAAACGTGTTGCAATTTGGACTTGAAATTCCTCATTTTTTCATCTTATTTTAACTTAAACTAATATTTCTAATTTTTAACTTAAAATGTAATTATTTTATGAATACTTTGTAAACATTATCATTATGCAAATATATTTTATTTCCATTATTCAAATATTCTCAGAACGTTCCGGATGAACTTATATATATATTAAAAGAGTACGTGTCTTAAGGGGAGTAAAATTAATCCCCTCTACCGCAACAGGAAAAATTCTGCACTACTTTTATGTCCCCTTACAAAAATTAAAATCAAGATATAATGATACTAAACCTTATGTCTAGAATCCTTATCCAAATTTTGATCAAAATCTATTACATAATTTTGATTCAAGACAATGTCTAAAATTTAAGGCTTAAGATTAAGGGGTCTTAAGAAAAAATCAAACTTCAGAGAATCTTTTTGACCCTTGACCTCAGTAACCTAAGATCATGTCAGCTGTCGTTCCCGACGTGGGAAAACACATCCGTAGCCTCGTACGGAATGATTCCACTACAACCGCGTAAGTCAAACCCCATCTCGAATTGATGCGTCCAAGCCATTATCTAACACTCTCATAAAGGTTCTTATATCCCCCCCAAGTTACGTCCGTCAATATATAACACTAATTACCCCCCCCCCTCTTACCTTTACAAAAATTCTTGCTGACGGACAGACAGACAGACAGACAGACAGACAGACAGAGAACCTGCTCGTTATATTGTCATGCTACAACGACAGCTTTTGCCTATCCATGTTGAACTGCAATAAAACCTGATAAAAGCAAGCACTAAACTCATATTTGGTGTGAGACATAACCAGTCGGTTACCACGTTGCAATAGATGCCAACATGTCAGTAGCAATGAAGAATGAAACTAGCTACCAAAATAGTAGCAGAAACTCGCTATGAAGCTAGCGGGCAACAGAAGATATTGTTGTTAGGAAGAAACAGCTTACCTTGTGGGCTTATATATCTATTCATTTTTCCTCGGCTGTTTTTACTTGTCAAATATTCTATTGCGGCCTCCAGATAATGTCGAGTCATCAGGAGAGAATACGTACCGTTTCGGGGCTTTCCTCTCGACAGAATTTTCAGGCCTCTCTCACTGATGTGGGGCCCCATTATCTGAATCGCATTTCAATCTAATGAACTGTGCAATGAAATCAAAACGACTGACTGTTTAACGGCTTAGTGTCTCACGTCGTGTTTAACGGCTTAGCGTCTCACGTCTTGTTTAACGGTTTAGTATCTCACGTCTTGTTTAACGGTTTAGTATCTCACGTCTTGTTTAACGGTTTAGTATCTCACGTCTTGGTTAACGGCTGAGCGTCTCACGTTTTCGTTGCATAAAAATGTTCACTTATATCGAAGAGAAAAAGAAAATGCTTACTGCTAGTAAAACGTCACTAAAACAGCATTTGGGGGGGGGGTCAATCGGAAAGATACTCATAAAATCGCTATAACCCCACAACACTCTGGCAAACCATACATCAATCTAATAGAAATTGATTTATCTATAAGTTTATCAATGTTATTTGCATGTGTATTTTGGTTTATTACGTTTATCAGTGAGATTAAAAGAAAATGATAAATATCGTAAATCCATTTTTTCGATTTTGATTGAGCACATAAAAGGGTATTTGCATGTTTAACTCGATTCCAAAGCACACAATGGTGGGAATTTGGTCAATTTTGGCTTTAAAACTTAACCATGCTGATGATGGTTGATAGCCAGAAACACGTGTCCATGGATTACTTTTATGTACGTATAAAATTAATAATCAAAATATATATATCAACGAAAAATACGTCTTATTAAGTTAAGGGCGACTAAAAATGCAATATTCTGCATTGCTCGTTCTCACGTAGGAAGTGAAAAATAGAAAAGCAACAAACAGAACGCTACCATCACCTATAAAAACAATTACATAAATACATAAAATATAAAGGGGATAAAAATTCTCACCTCTCGTCCTATGGTTTGGTAGATGCATAGATGCGTACGCTGGTAACAAGGTCCTATTTATTTGCTTCTCCACAAAAAGGAAGTTAGATACACGATCTTTTTTTATTTTTTTAATTTGGTTGCACTCTGGATGGGACAAAAAAATTTGCCGGTCGAAAAGGATTTCTCCTCTGATCAAGGACAGAACAGATACTACACTTTTAATTATTTATTTGCTGAAATATAAAAAAAAAACATTATTTAACAAATTAAGCACACGGCCCTCAAAAGTGTATGTAGGGGGAAGAATGAGTATGGTTTCATCCTTTGTCATTTCTATTCTGAATTAGACGCATTCTGATCCATTCGTCCAAACACTGCTCCTTTCATTCTTTCATCATTTTTCGTAAATAACTTTCAATTCAGCAATCACCAGAATACCACACTTACTCTTTGAACTACCCTTACTTGAAATCCTGCAGATACTACAGTTTGATCTTAGTCCAAAGTCCGATGGTGATAAGTCTTTCATCAGTCCTCAGGCTAATTACTTAAATTTAACGATAGAAACATTACCACCATTGTAAGGTACAACAGGAAAATGTTGTTGAATGGCAGGAGAAAGTCTGTGGGGACCTGCGAAAAAAAAAAAAAGAAAGTGAAGAAAGAAAAAATGAAAAAGGGTGTGCATAGTAGAAGGTAATGTAATCATTCAAGTGGTAGTAGACAAACTGTGCTTTTCTTGTTGTTTTTTACTTGAGAATCATCGCTTATCAAGGCCAAAAGCCACTCGAGGATAATGAGATGGAATGATTGTCAGTTGAGAGATGAAGAACCTTATGAGAGGATTGGGAAAGATTGATGGGATGGACCATGCTCAAATTACTAGTGAGGGCAGTTCATAACAGGAATCTGCTGTCATTGGAGACGACACTGTAATCTGCAGGGAAGTAGTCCCATGGTAACGTGTTCCACAAGCAGGAAGCCCTCTCATTGTGGAAGTTTTGCTTTATGCTAGACACGCCGGAGAAGAAAGGAAAGTTTTTATTTTTGTTGCGGTGAAAGAAAGAAAGAAAGAGAAAGTAAGGAAGAAAGAAAGAAAGAGAAAAACAAAAAAGAAAGAAAGAGCAAGAAAAAAGTGAGAGACAGAAAGAAAAAGGAAGAGAAAAAGAAAGCAATAGACAAGTAGGAAAAAAGAGAAAAAAGAAAGAAAGGAAGGGAGAAAGAGAGGAAAATAAAGAGGAAAGCAAATGAAAAATAATAGAAAAAGAAAGAAAAACATGGATTGTTTTATATATATATATATATATATATATATATATATATAACGAAAAAATTTAAAAAGTGATCTTTATAAAAAATAAACTTATATAAATAGCGTAGGCTGTTCTAATGTTTATATAAGTTTATATATATATATATATATATATATATATATATATATATATATATATATATCGCACCTATGTATATTCTTTTACATTTTGAGTTTCTCTGTGTGTGTGTGTGTGTGTGTGTGTGATTCTGTTTCAAGATTTTTCTTTCAGTTTATTACTCTCCGATGTGCTGGTTGGCTAAACGTTAACCAATGGTTCAACCATGCATACAACCATCCAGTTCTCACCTTGTCACTAAACATACCACCAATGCTGCTGTCGCCGCCACCACCGCCGCCTTCATTGTTGATGCTACTGCTGCTTTTATCACCACCAACGCAAAGGTGGTGGTGTTCGCCACACTTTTAGGAAAAACTCACAGGTGGTCGACAATCTTTTCTGCAGGTGAGCTGTGCAGGTAGTTCAGTCACTCAACATAGTCATGCGTGAATATATATCTATATTCATATAAATAAGAAACAAAGTTCTTTCTGAAAAAAAAAAACATACGCATATGTTTCTTTCTCACCTTTTCTTAACTTTACTCTCTGTACTCCATTTCTTGATTTTATACCCCCTTAAAACTGATCTTCCTTGGAAAGTGATCCATAGACCTTGACAGACCTGATCCCAGCATTTATATAAACTGATCCCAATTTTAAAAATATTGATTTTCAGCTCTCATAAAATTTGCCCCCAGCCCTTATACTACTGACCCTCAGTCCTCATAGTTAATCTTCAACCTTAAAAAAAACTGAATCCACATCTTTCTGAAAATTTTGATCCAAACCCTTATAAAAACTGATCCCCAGATCTCATATAAAACTGATCCTCAACCCTTATGAAAAGCCTGATCCTCAGCATAAAAAAACTGATCCTCAAAATAAAAAAAAACAAGATTCCCAGCTTTCTTAAAATAATGATCCTACTACGTATAAAGAATTGCTTCACAACACTCATATAAAACTGATCCCCAATCCTTTTATAAGGCCGATCCTTAACCCATATAAAGGCTGGTCTTCAAATCTTATTAAACGACTGACCTCAAGCTATTATATAAAATTGATCCTCAACCAACGTAAAAAGCTGATCCAAACCCTTATAATTAAGCTGGTATAATAAAAAAAAAGCAAAAACAAGAACAAAAATAAAAATTGCATGTTTTCAAATCAGTCTTTTTTAGCTGTAATTATTAATTCGTTATTGCCTAGGACTTCTAACACTCAACCCTATGCCACACTTTAACAAGCATATACCCTCACCTTTCTATTTAACCTCTGCCCTTACTCTGACTTTATTAAGCCTACCCCACCCATCAAAATCTTTTCCTACACCCCACAGAGTTTTCTTTTCTTCTTTTCTTTTTGTTGTCCCCCCCCCTCCCGTATCAGACACAAACATTGCAAGCAAGTGGCCACCCACACCCGCACTAGTTACACAGACACAGACCCCATCCCCTTTTACATTACGATGCATTCCTTTCGCCCTTTCTTTCACCTGCCGCACCCACCTGAAGGCGGAGAAATGCAGCCTGTTGCCTTCACTCTCCGCTTGGCTGCAATCACAGCAGTGCTCGCCGTCAACACTGATTAATATAATTAATTTTTATCGCTTAACTTTTATAGCGCCCTAGGTATTAAATTACAATGGTCAATCTTAAATTAAAAAGGTAAGTTACTAATAACTACTATCTAATTTACTGATTATTATTAATATTATTATATTTCGATTAGAGTCCTTCAACCAGAAAGAAAAGAACAAAAACGAATCATAGCTACCAATTAATTAATTTTATCTTGTTGGTATTGACCATCATTGTCAGGCTCTGTTATTATTATTACTTAATTATGCCATTTTTTACTACCATTCGTAAATTAATCAATAATGAAAGTTATCGATTTCGAGAGAAAAAAAACTTGTTTATTAATAAACGTTTGATGAATCCCAATCACAAATTTTGACATATGTATTTATAGAGTAAATGTTGTATTTTTAAAGAATACCTATGTTTTGTGGAGAAAAATTCCACATTAAATGAACTGATAATCATTATCTACTGGGCTGGAATATCGACGAATCAACAAAGACAAAATTGAGACACGAGACTCTGACAGGATTCGAACCTGTGCCTAATAATACGGACAGCTTTAAATCTAGATTTAAAGCTGTCCCAATTCGTAGGCACAGGTTCGGATCCTGTCAGAGTTTCACTTTTTTTTTCATAGATTTCTCGATATTTCATATTATTTCCCGTTTTTATAATACAGAAGTTGTTTATGCAAAACATAGGTATCATCTAAAAATCTACCGTCGAATTTGAAATATGGGAATCTGTCTTTCAAAACATTGGATATGATATAAAATCGAATAAAAAAGATCATATATAACATAGCTCTGACCTTACACTATTGAGCTATAACAATTCCGTTGTTATAAAATTTATATTTTAACATAAAAAAATTAAAATAGAAATAGAAATACATATATATATATATATATATATATATATATATATATATATGTACGATATTTCTGAGATGAGGTATTGACATTTCCGTTATTTACATATTCCAGCCTGTTTTCCTCATTTTGATCATTGCCATTTTCATCAGGTTTTGGCTGATATACTCTTCAGCCTTCTTCATCATGAGAGCATTCTACCATAGGAGATTAAACAAGAGGTTCATTCCGAAATTTCAAAAAGCTACGATAAAAGACACCTGAAGATTACCTGAGAACTGAACGGGTGAAACGTTGGGAAAATAACAACAACCAAGATGAAGAAAACCGTCTAGAACATGTAAACAAAGTATATATATATATATATATATATATATATATATATGAGAGATAGATATATAGATAGATAGATATAATATATTTCTTTATCAATTATTTTTTTCTTATGCTTATGAATGCTTCAGAAATATTAGACTATTTCCCTCGACTATTTTTCTTTTAAATTCTTATGTTTTGTAACAACGTTTCAGTCGTGTACTCTCTGGCGTTCATCTCCACGTGTTCTATTTCTGTAACTCGTGGTATCCAGTATTAAATATCTGTTAGCGTTGAAGTTCGATATACATGGTTGACATTTTATATTTTAAAAAGCATGTGTGAAATATGCATTTTAAAAAATTAATTGAAATTTAAAAAAGAGAACATTAATTCAAATGAAAAACTACTCACTATTATAAAAAAATAAACAAACTTTGGTTCGAATAGAAAATGATTTTACGTTTTTATTCTTTCTGTTTAATGGTAATTTGGGTGATTTAATACTGAATCAGAATAACTCATTGTAAACAAATCAGTGTATACAATTAATTAAACAGAAGTTGTTATTTTACTTATAACTGGGTGAAAATAGTTAGTGCATATCTTTTCCAAGAGTATTATTGCTATACATAAAATAATCCGTAACGCAAGTTATTGATTTTCCAAAACGGAACTTATTATAAATTACTTTATATATACACATATATACATATATATATATAGTAAGTTATGAAAGTATATTTATGGCAACTAAGCTATACAGAGGCTTCCGCGTTTCATCCCCATAGGGAATTATCAGGCTAAAATACATCTTAGCCTGACGATTCCCTACTGGGATAAAACTAGGAAGCCTCTGTGTAGCTTAATTGCCATAAATATATTTTCATAACTTACTACCGAGTTCTATTCAAGTAATGAGCACTGTTGAAGTAAATACTGAAAATCGATACATAAAATATAATATCCCCTTATAACATTTTATGTGGATACATGAAATAATAATCATACATATATATATATATATATATATATCACAGAAATTTTATATTTTTTGGAAATGTGAAAAAATAAAAATAAAAATAATGGAATAAAAACATGGTTATTGGAATATAATATGAACCTGACATATATATATATATATATATATACATATATATATATATATATATATATATATATATATGAGAGAGAGAGAGAGAGCGAGAGTAAGATAATACTTTAAAGATATAAATAATATCTTTACCCAGTAGACTATCAGGATACAAACAAAGCTCAATATATTGTATAGAGCAATAATATTAATTGAATGACATAATAAAATGAGAAATTTCACTCCTTGTTTTTGAACTTTAATAAAATCTGATTAATTTCTCATTTTATTATGCCATTCAATTAATATATATATATATATATATATATATATATATATATATATATATATGAAATAATGAAACAAAGGTAAAGTTACATACTCTACAAGTTTATTATAATCATCAGGAGTTTAAACAAGAAATAGAATATGAGAATGACCTTAAATCCATGGATTTTCAAAATTGATTATAATAAACTTTTGTTTCACTATTTCAATATCTCCTATAACAAAGCTCTATCTCCAATATCGAGCCTATCCCTATCACGATAGGATCTAATATAAAATAATTGTCTATACTTTTCAAATAAATAAATATGTTCATATATATGTGTGTGTATGTAGATTGACTCTGTTACTTGACCATGCATTTTTGAAAATTCAGCAAATGGATGAAATATTGAATCAAATCATGTCTCTGTGTTAATCTTTTTTTGTTCCTATTTGCTTACCTCCATTTCCGTTTTATACCTATTCATTTTATTGCATATTTATCCTCTAAATTAACTTCACACACACCAATATATATATATATATATATATATATATATATATATATATATATATAGTTTTAATTATCTATTAGACACTGTCCTCGAGTGTCTTCGGGTTTGTTGGGACAACCTGATATGAGGATACTTCACCCTACAAGTAAACCCTGACCAAATATGCCAAATAATTCGAAGCTCAAATAAGATCCACCCCGTCACGTCTATACACTGTCTCATACGAGGAAAGATGCACCTATTCCAAGTAATGTTACCTCAAGTAACAGCACTTAGCTGGATACTCCACCAGACTAGATGAATTCTTGTTCTGCAATCCGGTAAGACTAAAAGACTACAAGAAAAATATACTATAACATAGTTAACTGGTCCATTGGGGAGAGGAAAATTAATGTTTTTAACTTCTTTACTAACTCAACGTTTGACAGGTGAAGGAAAACTTTAATGGAATATTCGAATATCTATGTATCTCATATAGATGTCAAGTGTTAGCCACAGGAAGGGTCTCCTTGATTTCTGAGAACTTCGACTGAAGTAAAATGACCCCCCCCCCCAAAAAAAAAGTATATATATTTATTTTCGGATTATTTTGACTACTATTCCCATCTTGATAGTTATTTTTACAACGTTTTGGCCGATGTAACCTCCGACCTTCTCCATGTGCTTCTTTTCGAACTTGGGAATCTTTATGTCGAACTCCAGAACCGATACAGAATTTCGAACTGAATCCTTTATTCAATCCATGGGTGTAGATTGTTCTCATTCCATCAGCCATGACGGGTAGAAGTATTAATTAATTGGTATGTGATTCTTAGTTATTATCGCCTGTATTGAAGATTGAACTTTCAACCTCCAGAAGACTGTCACTTAGAACTGATTGTGAATCAACGCTTTTATCCGTTACGCCACGTGTCTACATGGACAAGCATTCATACTACAAATGCTCACATGGATCCATATAGACTTTTGAGTTAGAAAAGATGCCTCTGAGGACGAGAGGAGGTTACAACGGCCGAAACGTTGCGAATATAACAACAAACATGAGAATAGTAGTCTGAATAATCGAAATTATCAATTGTCATCTAAAAAATTCCAAAACACATACAGTTGTTTCTATGAAGCAATAATTCTTTTTCGGAGATTTTAAATCTAAATCAGACTCTTTACCTTGGCTATGTTTCTTTTTATTTCTTATGTTTTCTTACAACGTTTCAGCTGTTCTTCATCTTTTTATATAAGATTCATTCAACTTGTGATATACCGTATAATGTTGCCATTAGAATTGTAATACAAGATACATGGCTGAAATTTTATATTAAAGAAAAAAGGCCCAAATTGTCTATTAAAAAGCACACAAAGCACAAATAGTCTTATGAAAAACAAATAAAAGAGTTTTTAAAAAACATTAATTAAAAAAAATACTATTAAACAAAATAAAAATGTTTAATAACTTCCTTTTATTTATATTAACAAAGACTTGAACTTTTTTGTTTCGTTTTTTTAGCAACAAATCAAACTTTTTTTTTGTTATTTAATATTGAAACCGAATGCGTGTGCATTTTGACTTGTCTGCTTATGGCAAATTAACCCTTTTTGGGAGATTATTTAATGCCCAAAAACTACACCTATTGCAAACGAATATGTGTATATTATTAATTAAATAAAAGTTCCTATTTTCTCTGTATCATCATCATATACGGTTTATTTTCATCACTTCCTTCTATATTTTCCTTGGCCTTCCCCTGCGAACTGAACCTGCTATGTCAGCTGTTTATATCTTCTCACCAAGAACTTTTATCTATTCTTTCAACATGGCCATACCATCGAAGTCTACTCTTCTGAATACTACTCCTTATACTGTCCAGATTTAATCTTCCTCTGAGGTCATCAGAACTAAGTCTGTCTTTAAGACTCATATTACACATCCATCGTATCATTGTTATATCATTTCTGTTCATACAACGTATATCCTCAACACCTCACTGATCTGATTTCATTTCCATACATCATCACACTGCATACAAATGCCTGATTGACTCTTCCCTTGGTCAAATGTGGTAATGCTCTGCTGGTTAGTAATGGCAGATTTTCCCTGAACTTACTCCACCCACTCCTGACTCTTGCAATCATACTAGCACCTACTCAACCCAGTGTTCCAATCGTATCACTAAGGGGAAAAAACCCTTCTCAACAACCTCAATAGCTTCACCAGCTATATATAGTTTATATATAGTTTATATATAGTTGATATATAGTTTATATATAGTTGATATATAGTTTATCCACATCTGAGTTTTCATCCATCTACATTTTTCTTACATTTCTTGCACAAAAAATTGGCTATCATCTTTCAATCTATCAGTACCTGGATGCTGAGATGAAATTGCATGTTCACACATATAATAATAATAATAATAACAACAACACAACCACCACATTATTTAATATTTTTCTAAATACAAAAAATATACAAATGTTAGCGGGAGCAGGGACTTATCTATAAGATAGTTTTGCTCACAGCTCCCGAATTAATTCATTCTTCATAATAATAAGAAATTACCAAAGTACAAAAGGCAACGGCAACATAATAACAAATTAGTAATCAATATACTGCAACATGCAAAAATTGTGCACTCCTCACCAATAGCAAATACAGAAATACATACATATATATATATATATATATATATATATACAGGGTGGGCCAAAATAAGGGTCCTATCTTTAAATTTGAATAACTTGAATTTGAATAACTTCCACAAAATAAAAGTGAAACTCAACAAACTTTATGTGTGTGTAGACTGACCCTTCCGAGATTTTTTGAAATAAACAAAACAAATTTTAGCCGAAAAACACTTCTTAAAACTTACAAAAACTAAAGTATTGTTTTTTACACTGTTTTGAGTTTTTTAAGCAAAAATAATGTTTTCTAAATGAGGGTACGTTCCTTAGGACTAATACGGCTCATGCTTGCTTCGGAAGAGGTCCTTTACTTATTCTAAAAAAAAAAAAAAAAAAAAAAATCAATAAATAAAAAAGTTATGAATTTTTAAAAATAGGACCCTTATTTTTGCCCACCCTGTATATATA
Organism: Sepiola atlantica; assembly: GCA_963556195.1. Classification (NCBI taxonomy): domain Eukaryota; kingdom Metazoa; phylum Mollusca; class Cephalopoda; order Sepiida; family Sepiolidae; genus Sepiola; species Sepiola atlantica. The sequence goes on from OY744521.1 coordinate 74,967,097, forward strand.
TATATATATATATATATATATATATATATATATATATATATATATATATATAGTAAGTTATAAACATATATTTATGGCAATTAAGCTACACAGAAGTCCCCGCGTTTCATCCCCAGGGAGAATCTTTAGGCTAAAATGCATTTTAGCCTGAAGATTCCCCCCGGGAATGAAATGCGGGAGCCTCTGTGTAGCTTAATTGCCATAAATATATTTTCATAACTTACTACCTAGCTCTATTTACGTATCGAGCACTGTTGAAGTAAATACTGAAAATTGATACATAAAAAATGATAACTCCTTATGAAATTTTATGTGGATACGTAAAATAGTAATATATATATATATATATATATATATATATATACACACACACACACACACATATCCACGGATGCCTTTTTTTTTTTTTTAAAATCTCCACAATTGTGATTCACAATAAATAAAAATGAAAAAAAAAACCTAGTATTAGTGAATAAATGACAACATTCGGATTAAAATATTAACTCTGTATTTGGTTTGTTTTTCTATCGCTATCAAAATTTTTTTTTGTGCTGTTCAATTTTTTTTTTTTCTTATACAAAGATCAGCAATTATATTTATTCTTTTTTTCGTGTAGAATTTCTATTCTAGTCTCATTTTTTGTCAATTTTTTTTATCATTTTTCAGTTTATATGAAATGAATTATTAACTTCTCTAGTGATTATATATTTATAACAATAATACATAAAAAATGTGGCATCTAACCGCTTTACTGCAATTTCACTAAAAATCCCATCATTTGGAAATATAAATTCCTCAATATTTTTATACACCAATTCTAACAGTATTCAAATGCGCAAACACTTTTAATTCTTCATTAATGCACTTCTGATAAGTGGATGATCCATGAAACTGCAATAATGTAGCACCACTTATTATTAGTATTGTTATAAAGTTTTCTTGGAAAGGATATTAAACCTTCTGTGTGTGTAAGGTCTGCAGTCTTAATTTGGCTCGGTTTCAATTTTGAAAAGTGTTATATATATATATATATATACAGGGTGGGCAAAAATAAGGGTCCTATTTTTAAAAATTCATAACTTTTTTATTTATTGATTTTTAAACATTTTTTTTAGAATAAGTAAAGGACCCCTTCCGAAGCAAGCATGAGCCGTATTAGCCCTAAGGAACGTACCCTCATTTAGAAAACATTATTTTTGCTTAAAAAACTCAAAACAGTGTAAAAAACAATACTTTAGTTTTTGTAAGTTTTAAGAAGTGTTTTTCGGCTAAAATTTGTTTTGTTTATTTCAAAAAATCTCGGAAGGGTCAGTCTACACACACATAAAGTTTGGTGAGTTTCACTTTTATTTTGTGGAAGTTATTCAAATTCAAGTTATTCAAATTTAAAGATAGGACCCTTATTTTGGCCCACCCTGTATATATATATTTGTGTGTGCATCTGTGGTCTTCAATAAAAAGTATACAAACACACACTCACACATTATATATATATATATATATATATATATATATATATATATATAAAAGAGGGTAGTGCAGTATTACTGCAGTTCAAATGAGAGAAAAGTATATATGTAAAGAAGTAAGGCTACCAATATTTGTAAACAGTTTTTTTCAACATTTATTTATTATTTTGTTATTGTATCATTTTATAATTTTATATAATGCGTTTCAAGCAGTGGTCCACTTTCATCAGATATGTAAATCCATTTGAAGAAAGACATTTCTTCAAATGGATTTACATATCTGATGAGAGCGGACCACTACTTGAAACGCGTTATATAAAATTATATAATGATAAATAACAAAATAATAAATAAATGTTGAAAAAACTGTTTACAATTGTTGGTAGCCTTACTCGTTTACATATATAATATATATATATATATATATATATATATATAATCAGAGGCTAATGTAGTTTGTTGAAGCATTATCTATATATAGAGAGAGAAACAGATATGAGAGATTTGTGTCTGCTAACTGCTCTTAAGATATAAGACTTACAAACGAGAAAGTTAGTAAGAAGGATTTTCTCATCTTCGCAGGTAATTGTAAGGGAGTCATATTATCTTTTCATCATAAAGTGCTCTCCAAGAGAGCATGAAACCCCGCTCTGGAAAATGGCTATACAACATATGAACTTGACATTTGGTAAGAACAAGGCCATCCCTATGCAGATTGTTTCAAAGTGGTTTCCGTATAAACATGACAAAATCTACAGTTTTTTTACCTCCAATTTTGCTGTTAAACTACAGAAGATTTTGAACACATTTTGATCCTTTTATGACCTTTTAATTCAGACTTAAATCTTTTATAAGCACATCATTTTAATTATGTAAGTCCTATTTTTAAAAAAAACGATATGTTTTTGAGTATATTGAAGAATTTGGAGGCCTGATCTCTTCCAATTTCCCAAATAGTTGAGCCACCAAAGACCTCATGCCGAATATTGCTTACATCTGATTCTAATGGGATTAAATTTATAACTTGAAGACAACCTTAAATTGATTCAAAAATGTTAGCGAATTTCATTAATTGCCAAATCTCCTGATGAAAAATTAACTCCACAAAACTAAAAAAGGTTTATCAGTCCAGAACTCCAGTTTTGCAATCTCAATTTTATACACACTTTTTTCTCAGCAAAATGTATTTGAGGGTCTAGAATCTTGCACTTCGTAAAAGTTTCTTGTATCCGTCAGTATTGAAGCTAGTATATGAATAAGTATAACTTTTTTAATTTTTCTTCATATAGCTCTATTTTAAAGATATTGAGCACTGCCTTTACAAAGACAATAGATCTAAGTTTGTTTTCATTTTATAATTGTTCTTATTGAAAGTTATTTTTGACGAGAAGCTTATCTTTCTTTTTATGTAGTAATGAATTACTGCTTATCAAGGCCCAACGGCCACTCGAGGATAATAGTTAATTGGTTTGTCAGGTGGTCGGTGAGACAACACCATGAGGATTGGTAACGATGATTTAGACTGGCCAGAATGTAATTTATTAAGAGGACGGTTTTTACTGCATCATATAACAAATAATATTCGTGATAAATAAAACAAATATCTAATTGTTAACGTTAAACCATTTAACACAACAAAATATAAACTATTCTGTCTCATGCACTCATTACAAATAAATTCTTCAAAATTTAATTTACCTACAATTTAATTATTTATTTAAATAAATATATTTCACACGTTCTTTCCCTAAACCGCTTGCCTTGGGAATTCCTTTCTTGCTCCCTGTTTTCCTGACTGTATAACATGTAGAAATTTAAATGTAATCTGAGGTAAGGATCGGATTTTAATTCTGCTCGATGGGATCTAAGTTTGTAACAGCTGTTGATCGATAACATCGACATGCCACTGTTGCAGATTTTGTACATGTCTATAAATAAAGATAATTATATACATGAAAGCTCGATTTGATATTGAACACTTTTTATAAGCCCGGTTTAAATTCTTTGGATTCTTATCCTGTGAATGTTTACTTTATCTGGATTACTATATATATATATATATATATATATATATATATGATATAAACAAATTTTTGAGAAAAATAGACTAGAGTGATCAATTACCGGGATAAGAGCCTAATATATTTAATATGTATTTATTAAATAAGATATGTACATATTAGATTGTGTCATGTCATTCTCAATGATTTATATATATATATATATATATATATATATATGAATTAATTTTTAAAAAAATTAATAGTAAAGCAATAATCTTCTGTAAAAAATTGATTTTTCTTGGTTACTTGTAGCGTGGTAACAAATATGTAAGCAAAGAAAAAACATAACACTATAAGTTTTTCTACTGTCAATGGCAAGTTTGTTGGTGCTGTAGACTTGAGTGCGGATCACATTTCGATATAACTTGGTGCTTGGGTTTTTAGTCTCAGTGTGGATACACTTGCTACGTCTAGCCACGCTGATGAAGACGAAACAGATTTCTGTGGATGACATATATATAAATAAATATATATATATATATTTATACATATATATACACATACATATATATATATATTTATATATACACATACATATGTGTATATATATATATATACACATATACACATACATATGTGTATATATATATGTATATATATATATATATATATATATACATATGTGTATATATGTGCAATCAATATATGTGTGTATATATATATTGGATTTAAATCTTAACGTCCTTAACTTAATGTCCGATCGATTTTATTAATAATTGAATTATCTTTCCAAAAATATTAATATTTTCTCACAAAAAAATTCCGAGAAAGGACAAGAAAATAATGAGCGAAACAAAAATGGAATTAAAAAGATTCCCGGGCAACGCCGGATAAGAACAGCTAGTATATACTCATGTCCCACTTGAAGATTTTTCTTTCGAAATACACGAACCTGTTAAATCTTTTAATCCTCAAAAATTACAATTATCCAATTTTAATGAAATTTTTAGCATTTAATAAATTATATATCTTATACAAATGTTAAACTTTAACATCATAGCAAATTTTTAAAAAGTGAAAGTTTGAATGAATTGAAGTTTTAGTCAGATTTAACGCATCTAATAAGGATTATTAAAAGCAAGACCTTCATTTGTTGTATATTGCTGCTATATATTTTATTGAGATCCAGCGCAACTGCAGACACCACGATATAATAGTACCACCTTTTCTTCAAACTGGAACATATTTATCTAAGTACTCTGATTAACGTAGTTGCATAATATATCTAGTTATGGGGGTCTATCTCCAAGACTCTATTATATAGGGGTCTATCTCGAAGACCCTATTATATAGGGGTCTATTTCCAAGACCCTATTATATAGGGGTCTATCTCCAAGACCCTATTATATTATAGTACCATCTTTGGGCAGAACAGATATTACACTTTGATACTAGTTTGAAGGCCAAGAAAGCATATTTTAGTTCGATTTCTATGTTCGATACAACAAAAAACAACTTTTTTTTGCGATCTTCGGCGATTGGGCTATCCCATTTTTAAAAAAAGGTGCAGAGTGATAACGTATGCACAAACATGAAATGGCCTTAGCGTATTATTATTATATAGATTGTTTCTTTGTTTGATTAGTTGTTACTGTTTAAAAAGATTCGAAACAATTTTTTCTTAGAACATTTTAAATAAGGGGACAAAGAATCAAATTAAGGAGGCCTCCAGAGCATAGATGAATCCCCCGGTCCCCTGGTCGAAAGTCTGGAGGGAGGTAGCGCCAGATGTTAATGCCGTTAACTTTTTTCTATTGATAGCTACTCACTAAAGTGTAGTATCTGTTCCGATGGATACTGCACCCCATAGACTGGTATTGTCTTGGCCTTCGGGCTTGATTTACGCCGGTCTATGGGTCTGTCCTGTGCAGTTCTAGGAGGTCCACCCTCCCAGGCTTCGTCTCCCCTCTTTGGGGAGGAGTAAGTTTATTGCTTACTGCCTGAGGCGCCCCTACCGGGGAATGCCGACGGGGCTGCCCAGGCAATTTTTAATGGCCAGAGTGCTCACCTTCTTGGGCGCTGGTTTTTCAAACCCCACTTTCCCGATCCGATCTTGGGTCACATCTTACTTGTGGGAGTAAGATAAAACTGGCCTTGTGCCTAACTCCTGGAGAGGAGTAAATAAATACTCACTATTTAGAATCGTCTGTGGGAAAGAAAAATTGGGGTAGGTATTTAAAAAAAATAATAAAAAGACATGAGTAAAATGTAGTTGACAAAGGACAGGTAGAAGAGAGTTAGGGGAGACAACCCAAAAAAGGATGCCTTACACAACAATCACCAACAAGTGCAAAATAAAAATAAAATACGATAAAAAGATTAAAAAAACAGAACTTATATATATAATAAACAAAGCGGAAGATCCCTGTTGTCTGTGATTGAATTCAATGACATTTTAAACAGCATGTTTTTTTTACCTATTTCAGACAATTTCTTTCTCTCTTACCGCCTCTTCCGTCCATCCTAGTGTTTTCTTTTTACACACCTATTCATCGACTACAGACGACAAAAAAGAAAATCGAGGTCGTGTCTATTCGTTGCTGTTTTGTATTTTTGTGAATCAAAGAAAGAAAAGATAAACAAATCAAGAGAATAAGTGCATTGTGATGTTTTTTTTTATTGTTATTATTTCTAAAGCTGGGTCAGTCTCATTTGCCACCAGTTCCCAAACTTTTTATTTTGACAAATTTTCTCAGGAAATTCCAGGATTTCAGTAGATCTATTAATTTCATTATTTAGTTCATACCATATTGTGAAAGAAATAGAATATGATGACGTCGTCATTTCGATTCATGGCTTGGTTTGTTTTAAATATATCCTCTCATTTTATATATATTAAGATAAAACATGTATATATATATATATATATATATATATATATATATATATCCTTACGATTCCCTACGGGGATGAACGTACGCATAAGCCTTTGTGTAGCTTAATTGACATAAATATATTTTCAGAACTTACTATATATATATATATATATATATAGTATAAATTGTTATTTATACAAACATTATTGGTTACATATGTGCATACATGTTTCGGTTGTACTCTTCACAGAGAGTCAACCTCTTCAGACCAAAAGAAGATAGAGAAGTCCCCAATAAATTTTGTATAAATAAAAATTTATACTTAAGAACAGTTCTACTTGTTATTGAGCACTTTTTATAAACACTGAAGTTTCAACGGATTTACATCTACAGAAACTAATACAATACGTGTACTATATATATATATATATATATATATATATATATATATATATATATATATATATATGGAGCACTGAATATCAGATGGTTTACATCCAGAGTATGTTTGTAAAATCCTTGGGAAAGTGTTCTTATCCAAAACTGGACCTACAAATCATTAAAGATGGCATAACCGAAAAACAGTGGAAAACTATGATAGTTTTCTCCTCCAAGAACAAAGCAGGACATTTATGCTAGTTTTCTGAGAATGTATGTGGGTCAGCTTTCGGGTAGAAAATACAATGCAACAAGGACCGGATACATTTTAAGACTACTGGGGAGCTTTTTGTGTGCTATATTTGCATATAAGTCTTCAGGAATAACATTGGTATTAAGAGACACTTACATACTCATGGGTTCTTTCCATCAAATTGGTGAGATGACATTTCTTCTGTCAAGAACGTGACAGTGATATATATATATATATATATATATATATATATATATATATATATATATATATATATATAATGTGATTTTTTGAAGGCTTACCAAAGCATTCCGAAAAAGTCTTTTGTGGTTATGATTGGTCTCCTGAACGGAATGCTTTGGTAAGCCTACAAAAAATCACATATAAATGCTCTGTACCCTGTAATCGAGTATCATCGAGCTTGTTTTTATTGGCCTAATCCCGGTCTTAACCGAATAATCTATTTTCTAAGTGAAATATATATATATATATATATATATATATATATATATATATATATATATATATATATATATATATATATATTACAAAAGATCAGAACAACATCGGTACCGTCGATTTCAAATCTAAAAAAAGTTGACCTATAGTTGGTCGCCTATGCCGGACTCTCTTCAGCCTCTGTTTATGTCTGTTTCCCTGACCGCGCGCTGTGTAATTTTTGTGGGAAGACAAACAGAAACAGAGGCTGAAGAGAGTCCAGCATAGGAGACCAACTATAAGTCCTCTTTATTTGGATTTGATACCGGTGTTGTTTTAATCTTTTGTAATACATATATACATAAATATTATGCTCTTATTTTTTTTTTTTTTTACTAATTTGAGTACTCTGCTTGAGTTCTCTCCCACTAATATATATATATATATGTATATATATATACATATATAAAACCAAAATGTGTCACTTTGGTCCTCAAGTTTACTTCTACTTACAACCCTAATAAGCATTACTAATTCTCCACATAATTCTTCGTCTTTTATAGTAACATTTTGGGGGATCTGTGATCAAAATCTATTTGTTTTTTGTTTTCCTTGTCTAATTCAATCATAAAATGATTTGTCGTTTTGTTTAAACCCTTTCGTTGTTCATGTCAACCTGCATTAATTTTGACAAAAATCGACACGCTTACAGCCCACCAAGACCAATTAAAGTTGCATAAATAGCATGGATCAAATTAACCTTTGACTATTTATTCACTCGACGCCATAGGAAGTTAACTTTCGTGTCACATGATTCAGTTGGTATTCATTTCATGAGTACTTGAATAGAGAAGGTCAAAAGAGACTATTTCGTCAAAAATATAACGTAACAACATGTAGATATACGGTACAATCGAGTTGACACACTGGTTCTCGTTAGATCACCGAAGTTAAGCAACATCGAGCCTGGTCAGTACCAGATTGGTGACCATTTGAGAATGCTAAGTGCTGTATGCCATCTCCCTATGACCTGGATATACAGGCGGCTGGGAACCGCTGGTGAATTTGATATTCCCTGTAATCTTCTTATTTCAGAGGAAGCTGGTATAACCCAGCCCAGGGCTAATACCACATCAAGTATCACCGGTTCAGATTTTTAGATGCAACATAATGATAATGAAAGTGTTAAACCATTTTAATTCTCTTTTACTAATGCCAGATTTTGAGTCTCAAATGTTTATAAGTAAAAGTCATAATTAATCTATAAAATAAATGAATAATTAATTGTCATTAATTAATTGTCATGTTCAATGTAACTTTTTACACAATTGTTTTTTTTGTTGTTTAAAAATCTTGTATGTGTTCATTTTATTAATAGTTACACTTAGAAGTTTATGATTTGTTTCTACAACGAATAACACTTAAAAACGATTTTATTAATAGTTTTTCTTATAAATTCTCAAGATTTATTCCCATGAAGACTTGGAAAATTATTTTTAATGTTTTTAAGATATTAAGACTATCGACAGAGATTAACGGGATTCAGCAATCCTTGTCAGGAAAACAAGGGATTATCAAGATAATCTGCCCATCAAAAATCTTTTACGGTATCTAAATCTTAATCTTTCAAATTGAATTTACTTCACTTTGAAAAGTCATAAAAGAAGAATAACAGTCAGATACGTCCCAAGATGGCGTACTATTGCTCAAAGCACTCTTTCTGGCCTTGACGGAGTACAACATCGATTTTGCAGTCTTTCTCTGCTTTATCGTTATTTCCATGGAAGATACTCAGCTGAGCTTCAATCTCTGGTTCTTCCTTTTAAGGCATTTACAGCAAGAACTCGTTTTATTGACACAACTGCAAAATAACTTTCCGTTTTTCCTCCATGTGCCTAATGTCAGGCGGAATTTTCATGAACAGAGTTCATTTCCAAGAACTTCCTATCTGTGGAACACATTACCACGACACTGCTTCCCTGCAGACTACAAATTGATCGTCTTTAAATTCAATGTGGACAAATTCTGGTCATAAACCGTCCTTATAAGTAACCTAACTGTATTCATTCCATTAATCATTTTCAATCTTCTCATAATAGTCTTCATCGTTAAACTGACAATCCATCCATCGCATTAATCTTAATCCTCCAATGGCTTTTGGCCTTGATAAGTGATGACTTATTAGTAAAAAGAAAAGAATTCTCTTTATAAGTAAACTAGAAAAATACCCGTCACAGAACGGGTAAAATTAATTCTCCGAACAGAACGGTTTTGCACCACTTTTATGTCCAATCACGAAGATTGAAATCAAGATAAAATGATGCTTAATCTTATGTCTACAATCCTTATTCTAATTTTGATCAAAATGTATTACATCATTTTGATTTTAGAAAATTTTAGACTTAAGCTTAAGGGGTCTTAAGAAGAAATTGAAATTCAGGTAATCTTGCTTAATTGGTGTCGAATGACTACGGGTCAAATTCAATGTAGATCCGATATATTTGAATTTTTAAATGGGAGGTTGTACCCATATAATGCTGCTAAAACCCCTTTAAAATACTCACAAGAAAGTGAAATTTGGGAATATTTATTAATTGATGTCTAATATCTGTTGTTGAAATTTTACAAAAATCAAAGGTATCTGAAAGTGTAGCACTAGAAAAGATATTATACTTTCCTCTTCGCCCAAAATGTCAAGGCTCAACATCTGGGAGCACAGGAGTCTTTTAATTTTCATTTTTATTTCGTTCATTGTTCGCCCTCTTAATCTTTTGTGAGAAAATATTTACATTCTTCGAAAGATAATTTAATCAAAGAATATCTCACTTAATAAATCGATTTTGCAATAAAAAGTTGACATTTAAATCCCATAAATACTTGAGATTTCTTTTATCCCTTAAATTTGGTGCACCTTTTGGGAGAAACGGTCGATGGTCTGTGCAACATTAAAAATATGCAAATAATTAACAGACACCAAGTTAATTACAATTTAATTAACGGAAATAAAAATTATAGTCTAATTTTTTAAAGTCTTGAAAATGTAAACAAAATCATTATTTTTAAGTTTCATATATATTCGATTAATAAATAAGTATGATAATTCCAAGTTCCGGTTCAGCAAACAACAGAATATAAGTAAACGAAACAGCCGACAGCCGATTAGTAACAGTTGTAATAGTGTGTGTCCCTCTTTCCCCTCTTTCTCCAAAATGGCGTCTAATCTAAACATGTCCTGGGGGTAAATGTTTACAAACTAAAAAAAACGGTGCTTGTTCAGTGCTTCGGCCATACGGAAAACTTATTTATTTATGAAAACAAATTATTTATTTATGAAAACAATATCATGTACTTACTCAGTGGTATTTTATTGTTCAATGCTGAAAAAAGTAGGAAAAATTATCCGCTAAAACTTTAATTACAAGCATTTTCCCATTTTACGTATCGCTTCGATGAGTATGTCTCCATCTTGTTTCGTTGGATACAAATCAAGGGCAGATAATAACGAGAAATGCCCTTGATTTGTGTCTAACAAAACAAGATGGAGGCATACTCATCGAAGCTATTGCTATAATACGTAAAATGGGAAAATACATGTAATTAAAGTTCTAGTGGATAATTTTTCCTACTTTTTTCAACATTGAACAATAAAATACCACTGAGTAAGTACATTATATTGTTTTCATGAATAAATAAGTTTTCCGTATGGCCGAAGCACTGAACATGCACCAAAAATCAATACTAAAAGGAGTTAGTGTTTCAAAATAAAATAAATTGACAACCAAAAAACAAACAATAGAAATAAATAAAATAAACATTAAAAAAATAACAGCAATATGAATTTAATTATAATTTTAGAAATGTTAAGTGTTTAAAAAACAAACATTTATTCTTTCTATCAGCGACCACGTCGCTTGATTTCGAATTGTGATGGTTCAAATATATATGAATAACTAAAATAAACCAATTTACTAAGAAATGATGTTTGTGTATTTTTCAAAATATAATGAAAACAATTAAAAACATATCATATGATATCACATGCTTTTCTCCGATCTCCGAAATTTACAAACTAAATCGTCGTGGATACACACTGAATATTTATTTCCTTAATTATTGTTAATTTTTTTTTACCTTTTATTTAATTGAGATTATTATATTATTTATTAAAAATAAATAAAACAATATATTATTTATTTTACCATTTTCGAATTATTTTTTTAAATTTTATTTTAATTTTTAAATTGATCTAAATATTTCCATTTACTTCGAAGATAACTATGACGTTTAATTGGAAGTAAATCCGCAAGGACTAGTAGTGTGAATACTCTTTCTAAAGTGGAATAATACCTCCTACTTCCTCTTTGTATCAATATGAAAAAAATGAAATGTAGAACCGGATTAAATATTTAATCTATTAAAATGTATTCGATATGTATATATAAGAACATTTTCCGATGTATAGAAAATTCTGATGGCGAAAGAGAAATGTTTATATCGGTTCTATAGAAACTCACCATATCTTTATATATTAGATATAAACGAAAATGCAGATCACGGACTAAATGCGGCCACAAGCATTCTACGATGTGAAATGTGGGGGGATACGATTCATACATAGATTAATCTCACCCGATGCCTTAAATTCAAAATACAATAAACAAAATTAATAAGAAAATAATACTTAGAAATTAAAAGATATCTCTTAAAATAATATATATATATATATATATATATATATATATATATACATATATATATATATAAATATTTGTTAATGTTTATTATCCATGTACGTATACGTTTCGTCGTTTTTTAATCTGGACTCATCAGCATAGAGATATGACTATTCACTACCGGTCATTTTGGATTACAAGTATTTTTCAACTTAAATACAACGTCGCTAACCGATCGGCCAATTTTGAATAGCTGATAAACAATGATAATTTTAACACATTTAAAGCGGCTTGACGTCCAGGCATTCTACTTCTATTAGGGAAGGAATGATGCATTATAAAGCAAGTGACGTCATGCTGTGTTAGTACTTCCATTACAGTGCTCTACTTTTTTACGACGAGCGACAAATATAAATATATATATATTATTTATAAAAGTAGGTATATTTCTATGTTTATATATTATGTACAGGATTAACTTCTAAACTAATTAACCAATCATTATGAATTTTGGAACACAGCTGATAAGCGTAAGGGGGGCCAACTGTAGGCTATATTTAGTTTAATATATTTATGCAATGGAAGTAAAAAGGGAGTGGAAGTCCTTCATAAAAATTTCAGATGCATCCGATTTTTTAAATTTTTTAACAATATGTATTAGACATTAATTAATAAATTTTCCCTAAATTTCAGTCTCTTTGGAGTATTTAAAAAGGTTTTAGGAACATAATATAGGTAAAACCTTCCATTTGAAAATTCAAGTATTTCAGATTTGCATTGAATTTGATCCATAGTTAATAGACACCAATTCAGCAACATTCCATGAATTCCAATTTCTTGATATGACTCATTGAGCTTAAGCCTTGAATTTTAAACATTTTCTAGGATTATAATCATGTAATTTGATTAGAATTTGAACAAGGATTCTGGACATAAAAACTAGTAGCATTAAATCTTGATTTTGATTTTCATAAGGTGACATAAAAACTGTTCTGTCCAGGGACTTAACTTTACTCATCGTGAAACGGGTATTCTTTTAGCATATATATATATATATATATATATATATATATATATATATATATATATATATATATATATATATATATATATATATACATATACATATATATATACATATACATATATATATACATATATATATACATATATATATACATATATATATACATATACATATATATATACATATACATATATATATATATATACATATATATATATACATATATATATAAATATATATATATATACATATATATATAAATATATATATATATACATATATATATAAATATATATATACATATAAATATATATATATACATATATATATAAATATATATATATACATATATATATAAATATATATATACATATATATATAAATATATATATACATATATATATAAATATATATATATACATATATATACATATATATATATATACATATATATACATTTATACATATATATATATACATATATATATACATATATACATATATACATATATATATACATATATATATATACATATATATATACATATATATATACATATACATATATATACATATATATACATATATATATATACATATATATATACATATATATATATATATATACATATATATATACATATACATATATATATATATATATACATATATATATACATATACATATATACATATACATACATATATATATATATATATATATATATATGTAGTAAGCTATGGAAATATATTTATTGCAATTAAGCTACACGGAGGCTCCCGCGTTTAATCCCCGGGGGAATCTTCAGGCTAAAATGGAGATAAAACATGGGAGCGTCTGTGTAGCTGAATTGCCATAATATATTTTCATAGCTTACTATCTAGCTCTACTTACGTATCGAGCACTTTTGAAGTAAATACTGAAAATTGATACATGAAAAATTATATCTCCTTATAAAATTTTATGTGGATGCATGAAATAATAATCTCTCTCTCTCTCTCTCTCTCTCTCTCTCTCTCTCTCTATATATATATATATATATATATATATATATATATATATATATGAGAAGAAAACAATATCCGATAGTACGATATAATTAACGACTGGAAAATCTTTAATCAATTCATATTACGTTTTGGTATAATGTACACCTTTTTCGGATATGTAAAAGTCAAGAGAAGAAAACGTTATCAATTTTAAGGGGACATTAGAAATGAAAATAGTAAAATCAGCAAGAGCCTGAGCAAAGTAAAAGAAAGAATAAATATGGGGGAATAAGAGGGGGCAAAATATACGTAGAATGAAAGGAGCGAAAATGAAGGAATGACATTTTAAAAGTTTTTTTTCATCAAATTGGAAAAAAAACTAAAGATGACAGTTCTTTGAGGTGTCATGGAGGAGTATACATATATATCCATACTTAGGAGTTGTGATATGAAAACATCTGTGTTATCAAAATATGAAAGCGAGTGTGTAGAGGAGAGGGAAACAAATACATGCTTAAAAGATGGGTTACGGTTTGTTTGTAAGATGAAGTTTATGATTGAAAACTGACACTCTCTTTTCACCAAATTAATATAGTGTGTTCGCACACACTGTAAATTAGATAGCAAAATATTAGGACTCTTTATTTCTATGTTATCCAGAAGGATAATATGCAAGTAAAAAAACTTATTATTTTTAGTTATGTAAAAAAGATTTCGTCACAAATAATAATAATTCTATATAATAATAATGATAATCATAATAGGCCAAAAAGAATACAAAAAACAGACACGACTGTGTGGGAAAGGCAAGTAAACTGGGAACTATGCAAACGACTGCATTTTGAACATGCTTATAAATGGTACAGACACAAACTGAAGACGTTACTGGAAAACGGAAATCACAAAATCCTGGAGGTACAAACAGATAAACACATTCAAGCAAGGAGACCGGATGTCATAATGGTAAAAAATAAGGAAAAAATCGTAGATGTTGCAGTCCCAGATCAAGGAGACAGAAAAATGAAGCAAATACACGGAACTTGCCAGAGTACTGAAAGGGATATGGAACCTGAAAAAAGTCAATATAAAACCAATAATCACTAGGAACAATTCCGAAAAAATCTTGCAAAAAGACTGTGGGTGATTGGAATCAAAGGGAGCACTGAAACTATACTACGGACAGCAATGTTGAAGACAGCCGCAATCTTAAGGAAAGTCCTCGAATGCAGAAACTAACCCACATAAATTGCAAACGCTGACCAGTCACATGAAAGTTGGAACAGAAATTAAAAAAAAAAAACATAGAAAGAATACAACCACATGAACCCAAGGGAACTGAAACTGCAAGACATTTCATAAACTGCCACTCCCTTCCCAAATAAGATAAAGTTAAAAAGAAAAAATAAAGTGATGGAATCAGCTTCGGCAGATACTGTGCAAAATATTCATGAAGGGTCAAGGAGAATGGAAATTTTAAGATGGGGAGGGCACTAACCAGACCTCCACTGAGAGGGTGCAGAGAGTACTAGGACCTTGGGGAAGTTTATTGCCATCAAAATCCTAAAGAAGACTTAACGGTCGTTGCCAGCGATAAATCAATGGTAAACGGCAGTTGCGATAACGCAAAATCATTTGCAATGGTTATTATTGAAAAAAGTGGAGAGTACTGAAAATCTGGAGAGACTTGTTGTCACTCAGACTCCAGGGAATACAACCGGTTATTGTCAGTGAACAATCACTGATGATAACCTGTGTGAGAACTCCTAGTGAGATGATAATAATAATAATAATAATAATAATAATAATAATAATAATAATAATAATAATAATATAGAAGTAAATAAACTTATTAATTTTAGTTATGCAAAAAGAATGTGTGAAAATATATCACAGTTCATGAATTTTCGAATGAAATCCAAGTGGAACAAATAATCATAGCGGTTGTGACCCAACGGGTCACGGAGAAATCTAATAGATATATTTTTAGGTAAAGAAATACTCAAGTCGCCTGCATTTTGTATTTATTAACTATTTTGCGAGTTAAAATAGTTTGTTCTTTTTAACTATTTCTTTAGTTTCAAAATATTACTAAGAAAACAGGAAAGTAACTTTTTCTTTGACAAAACCAACTCGAAATAACTGAAAAGAATTTTTTTACAAAGGAGAAGAATTATTTTTTTACCAAAGTATGAAAAAAAAAAAGATAAGAAAACGGGACTGTTTGATTTAAAATGCTCCCGAGCTGCAGAGTATTTGGTAATTGCCATTTTAATAATGTAAACAGGTATGAGAATATCATCTGAGATTAGCAGCTATTCATTATGAAATCCGGGTGGGGCAGTGAGGGCACCACGGTGTTGTTTTAATAGAGGACAAAAGCAAAACTCAAAATCTAGAAAACGCCCAGGAATTGGCCCAAAGCTATTTTGTGTCTTTCTTTTCTTTTCTTTTTATGATTTTTTTTTTGGGGGGGGGGGGGGGGGTGTAGAGATTTACTATTTGAGGAAACACTCATTATTTATTACTGCGAAAAACGATGAACCTGACAATGTAATTAATTCTCCATCATTGATCCTCTCTCTCTCTCTCTCTCTCTCTCTCTCTCTCTCTCTCTCTCTCTCTCTCTCTCTCTCTCTCTCTCACATATTGATCTTCTGTACAGGTATGGAAATTGGTAAAATTCCTCCCACGAAAAGTGTGTGTGTGTGTGTGGGGGGGGGGGGGGTTAGGGTTCGCTGATGGGATTCAACTAGTTCAAACAGGTTCTTGTAAACAGTTGACTAAAATTTAAAACCTTTGCAAAATCATTGTAACATAGCTGGAGTGCCCTTCGATCACCATGGTTCATTGACAGGACCCACTGGTCGTATTTCTATAGTTATAGTGGTGATGCGGCAGCCAAAGTTTCCTATTTTCTCTTCTCTCTGCTGTTGTTTTCTTCTTCTTCTCCTTCTTCTTTTTCTTTTTCTTCTTCTTCTTTTTCTTCTCCTTCTTCTTCTTCTTCTTCTCCTTCTTCTTCTTCTTCTTCTTCTTCTTCTTCTTCTTCTTCTTCTTCTTCTTCTTCTTCTTATTATTATTATTATTATTATTATTATTATTATTATTATTATTAGTTTTCATAAACATTATTAATAATTGAAAATGCCAGAACAATAAAAACTTTGTATTAAGGATTGATTGCTCATTCTTATTATTCGGATTAGTATACTCATGTTGGTTGTAATTTTTCCATATCAACCCATGGCGTAACAGTTAAAAGCGTTGAGTTAACAATGAGTTCTAAGTAACAGTTTTCTAGAGATTGAAAGTTCAATTCTTACTACAGCCGATAATAACTAAGAATAAAATGAAATATAGCACTTCCACAAGGTCAACAATATACCCTTATAGATTTATGGCAAATAAACTTGTGTAAGGCTGAGAAACGATTCATTGCGTAGATGTTGCTATTCTACCCATAGCCGTGTGGACATTGTAGGTCCATACATTTGTCAACAGTATTAATAGATCTGATAGAATTTGAACCCATCTCTCTCTTTCTCTTCATAAATAAAATACCCAGTTTCGTCTGAATACAGATGTAGTGACGAAACCGAACCAGAAGTGATGTTATCAGTGAAAAGAAAAAGAAAACGCTGATAGATGGCGCCACTTCCGGTAGACACTATTAAATAAATAAGCAAACCAGGGTCAGACTTCTTTCTTTCTTCGCATCTCTTTCTTTTTTTTACATAAACTACTTGGTTTCGTATGAATAACGCGGTCGCAACGAAACCGAACTGGAAATTATGTTATCAGTGAAAAGTAAAAAAGAAAAGAAAATGCTGATAGATGGCGTCACTTCCGGTCGACGCTATTAAATAAACAAACTAAGGCAAGAGTTTGTCTTTTCTCTGCACATCTCTACTTTTCTTTCCATACATGAACTGCCCGGTTCCGTTTGAGTACAGCTGTAGTGACGAAACCGAACCGGGAGTGATGCTATCAGTGAAAAGAAACTGAAAACGTTGATAGATGACGCCACTTCCGGTAGACACTATTAAATGCATAAACAAACCAGCGCTAAAGTTTTCCGTCCTGTCATCCGTCTCTCTTTCTTACTATAAATGTTATAGTATGTGATGCTAACAATTAGACCGATCACGCATCACTGAAAACAGTAATGAGAGAGACGTGTGAGTGTTTGGGTTTATCTGCATTATTTCAAATCAACCCTTTTTATGAATACTACGGTATCCATTAGGCCAAACATGCATAACTTTATTCTCGTTTAACATGGTAACGTACGAACACTTTTTATTAAAATATGTGTTAATTGTGAGATACTATAAATAAGGCATTCTGAGAAAACCTCTGTAGTCCTTTATTGAACAAGGCTGTAGGGGGGGGGGGGCAGCTGAAATGATACAGGAATGAAATTAACTCCAATTCCAAAAGGTGTAACATTTCATCACATATACTGGAAGATCAAACAGTTTATCATGCGACTTAGTGTAAGCATGCTGGAAATATTTGAAATACTATGTTGGATGGTTTTACGCAATGGTGAAGGAGACAAGAATATGCATGTATCAATATTGGACGTCTGTGCACAACAGTCCGGATCGATAATTAGCCTCCCCAGTCACCAGAAAGCCCACGGGTGAGGCGGTAACTGATACCAGATGCTGTCTTCTTTAGCTGACAAGCGACTTACTAAGTTTCTGTTTATCACTCTCAACCTCTCTCACTGTATGTTATTTGACCCCACCCCATTCATATTTTATACGATGTCTATCACCCTCGATTCCACCTCTCTCTCTTTATTAATAAAGGTAATAACATTAAGATTAAAATAGTTCATAATTTATTATAAACAAAAAGAAATATCACTACAAGTAGTAAAACTATTTAGCCCGTAGCTGGAGAGGGGAAAAGAGAAAGAAGGGATGTATAGGGAGAAGAAAGGGACGAAAATTTAATTTTGTCTTTTTTATTTTTTCATTTAACTGGCTTTACAAACTCAATTTGTTTTATTCAAACAATCTAACGAACTCAATGTGTAACCCAATCAGTCAAATTCTCCTAATACATATGGGTAAGACAATCATTTCATGTGAAAAAGCTTTAATCTGTCCACACGACTTTTCAATATATTATATACTTTCTACAGTGCAGCTGTGAAAGAGAAAGACAAAAGTATTTCCACATTGGAGATAGTATTATATATGAACAAAAAAGATAATTGACAGTGGGAAAAGATAAAAGAGAAAGATTGATGAAAAGGAAAGGAGAAGCAAGAGAGCCATTGATTTTCGATGACCTTCTAGAAAGAATCAAAAGTAGTTTTATGTAACTGTAAAAAAACTCCCAAAATTTAAGCATATTTCAATCATTTTAGGAGTTCTTAATCAGGTTTTTAACTACAAAAGATAAAAAATATTTTCAAACCTTTTTTAACCTCTATTTTTACACAGTTTACACTCGTGAAGAATATTTTTCATATATGCTTTCAAGAATTTACATATCTAATCTCCATGCACTTATTAAAGAATGGGCAATTCACTTTTTTTTAATTCCGTTTGCTTCGGTAAAGATCTTCATTATATAAATAAGGACACCGGGCAACGCCGTGTAGCCCTGCTGTAATATATATTTGTTGCCGTAGAGGTAAGATTCCTGATATTGCTGATCACAGTTGGAAGTAATTTGAGGTTCAGCTTCCGAATCTCAGCGTAAAACTACTTCTAGTCCCACTGAAGAACCGTGATACTATGAAAAAGTTGTCTTTTTTCCCTTTTTTTTAAACGTAGTTCACCTCTACAAGGCAGGCCGCCACTGTAGATGTAAGGGGCTACTGAGAAATAGGGTGTAAGTTTTGGAGGTCATCCTAAGTTGGGAGCTGTTTAGTCAGATGCATTATGAATTTAATATTCACGCTGTACGTATAAAAATAAAAAATTGAAATAAGCAATGTTCGAAAAATATTATTTTGAAATAAAAAGATGGAATTTACCAAATTTTAATTCTGATTATAAGTTCGTATATTGGTACCCCCCCTCAACTCATTAAATTATAAAATAAAATTTGTCAAAATCCTTTCAGGATCATCAACTTTGGTATTTTTCTCCTGGCTTTAATTTATGTACAATTTTTAATATATCTTTTAACATTTTAATTTATGCACTGTCATAGACGAAGAAAGCGAAACTTATTTGCACATGAATCGCTTAATATCATAATTAAAAAAAATAAATGTAAGTTTTTTCTTTTTCTTCGTTTTTTGTTGTTGTTGTTGTTTAGGTTTCAAAATTAAAGATAAATATTAATTCATTTCTTTCTTTTTAATATTACACACGGGGAAATTTATTTACGTTGCTTTGTGTCTATATTGAAAAATGTTGTTTGGTTCTTTGAGGATAAATCTTAACGCTTTTTCAACATGAATAATATATATATATATATATATATATATATATATATATATATATATATATATATATATATATATATATATATGACAGCAGTGGCCGTATGATTCTAGATGTCGGGATCTGAGTTGTAAAAATACTCGTAGCCTGGGGTTTCGAATCACGCGGCCAGTAGTGAATAGTTATATCTCTATGCTGATGAGTCCCGATTAAAAAGGACGAAACGCATACGTACATAGATAATAAACAAAAAACAAATATTTATTATATATATATATATATATATATATATATATATATATATATATATATATATATATATATATATATGACAGCAGTGGCCGTATGATTCTAGATGTCGGGATCTGAGTTGTAAAAATACTCGTAGCCTGGGGTTTCGAATCACGCGGCCAGTAGTGAATAGTTATATCTCTATGCTGATGAGTCCCGATTAAAAAGGACAAAACGCATACGTACATAGATAATAAACAAAAAACAAATATTTATTATATATATATATATATATATATATATATATATATATATATATATATATATATATGTACAAGGTGTCTGCTCTTGTGACAAGAATGATACACCAAGGATGGGAAATCTTTAAGACTTTAGACAAATAGATAAGGCTACAGCTACCGTTTCAATCCCAGGAAAATAATATTTAAGATCAAAGAGTATTGCTAGTCCCTAAGTGTTGTCTTTGTTTTTGTTTTAGTAGAATGCGTGCTAACTTAGATTTGTATTTACTAACTATATCGTTAATTTCAAGTTTATCTGTCATTTATTTACTTTCTGCATTTAATATACCTATCTAGCTGCATGTATTGGTGTTTAGCCTTCTATAGTTTTTCGCAATATTTTCTGTGATTAATGTACTATCCTCTTGTTTAGTTATTTTATAGACGCTCCTGGTCGTATCTGCGACTACTAAACTCTACTCACCTATTCAACATTGTTGAAGTAAATACGGGGAAAAAATATATGTGTAATATATTATTTTATAATATACGAGTATATACATGAAATAGTTAAAGGAAAATTATATATATATATATATATATATATATATATATATATATATATATATATATATATCATGATTTTGGGGGAGTACAAAATTTTATTATCGCAAGCATGAAGGGGAGACGAATTTTATCGTTCATGATTAAAAGTTAATCAAGAATAAAAAAATGTTTAAAAAAGCCAGCCGACCGGTTTCGCCCTCCTATTTAAATCCCTCGACACAGTCTTTGTTAAGAGAGGGCGAAACCGGTCTGCTGGCTTTTTCTTCTTTTTTTTATTAATTAACTTTTTATCATGAATGATAAAATTCGTCTTTCCTTCATGCTTGCGATATATATATATATATATATATATATATATATGATTTATTATTCAGATATGCTCCTTTTGTTAGACATTTTTAGAGGAATTAAGGATACAAAAATATATAATGAACTTAGACATTTCAAATTACGATATTAAGCCGATTGTTTAGTTTTACTTTTCTTTCTTTCTGTAATCTACATAATTTTTATAAATAAGGACACCGGGCAACGCCGTGTAGCCCTGCTGTAATATATATTTGTTGTCGTAGAGGTAAGATTCCTGATATTGCTGATCACAGTTGGAATTGATTTGAGGTTCAACTTCCGAATCTCAGCATAAAACCAGTTCATCTAGTCCCACTGAAGAACCGTGATACTATGAAAAAGCTGTCTTTTGTTCTCTTTTTTTTTTTTTACCGTAGTCGACCCCAAACAAGGTGGAGATTGAAAAGCCAGCGCACAAGAGATCGTGCACTGGCCGTTAAAAAAAATGCACCAGCAGCACCGTCGGCATTCCCCGGTAGGGGCACCTCAGGCGATTAGCAATCAACTAACCCCTTCTCAAAGAGAGAAGGTAAAGCCTGGGAGGGTGGACCGCCTAGAACTGTACAGAACCATACCCTAGCCCGCCAGATACAAAGTCATCATCTAATCGAAAATGACACAGACTCTAACGGACAGATTGTCGTGGACGTATCCTCGACTTGGTATGAACAAAACCAACTCAGAACAAACAAAAAAAAGTATGCTTCAAGATCAAGTCAGCATAAGAAATAGACAAAGAAAAGACAATTGCGAGAGAAAAGTGTTAAGTTGTTCTCACAAAACTGAAATGAATTGATCGAAATTGAATTTCATTCAAGTTAGAATTTGCTAATTTCCACCTTTCTCTTTGTTGCTTTCTTTCGCTTTTCTTTTCGCCTTATACGTTTCCTTGCTTTCTTCGCTTCTTTGTGTCTCCGCAGAGGCCGGGCATCAAAGTAATTAGGTTCGATTTTTCCACGTTTGCCGTTTCAGCCGCCCCCCCCCCCACTCTCTTGTGTTTGATGTCGCAAGGCGACAAATGAAAATACTTGTTTGTGTGTCGTATTTAACAGCTTTATGACTTTGCGGTGAAAGTTTTCCTGCCTTTCTTGTTTTGTTTTGTTTTGTTTTATTACTTTTTACTTTTGTTTTCGTTTTGTTCTTTCTTTTTCATTTAATTTACTGATACGTAACATGCCTTACCGGGCGAGTCAACCCCAAATTCCAACCTCTATAGGCTGGCTTTTATAACTCGATTAAATACCCCAACCTCCCTCTACTCTTTGTCACCCGTACTGAAACTTATGTGTATGAACTGATGGGTGTTGGGAAAGACATCCATATCATTATCATATATCAATAACATGAAACCCAACTTCTCGAAATCGGAATAGAGCCGAATCAAGACAACAGATTTTGCATACCCAAACGGCTCGATACTCTTTCAGATCGAACTTTATAACAATAAGGCATAATTATAAATGGCTGGTCTTATCTTATAACTTTTCTGCAGTTTTACAGTTAATATAAGACATTTTAAATTATTTCTTATCGATCTATTCATTATTATACTAAATATGAGTAAATCAACATTTGTTTCTCTTCGGCTTTTTTCTCCTATATATAATTTAAAGACGCAAAATGCATGCTAAAATATAATTTAGTTCTGGCGTTGAGTTATGTTCGAAAAAAAAACTGTTTTAGCCGTAATTTCTAATTAACTGAATACGTCATTCATCTCTCTTAATTCTCTATGTATCCCCCCCCTCACACTCATACTTCTCAATTGCATTTAGAGAAAGAGTGACTCTCTTTTGTGGTGTCGTCATCTAATTTACATACTCGTGTCTGTAGACACAACAGACACACGTAGGTTAGATGACAAAATGATGAATATCTTTACTTGTATAGGATTGACATTTACCCCAATCTTATAAAGTTGACTGATCGACGGCGTAGGCGAAAAAACAAGTCAAGACCCCAAATTCCAGCTAAAAACAAAATCCGAATTTTGTTTTCAAAAAGCAGCTACAAAAAAAAAGAAAGAAAGCGTTTTACCAAGAATGGCTGTTACGTGGCCTGTTCGCTACTACGTCTGCCACACCACGTGATTTAAATCCTTTTTTGGCGCTAAACTCAAGGTGATTCCTGGCAGTCGATGAAATGCAATAAAAGCCCAGATTTTACATTTAAGATGCCATAAATTTGTAAGTGGGGATGACTATATAGTCACCTTCTTTAATAATGTTAAGAAAAGTATAAATCCATATCTTCACCCTCCAGCTACGGATGAAATATTAGGGTTGAATAACAACAGTGCCTTTTTCTTCTCCCAGCATCGCTTCCAATCATCTTGGATTTCTTCCTGCTACTGGGCTTAAGTAATGCTGGGTTAGAAGTGGAGTTGGTGATTACTCCACACTTGTTTAGCGCTATGAACTCAGTATCATTTATATACCATTTCAGAGGGTATCCGTTGTTTCTAGAGAAGCAGAAGACCAACCAAAACACCATATATCACGTTGAGCGTCGGCCACTGGGGTCTCGAATCTCACTAGGTGTAACTATGCTGATGAGTCATAGGCGAAACACGTCTCTGTAGATAATTATATTTTATAAATATATACACTGCCATTCGTGAAGGTAACAATGATTCCCACCATGCATTAAGGTAAATGCTTTTCCATATAAATAGTCGAATACTTTCAGTTATCAGTAGCGCAAATAAAAATAAATAAAATGACATCTATAAATGTGATACATTCCTTCCACTTCTACTAGCGGTGTTCATGGCACAGTGTTACGGTGTCGGGCGTCAGTCTCTGGGTTCCGATTTTGATTCTCGCTAGGTCTAGCCACGCTGATGAGTCTTAGACAATGAAATACGTGTTTGTGGATAATTATATATATATATATATATATATATATATATATATATATATATATATATATATGAGAGAGAGAGAGAGAGTGAGACTTACCATACGATGAATGATGTCCATGACTCACATGAAAGAACGGGTACAGTAACAATATACTTAGTCTGTTTAAGGAAAAATAGTTATGTACTATCATGATATGAAATGAATTTTTAGAATAAAATACCGTAATATCTAATTTAAACACATAATTTTCTATCTGATAGCTCAAATAGATAGAGCAATGTTGTAATGTTTTTATTCATGATGTAAGCAAATCTTTCTTTTTAAGTGATTATTGAAAAATGTCTCCAGTTTTCCAATCTTCCAGGCCGAAATAAGTATTTTGGGGAACTGAAGCAAGAACGTTTTGTTATTGCAAGAACATGGTGCAACTTATTTAAATTTAAAATCGCTAGACAGAATAGAATATCGATTTGTCAGATCAGAGACACTGCTATTTAGGTATAACTTCGAAAGTCAGACCGACTTACTTTTATATATAAAATATATATCATTAATTAATGATAATAAGGTGCACTTACCTTTAAAACTTTACTGCAGTTTCACGATAACACCACCGATCGTCAGAAGTGTGAGTGTCTGGTATCAATCATGAAGATGAAACCGAAATAACAGTACCGACACACGTGACCCTGCATTTCACATGTTTTTTAAAAATATATATTCTTTTAATACTACCATTTACTATTGTTTTCTATATAATATTAGATGTTAACTATTTGTTCACTAATGGATTTTTTTAGTTCTATTCATGTGATTTTCTTCCCTGTCATTTAAGGAGTAAGGTTGTCTCTGTTTAGGATTCGGGTTCAGTTCCTAGTCTTTATCTTTCCATGATTAGATTTGTTTCATAAAAATGGAGAGTCAATTTGTATTTATTAAACGATTTTTTTTTTCAATAAATTAATAACGTTTCCTTGTAATAATGTAGGTATATGCAATGGGTCGGAAGACCAGGGTTCAATCTTCGATCGAGTTATACCAACGACTAAAAAAATGGTACTTGATAACCCCTTGCTAAACAATCAGCATTATAAGGTAGGGATCAAGGGTAAATGGCGAAATCCTGGAGAAGAAATGGCGCCCTCCCCTATAGCTGTAGTAGTTAATGAAAATAGAGGCTTCGAGTCGCCCTCGACTATGGTCACCCACTTCACCTTTTTTATATAAGAAAATCAAATATAAAATAAATAAATAAACGCCATTCGATTGATTTGGGTTTCTCAAGTTTTAAACAACCGTTTAATAAATAATCTGGAAGTATAGTCCGGTGGGAGTGGTCACGTACTCTTCCTATATCCGGATGCTGAATCTTTGCAAAACATTGATTATTATCTTAAAGTATCACGTTGTCATTGTATCAAATCTGACCGTAGATCAGTATGAATAAAAACTTAGGGTGGATCTTAAAACAAATTTTTTTTGCCAGGAATTTACATCATATTCTTTGTAATGTCAGGATTTGGGTGTAAGGAAAGTTTATTTCGCGGTGGGGATAGTTTTCAAACACCGCGCACCTGAAGTGGATAGCTGCACTGACCAGTAAACATGTCGTCAGTCTATCTGCATCAAAGGATAGGGAAGGGCTTCCCCTGCCTGGGGACTTTCTTTGATGGACAGGGAATTTGAGTTTGTTATTGTCTGTGTCTCATCTTTTTTTTTTCGGATGCATCTTGATGGCACTATGGAACGTTCCCTCTGTAGTTGTTGTCTTACGTTTCCAACACGGAGTTGTTCCTTCCTGTCCGTCTTTGGTCATCAAATGTGGCTGGGCGATCCAGCTGAATGGTCAGTGCGGCTATCATCTTCCATTGCTCCGATGCACCCCACCCCACTACCCAATCCTGGCATGCTTTTAGCTTGTACAAAGGATATCCTGAAAAGTCTTAAAAAAAGGGTTTGTTTATTCTGATATATGGGATCTCGCAGTAACATCTATTTCTTTATGTCTGTGTTTTTTTGTTTTTTTTTTCATGATGCATATGACTTTTCTCTTTTACTTTGTCTTTAAAGAAATTTGCTGTGGATCCGGGTGTACGGGTGGGGTAACATATCAAAGACTGATTACGGAAAGCCACATTCTATTTATTCAACTCACTGAAAATAGACCAAATAGATCTACCGCTATCTGTATAAAATTAGGTATGTGTATATATTTGTAAGTACAGGATTCACTCTTAAACGAATTAACCGGCCATTATGAATTTTGGAACACAGCTGCTAGGCGTAAGCGTGCGTAATGTGGATCATATTTAGTTTAATGTAGTTTTATGTAAAAGGGGCCAAAGAGGTGGAAGCTCATCGTGAAAATTCAGAATACCTCCAATTTTTGTAAAAGTTTAATAATAAATATTAGACATCAATTAATAAATATTTCCCAAATTGTAGTTTCTTTGAAATATTTTAAAGGGTTTTCGGTGGGATAATATAGGCACATTCATCATTTGAAAATGCAAATATTTCATATTTATTGAATTTGATCTATAGTTATAAAACACCAATTAAGCAAGATTCCCTGAATTTGGTGTTTTATGCATATATATATATATATATATATATATATATATATATATATATATATCATAAAGAAAGAATAAACCTCAAAGAGATTTTTAAAAACCCAAATTTGTGATGTTTCTTTAATGATAACGTTTATGAAAGCTGTTATGGAGGAGGAGGAGGAGGAGATAACAGAGAGAAGAGAAGATGAAAACTTCGGCTGTCACCTCACAACTGCGAATACAGAATTCGACCAGCTAATTCTGCTGACGAAGTGGAAACAACCGTGGGCATCCAAACGCACTCCAGCTACGATACATATGGACTTCAGTGCCAAATGTTATCATGATCTGATGGTGACAATTGAAGTAGTTTCAATCGATTTGAATGGAGACCAGGTCACATGGTTTCTGATTCAGTGGATTATTCTCCGCCCCCGGCCATTACTGGAACCCATTACTTATCCGAACTGTTTTTATAACCTTTCATCTATTGTCAAGAGTTTTATATTGCTTCTGCTTGCAGGCTCTCCCCTGTGCCACTTCGTTTATAAATGCAGATAGAAAAAAAAACAGTAGTTGGGGTGATTTGTAACGTTAATAAGTTTTAATGCTTGCGCCAAATGGCATTTAACGAGCCACTTCCAGACAGTTCACTTGCTTTTATGAACTTTGATGTGTATCGCTTTGAGAAGTCTCTACAGTCGTCATGTAAAAGCTTGCTCGATTAACTATTTGTAAAAATAAAGTTGCATAACAAATTGAAAAGTTGATCTGATGACATCCATTGTTTTTGTTTTGTTAAAATTGCATCCAGAGATCTATGAGAATACAACAGTCTGTGTGGCCCGTTGGGTCACAGCGACTACCACTATTTGTTGCATTTGGATTCCATTCAAAAATACATAAACTGTGATGTATCTGTTAAGAAATTATTCTAGCATAACTAAAAATAATAAATGTTTTTACTTCTGTCATATACTTGTGGATAATATAGAAATAAAGAGAATTATTATTTTGCCATCTAATCTACATACGTGTTTACTTTGTTTGCAGAAGAGAGCCACTCTTTCTCTATGTGGCCACAAAAACATTAGAAATAATTTAGAGAGTGGTTCAATCAACACAGAGAGAGAGAGAGTGAGAGAAAGAGAGAGAGAGAGGGGGGACGGAGAGAAAGAGAGCGAGACAGCTAAGTGAGAGAGGGGTGACTCAGCTTTAGTATAATCATGTATATAAATACATTCTCGGCCTTTTGGTCGAGATCAAAGTGTAGTATCTGTTCCAATGGATACTTCACCCCATAGACTGGTATGGTCTTGGCCTTCTGGGCTTGATTAACGCAGGTCTATGGTACTGTCCTGTGCAGTTATAGGAGGTTAACCCTCCCAGGCTTTGCCTCCCCTCTTTGGGGAGGAGTAAGTGTATTGCTTACTGCCTGAGGCGCCTCTACCGGGGAATGCCGACGGGGCTGCCCAGGCAATTTGTAATGGCCAGAGTGCTCACCTTTTCGGGCACTGGCTTTTCAAGCCCCACTTTCCAACCCGACCTTGGGTCACATCTTATCTTGTGGGAGTAAGATAAAACTGGCCTTGTGCCTAACCTCCTGAAGAGGAGGTAAATAATATGTACCACACACTCATTCATGAACATATTATTTTGCCATCTTATTATTCATGCACGTGAAAACTACGCAGTTTTGTTTTCTTCTTATATAAAAAAAATTATTTTCGCCACTCTATGAGAAATCTTTTAAGTATCAGGAGTTAGTTGGTGTAGCAAAGATCCACATTTGTTGTACAGTCCATCTCAAGTATTTTATTGTTGTGTATTTGAAATATTTGATCTATTGCTTTTGTGGCGGGGAAAAAAATTTCGATTTTTTTTGTTTATTGTTATACTATCACAAATAATAACAATTCACACTAATGTTATTTTTCATAATTAGTTGCCAATTACGGCCAATACATTATTGTCGCATGTGAATGAAATGTTGATTTGCGCCGATTCTAATTGAATCAGAAAAGCTTCATGAATTTTTAGCCTCTCTTCCTATTACATTTTCATTCAATTTTCTGTTGTTCGTGAGAAATTTCGCTCACTTTGTTGAAGGTATGTTACGTGTAATTTATATGTCACTGAATATCACTTTTACCTTCTTGGTCATTTCGTTGTTGTGTGCAATGGTGGGCAGAAGAGAAGAGGGGCACTGAGACTATTTTACCGGACATCCATTCGGAGGACGAATTACAAATAGAGAAGAAAATAACGTGGTCATTTTAAGATTTCAGCATTGTGGAATGAAGTTCTGAAGTTTAACCGCACTTTCAGAAATAGCTCTTTATATTTATATATATATATATATATATATATATATATATATAATCAAATATGAAACTAAAAGTAAACTTTTAGTAGATAGAACCTATAGTGAAATGGTTAAAGCTCAATATACGAGATAGAGCAATTATAAAGATAGATGAAAGAAGAGTGATAAA
>OY744521.1:74999418-75054418 GCA_963556195.1 Sepiola atlantica
TGGATGACTATATATATATATATATATATGGATGACTATATATATATATATATATATATATGGATGACTATATATATATATATATATATATATATATATGGATGACTATATATATATATATATATATGGATGACTATATATATATATATATATATATGGATGACTATATATATATATATATATATATATATATATATGGATGACTATAT
Organism: Sepiola atlantica; assembly: GCA_963556195.1. NCBI lineage: Eukaryota > Metazoa > Mollusca > Cephalopoda > Sepiida > Sepiolidae > Sepiola > Sepiola atlantica. The sequence goes on from OY744521.1 coordinate 74,999,628, forward strand.
ATATATATATATATATATGGATGACTATATATATATATATATATATGGATGACTATATATATATATATATATATATATATATATATGGATGACTATATATATATATATATATATAGAGAGAGAGAGAGAGAGATGACAGTCTCCAATTGGCTGCTGCTGTGGTAGGTTAAATTACAATGAAAAACATAGTCTAATGCCGGAAGCGCCATTGGTTTACACAAAGAGCATTGCGTTTATGTGCTTGTGGCAAGTTGTTATTTTACTTAACAGTATGCTCAACAAAAGAAAGGGAGCATATATATATATGTATATATATATGGATGGCTATATATATATGACTATATATATATGTATATATATATGGATGACTGTATATATATGACTATATATATATGTATATATATATGACTATATATATATATATGACTATATATATATATATGGATGACTATATAAATATATATATATATATATATATATATGGATGACTATATATATATATGACTATATATATATATATATATGGATGACTATATATATATATATATGACTATATATATATATATATATATATATATGGATGACTATATATATATATATGACTATATATATATATATATATATATATGGATGACTATATATATATATATATATGGATGACTATATATATATATATATATATATATATATATATATATATATGGATGACTATATATATATATATATATGGATGACTATATATATATATATATATGGATGACTATATATATATATATATATGGATGACTATATATATATATATATATGGATGACTATATATATATATATATGGATGACTATATATATATATATATGGATGACTATATATATATATATATATATATATATGGATGACTATATATATATATATATATATGGATGACTATATATATATATATATATATATATGGATGACTATATATATATATATATATATATATATATGGATGACTATATATATATATATATATATGGATGACTATATATATATATATATATATATATGGATGACTATATATATATATATATATATATATATATGGATGACTATATATATATATATATATATATATATATATATATATATATGGATGACTATATATATATATATGGATGACTATATATATATATATATATATATATATATGGATGACTATATATATATATATATATGGATGACTATATATATATATATATATATATATATATATATATATATGGATGACTATATATATATATATATGGATGACTATATATATATATATATGGATGACTATATATATATATATGGATGACTATATATATATATATATATATATATATGGATGACTATATATGATACGGGATTTTGGAACTTTGATTGGACTTTCTATATTATTTGATTTATTTATCATTAACATTGAATATTGACACATCTCGAGACTGGATAACTTTGTTAGCCCCTTCAATTACACGTATTTGGACTGCTGTTTGTAACTTGGAGTAATGTCTTTCTTGATTATGCTTCTAAATATGTATGACCTGGATGGACTGTATGGATTTAACAAAAAGTATGTTTTTGGGTTGATATGTTTGATGTTATGTATTTTTATGTATTTGTGTATATAATTTTATATATTTTCAAAGCGTAATTTTATTACCTGTAGTAGTATAACTGCGGTAATGGTCCTCTGAAGAGAAGAATTATCTTTGAAAACTCATGAGCTAAGGACTTTAGGATACTTTGCTTGAACTTTGAATTCTAATAAAATTTGATTGACACCTTATTTTATTACTTCATTTTATATTATAATATTAATGCTCTATCCAGTATATTGAGCTTCAGTGTTTATCCGGATGTTTCACTAATTATAAGATATTAGTTGACGCTTATATATTTTGTTGGATTGCTTCATATATATATATATATATATATATATATATATATATATATATATATATATATAGGCAGCATCTTCTCTTGCAAGCAAGTATTGTTGAATATAAGAGACAACGTATTTCTGGATATCTTTTGGTAGATCCTTTCACTTGTCCGAATCAGAATCTTAGTTTCGGGGGTGGGGGGGGGGGGGCGATAAATTTGCCAAAACCATCTATAATACTAAACCATGGTCTGTACCTGATTATGCTCATTCCCCTGAAGATGGACCCGGATGGGTCTGAAAGTACTTGGGACACAAATCAAAACTATTGGCAAATTTATCGGCCAATTCCCCTCCGAAACTAAGATTCTGATTCGGACTATTAAAAGGATCTACCAAAAGATATCCAGACATAAGTTGTATCTTATATTCAACAATATATATATATATATATATAACCAAATTGACAATAACAATAAAATTAGACTCATTATTTACTATAAGAAATGTAAAACCCTAACTCTTGTAGTAAAAAAACAACTCCTTCCCAACTCAAAAACTACTAAAAAGAACCAATGTTATTTATAAGTTTAAATTCCCTTTGGGAGAATGTAGCTCACATAATAATAATAAAGCTAATAGCTACATTGGTTTTACAAGCACTACTCTATCCCGCCGCCTCACCATGCATCTTGTAAAGTCTAGCTCAATTTACCAACATCTACAAAACCATATCTGCCTTCCCTCTGATGTATGACAAATTCTAGTTAATAACACATTCCGAAACCAATTACAAAAAATTAAAAATATTGAAAGCGATCTACATAAAAACACAACAACCTAAAATTAATAACATCACATATGAAACCAGTGGTAACATTTTAAAAGGCTTAACGTAATGCGATATTGTTCTGTAGTGCCATCCAGCGTTGCTAAATTTAAATCGTCAACGACTTCCTGGAACAGTGCGAAAACGTTCTCTGCGCGTTTCGTCACTGTCTTTTTAAAATTCCCTTCTTTCTCCAGCTTTTTTGTTTATTTGCTTTGACACCTGAGGATGATTGGACGAAGAATCGAAAACGTTCGTGAAACGTGTGAAATCTATGGAACATTTATTTTATAATTTTTTTTATTTTAATACAAAAAAGACCATCAGCAAAATAAAAATAAATAAAAAAGGTATAATTAACCCGACGAATTCTGTAATTGTTATCAATGTTTGCACACACACACACACACACACACACACACACACACATATATATATATATATATATATATATATATATATATGTATATAAAATAATCCGGGTAAAACATCCACAGGGTAGTAATCCAAAGAATTTCAACTGGGTTTATAAAAAGTTCTCAATATCAAATAGAGCTTTTATATATAATTATTTTTATTTACACAAACATGTACAAAATCTGCAACACTGGCATGTCGATGTTATCAATCAATAGCTATTATAAAACTGAGATCTCATCAGGCAGAGTTAGAATCCGATCTTATTCTTTGATTCTTTCCAAATATGATCTAAAGATAAGATCGGATTATAACTCTATCTGATGAGATCTCAGTTTATAATAGCTGTTGATCGATAACATCGACATGCCAGTATCGCAGATTTTGTACATATCTGTGTAAATAAAATAATTATATATACATATATATATATATATATATATATATATATATATATTAGATAGATAGATATAATTTTTTTATTTACTTTGTCTTTGTGGAACATTTTATAGATGTTTGTGATAAGAAGTTTTAATTTATTTTTATTTTCAATAGTTTCAAATTTTCTTATAAAGAAAATAAGCAATGATGATAGATATTAACAAGTAATTAAGTCCGTTGATATTAACAAAAATGACAGGTTCCTTTTGCCTTTCGAAACAACGATTTCATGTGGACTAGCATGCACGTTAAGACGGAGAAGCGTTATCTAAGAACATTTGAAATGAGCGTTGTGCAAAGTTGATAATGTCCAGTTTTTCATAAAAGTTTCATATCATTCGAATTTTATCGAAAAATACATTTTTTGATAAAGAACGGAGGACCGTTCGAAATATTAAGTTAAAAATTAAAATAACATCTATGTCTTTCATTTTTTTCATAAGATTATAATAAAAAGACTATAATAATAATAAAAAATAAACACATTTTTGTTTAGTGTTTAAAAAATATCTGAATTGTTATTCAATATCGACAATGTTTCAAAATGTAATTATTTTCATTATCTCATAGCACGGCGCCACGTGACACACATCGACATTTAAACTCCAACCGTCAAACTCATCAGCACGGACTCCTATCTTCAGAAGGACAATATGTCTCGAACAAGAAGGATTTATAAAAGAAAAAGAAGGAAAAAATGTGTATACTTTTGATAATGACGTTTTCATGTCGAAAGATCTCACGTCTTTAAAATAAATAAATAATTTATTTTAAAATTTAGAAAAAGCACATTGTTGGGCTTTCAAAAATGTTCTAAATTATTATTCAAATTTTGAGGCTCAGTCTCACCACTTTTACCAAGAGTATTTCTATCTGGCAACTCTATCATGCACACAAAGCCACATGATATGTGTGAACCGTTGTGTAACCACCAAAAATGCAAAACGCAAACGTGTCTGTTCATTCCTGCGTTTTCTCAGTTCAATTCTCATCGTTGGTTGATTCATATTAAAATCCACTAAATCGTTTATTGAATGTTATGTGTTTATATATAATGTTTATATATAATTCAAAATATTCCCATCTGTCATAATATTTTACAATATTTTAGGCCTCTTAATGGACGTATAACCAAGATTTGCTCTGGACATCACCAGAATTCTACACACTATGGGTTGTGTCCAATGTAGCGAAAGTTTTGTATTGGGAATAATTTTGTAGACAAAATATCTAACAGTAATCAGACTGTAAAAATGTCTGTGAATGCAAGAATGATATTCTAGTACAGCTTTTTTCCGCTCTAAAATGGAAAATTCGACAGAAAAATTAGGAAATATTTTTTTTAAGGAATGTGCAAAAAAAACCCGAAATATATTTAGAAAATGACATCAACGCCGAATTCTAACGTTACTCTTTTGCAGTTGCTGACACTTGGAATACAAGATCCTCGCAGAGGAACTGAGGGATACAGAAGACGTTATCGCAAAGCCAAGATAGAGAGAGAGAGTATCCACAAACTTCTTGGAGGCGGACTCATCAGTGTTTGACAACATGTCACACAAAATGCTAACTTTTGATCTTGCAAGAACGATCAAGTGAACCATGACAGAGAATAGGAAAATGGTAAGACATGCATTTTCATGTTCTTCTGCATGACTAGCGCTGCACTTTGGTTAGTTTTTGGTAATGTTTTCTTCTCCTTTGAGTTACAGGCAGCATTCAGCGATTTCAGAAAAGCAATAATTGCTCAACCATCACAACCATTCTTCTTTTCAGAGAAATATGGATTAACACTTAGAATTTAACTTGAAGAATTATTGTCAAATTCTTCAGATCTTTTTGTACTCTACCTAGTATCATGTGCATACAATAGAAACTGATTAATATAATCATTTTGGGGCAGAGGAAAAGAAAAGAAGAAATATATATACATATAATTAGTACTAATAAATAAATATTTTAAAATCCATATATATATATATATATATATATATATATATACTATGAATATTTTTTATTAAATATTAAAGTGTATTTACCTACAGACAATGTTGTTGCAGACTTACGTCCTGATTAGTGCAGGAAGTGGCGGTTTCAGGTGGTCAGAGGTGTTCGAACGCAGTTCGTAGATTCAGAAGAAAATCACGATCCTACGCCCTAATCCATTTGGCCAACGGAAATCGCCACAGACATTACTGAAATTAATATACATTTAAAGCCAACGGCAGGGTTCAAACCTTCTGAGATCAAAAAGTGCTTAAACATGCGGGTGTGTAAGCTTTGCTTCCATAGCTTAACGACCTCATATATATATATATATATATATATATTTATATATATATATATATATATATATATATATATATATATATACAGGGAAACAACTTTTTTGAAGAAAAAATTACCAGAGTGCTCAATTTCCTGACAATACTTTGAGTAATTACCATAAATTCTTGGAAAGAAATATCAACAGCCTCTTTATTTCTCTGTATTTTTATAGGAAGTTGGGGGGGGGGGGTATGTTTATTCTGTCCTACTTCACAGTTCTTCTTCTTTTCATCCTGGTAATTAAAGGCTTAATCTGCTTCAAAAAAGCATATAATATTTTGTCAAAAATGCTGTGAAAATAGCAACCTAAATCAACTTTATAAACGTCGGAAAAGCGGCCAGTACTTTCCGAATAATTTCTGTACTAATAATTGCAATATCAGGACAATTAACATATATTTTATTTGCTGTAAATTATTAAAACTGACGTCCATGCTGAGAGATTGATAATTTCTGCTGGGAATCGTGCATGTGGATTACCAAATTATGAGTCTCGTTTTTTTTCACTTTATAACTTTTTTCTTCACTTTCTGAAACGCTTATCATAAACGCAAAACGCTCCAAGAATTCTTTCGTTATAGTTTTCATCAAGTTTCTTATTTCAGTCTCGTCTTCCAATTTCTGATATCTTTTCCGTTATCTCCATTTTCATGGGAAATTTAGTGTAAAAAAATGCAAATATTTTGTGTTAGCCAAGGCTAAATCAGATGTTTTAGAGGAAGTAAAACATTCCAAGGAAGATAACTCAGTTATAAGTCAAAGGGAGTTAACTCGGATAATTCTGTCATGAAACAATGCATATGAATCAACAAGTTTTCTAGATATAATCGAGTACTCATTGGAAGGACCACGTGAATATTCCTAATGAAAGTGCTACTTCACTACTGCCACCTCTCTTACTCCCTGTAAATTGAGAAACTAAATTATCGCATAGGAAAGATTTGAAGTTGGATTCAGTTGCTGCAGAAAACTTTTGATTAGATAGACATAATATAAGATCTTGATTGGTAAGAGAGTTAAGACTTTTCGTTCATCCTATGGAGATAAGATAGCCAGAAAGAAAATTATAGTTGTATTAATGTGGCCCAACGAGTTAAGCAAAATTTATTTTAAGTTTGAAATCCATATCATCATTTCCTTCTTTAGAAATATATCAGCATCCTCAGAAAAAAATATCTTCAGGTGTTGTATTACTGGTTATTCGGTTCACCAATAACTCTTTTAGTTCTCGTTGAACTTCGCTGTTGACTCAAAGGGGACGATATGTCGTATTTACTTAGATCTGTTTTTCAATCGCCGTCACTGCCACGCCGACCACTCGTGCGTGCTTCTCAGTCTCTGCCTTTTCTCGCCTGCAAACCATTGTCGCATTGCTTGTTTCTGCCGCTGTGACTATTTGCGCTCCCTTTTCTTGTGTAACTTTTTGCCGTCAGGACTGCTATAGTTCGTCGCTCGTTCCCGCAGGCGTCATTGTCTCATTCTTAACGGGCTGTTGTCCTCGCTCTCTGAAATCAATTTCTTAAAGTATAACAAGCCTTTTACCTGTTTTAAAGAGCCGCTTTTATTTAATTACTTTAATTGGCCGACCTGAACGAGTTCGTTGATTGAGAGAAAGTTTACACTAACTTCACTAGTTAATATCCTTAATTGCCTGAGAGAGAGAAGATTTACTAATTGGCTCTTAGATTTCCGTCATTCGGAATCTTTCTCGTACCGTTACATTTTTGGTGATGTTGACTCTCTCGCTTCCAAGCCAAATCCGATTCAATCTCGATTTTAATTCTCCCACGCCGAACTCTCACTATCAAATCTCGCGACCAAAACAAAGGTGTGATCTCACTTCTGACCTCTCGTAACCCTAAGGTTAAGTCAGTTGTTATCGTGATCGTGGGAAAACACATCGAACCAAACCGCACGGAATGACTCTGCCACAATTCGCGCAAGTCAAACCCGTCTCAAACAGATGCGTCCAAGCCATTATCTAACACAAGAACATCTTCAGCCAACGCACGATAAAAGCTGCACGTTCATTAAGAACATTTCTTTGATTCATTCAGATTTCATCCTATCTTGAACAGCCAGGATTTGAGTGATTGGATTCCTCAATCAGTATGGAGATCATCATCATCTAGTCGTTGTTGTGTCACGGATCCTCCTGACTCTCACACGATCTCGCTCTATCCTCCATCACACCTGGTAGGTCTTCATAGGTGCATTGTGAGTCTTCCATTAGTTCTTTGATGTAGGTTTTGTGCGGTCTACTCACATCCCTTTTTTAGCACCCACAAAAGAACATCGCTGATGATTTAATCTTTAACCCTGTCCAGCAATGTCCAGCAAATCTGGTTCTTCTCTCTCTGATCAGAGCTGAAATCTGAGGGAGGTGTCCATAGAGTTGCTCTCTCGTGGGGTGCTGTCTCCAGGAGATATTAAGAGCAGCTCTTAGCACTCTAATGTATACACCATCAATTTTCTTCTCCAATATTTTGGTGAGAGTCCACGGAGGTATTATTGTAAAATCATCCGAGAATTGTCGAAGTTCTCTTCCTTGGATTTATTTTGGCCAGTGTTAGAGGATATGCTATCCTAAACAACAGTCTGAAATCTTGTTCCACTCATGTGTGGGGTTTAAAACGAGGTTTTACCTTCTTTCTGGCTCGTCTTTCAAAGTGGACAGACGTTTTGTCGAACTCCTCATCACATACCTTGTCTCTAGGTTATGTCTTCTGATAGTAGTTGCAAGGAGTCTTAGAAACACACAACACAAAGGAAATAACATTTACTTTCACTGCTCATCCATAGTTCTCTATCTCCGACACCGGAAACATAGGTTCTTTTCTCTATTCTTTCTTTAGTAAAAAAGTTTGTTGTTCTTTTCTTTTGTGTATTATAATGTGCACCACATTACATGTTTCTGCGTAAACCTGCTTTACGTTTGTCTATGATAAACTATTTATCTGTGAATAAACATGTGTATGTAAGTCCAATTGTTTCTTCACTATTATTATCCTTTCCTCTTTGTACCGACACATGAACGATAACACAGTACACAAAATGGTGACCCCGAACACGTGATCATTACAAACGTAAAGGTACAAATATAAGCATTAGCATTAGCTTTTCAGAGGAATTTTCCTTCATAACCCCACGAGTGAGTGTCTCAAATGCAATTTCTATGGAGAAGGAAATAAAATATCAAATCTTTTTTTTTTTTATTAATGAATACAAACCAAATTTATAACAACTTATTAGGTGTAGACCACAAAAAAATAGAAAGTAAAAGTATTCATTAATTGTTTGACTTGTTAGTATTTTAGGAAATTTTGAAAACTACTCTCATCATCATCGTCATCGTTATCATCATAGTCATCATTATTATCATCATCATCGTCATCATTATCATCAGCAGCAGGGGATTTGGTTTCCTTCCATCTTGTGGCCACGTAAGATCCAGTTGGCTGTCAAGGTCGTCTCTTCATCAGTTTTTTGGCCTTCCTCTTAATCTTTTCTATTGTCTCGGGGGGGGGGGGGTCCATTCTGTCGCTCTAGATGCTCACCTTTTGTCTGTAAAAACGCCCCGAAAGGTGAACTGCCCATCTATGTTTAGTCATTCCTATGGTGGTGATGATGCCGTTTCCTCCAGTTTGCTGTCTGATCCAGGTGTTTTTTTTTCTTTCTACATAAACTGATACTGAGCATGCGTTCCATTTTGCGTTGTGCCACTCTTAGCGTTTCTATGGTTGCATTATTGAGTGCCCATGTTTCACTACCATATGTCATAACAGACACGATGTATTTGTGTAAGACTTTGTTTAATGTTCACAGTGGACTTTCTACTCTTTATGATGTTGTCTACTTTGGAAAAGGCTGTCCATCCAAACGCAATTCACCGTTTGATTTCAGGCATGATACCAGCATCTCTTCTCACCATCTTCACTAGGTAGATGTAGTTGTCAACTTCCTCGATATTTCTACTATAGCTAAAACAATCATTAGTTGAACCAATGTATATTAACGTAAGCAAGTATGAAAATAACAATTTCTTGTGACATATGTTTCAAAATAACATCCCCTCCATTACATATCGTTCAATTTCGGTCCCCAACTCAGTCCTTCACTTTATACGATCTAGATACGTCACTGGTATGTCTTCCTCTCCACACTCGAGTGCTTTCTGTTAGGTCTGAATTATATATCCGCCATTTAGGTAATTTCTAAGCCAACAACCAAATTTCGAATATTTACATTTTTAATTTTTTTGTTCACCCCAAAAAAGACATATTGCTATGGAAGTGTAATGGGCTACTGTGATAGTGACCAGATTCATAGAGGGGAAACTTGAGTGGGGAGTTGGGCAGCAAGATGCTAGTGTCACATTCAGATTACATTTAGATTTCTTCATGCTGGTACAAACGGGAAAAGGGAACAGGAAGGGAATTCCTAAAGGTTACCGGAAATCATATCTTATTGTTATTATGAAGTCCCTAACATTTTATGTGACGTTTTGAGATAGAAAAAATGTCTGACTAACATGATCGCTCTTTTCATCCCAAACCGTCAATTCTCAACTCAGAGAGACATTTAGTGATGACGTCAGCAAACACTTAAGTATCCATAACAAGGTCAGAACAACAATTGATCAGAACATCACAAGGGAAATAATTGTAGTGTCGTAATAATTGTAGTGTCATAATGCTGCGATGTGATGTTTTGTTTATTACAAGAGAGAAAGAAAGAAAGATTAAATCATCTATTGTCTCCTTCACTTTCCTTCTGTCTTCCGCCCTCCCCCTTTCTGTTCATCTTACAAAGATTTCAGTGGTGAAAGCCGAAAGTCAAACAAATCTGAGGATCAACTCCTGTCTTAGCCTGTCATGAGAAACAACGAAGCAGTAACTTAACAAAATAATTGAATTAGTTGATTTGTGATATAATTGGTTCCAAATAATCATCTCTATCAAATATTAATGACTAGAAAATAATTTTGCTTGATAAAGAATAAAGGAATATGGGAATCACATTCTATCTCTGTAAATTTGTGGACTCGTTCAAGTCATCTACTTGAACACTAAGAACTATCGGACTCAAGTTTCAGGGAGAATGTGGATCTAACTATTGAACTATGAGATAAATGTCATTTGAACTCTGTTTTATGTAACAAAGCATGATATCACAAATTCCTGTATTGAATGATACATATTTTGCATACACTTACCAGAAAAAAATATCTATCTCTTTTTCTTTGTTATTTTTTAGTTATTGAATTAAATTGTTTGTCCTCAATGAAACCATGTTTTCACTGTCTTTATTTCATAGGTTATCGTATTTACTGTGAGGCTCGTTCCAATCTATAAGCATCTTCTTATTCTTATATCATTCTAAGGGTGTATTCTCGTAGATAAAAAGGTTGATATTCCATGAACAGACAAACTAATTCAGACCAGATACTGCCAAGTCTGCTGCAAAGAAGGTGAGCTCCCTCTACCGGGCTAGAAAACTTCTCAAACCTGCCAGTATCCTATATCTCTACAAAGCCACCATTCGTCCATGTATGGAGTATTGTTGTCACATCTGGGTTGGTGCACCAACAACTCGCTCTTAGACAGGGTCCAAAAAAGTGCCTCTAATCTAATAGGTCCCACACTGTCTACCAAGCTCCAGCCCCTGACCTATCGGTGCAATGTTGCACCCCTGTGCATGTTTTACAAGTACTTCAGTGGAAAGTGCTCTGACGAACTTGCTGTACGTGTACCCAATCAAAGTAAATACCCCCTACTAATCCGACAATCAGAAAAATTCCACCCCTTCACTGTAAGGTCCTTTGATGCCGGAAAGATTTCTACTCTAATAGTTGATTTGCTTAAACGGCTTACCTTTGGAATTCCTTCCTTGCTCCCTGTTTCCCCGACTATACCAACATGCAGAAATGTACATCTCGCTGCACAACTCCCCACTTAAGATGCCCCTATAAATCTGTCCCCTAATTCTCAGTATGCCCTCTAAGTATCAGTGGTAATGTGCCTTGTTTTGGGATAATATAAGTTTTTTAAAAAAGGCCGACCAAAATAAGATTCCTCCTCAAAGACATTCAGATTTTTGTACTTTCTTTTTACCTTTTGTTTAACTGGCCATTTATTTGTGTTACAAGCACTTTACGGCAAACCAGAAGAATCCCAGACTCAAAGTCAGCAGCAAACGGTGTTCGGTCAGATTTAGTTCCTGATATTGAAGACTTCCTGTTTTGGATCGCTTACTCTTCTGGGTTGCCAAGTTTTGTACTAATTTTTATTTATTAATTTATTTATTAAATTGTTAGGTGAATGTACAGACTAGTTAACAAAGCCCCCCCCCCTCTCCATGTTAAAAACGGCTTTCTAAATAAGCTTCTGCAGTTTACGGACCGTGCTGAAATAACGTTATTATGTAGAAAGCAAGGCGAGTCATAAAACAGGCCTGGCAAACATGCGACTGGGGTCCATGACTGGGGGGATGGCATGTGAAGACCAAAATTACTACTGAAAAAAAATTACTGAGAAAAGTTTTAGTAGAAATTTCTTAGTAATCTCCAGTAATTAGCAACTATACATATTATTAGGAAGCAGCTTACAACAATTGATTCATTTCCATCAAATCAAATGTAAAACGTACAAAAATATAGAAGAACTAAATTCATAAAAAAATCATTTTATTCACATTGAATTAGACACATTTTTGATATTTAAAAAAATCATGAGTCAATTTGTTTATATTGACTACTTATATGCATAATTTTCCAAGTAGTTATCAGATATGTTTAACATTTCCATCTTTCTACATATTTTATTGGTTTTATGTTCTTGTTAATCTAAGTTGATTTCGTTATTAAGACTGTGTATATGTATTATCGTATCATAAAGAAATAAGCATTTTCTTCATCTTCTGTAAAAAAAATTCTATATGTAACAAACATCACAAATTTTGTAAAACTTATCAAAATTGTTTCTCCGAACATTATTTTGTTCATAAAGTATTTGATTTTGTGAAATGGTGAATTTGCTTTCTGATTGTATTATTTCATTATATTTTCTGTAATCAAGTAGTCAATATAAACAAATTAACTCATGATATTTGAAATATCAAAAATGTGTCTAATTCATGATGAATGAAGTGATTTTTTGTGAATTTAGTTTTTATATTTTTGTACTTTTTACATTTGATTTGATGGAAACAAGTCAATTATTGTAAGCTGCTTCCTAATAATATGTATAGTTGCTAATTACTGGACATTACTAAGAAATTTTTTACTAAAACTTTTCTCGCTAATTATTATTTAGTAGTAATTTTGGTCTCACATGTCCGCCACCAGTCTTGGACCCCAGTCGCATGTTTGCCAGGCCTGTATTATGGATCGCCTTGGTAAAAAGTCATTCTTAACATGGGGAGGGAAGATTTGTTAGCTATTCTGTACTTTCACCGAACAATTTAATAAATAAATAAATAAATTTGGGAAACTGAAACTCTCACCGGAAGTTATATTACCGATGAAGTTTAATATCAGGAACTAAATCTGACCGAACACCGTTTGCTGTTGACTTTGAGCCAGGTACACTTCTGGTTTACCGGACTTTACTTCAGATTTTTGTTTTTGATTAGTTGGCTACCAAGGCTAACATATCTGTCCACCCTACTATTCCATCATACCTAGAGAATGAAAGATGGATTCATACCTTTCCCAAGGATTCAAGGTGAGGCAGAATGCAAAATCCTCAATACGAATATTCCAAATAAGGAAAATCCAAATAAAACAACAAACAAACAAATGGAATGAAAATAAGTTAGTATTTTTTAAATTTAACTTTTTGAAGTAATCCTTGTGAAATATGGTTTCTTTAAAAACAGAAGCATCCATCAACAAAAGATATTGCGGCAAAGAAGACCCAAAAGTGGTGAAAAAGAATAAAAGATTTCCGTGTCATGGGACTATGAACTTTAGAATTCTTTAACAAAGAATTTAACGAAAATAATCTTAATGTTTAAGATTAAATATAAATTGTTCAACAGATGCTTGGCAATTAAGGTGTGCAAGTGTTGGGGTGGGATTAGAAGAAGGTGCATTTGAAAAATGATGGCGCCAAAATAGTTTTCTCACAAAAGGAAAATGGGAATAAGATTTCAAATCTTTGTTTTGGCTAAAAAAGCAGATTTATTCTTGTATTTGATTATAATTTGTTTGAAATAATTCTGCAACTTTCTTTTTCTATTTTAAATATCAGTACTCAGGCGACCCCAAATGAAATATGCTGGCGATTATTACAATCTCATGAACTCTTCACAATATTACTATCAAGTAGTGTTAGATGCAATATCGCATGGCCCAAACATAATACTACTAGTGAAAAATAAAATTAGCTTTTTTTCCTAAGAAAATAATGAATATCTTTCTTTTAGATAATAATAACTAAGCACTTGGAGATTCGTATTGGCAAAAGCCAGTATATTACAACGTGTTTGCTTCCTTGTGGGTTGCAGTACAGTTATCTTCAAATCCAGTGTCAACAGATTTTCATAAGTAATCAAATTTTGTCTATTCGATTCATCATTTCCAATCCTCTTACAGTATTCTTCATCATTCAACTGATAATCTATTCATATCATTAACCCTTATCCTCGAGTGGCTTTAAGCCTTCATAAATGGTGACTCATTAGTAAAAAACACAACTGTAGAATCTTAATTTTAAGATCAAAACTCTATTTTCTTTACTTGGAAATCTTATATGTCTTAGTATGGAATAAAGAAGCTTGACTTATTACATACTTCAAAGAGTTTCGCGACATACTTGAGAACAACATTTCCACTGTTAATGGCAACATACCAGTATCAATGCTTATCTAGTCGGCTCATCTCTGGTGGTTGTCATTTAGAACTTTCTTCAATAAAAACTTCTTTATATGATTTCTGTACATAGCTGGAGTCTGGTAGTCGTGAAACATGTCCAAACCATGCTATTCTCTTTTTCGAACAACGTTGTTTAATGTATCTTCTTGGATTGCCACCAACAGTGTGCTGCAGCTGCTGAATAACTTCAGGTGTTGTAATGCTATCAGGGTGTCTAGAATGTTTCTTAAATTTTTTATAATAGTGATATCTTTCCAGCTTTAGCTTAAAGTCTCCAGAGTTCAACCTGACCGGAGTTGTTCATACCAGTCGAGAATACATCCCCGACAAGCAGCCTGACAGAATCTGGGCCAGTTTTGAGTTGATGACCTTGCTTCTATCAGGCTGGTGTATTGTTCTGTTCTTGGAGGTCCAAACTCCCAAGCTTTACTTTCTTTCTTTAAGAAGGGGTTAGTTTATTGCTAATCGCCTGAAGCGCCCATGCCCAGAAATATTGATGGGGCTGCTCAGGCATCTTTTGTGGAACAGAATGCAAATGCCTCTCATGTTCTAGCTTTTCAATCCCGCATCTTATGACGTTGTGTCACATCTTCCAATAGTGGGAGAGATGGAAATACCAACTCTCTGCGAACTTTGTGAATGAAAAATCAAGTGACATCCAAAAATGGTTCTCTGTTTAAATTGTTATATTCAGCATTTATAGTCACGATAACTGTGTGTGCCTCTTCATTTATTGTTTAATTATAGCGGTTGCCATTGATAATTTTGATATATAGTAAATATCAAGTCAAATAATATTCCTGCTATAGTAAAAGTAATGTACGATCCAGGTTGTCCTCAATGCCCATTCATCAAAACAACATGACATAAATGCAGGTGTACCCCAGGGATCGATCCTTGAACCTTTATTTTCATAAACGACCTCCCTGATGACATTGTGTATGAGATTAGTATATTTGCTGACAACACCACGTTCTACTCTCATAATGTGGGTAAAACGGCTGTGCAAATATATGAGGCAATGGCTGAATCCTTAGAAAATGATCTCCAGGCTGTAGTAGAATGGGAACATAAATGGATGGTAACATTAAATGCTGCTAAGACAAAGCTTCTTTTCTTTAAACACCTCTTCAACCACCGATTGTCATGGCAAATAACACACTATCTGAGAGTCCAACGTTCAAACTCCTCGACCTAACATTCACAGGTAACATAAATTGAAATAAATACATAGAAGACATTGCCAAGGCAGCTGCAAAGAAAGTGGGCTCCCTTTACCGTGTTAGAAAACATCTCCCACCTGACAGTATCCTATATCTCTGCAAAGCCACCATTCGCCCATGCATGAAATATTGTTGCCACATCTGGGCTGATGCATAATTCACTAGTCTGTTCCTCTTAGACAAGGTCCAAAAAAGAATATCTAATCTAATAGGTCCCTCACTATCCACCAAGCTGCAGCCCTTGTACCATCGCTGCAATGTTGCATCCTTGTGCTTGTTTTATAAGTTCTTCAATGGAATGTGATCCAATGAACTTGCTGCTTTGGTGCCCCCTCGATGTAAATACACCTGACCAACCCGACAATCAGCCAAAACCCATCCATTCAATGTGGAGGTCCCCAGATGCCGAAGAGCCTTTTACTCCAATAGCTTTTTGCTTCAAACTGCCAGCCTTTGGAACTCTCTTCATGCTCCCTGTTTCCTGAACTGTACCGACCCGCAGAAGTTTGAGAATAATGTGAACAAGCATCTCACTGCACAGCTCCCAATTGAGGATGACCCCCTAACCTTACATGATAATTCTCAGTAGCCCCTTTATGTCTACATAGGCAACTTGCTTTGTTTAGAGTGAACTCAGTTAAAAAAAAAAATGTCCTCAAATATCTTATGCATCCTGTATATATAAGAATGCTATTTCCTTTGTGTTACATTATAAAGTTTTTATTTTATTTTCGATGAGCCCAACCATCTCTATAAGAGGCTCTGTCCGTTGGGCAGTCTGTCTATCACACTTATGTTTAAAATTGCATTTTTACATATACCCACTCATCTGCATAAGAAATTATGTCTGTCCATTAATCTGTCACACATAAATTTGAAATGGCGTTTTTATTGGAAAACACATAAATTGGATGAACGTATCCAAAATGAAAATCATTTGTAAAAATTTTTATTTTTTTTACTAATGAGTCACCACTTACCAAGGCTAAAAGCCACTCAAGTCTAAGGGTTAATGAATAGATTGACAGTTGAATGATAAAAGAATATTATGAGAGGATTTAAAATGATGAATGGAATGAATAAAAATTAACAACTTATGGAGACGGTTTATGACAAATATTTGGCGGCATTGGATGTGAAGACGGCTATGTTGTAGCTTAAAGAGAAGCAATCTTGTGGCAACGTGTTTCACAGATGCAATTTTTTTGGAAATAAACTGCATTTATGAAAATTACATTTGATGTTAAGTACACGGATGAAGAAAAGAAAAGTTCTTAGCAGTTGTGGTAATAAGACGATATTTTGTTTTACCTTTTTGATTCTGTTGTTGGCATTAGTTTGCCTGCATTTTCTTAGAATCATGTAATCACGGGTTACAACGAAAGAGTTGGTAACATCCTCAGTGAATGTGGTTCTGTAGAACAGATAGGGTTCAAACGCAGCATACCTGGTACCTGTAACTGGTATGGTATTCACCCTGGGTGGGTTGAACCGGCTTTCTCCGAAGGAGGAAGTTTCTAGGGAATATCAAATCCACAAGTGATCCCCAGTCGCATGTATATCCCGGTTAGGAGAGATGACGACATTAGGTTTTTGATGTTCTTGCATGGTGGTGTCGACGTCCTCCTACTTATAGTGCCTGGTATTTCTAAATGGTAACCCATCTGGTACTAACCAGGCTCAACGTCGCTTAACTTCGGTGATCTAATGAGAACCAGTGTCTCAACATGATTATGTAGCATACCTTGTTGTCAGTCAGCACTGGTATACACTCTACCAATGCCATTTGGTGACTCATTTTTTCACCTCATATTTCTCAGATCATTATAATCTTTAACATAATAATATATATTATAAAATTGAAATAGAAGCCTTTATCAATGCAAGATTAATCTTTTTTTTTTTTTTTTTTTTTTTACTTTAATCCTATTAATGTCGAAATAAAATTGCATCATCAGAGTTGACCAGTATTCTGTTATTTTTTTTTTTTTCATCAAAAAAAACAAAAATAAACAAACTTTTTTTTCTGTTGTTTCTTTGATAAATGTCCTTGGTGTGATGTATCCACGCCAATGTCGTTGGCGGTTATTAATTCAAATTCTGGTTGTAGAACGAAGAAAGCATTGGCATGCTAGAAGTTTAATAAAATGGGTCGTTCATTTAAAGCATTGCTGGGTCAGTATTATAAAATTGAAAATAGAAGCCTTTATCAACACAAGATTAATCATTTTTATTTATTTTTTACTTTAATCATATTAAATAATAATATAGGTTGTCTCTGTTTCAATGTCTAAATAGCTATCTATTTACATGTAACACTAATGTGATAATAAAGTTAGGTATGTGTATACGTTTAGAAGTCACTCCTAAACTAATGAACCGATCATTATGAATTTTGGAATATATATTTTATGCAACTCAGTGAGTAACATGGGCATATTATTTTTGTAAACTTTACCATTTAAATGATGTGCCCCCCCCACCCGAAAAAATATGTCTACATGCTTATAACATCTGGAACAATAAGATGCTGACCACCAATACCAAGATGAAGGTGTTCCGGCCCTACTTGCTCAGCACGCTGCTCTATAGCAGTGAACTATGAGCCCTCTACTCTCACCAAATAAACAGACTCAACACCTTCCTTCCACCAGCACAATCACTGCAGAATCCTAGGAATAACCTGGCAGGACCACGTCTCAAACAAGAGAGTCCTTGATCAGGTGGGCATTCCAAGCATGTTCGCTCTGCTCACTCAACAGCGA
The DNA here is from genome assembly GCA_963556195.1 of Sepiola atlantica. Lineage (NCBI taxonomy): Eukaryota > Metazoa > Mollusca > Cephalopoda > Sepiida > Sepiolidae > Sepiola > Sepiola atlantica. Next base: position 75,018,407 of record OY744521.1, read on the forward strand.
CTCCGGTTGCTTGGCTTGGCCTGTCCATGCCAGGCGAATGAATGATGGGAGGATACCCAAAGAATATTCTATACGTCGCGCTCACAACCGGCGATAGACTTGTCCTACACAACAAGGATGTCTGCAAGTGAGAAATGAGGGCAGGTTGCGTCGACCCAACAGGCTGGGAGTCTGTGGTTGAAGACCGCAGCTGCTGGAGAAGTGCTGTGATGGTATGCTCCAAGAGTGAGGAGATGAGAGACCAGCTATGAAGGAAGAGGGGAGAGCACAGGCGGCAGAGGGGTGCAACGGAGCTCTTGCAACTAGACACCACCTACATTTGTGGCAACTGACGATCTAGGATAGGCTTGCACAGTCACAGCAGATGCTGCAATTCAGCAACCAACTAATCTGATGCGCAGAACTCCATTGTCTCCTGAGACAGACAGATACCAACTATAATTTTTATCTATAAGATTCACTCCTAAACTAATTAACTGATCATTATGAATTATGGAATATATATTCTAGGCAACATGGTAAGAAACGTGGAACATTTTTTGTTTTATAAATATTACAAATTAAAGGGTTTAGGGAGTCTATCTCTCAAACTCCCCCAAGCCCCCCCCCCCCCTAAAAAACTTTAAAATTAAGCAAGATAAAAAGATTTAATAGAGTAAAAGAAATGGTCTACATCAAATTTTTTATTATATTATGCTATAAAGTTTGAACTGGGCTAGTGCATACATGCATGAGCATCAATAATATGTATATGCATGGAAAACTCCTAAACTAATAAACTTATCACAATGAATTATGGGATATGTATTCTAGGGAACATGGTGAGTAATGTGGGCACATTATTTTTCTATTTATCTTTTTTTCTAAAATTGACTATTTAGATATTGTGACTCTCTTATCACATACTAAATCCCAATCATCTAATAAAAAAACTATATGTATATTCTTCTAGTTCAGTAAATATTCAAGTGAACACATGTACCAGCAGTAGCTGACTAAAGTATTAGTACTGTTTGTAATGTAAAGAAGATAACTGCTTTTCTTAAAGGTATTTAATTATAAAAAGCTGAAGGTAAGTTGAGAAGCAATGAAAACGTATGATGTTTTGACAAGCACACTAATAATAATACTACATTAATAATACTACTACTACACTAACAATAATACTATTACACTAATAATACTACTACTACACTAATAATACTACTACTACACTAATAATACTACTACTATACTTATAATACTAATACTACACCAATAATAATACTATTACACTAATAATACTACACTAATAACACACTAATGATGATACTATTACACTAATAATACTACTACTACACTAATAACACACTAATAATAATACTATTACACTAATAATACTACACTAATAACACACTAATGATGATACTACTACACTAATAATACTACTACTACACTAATAATACTAATAATGGTCATTAGAAGAAGGAAGAAAGAAAATAGAAAAATAATAAGAATCTATGACCTAGAACAGTTTCCAAACAACAATGACATGACATTTTTTGACCCTACCATAAATCAGTGTCTCTCTCAGGTGGGTGTATTCTAACAGGCCTCAATAACCCTAACTTTAGTTCCTGGTTCCACCTTCGAGGAATTTATAATGTATTTTCTGTCAAAAGTTTTCAATAGCTTTCATGTAAATTGACATTTTCTTAAGGAGGTTAAAATTGGAAAAAAAAAGAAAACCAACAAAAGAAAACGATAAAGAGTAAAAGTTGATGAGAAATACTATGAGAAATAAAAGAGGCCTGAACATATTTATTCATGTAGGGTTTATATATGTTAAGGGTAATTTTGAAGCTGACAGAAATTAATTTAAGAATTTCTTCTTTATGTGCTGACAAGTCTTGTCCGGTTCTCCGTTTCTTTATGATTAGAGATAAACAAACAAAACTTATTGTTGGTCAATTACAACACCCTTTTCTTTAGCAAATTAAAGAGTAAAGGAAGTAAATTATATGTTATACAGAAAACAAATTGGGTATATATATATATATATATATATATATATATATATATATATATATATATATATATATATATATATATATAATGAACCTATTATATAGATATATTGGAATATACTGTGTTAGAAAGGGGAGACAACTGCGAACAGGCAAAATAGATTGCTATCGACATACTGGAATATATAGATAGATATGAACATTGGGATAGATAAATCTGAACACGCTGGAATAGATAGATAGATAGATATGAACTGACTGGTGTGTATCTCTCTCTCTCTCTCTCTCTCTCTCTCTCTATATATATATATATATATATATATATATATATATTATTAACGATTTAAATTTTCAAATCGTATTCTAAATAAAGAGTATAGATAAAAGGTATTAAAAAAGGTATTAAAGTTGTTTACCACTGTTTCCCGACACTGTTTATTTTCAGTCATGCAACATAAGATTTTTCCAAACAATGTCTCTCATTAAAATAGTATTTCTCGAGCATCTTTCGGAAATCCAGCAAGATGAATGACGGAAAGTAGAAATTTCTGACCGTCGAACTTATCTTTTGTGTCTTTTTTGACAAGGGGAGGCGTCTCCCGAAATATCAAATGATTTCCAATCATCCAGATACTATACACCGTTAATACCATATTTGCTGTTTATTATTAAGAAAAATAAATAGATAATTATAAGATCTAACCTTAGTTGTTTATTTTTGTTCTTTCAAGCTTCTCATCAATCCGGCTCTCTGCATTGCCTTTAGCCTTCTTAATACATTTATTACAATGCCCAGCAGTGCTTCCTGAAAACTACCATTCTCTATATAGAGAAACAGTGTTAATTTTCGGAGTGTGATTATAATTTTGAAAATATTAATTACGTTATAAATTTTGTAATCTACTAAATTATAATATGAAAGCTCTGTTTGATATAGCATGTAGAGCTGCTTTTTATCTGCAGTATTTAATATTTCCTGAGGATTCATAAGATGCCATTTATTAATAAATAAATTTTGTATTATGTAATCTCCTGGGAATATCGCAATCATTTGGATTCTTTAACTAAAACTTTTCCTGGATAAAATGTGTATATATATATATATATATATATATATATATATATATATATATATTTCAGAGATGAAAGATGAGAATAAAACATTGTAAAGATACAATATTTATTAGAACATCAGAAGTTCAAAGCAAGGAGTCTCATATGCTGAATCCATGGATGAAAAGAGTTTATCTTTGAAAATCCATGGATTAAGGATATGAAGCTCCTTGCTTTGAACTTTTGATGTTCTAATAAATATTGTATCTTTCCAATTCTTTATGCTCATTTTTCATCTCTAAAATTGATTGCTCTATTCAATATATCGAGCTTTATATTATCACAATATATTATTATTGAACGATAATTCAATTATCTTTAATTTAATTCAAAATTTAAATATATATATATGATGGACTCTCTCGTCGATTTCGACGTATGAGTGCCCGCGCATGTAATTGTAATTGCAAAGGTTGCACAATCCCCAACAACACCTCTCCTGAGTCGACACTGCTTGGTTCCAATGGTAAGTAATTCAAGACGACTAGAAGCAATGCAGAGATAAGCAGAGAGCACATACAGCACCTGGTATTCTCAAATGGTCACACATTTAGTACTGGCCAGGCTCGACGTCGCTTAACTTTGGTGATCTAACGGGAACCGGTGTGTCAACGTAATTGTGCCGTGTATGTATATATATATATATATATATATATATATATATATATATATATAAATAAAGAAGAGAAAGACAGAGATCTTAAGAAGAAATGAAAATTCAGGGAATCTTGCTTAATTGGGGTCTAATGACTATGGATCAAATTTAATGCAAATCTGAAATATTTTAATTTTAAAATAGAAGGGTGTTCTCCTAAAACTCTTTATAATACTAAAAAAAATTAAAATTAGGGAAATATTTATTAATCGATTTTTTTAGATAACTTATATTCTTATTGATAATATGGAAATTTTCCTTATATTGATACACTAATCAAAGTATATAAAAACGTGTAATTATTTTATAACATTTGATGAATAGGAATATGTTTCTCTTGCAAAAAAAATGAAAGTCAGTTTATTCTTTCTTGCTAAGTCTGTGTCTGAAGACAAAGAAGCTGGAATGACTTGAAAGAAGACATCTAAGATGAAGGCAAAATCTGGGTGCAAATCATTGAACCAGAACATGCCATTAGGGGCTTCTGTCTACACAATATGGTCACAGCAGGGTCAACAAAGATTTAATTATGATTGATAGGAACCCATCCACTCCTCAAAAAAACAAAGAAGAGAAAATCTACTGACATGGAAGAAAATAACAACAATGTAGCCCCAAAACAAGGGGAGGATTCTCTCAAGAAATAAAAGACAATTCCAGGGTAGTTGAAATTCCATTTCAGGCTATTCTGTTCCAAACGATGGAACAATTAATGCCAGGTCTTTGACTCTAGAGGCTTTCCTGCCATTCCATCCCCAAAAAACATCAACTTTGCTGACACCTTCCTTTCTTTTTTCTTTATTTTTGTCTTTTTTTCTGTTGACCCCATCCCAACCTCATCCACATACCCTTCCACTCTACATCCATCCACCCAGCTCCTTTAACAGGGGTGGCAGAATTTCCTTACTTCCTTAATCCATAGGGAGAGTACATTTGCCAGAATTCTGGAGGTTTGTTTCAAAAGCAGCCCATGCTACCCACTCTCTTCTCTTTGTCCTGCCTACCCACAGACACACATGTGTCCAGTAGATAAAAGAAAGATTCCCTACCTTGTTTATTCTTGTAAGAAGATCTAAAAAAGTGTCAAAGCCCTTCGCCCCCTTTTTTCTTTTGTGGAAAGTTCTATTCTTGTTACTTTTTTATTAACACACACACACACACACACACACACATATATATATATATATATATATATATAAGTACTGTGTGGTAGGGCAGGAAAAATCCAGCAGAGTGCTCGATTAATTAAGAAATCCGAGATTTTGAAGGATTAAGAGCGTAAATACTTATTTATAAAATACAGAAATTCAATGTAACATCAGTACCGTCGGTTTCAAAGCGGGAGGTTGATCCCGATTAGGTTGATCCCGATTATCGTCAGCTGATAAACATATTCAGGAATCCTGAATATGTTTATCAGCTGACGATAATCGGGATCAACCTCCCGCTTTGAAACCGACGGTACTGATGTTACATTGAATTTCTGTATTTTATAAATAAATATATATATATATATATATATGTATAATGAAATGTTCACATCTTATGAAGCATAGGGTTAGTATGTATGAATATTTATAATAAAAATTGAAACCAAACAATGATGCAATTTTAAAATGAATAAAATCATTCATTATATTTTTTAATATTTGATTTATTTTAAAATTGCATCATTGTTTGGTTTCAATTTACACACACATATATATATATATATATATATATATATATATATATATATATATATATATATATATATATAAATACTGAAAATTGATACATAAAAAATTATATCTCCTTATAAAATTTTATGTGAATACATGAAATAGTAATATATATATATTCAAAAGAATTCTGTAGTTTATAAATTCATGTGTCAGTGTGGAGCTGACTACGTTGGCAAGACATCCCAAAGATTAGAATTTAGAATATCCCAACACATACCACGTGATAGTCTCTACACAAGGTTTCGAGGGGAATTTTCAGGCACAGGAATCAGCCATCGGTAATCACCTCGTTAGTACAAATAGTTGTTCTGACAACTATTACGATGGGTGGTTTTCTGTTTTACACAGTGCCAGGTCGAACTATCATCTCAATATTATTGAGGCGTTAGTTATTAACACCTCTCGACCTAGCCTGTGTAGACAAAAGATTTTGAAGCATCAGTTGAAGATCTTTAATGATTCAAATCCACCATAACGTTGAGAGATTTACCCTTTTTTTTTCCTCTCAATCGTTTCCTCTAACTGAAATAAGTTTTTCCCCTCATATCTCATTCGACTTTTAGTTTTTAATTTACCATTCTGACGTTTCCTCTCAGAGGGTCAGACGATAAGGCCTTAAGGTAATTTTAACAATTTTCCTTTTTTTTCCACTCGTCTGTTTCATTGATTAAAATAATGCTTCCTCTAAAATTGATCCTACGATTCTGTTGTACACGAAATTTACTTACACACACACACACACACACACATATATATATATATATATATATATATATATATATATATATATATATATATTTTAAAAAATGGATACATAAAAATTATATCTCCTTATAAAATTTTATGTGGATACATTAAATAGTAATATATATATAAATATATATATATATAAATAAATATATATATATATATATATATATATATATATATATATATATATATATATATATATATATATATATATATATACACTAGCAGGGCTGCCTTGCGTTGCCGGACTCCTAATTTCCGAAAATTACACAAAAGCAAAAAAAAGTTAGAAGTTAACAATTTGTTTACTTTTGTAATTTGAAATGTTTCAGTTCATTTGGGAACAAAATCAGAGTAAATAATTATGCTCCAGGTCAGGTTCGAACTCAAAATCTCTGTGTCTAAGTATTGTGTACTAATCGATTGACCCATGGCACAAGTACCAAATCGTGACACTATTAAATATATGAATCAGACTCTTTTTTCCCTTCTGTACTCTCTCTCTCCCCCCTCTATCTCTCTCTCTCTCTCTCTCGCTCTCTCTCTCTCTCTCTCGCTCTCTCTCTCTCTCTCTCTCTCTCTCTCTTTAGAGTCGAATGTCAGTCAGACAAATTCAACAAAAGAAAGGACAGAAAGAAAGGGAAAAAAACAAATCAAGATTTCCTTTCCATCTTTTTCACCGGTAAATATTGAAAAAGCGTCCGTTATTAAATTAGTACCTGATGGATATTTCCCTTCTTTGTTACTACATGTTAAATTGCAAAGTAATTTTAGAAAAACAACCCAAATAATCCTACAGAATTACTTCTTTTGAAATTTGAATTTAGGGCACTGAAAACGTACACAATACATTTTTAAAATTCTTTTAAAGCTTGAAAAAAATTATAATTTTTTTTGTTATTATAACGAAAACATTTTTTTTTTTTTAAATAAAAAAAAAATGCAGGAGAAATAAGTTGCTAAACCTCCTGGAAAACTTGTTTTTTTCTGAATAAACGCAGTTAATTATTTTTAAATTAATGAATTTACTAAACATTATTTCTGAAAATCGATGAATTCTTGAAAATTAACATTGAACACTCTAAAAAAACTTTTAATAAATATCATTTCATTGGTTTTAAAAAATTAATTTTACTATTGTCATTGTGAACTTTTAAAAAATTATTATGAGAGAGAGAAAAAGAGTATAATTTTATCCTATATCGCAAAAAATACGCAAAAATCGAACAAATAAATCGAAATCGAAATCGAATTAAACAAATCGAAAAATCGAAAAAATACGCAAAACATTATCGCAAAAAATACATTCTAAAATATATTTTAGTTCTGGGATTGAGTTATGTTAAAAAAAATTCTGTTTTACTTATTCTAATTAGCCGTAATTTGTAATTAACTGAACAAGTCACCCAGAGCTCGCTTAGCTATCTATGCATTTCTCTCGCACCTATCGCTGTGTTGATTTAACCACTCGCTAATATTTCTTAATGTATCTGGCAGTCTCTAGAGTAAGAATGACTTTCTCTTTGTCAACATTGTCATCTAATTTACATGTGTGTCTGCACACACCACAAACATGTATGTAAATTGAATGGCAAAATAATAAGTCTCTTTACTTCTATATTATTATTATGGGTAATATAGAAATAAAAAGACTTTATTTTTAGTTATGCGAGAAAAATGTTGTAACAGATATGTCATAGTTTATGAATTTTCAAATGAAATCAAAGTAGAATTAATAGTAGTTGTGACCCAACGGGTCATAGGTCGTCTAGTATAATATATATATATATATATATATTCTCTATCTCTATCAATCTACTATCAAACCATGTATGGTTTATTGTTGTCATATTTGGGCTGGTGAATCTCTGTCCAATTTGAGGGTTCTTCATTAGGTGCAGAAACGTATTTGCAATTTTATTGGTCCTACCCTTTCTTCTTCTCTGCAGCCTCTCTCACAGATGTGATTTTGCTAGTCTTAGTCTTTTCGATAAATACTATTATAGCTTGTGTTCTTCAGAGTTATGTGATCTATTCCCTGCTTTCTTTGTTGGAGCTCGTTTGACTCGTTGGTCTATTGATCTACATCAATTCGTTGTTTTGATACCTCATTGTAATACAGCTTCCTATTCCAGTAGCTTCTTTCCAAGAACTGCATGCTTGTGGAACTCTCTTCCTGCTGACCGTTTTCCTCCTATCTATAGCCTTGGGTTTTTCAAGACTAAAGCCAATAGGCATCTGTCTTTGTTATAATCATATTTCGTTCTTGTTAGCTCCTTACATCAAGTGGCTTCATGCTTTGTCGGGAACGATTACCATATATATATATATATATATATATATATATATATATATATATATATATATATATAATATATTATTATACTAGAAAGACTATTCGGCGTTGTAAGTAATTTATTTTTATCAATAAGAATTGATTCACTACAGTTGTCACACACGAGGTAAAACTTAGCACAAAAAATAAATATGTTAGTTGAATATCACTTAAAGAAGAAATATGTGAGTAAAGTTTTACAAAAATAAGAAAAGGATATGTGAAATTAGTTGTACTTCAAAAAATAAACTAATCCTCTCTCTCTTTCTCTCTCGAATCTGTAAATAAAACATCTGTCCGCCCATAGATTAATTCCTATTTTAGTTACAAAAATATTAACACTTAAATGCTTTCTTTTTATATTGGTTTGAAAGAAAATTTATCATCGATTACCTATTTAGCGGGTGTGCTGATGCAAAATCATACCTTCTCACACTTGCCAACAGACTCATTGCAGATGTGAAACAAGTTGCAGTTTGACACATTTTGGTTGATGATTATATTAAATAGGCATTTTGTTGGAATGTATCATATTTGAAACAAAAAGCATTTAAGGATTAAGAACAAAGAAATAAGTCTTGTGTCTAGTAAAAGTGAAAGAAATGTTTTCCTTTATTTTATTATTAGTTATTAAGATTAAGCCTCCTCATCTTTGCTCATAAAAATTAAATTTGTATACATGATTATTTTTTTCTTTCTTGATTATTAATAGTTATTATTAAGGTTAAGCCTCTCTTCTTTGTTCATAAAAATAAATTTGCATACATGTTCTTGACGGGAGTTGGACACACATACGTTAACTTACCAATACTAAAATATTACAAAACTCTAATTATAAAATCAAGACTTTGAATGTTAGAAGTAGTCTCTATAGATTATACACACCAATTTAAATAAAATTAATTACTGCTGCATGTTAAGCTCACTCAAATGTGTAATTTAAAAATATAAAATAAATAAATATGTATATATATATATATATATATACAGGGTTATTCATAAGTCACTTAGCTATTTATTCTTGAAATTCTAAAGTTAAAAAATACGGTAATACAAAACAGAAAATTTATTCAACAAATTCATTTATGGGAGTTTAAAATTACAGCAAATTTTCAAAATTTCCGCCTTCGTTCTGCATGCATAGCTCCATTCTTTTTTGAAAGGAATTTACGACTCTTTGTAGCATATTTGATTGATTAATTTTAACAAACTCGGCAGTGATTTTTGATTGAGGGCGTCATTGCCTTTCAACAACTGTGGGAGATTCATCAAATTTGGCCATATGAATAACAATAAGAATAACTCATGTCTAGATATCCTTTGGTAGATCCTTTCACTAGTCCGAATCAGGATCTTAGTTTCGGAGGGGAATTGGCTGATGAATTTGCCATAATTCCCGCCAAAACCTTCTCTAATACTAACACATGGTCTGTACCTGATTAACCTCATTCCCCTGAAGATGGACCCGGATGAGTCTGAAAGTACTTGGGAGACGAATCTAAACTATGGCAAATTCATCAGCCAATTCCCCTCCGAAACTAAGATCCTGATTCGGACTATTGAAAGGATCTACTAAAGGATATCTAGACATGAGTTGTCTCTTATATTCAACAATATATATATATATATATATATATATATATATATATATATATATATATATTACTAATAGAGATTTGGTATCTGTCTCTCTGAAGCCAAAACTATACTATTACTTCTATTAATATACTATTTTACTATCTTTTAATGCAGTTAACTATACTATTTAAATATATACTATACCGTTTACTACACTATTTAAATATAATATCTAATTTTCATACAACATAATCACGTTGACACACCGGTTCTCGTTAGATCAACGAAGTTAAGCAAGGTTAAGCCTGGTCAGTACCAGATGAGGACCATTTGGGAATACCAGGCGCTGTATGTAGGAGGACGTCGACACCTCCCTTCAAGAATTAACGTCGTCATCTCTCCTAACCGGGATTTACATGCGACTGGACACCGTTTGTGAATTAAATACTCCGATAAAACTTCCTCCTTCGGAAGAAGCCGGTTCAACCGCCCAGTGTGAATGCTGTACCGGGTAGGTAGTTACTATACTATTTCCGACTAATGTACTATCTTTCAATGCTCAATTCATTAGGGAGTATTGATTTACTCCTCTCTAGGAGTTAGGCACAAGGCCAGTTTTTATCTTACTCCCACAAGTAAGATGTGACCCAAGGTCGGGTTGGGAAAGTGGGGTTTAAAAATTGCCTGGGCAGCCCCGTCGGCATTCCCTGGTAGAGGCGCCTCAGGCAGTAAGCAATAAACTTACTCCTCCCCAAAGAGGGGAGGCGAAGCCTGGGAGGGTGGACCTCCTAGAACTGCACAGGACAGACCCATAGACCGGCATAAATCAAGCACCGAAGGCCAAGACAATACCAGTCTATAGGGTGCAGTATCCATCAAAACAGATACTACACTTTGATCTTAGCCAAAAGGGCAAGAAGGGAGTAGTGTAGTATATTTTCTGTTGTCATGAAGGCTCCCCCCCCCCTCCTCCCCCGGCACTACCTTCTCTCCAAAGGAAGTGGGTAGTGTAGTCTCTTTGCTGGCATTATTTCCTCCTTTGGGAGGGTAGTGTAGTAGCTATGTTCACAAGAAACTATCCTCCCAGGATTTATCCCTTCTTTTTGGGGAGGTAATGTAGTTATGTTCGTTCGTCATGATACCATTTTTCCAGGCATTACCTCCTTCTTTGAGGGTGGGGTAGTGTAGTATATGTTTGTTCATTCGTTGTATAACATTGACAGCAAGAACTCATCTTTCTGTCACTACTGAAAATAAGGAGGATGGTATCATTATACCATCCTCCTAGGCTAACAAAAATATGTGAGCCGAGGGAACATATATTTGCTATAATAATAGTGATTATAATAACAAATAGAAATATGAATAAATTAATAAAAAGTAAATAAATGAATAAATAAAAATGAATGAAGTAAAAAAAATACAATAAAATAGAAAAAAAATAGATGAAGTGTATTGCTTCAACGGTAACCATTCAAGTCAGTAACTATAAGTGATTTTATCAACTCATTTTTTTTACATCTCAACATAACATACAGCATAATCACGTTGATACATAGGTTCACATTGGATCACCGAAGTTAAGCAACATTGAGCCTGGTCAGTACTAAATGGGTGACCATTTGTGAATACTAGATGCTGTATATGCTCTCCACTTATCTCTTAGTCTTCTCTATACCACTGGAATCAAGCAGTGCTAGGGTGCGGTTGGTGACTGCGCAACTCTTGCTTCACAATTACACGCAGACACCCTTACAGGAGGTATCCATTGTCTCTCAGGATTTAACGGAACAGAGAGCTTTCTCATCTCAATTGGCATGCATATTTGACATGAATAAATTATTTAGACTTTCAAATTGTGCAGGGCTGCTCTCATGACACCCCCTATACCCTGATGATGACTTATATCAATCGAAAGGTTGGATACTAATAGATTAACATATGAATTTTTGTTGATGCTTTTTTTTTTTACTAATGAGTCACTCACTACTAATCAAGTAGAAAAGCCACTCGAGGATAAGGGTTAATGAGATGAATAGATTGCCAGTTCAATGATGAATAATATTATGAGAGGATTGAAAATAATGAATGAAATGAACAAAGTTTGATTACTAATGGACGCTTCCTTTATTCTTTATCTCAAGAAGTGAGAAAAATAGTTAGATCGCTCAAAAAATTGATAATAACAGACAACCATTATCAGTTATCATTCTTTTCAGACACTATATATACACACACACACATATATATATATATATATAATGTCATTTTTAAATTTTTTTATGGAAATCGCTACAGACAAGGCATGATGTAAAGAGCTGAAAAAAAATACTACTTCAAGGTCAAAAAAACTAGCCAACGATAAGTGTTAGATGGATAGATTTCCGCCCAGAAAACAGCAATTCTTCCCCCTTTGTCAGAGACATCGTTGATGGAATGTGAGGACTAAAGGACGAAATAAGAGAAGCAAGAGTTAGGAGGCTGCCGAAAGTAAATGGAAAGTTCACTTTATCTGCTTATTTAGTTTTGTGATACTTTGAATGGAAAGCACTCTATCTAAATACTAATTAAGAATAGTTTTTCCTCACCAATGTGATGCCCCCAAATGGGGAGCGACATATGTATGAATTTTCTATATATATATATATATATATATATATATATATATATATATCAAAGACACATGATGGTATGTATGTGATCGGCATGAACAAGCTTTACTTAAAGAGTGTACTTTGTTTCATCTCCCTTTTTTATTTGTGAAAAGAGGAAGAAGGGGGCAAAAGGGGAGTAGGTTAATACCCAGAAGTCTTTTCTTAACAGATGGAACAAACGAACTTAATTTCCTGCCCTGAAGAATATTGTTCTACTGAGCCAACTAAATAAACTAAAAGACAACACTCCTCCCCCCCCCCCAAGAAAAAGAAAAAAAAACTATTTTGAGGGAGCCCCCTTTTCTTTTGTGACCTCTGACCTGGCTCTGTAAACAGAAATTTACAGTGTCCTTTAAAGTAATGCATACTACAATAGAATTAAAAGTAACTATTTCCTTTATTTTTATATGCCCCCCCCATTCTATCTCTCCCCCTTTTTTTCCTCTTTTTTTTCTTTATTTGATCTCTCCACCTCAACTGTTTTTTTAGAGGGTTTTTTCCCCTTCTCGCATGGGAAAGTCTAGGAGAAGGTCACTGCCCTAAAGCTGTTAAAAGTCTTCTGGATTTCTTGACAATACATGTGGTAGCCGAGGGATTGGTATCTCAAAAGATATTTAGAACAATCTGAAGTACCCTATTTATGCAGGGTAACAGACTACAAAAGTGTTCCCAGAAACGGCATCCATTACATCTCTTTATAGGACTTTTCTTTTTAAGTGCAGGTGATGCAGTACTTATCGATGCAGATTGTGGGCTCTCCTAGTTTGCTGTATTCAATTCTATCTGTTCTAGCCCCATAGATAATTAACATTTGTTTATTTGGTGTTCTGTCATCTACCGGGGGTTGTTTACATTCGAATATATGATCTAACCCTAACCAACTAACTAAGCCTAACCCTAACCCATTATCATGGTTAAGTTTAGTTAGTTAATGTTAATTGGTAGATCACATATTGGAATCTAAACAACCTTGTAGATCACATATAGCAATCACACCATTTTTTTAATATGGTATCCTTTAAAAAGCAGTGTTTACTCTAATAAAATATACTGTCGGATTTGAAAATTCAAAAAAAGCCTTATACCAAGATCAAACACAGCTTTCTATTAGTAAAACCCACAAAGACTCTGATAATGGTATTAATTTTGTATTGGGAGAGATTTACAATACTATTGTGTGGTCTGTGTTCTGCACAGGACATCGGTAAACAGCAAAGACAGTGTTTTTCTTTTTATTTCATTTTATAACTTGAAAATTGAAAAATTATAGAAATTCAAAAATAAGGATAAAAATGGTAATATGAAGTTCAGGGGTGGAAGCAAGAGTACACATGGGTCCTCATTCATTATCTGGCAATGCAAGTCTTCTGGATTTCTTGACAATACATGTGGTAGCTGAGGTATTGGTATCTCAAAGGATATTTCGGACAAACTGAAGTACTTTATTTATGCAGGGTAACAGACTACAGAAGGGTTCCCAGAAACGGTATCCATTACATCTCTTTATAGGACTTTTACGTGCAGGTGATGCAGTGCTTATCAATGCAGAGTGTCGGCTCTCTGGGTTGGCTGTATCTCAGTTCAGTCGGAGGGAGGGTAAGGTATGCAATTGAATCACTGTCACAAAATATCTTGGGAAGGTATGAATCCATTTTCCATCACTCAAGTGCTCAAGTTTTGCTAGGGCAACTAGTCTAGGAAAGGATAACTCTGAAATAACACTTTTTCTTTAATATTGGCAAACACGGATGAGAAAACTATTGAAAGACCGTGAATGTTCAATCATGGTTTGTGCTATTGTCCGGTTTGATTTCTGTTATTCTTTATTAGAACTTTACTAAACAAATTATAAACAGTTATTATTAATAGCTAAAGCAGCATTTCTTAACCCTTAATCCCCATAACCTTAAGATTCAGTAATAACAAGGGAGATAAGCTAATGCACTAGAAGACGTTTTATTCAATTTCTATGTACGTAATTATTACTAGTGAGAGACGTCCTAAGGTGGAATACACATCATGGACGACGGCACCGGGAGGGGGGGGGGGCTACATCCCCCCACTTTTTGACTTGGACCCCCCACTTTACGGTCATCAATAATGAAGTTATATATGCATGTGTTTAACCGCCCCCCCCACTTTTTAGGAGAGCCCCCCCCCCCCCACTTTTATAACTGTGTCGCCGGTCCTGCACATATCAAATCAGTTGCTAAGGTTGGTGGAGAATTGTGGATCATTCTACGGCTCAAGAAAGTACCCGACTTCTGATTCAGTCCTTTACCTATATAAGAGTCAGATACGTCCTAAGATGGAGTACTGCTGCCACATCTTGGGAGCCGCCGCACAGATCACTCTTTCGTGCTTTGACAGAGTACAAAATCAACTCAACAATCCGGTGGAAGATGGTCTCTTCAGTTCTCTACAGTCTCTTTCCCACATACGACGTAAATTCACTAGACCAACTCGACAATCAACTAAATCCCATCCATTCACTGTGGAGGTCCCCAGATGCCGGAGAGCTTTCTACTCAAATAGCTTCTTTCCTCGTTATGCCGGCCTCTGGAACTCCCTCCCTGCCCCCTGTTTCTCCGACAGTACAGACATGCAGAAATTTAAAATTAATGTAAACAGACATCTCGCTGCGCAGATCCCCGTTTAGGCTGCCCCCCCCCCAACCTTCTCCCCTTTTCTTTCTTCTCAGTATCCCGTTACGTCTACAGTGGCGACCTGCCTTGTTTGGGGTGAACTACGTTAAAAAAAAAAATAAATAAAATAAGAGACTTTGCTAGTCTCTCTCTACTCTATCGTTATTTCCATAGAAGGTGCTCGACTGAGCTCTAATCTTTCGTTCCTTCTCGTAAGACATTCACAGCAAGAACTCGTCTTTTTACCACAACTGAAAAAGATTTTACTTTCTCCCTCCATGTGCTTAGCGTCAGGTGGAATTCTGTTGGACACAGCTTCTTTGCAAGGGTTTCCCCACTTATGGAACATATTACCATGGGACTGCTTTCCTCCTTATTATAACTGGGTCATCTACAAATCAATGTCAACAAAATTTTGTCAGAAATTGTCTCATATGTAACAAACCACAGTTCACACCTTTGATCAATAGTAGTACTTCTATAGTGTTCCTCATCTTTCGGCTGACAACCATTCCGTCTCATTAACCCTTATCCTCGAGTGCTCTTGGCCTTAATAAGTAATGACCGAATAGTAAAAATATATATATATTCTTGGTTATTGTAATATAAACGTCATCATATTTAACCTAATAAGTTATTAAAACTATTACAATCATTGAGAATATATTTAGTGGTGTCTGTACGGCAATCTCCAGAAGACTGTCACTTAGAACTGATTATACTTAGCACTTATATCCGTTGCGCCACGGATCCATGAAGGCTACAATCTTCAGTGCAGGTGATACTAAGAATATAATTAAAAATTACTTAATACTTTTACCTGGTCATGGCTGGCGGAATGAGATCAATCTACCCACGTGGATTAAATCTGTACAGCTTCTCAGGTTCGATATAAAGATTCTTGAGTTCGACGAGACATACTTTAAAAAGGTCGATGGTTACATAGGTAGAAACTTTGTGAGAATAATATCTGAAATGAAAATAGTTGTCCGAATAATCAAAATTATCAATCTTCATCTAAAAAAATAAAATCGTAAACACACAGTTGTGATTAAAAAAAAAGCAGTGCGAACACCAGTCTGATTGTAAATTATCGGAATCACACTATTTCATCCAAAAAAATGCCAACAGTGACTACATTATCAGTATTAAAAATATCTACTTCATTGCTACTTTACCTAATATATATATATATATATATATATATATATATGTTACCTGAATGATTATGATACTTACCAACTTCAGATAGAATACATATTTCAACCTGCACTTTAATCAGTCAGCAATATCTGCATTGTCTTGTCAAAGAATCAAAGAATTTCTTTTCTTTTTTTTTCTGTCTAAAAGAACTGAAGCAGCGCCATTGATAGAAGAATTATCCCTTTGACTATTCATTGGATTCTTAGCATCTTCTGTAAATAATAATAAAAAAGAAATAATGGTAACAGAATAGCATTTGAAATATTGCAGAGCCAAAACATTGTTCCCGTGGCTCCACAAAAGGAATAAGCAAATTCTACAAGCATTTTCTTTTCGTTTCTTACAAGGCGGCTACCATCTCAAGAGAAGATGAATGCGAAAATAAGGAAAAAAAAAGAGGGGGGGGGTAATACTAAGTGGGGCGGGTGGGGTAATTAGAACGATAGTAGGAACTGATATTGAGAGAGAAATCTAAAAGAATAAAAGTAATTTCTTTTTGATGAAAATAAAATTTAAAAAATGTATATTTAGGAATGAAACAAAAGAGTTGGTCATGAATGAAACAAAAGATGAAATTCAAATGTAGAATAGAAACTTGTAGACTCTAATTAACATATACATATATATATATATATATATATATATATATATATATATATATATAGGTGTGTATAAATGTGAGTATGTATACTTATGCTTATATATATATCTAAGTATAAAATGTTATAAAGATATATAATATTTTATGTCTCGATTTTCAGTATTTACTTCAACAGTGCTCAATATGTGAGTAGAGCTAGATAGGTATGAAAATATATTTATAGCAATTAAGCTACACAGACGCTTCCGCGTTTCATTTTAGCCTGACGATCCCCTATGGGGATGAAATGCAGAAGCCTCTGTGTAGCTTAATTGCCATAAATATATTTTGATAACTTACTATATATATATATATATATATATATATATATATATATATATTAACATCAACAGACACGTGTTTAGTTTTTTGAAAACTCATCAGTGTTGTTTTATCCACGCGATGCACCAACCTCAAAGTTTGAACCCCAGACCTCTAGTTACCACGAAAGTCTAACGTCTTAGCTGTCTCGAAAAGCCTGCTAGTTGTTATAATGTAGGGAAACTTTTATTCTATTTAATTACGCTAATCAGAAGATTCAAATCCGTTCAGAGAAAAATCTCACATATTAGCTTAGATAGAAACTGTTATTTTCTTCTATCTTAAATTATATATATATATATATATATATATATATATATATATACTTTTATTCACCACAAACAAGGCATATAGCCAATGAAATTAAGTGGATATCCTAAGAGAGAAGTTGTTCAGCAAGATGTTCACATATAAATTTCTGCATGTTGGTACAGTCGGAGAAACAAAGAACAAGGAGGGAATTCCAGAAGCAAGTCTCCGAAGATACACGCTATTAGAGTAGAAAGTTCGTCGGGGGTATTTATGTTGAGAGATACAAGTGCAGTAAGTTTATCAGAGCACAATCAGTGAAAGTACTTGTAAAACAAGCACAGTGATGCAACATTGCGGTGATGAGGCAGAGGTTGGAGCTTAGTATACAGTGCAGGACCTATTAAGTTAGAGACTCTTTCTTGCACCCTGTCCAAGAGAGAGAGAGAGAGTGAGTGAGAGACTGATGGTTGGTGTACCAGCCCAGATGTGGCAACGATAATCCATGCATGGGCCAATGGTGGCTTTATAGCATACTAGCAGATGTGAGATATTTTCTAGCCGGGTAGAGGGAGCCCACCTTCTTTGTAGCAGATTTGGCAGTATCTTCTATGTATTTATTCCAATTCATGCTGCCTGTAAATGTTAGGTCAAGGAGTTTGAACGTTGGACTCTCGGGAAGTGTGCTATGAGCCATATATATATATATATATATATATATATATATATATATATATATATATAACAATTTCGAAATAAACAGAAATTATGACATAATAATCTTTGAGTATATCCGTTTAAAAAATACAACATCAACAAAAGATTCTGTGTATGAGACAAATATTTATTGATCCATACGTCACATCATCAGCACAAATAAAAAGTTCACTTCAGAATTAATCAATACTTTTGCATTACTGACTAATTATTTCAAAAGTACCATCTCTTTAATTTCATGTGATATTGTTTGACCAATCACAGATTCGTATCTCTCAGCTCTTTCTCCTTATTATGTTACATTAAGATGTATTTAATAATGTGTAGTGTATAAAAGAAACCCAGATGAGAATCAAACAAAGATGGATGGAAAAAATTAGTGCAAACCCCATTTTAGCAAGATAAATGCTGAAGAAAAAATATATAGTAGTAAATAATATCAACAATGAATAAAAAGTATACATAGGTACATCGGAAAAACAAATGTTTAACATAAACAATTACATATGTTAAAAAAATATTGAACTATTATTCAAATTATTTGTATATCACAGTAGAAGGTATAAACGTTTTTTTTATTACATTGTCTTACACTGTTATCTATGTAATTATACAAGCAGCGTTTTTGTCTCATTCATTAAGTTATTAATTAAAACAAAAAATAACGATAAGTGACTATCTTTATTTACCTGCCTACCACTACAGGAAAGTTAGACACATGGTCAGTTTATAGTGGGGATCCAGCTCCCACACAAAGAAGGCACTGAAGGGATGAAAAAATTGCCATGATAGGCCTCGTTGGCATTCTTTGGTGAGCGCATCTCAGGCGATCGGCAATAAACCAAACTGTCTTTCAAAGGAGAAGGTAATCCCTAAAAGGATGACCTCCTGAGACCAACCAGAAGAGCTACTAACTTCCATTCGATCAGAAGGCCTGATGACACTTGTGCTAGATATCAGTAGAATTTGATTATTTGTGGTTGTAGTTAAGATATATTTTCTGAGATAGATTTCCACTTCATCTAGAAAAATATGAATTACAATTTGTAAAGATCAGAAAGAAATCGGCAAAAAAACAAACAAAGGTAATGTCTAAGAGGATGAACCTCCGAGAGCGACCAGAAGAGATACGTATCTTGAGCCGGTCAGAATTCCCAATAGCTGCTATGCTAGGTGACTATCAACTACAAAGAAATTAAGATAATGATTTTTTGTTGCTGTTAAAATATATTTTCCAAAAAATAATTGTACTTCAGCTAGTGTAATGTGAAGATCAGAAAGCAAGAATTAAAATTTTATTGCAACGTTTTAATAAAAATGGTCTATATTTCTCTATTACAGGTAAAACATAAACAATTACATATCTTAACAACAAATATTAAACTATTTATTTTTGCAAATTATTTGTATATCATAGTAGAAGGTATAAAAAGGTTTATTTTATTAAATTGTCTTATACTGTGGTCCACATGCAATTATATATTGGTATTCCCGTGTGAGAACACCTCAGGCCATTGACCGTAAAACAAACCCTCCTCTAAAGTAAACTCCTAGGAGGATTTAGACTGACCAGAAGAGATTCTTTAATCGAGTC
Source organism: Sepiola atlantica (assembly GCA_963556195.1). Classification (NCBI taxonomy): domain Eukaryota; kingdom Metazoa; phylum Mollusca; class Cephalopoda; order Sepiida; family Sepiolidae; genus Sepiola; species Sepiola atlantica. The sequence goes on from OY744521.1 coordinate 75,038,591, forward strand.
AGAAAGCACAAGTGAGTGACTATCAACTAAGAAGAAACGAAGAGAATTCAATGAATTTTGGTTTTAGTTAAAATGTATTTTCCAGAAAAGACTTGTACTTCAGCTAGAAACATATGAATAACAATTTGTAAAGATCATAAAGCGAGAATTTAAATTTTATTCCTAGACCTCTTGTTTTCTCTTGAACAAAAACCTTCTTTTATTAATTCATCCACTTTATTCAATTTCATTTCGCTCTTCAGTTTTGTTCGATTGTTTTAGTTTATTTTTATATTTTTTCATTAAAATAAAGTAAAAATGAAAAATTTCCAAAAATGAAGATTAAAAATGATTTTCTTTTGTTGTTGTTCTAAACATCTATTCTAAGTATCAAATATCCCAAGATCAACATGTGTTATAAATAGAGGCTTGCTTTTTTTTTTCTTCTATTTTTTTTTTTGTTATTATTTTTAATAAAACTGAAGAGTGATCAGGAAAGAGAGCGAGACAGTTGTTGTGAATCATTGGCACGATAAAATGCATTGTCCTCTACAAAGACTATTTGTTTTAATTGATTTCCAAAGAAGATACTCAATTGTCATGAGATTCTTCTTTTTAATTCAAAATTTATATTAAGGTTGCAGTTTTGTTAATTTTAGTTTCACCTTTCTTATTTTCTACATTTGTTTTTCTATCATCATCATCATCATCATCATCATCATCATCATCATCATCATCATCATCATCATCATCATCATTCTTGTTTTCTTTGCAATTTTGTTTTGTCTTCAGATACATCCACGCATTCTTTCTAAGAGGCTCTGTCGGTCTGTCACGCTTCAGTTTCAAATAGCATTCTCATCACTAGACACATGTTCAATGGATGCAATATTATTACAGATGCCTCCAATCATCTCTATAAGAAGCCCTATCATGCTAAAGGTGTTCTGTCACGCTTAAGTTTGAAGTAACAGAAATTAATCTTTCACTTGCTAGTGTAAAATAGTATTTTCGTTCATCTGTCACGTTTAAGTTTGAAATAATAGCATTTTCGTAGGCATGTTTTGCTCAAGTTTGAATAGCATTTTCGTTGGTATGTCACGCCTAAATTTGAAATAGTTTGAAATAGAATATCTTTGGTCTGTCACCTATCATTTTGTAAATAGCATATCGTTGGTCTGTAATGTTTAAGTTTGAAATAGCATTTATGTCAGCCAGTACATGACACTTATGATTAAAATAACATTTTCGTTGGTCTGTCACACTTAAGTCTGAAATAGAATATCTTTGGTCTGTTCCACTTAAGTCTGAAATAGAGTCGTCCACTTGTGCTCATAAGCGGCCGTTTCCGTCTGTTAGTTTTTCTATCGGTCTGTAACACTTATTTGTGAAATAGCATTTTCGACGATCTGTCACACTTAATTTTGAAATAGCATTTTCATCGCGAAACGCACAGATAGAACGGACGCATCTTAAGAATATCTGTTTTTCTTTTCACTTTTTTCTACATTTTTTTCATTATTATTATCATCATTTATATTTTTTGTTTGTTAAATAATTTTTTTATTTATATTGTTTGTGCTACTGTTGAGATTTCTGGAAGAAACAAAAAGATTATTCAATTTAATTTCGTTTTATTTCGTTTATTAATTTATTTAAAAAAATATTTTCTCTTCATTCAATATTTTCTTTCTGTTTGTCTCTATCACCCCCCCCCCCTCCTCCATTCTGCTTTCTCATATCCTCTCTGTCTTTCTCTTTCTCTCATATTTTTCCCTATGATTTTATCCGAGGCTTTTATAATCTCCTCGTCGAAAGAGTGCGGCGGCTTGTTCTGGGTGAGAACTAATGTCTTCAAGGAAACAATGAGGAGAAAAATCTGTACAGAAACTTATTGTTTGTGCACAAACAATTTCGTATTTCGTTTCTTTTTTTTTTCCTTATTATTTTAATCATATTTCAAATATCTGACACTTTTTCTCTTTCTAGTTTCTTTCATACTCCCCACCCTCACTCGCCATTCGCCGGATATAATAAGATATTGATCACAGAATTTCATCCTCATCTTCAATTGTTTCAAAAGAGACATATTCTGCTGACAAATCAAGCAACTTATAGGTTATAGATTTGTTACCAGATGAATGAGCGAAAATTAAGAAAAAACGAAAGAAAAAATAAAGCAATAAGGGATTCTTTGATACAACAGAGACGCGTGCGAAAATTAATCTTTTTCTTTTTGTTTAGGAGCACAAATGAACCACAATACTTGATGTTTTGCCTTTTAATCTTAATTCAAGCTTTCTAATCAACAGTTAAAAAGATTAAAAAATAACTTTCGAAATTCGAACGGTCACGAATAAATACATGCTGGCAATCTTTATTTTTTTATGTATCAATAATTGATTAAAACGGCCGACTTGTTTAGGGTTATGGTTAGGGTTAGACTTGTTTACTATATTGTGATCGTTTTGAAGCTTTTTAACTGTTTATTAGAAAGTAATGTTTGGTTTTAATTAATGTTTAAAGGCAAAAAGTCAAGTAATTTGGTTCGTTTATGCTTCTCAACTAAAGAAAAACTATAATTTTCGCACAATTCCTGTCGCATGAAAGAATCGATATACATGTGGAGGTAAGAGAGTGAGAAAATAAAGAAATTCTTGTGAAGAGGTCCATATAAAATACTGCCTCTAATAGTAACGAGTTTTACTGAAGGTTAAATAACGTACAATTCTACAAATTTCAATGAGTGTATGATCTCTTTATTGGAGCTTTATTTCTCAGAATGAAAAAGAATGCTCTATTTTCACATAGTTTTTATTATAATAACATGTTTTCAATCAGTTAGAAATATTTGGGTTCAAGGGCTTTTCTCTATTGTAGACCCCTCTTGCTAGTGTATCCTGTGATCAATAGGCCAAGTGTTGAGTTTCAGAGATACTGCATAGCCAGATGGGAGAAAGAAGTTTATGGTAAATTTTATTTAAAATTTGTTTCTTTTGAATTACGAATAGTCTATATTTATTTATTATGTGTTTTTAATTTAAAAAATTTATTATGAGTAGTGGCAGGACTCACTTGTATGTCAGTTGTTGTACTTGTGTAGTTTCTTAAAGTTTCTTAAGTTAAAACTTAAAGAAAGGAAGGCAGGTTATGATACCACTACATTAGGTACATGAATACTCTCGTCAACTAAGCTGAACCCAAGGTCGACTCGGGTTTATCTTCGGCAGCCTCCTAACTCTCGTTTCCCTTATTTTGTCCTTTAGTCCTCACATTCCATTAGCGATGTTTCTGACAAAGGGGAAAAATTGCTGTTTTCTAGGTCGGAATCTATCTGTTTAACACTTATCGTTGGCTATTTTTTGACATTGAAGTAGTATTTTGTGTTAGCTCTATACATAAAGTGGCTACATGCCTTGTCTGGAGCGATTTCCATAAAAATAACAAACAAAAAAAAAGCCCAAGACGCTCACATTTAATCTCCTCTTTAAAGCTCGAAAAACAGTATGCTAACAATCTTCATCGAATAATCTCACCATCTCTACAATACATATGGGAGGGGAAGCTATCTTCACATTTTTTATTGATGGGATATGAAAACTTATTCTAAGTAGAAACAATTGTTTTACAACCAAAGTGCTCAGGCAGAGGGCTACCTCACTCGATACATCTTGTTCGATCATCCATCTAGGAGACGGAACTATGATGTAAAACCTGCATTCTACATAGTCTAGATAGCATGTTCCTAAGTAAGAAAAGATCCAGTTGAAGAAGGTCAGAGGTTACATCAGTTAAAATCTTGTGAATGTAACAACCAAGATGAGAATAGTAGTCCGAATAATCCAAATAATCAATCCTCATCTAAAAAATTCAAAACCTAAAACCAAAGTGTTTTCTTTATTTATAACCTTTTCTAATCTTTTTTTCTTCCTCTAATTTCATATATTTTCCATTTTTTTCTCTTTTCATTTTACTTTTGTCCATTGTTATATTTCTTTCTCTTTCTTTTTCTTACCTTTTCTTTTTCTCTTTTTATTTCTGCCTTATTCCTTTTCTGTTGTTTTTTTTAAATTTCTACTCTCTCTGTAGTATTATTTAATTTTTTTTCTTCATTCACATTCTTTTTCATGTTTTTGTATTTTACATTTTCTTATCACATTTCTTTTCAAAAAACTTTTCCATTTTACTTTTAATTATTTTGCTTTTTTTCATTATTCCTTATTTTTTCATTTGTTGATTTTTTTCGCCTTCATTTTATTTTTCTCATTTCTTTCTTACATTCCTTCTTTATTTCCTGTCTATTTATTCTCCTTTTCTATTTATCTTTCCTTTTTCTTAATTTCTTTCTCTATTTTCTCTTCCTTTTTCCTCTTTTTCTCTCTTTCATTTTTCTTTCTTTTCTTTTATTCTTTACATATATTTCTTTCTTTTCCTTCTATTTCTCTGAGAAAGTGATGGATCTTTTGACAGGAGGTAGATATAGGCAATAATCATATATCCTAAATTTGTCTTATTCTAATAACTCTGACTTTGAATTGTTTATTGTTTCTCCAGGAATCGCAAAGCTCAGTTAAAAATCAGGAACAATCAAAGACTCACCAGAGAACCATTGTTCCTCCTGTTATTGTTTCCTGCAAATAGAAGAAACAAACACATAATTAAGCTACACTCGCTAATTAAGAACATTAATCTCAAATTTGATCTCGAAAGACACAAACGCTTACGGGAAAGGTGAAAATAAAAAAAATGAATGAGGAAAACAATGAACAAAAAACTGAAAAGGTTTGCTATTAAAATCAGAATTATGAATTTTTGTAACATTTATATTTTACTTTTCGTATTTAAAACTTTTGTTTGTTCTTTTGTATTTTATTCAAGAAGACAATTTCTTAATTCGGAAAACAATCGTTTTGTTTTATTGCTTCAAGTGAAGACACGTTTTTGTGTTATATTTGTTAAACGTTTGGTAAAAATCTTGCTTTTAGAATAACAATCTTTGTCTCTATATAAACATTATACCCTTTATTTGAAAATTATGGTGATTCTTCCTGAAGCTGATTTGATTTGCCAAATATTTTCGGATTTCTTTTTTACTTTTAGATTCCAACTATTAACAGGATTATTCATTTAATTCGTCTAATTATCTCATCATAAACGATAAAGGAGTAATTAATAGAGCAGTTCGAGTTTTGAATGAGGAAATATTAATTGAAAGTTTAGAGGAATTTATGATCATACCTACCAACTTGGCCAACCTGTGGAATTGAATAAATTAATATTGTGAATATTGAGCAAAATTCTTGTTCATCCATTGATCCCAAGGATCTGGGTGTTCCAAGTTCGAATCCAGTCAGTTCCACAGTACCACTTTCACTTAGGAATGTTGGCAACCTTCTTGTGGTCCTTCCCGTAAGTATCTGATGTCTTTTCAGAAATATTTCTAACTAGAAAAACATCAGGGAAACTAATGCCAACACCAGAATCATCTGATTCACACGAAAGAAGAAGATTACGAGTAAAAACAAAAATATAAATTTTAAAAAAAGCCATCCTAGATTGTCCTACTGGCCCATAGCTAAAATAATGAAAGTATTAGTTAAGAGATATTTTAGGATGAATTCTACCTCATGTAGTTGTGAGTTCATCCCTTTTGAAAGAACTAAAAAAATGAACTGATGCGAGATATTTGAGAGGTTTTATGACTCCCATTGTGAACAATTGACCGGCGCTGTGTTGTGGACAGAATCAGCTGTTCATCACTTTGACATATAAGTAGTTGTTCAATGGAAAATAAAGTCTCTCATAATAATGATGTAGCAGTCATAGAGATATTGTTCTCTTTTTTTTCTTAGTAGCTAGAATAATGGAAGCAATTAAAAGAACAACAAATAGCTCCAATATTTGCCCTGACATTTATTTACATTTACAGCAGTTTCAAATACATCTAGATTAAGTGCATCCTCTCTTCTCAACACCTGTAGGCTGATCGTGGATGTCTCGAAAACAGACATCTGTTCACTGTGACACTTAAGTCCCAAGAAACAGGTACTATCTAGCTTCTCTGTCACATACTTCCTCCCATGATGCAACTTCCTGTACACGTCAGCCTAACTTCTAACTTGACCACTATTGGAAAATTCCATTTTCTTGTTTAGCTAACCTTGCATGGAATTTTCCATTTTAACCATATTTTTACACACCCAAGACCAATATCACCACAAAACCATGGACTACAAAATGAGAACAGTCTTCCCTAAATAAATTAAATAAAAGGTTCCATTCGAAAACTCTTGAAGATTACTATTGTGTATTATTTGGATTATTTTGACTACTGTTCTCATCTTAAATGTTATTCTCACAACGTTTCAGCCGATATAACCTCTTGTTGAACTTGAAAATCTTTATGTCAAACTCGGGAATCTGTATGGAATTTCGAACGAAAATGGAATTAATCTACGGGGGTTGATTGTTCTTGTTCCATCAGCCATGACCGTGTAGAAGTCTTAAGTAATACATAATTGTATTCTTAGTATTGCCCATATTGAGGATCGAACCTTCAAACTCCAGAAGACTGTCACACGGAACTGATTATTACTTAGCACTTATAATTTGCTGACAATTCGAGTATGAATTTTAGGAATGTCTTATATTCTTGTTTTCGATGCGCAGTATCACTACTTATCACTATACTATCCTGCTTTCAACATCCGGTGACGTCACAAAACGAATCTGGCTGAAACGTTGCTGGACGGAATAATGGCAGACAGCAGATAAATGAAGGTTGCACAGATTTGTGGAGGACCCGGATAACCTACCAGGCATGGACCTCCCTCGCCGGCAGTGGACAATGCTCAACCGCCTCAGGACAGGTGTCGGCCGTTTCGCCACGACCATGAAAGCATGGGGACTCAGGGACTCGGCTGTCTGCGACTGTGGTCACTCTGAACAGACAGCAGACCACATCATCGAGTCATGCCTTAAATATCGACCACCCAACGGCAAAGTCGGTATAGCTGCGCTAGACAATAAAACATTAGCATGGCTTTTCTCAACCGAGCTAGTGATCTAACAGTGAGATGCTGTGAAGCAAACGAAAGAAGAAGACTATACGATTACGATTGTCTCCAATAAAGAATGCTGAAGAGTACAACGGTTGAAACATTCAGCAAATGGTAACAATCAAGATGAGGAAAACTGTTTGAAGCGTATAAATAATAACAATACACAATTTCAAAAATATTGTGGTCACTGTGTGAAGGGTTCACATACCAGAGTAAATCACAAGTATCGTTGGGCAAGAATACCGAAGAATATTCTGATTTGTTGTTGTAACCAGCATATATCACAACAACATGTCCAAACTCTTAAAATAGTATTCCCATTGACTGAGTGGACATTTCCTGCCACTTCTCTTGCTAAAGAATCCATTTTGAAGTCACAGACCATCCAGAATCCCTAACGCTAAGCAGAATCTCAAATATGTTTGATCTACTCTCATTGTTAAGTGTCAGTTAAATATGTTAATGCAAACTTTTGCTAATGACCCATTAAATAGTCAGCAATGAAAGAATCATTTGCTAGAATGAAAATACAATGAACGAGACTTGGTATTACCTGGTTTCAGATACCATCATATATTGTATATAATAGATTTATTCTAAATTAATTTATTCATTCATTGTATTTTATTTAATTCTTAGTTTTTACTCTAATTCACCCCAAACAAGGGGGCACGTTGCCACTGAGACATAAGGGGCTACTGTGAATTAAGAGCCAGATTTATAGAGGGGGCATCCTAAGTGAGGAGTTATGCAGCGAGATGTTTGTTTACATTACATTTAAATTTCTGCATGTTGGTACAGTTAGGAAAACAGGGAACAGGGCGGGAATTCCAAGGGCTAGCTGTTCGAGGAAAGAAGCCGATAGAATATAAAGCCATCCGGCATTTGCTGATCCGTCTTATTATATATGATTTGTTGTATCAGTTTTGGTTGTTCATTGTGTGTATAAACTATTATACACTCGTTGTCGTCCGGATCCCAGCCTCTTGATTGTCTGTGGATACAATCGCTCGAACGCCGATGTTTAGTTTATAAGAAGGTTTATTAATCAGAAAAGAACAGTCACAGAGAAAAACAGAGGGATACGGGTTACTTGCACGTGTGAGAGAAAGAGAGAGAGAGAGAGAGGGGAGAGAGAGAGAAAAATTGATTGATAGACAGATAGCTTGTACTCATTACACCTTGTTATATTGTGAGACCCCCCCACCCCCCAACACGGACGGCGCCTTTTACACGTCTGCTTTACTTGAAGTGTTGCCACGAGGAGAACTAATTATCCTTGCCCAAAGGTTACTTGATTTCGACAACTTTCGTTTTTGGGGTCACCTCTGACCCCTAGGTGTCATGCAAACTTTTCTCTTCGATTAACAGATTTCGTTAGGTAACATTATGGCATATCATCTCTTTATGTGGAGGTGAGATGGTGAAGTTGATAACAATGTGGAATGACGACCTTGGTGTGTCAAGCTCGAATCTAGTCGGTTCTATTGCACCATTTTCACTTATGGATGTTGGCGACTTTCATGTTGTCTCTCTTGTAAGTAGCAGACTTTGAAAAGAATTGAGAAAACTAATGATAACAACATAATCAAACCAGTTAAAAAAGTCGTACCATACTGATTCATATGAATTTATTTTTTAGCTCTTTATGTGTTAGTTCTGCCCCTCCCCCCCCCCCCAAAGAAAAAAAACACAATACCTAGAATAGATGATTGATTGATTGTTTTGGTTTAGATATTTTATGGCATATCAACCCTTTTTGTGTTGATCAAAACACCATTGATTGCATTGATTTATATCTTTTATGACATGCTAACCATTATTTAATGATGAAACGCAATATATATTGCAAATGATTACCTTTGGTTTTCCCTGTCTTATGGCATATCATTACTCATGGAAGAGTGCTTATTCTCTAATTCACGATATCCGAGCAGACTTTGATACGTTTAAGATTTTTTAATTCAAACTTTTCTTATAACTTCATTCATATAAGATAGCTTTTCACACAGTTTTCATTCATTTTAGCAGTATATATTTTATTGTTTTCAAGTATGTTTCGGTTCTAACCCTCTTGCAATTATTAGAGAATCCAGAAGTGCCTATTTACTTGCCTCCCCACGAGGGTAGAGTTAGATACAAGGTCGGTTTTTAATGTCGGGTAAATTCAGCTTCCCAAGAAGAGGATCTCTGGATTGGGACAAAAATTAAAATTGCTTCAGTCTAGATATTACACTTCATATTTTCTATGGAATAGAAAATATGAAGTGTAATATTAGAACAGATACTACACTTTGTTGCTAGCTAAAAGGCCACAGATCAAGAGTGGGTGTCCGTATTATAAACACATTTTGGAAGAAATATTCCAGACACATCAAATCAACTGGTATTTTAACCAAAAAGGGATATGAATTCTTATTGCTTTTTTAGTGAGTGTTAGTCAGTCTCCAAATATGTTCCTTATAGGCCACCATAAATGGCTTCTTTTTTTTTTTAAAGAATCATTCAAATTAGATCTTTGATTTTTTGGAAGGTTTTCTTCTGGTAAAAACATCAAACACCTGCTTAATTTAGATTATGAGAAATTTATTTTTCCTGTGAATAACATAACAAGGTGTACTTAGAGTTCCTTGCACAAAACAAACCCTTGTACATTTTAAGTTAGCAACATGATAGCCCAAGTCCATTTTCCAGACGTATAGTGTATCAATTAATTGTATAAGAAACAGTACTCCATGTTTTCACTATTTTTCCTCCTTTTTTACTTTCTTTCTTAATTTTCTTTTTGTTCTTTTATCTCCTGTTTTTTTTTGTGTCCATTTTCCTTTGCTTTTTCTGTGAACAGCTCTTTTTGTGGGTGTGTTTTTAGTACAACTTTGGATATACCATGTTTCAAAGAAATTGGCCCTTCTCAAATAAGAAGCATTCTTTGGTCCTTTCTTTGGTTTATTTCAAGAGAGAAACTTTAAGAGTACTCTGAAGTACCATTGTTTATTTGGTTCCATATGTTAATCTATTTCTGTATTCCTATCTTCATCTTAAGAGTATGACCTTTGTGTTATGTTCTATTCTGCTACAACGCAAGACTCCAAATAATAATAATAGTAGTAAACTACTAGAAATCTCCTAATCTACCCCCCCCCCCAAAAAAAAATTGTGACACCAGCCTTTGTTGGCCCCACACAAAATGGTTGTGAAGGGGCTAAGTAGGGTGGAAAGATCGAGGAGGGAGAGCACCATCAAGACTTCCACCGGAAGGGCACAGAGAGCATTGGAATCTTAGAGAGGTTTATTGCCACGCAAACTCTAGAGAAAACCAACTGCTGTTATGAGTAAAAAATCAATGATAAATGGCTGTTGTGATAACACAAAGTGATTTTCAATTGTTATCAAAAGAAGCAGACAGTGCGGGGAGACTTGTTGTCACTCAGATTCCAGGAAACACCACTTTTGCAATCACTGATAATGATGCATGTGAAAACTCCTAGTGAGTAATTTAATTATGGAGATTTGGTATCTGGCCGTCTGAAGCCGAAACTATACTTTTACTTCTATTAATGTACTATTCTACTATCTTTCAATGCTCAATTCAGGAGTTGGTGGTAGTATCGTATCTGTCCTGTTGTTATGATACCATCCTCCCAGGTATTCCTACTCCTTTGGGTAGAGGTGGGTAGTGTAATATCTGTTCTGTTGTCATGAGACCATGCTCCCAGGCATTACCTTATCCTTTGGTTTGGTAGCGTATGTCAAGAAGAAATTGCCGCAATTGTCTGTTCATTAGCCAACTCGGCAAACTAGAAGAGTATCCGACTCAAAGTCAGCAGCAAACGGTGTCCGGTTAGATTTAGTTCCTGATATTAAAGACTTCCTGTTTTGGATCGCTTACTCTTCTGGGTTGCCAAGTTTTGTACTAATTTTTATTTATTAATTTATTAAATTGTTAGGTTAAAGCACAGAATAGTTAACAAAGCCCCCCTCCCCATGTTAAGATTGACTTTCTAAATAGTCTTCTGTAGTTTACGGACCGTGCTGAAATAATAACGTTATTATTTAGAAAACCATTTTTAACATGGGAAGGAGGAGCTTTGTTAACTATTCTGTACTTTCACATAACAATTTAATAAATAAATTAATAAATTATGGAAACTGAAACTCTTGCCAGAAGTTATATTACGGATAAAGTTTAATATCAGGAACTAAATCTGACCGAACACCGTTTGCTGCTGACTTTGTAGTCAGGTACTCTTCTGGTTTGTTACCAACTCAATACTTACGTTATATATACTAGCAAAAATATGTTATCAGAGGGAGCATAATATTTGCTAATAATAATAATAATAATAATAATAATAATAATAATAATAATAATAATAAATTTTCATGCATTCAGTTGTTGTTTTGGCATAAACAACAACTGAATGCATGGACATTTTCACAGATCAATTTTAATGTTTTCTAAAACAGTGTTGCCAAAAGGTTTTGCTTTCAAATAAAATCTCCTATAACCCCCCCCCCCCCTAAATTATTTTTAAAATATGAGCCCCCTCCTCCTCCTCCTCCTCCTCCTTCCCTCATTTACAAACTAAATCTACCTTCTCACTGATATGGAATTACTCCAAAAATCTTAACGTAATACTTCAAATATATTTACAAAACATTCATTCGTGTTTTGTAATGTTCAACATTGTTGACATGAAAATGCGGAACAGTTCATTAGTAGCTTCAGTTGCATCATAGATACAGAGTGTGACATAACATAGGTAGGTAAGTAGGTAGGTAGATGTACATTATTAGTGTATTGTAAAAAATAATGATGATAAATAAAAATACCGGTCTATAATGGTTAGGGTGTTCGCTCATGAGTCAGGGTTCAATCCTCGGTCAAGTCATACCAAAGACTCAAAAAAATAGTACTTGATGCTCACGTGTTAAGCCTCAGCATTATAAGGTGAGGATCAAGGGCAAGTGAAATAATTCTGGGAAAAGGAGTGGTGCCCTCCCCTAGACCTCGGTGTAGTAGCTAATTAAAAGGGAGCCTTCGGTTCACCCTAGACTATGATGGACAACTTTACCTCTTTTTACCTCTTCGTAAGGAAAAAGATAACTGTGGAACCTTTCCAACAATATGCATAGATAGGTGATAATTCTTACCAAATATCATCTTTCTATGCCTAAAATTGCTTAGCAGACACACATCTTTCTTATTAATACAAATTCTCATTTATTTTAAAACAGTTTTTGACTGGTGATACCAGATCAGGCTGCCCTGTGGCTCCCTGAGACGAAATTCACCTACATTGACGTTTTTTTTTTTTTTTTTTTTTTTTTTTGTAAAACTTAATTATGTTCTACAAAACCAAAAACAAAAACAACAGCCCCTCTCCCTTTCTCCTTCCCCTTTTTTATTTTATTTTTAGAACTTGAAGCATGAATCTTTTACTATAATGACCGGATTCGGCATTGAATGGCCCAAAAAGGGTTGATATGCCGTAAAACAAAACTACCAAACCAAAAACGATGATTAAACATTTGAAGATATAAAGAACTTGAAGCATAAAATCTTTTACTATAATGACCAGATTCGGCATTAAATAACCCAAAAAGGGTTGATATGCCGTAAAACAAAACTACCAAACCAAACCAGTTTTTGATATCTGAATTTATTGATTGCCAATGTTTATTCGCTTTTAAATTAAACTCTTTTATTATAATTATTGATATTCAGACTTGAGTTACTTTTTTGTTTTTATTGCTCCCAACATTAATCTGAAAGGACTTATGATTTTGTCATTGTCCATTAGTCTTGTATTTTTTTAGTCCATAAGTGTGTTATTCTGTCATTCTTCTGATTTTGCCAAAATTGCTTATTTAGCTTTTTACGAAATTTTTTGTGCAGTTATATGACAATGGATGCATAAAACTGACCGAGCCAGATGTTTTAGGGAAAACTCTGGTTTATACCCTAGAGGGCTAAAATGTCCCAAAATGTCAATTTTACAAATATCTTTTGTGATTTTGTGGATGCTTCAACACCGTCCGCCCATATATATTTTATGCTACAAGTAACACATAAAACAAGGAACAAAACGAAGATGATATATTAAATGTGAGCCCAGATAACTTCACTACCAGTTGAATTGTGTGCGTAAAACACATATATTACTCCAAGAAAGTCTGAAAAAAGTGTGTGAATGTAAAAGTTTAAGGAATGTGTCTCACATACCTAGGAATTCGCATGTACATTAAATGCATGTGTTGTTGGAGGTATAAGTGGTCCATCATGTAGTATGCCAGGCGAGGCCAAATGAAAGAGAATCTTTTTGTGCTTTGGCTTTTATAGTTCATGATCTTAGCACCACTTAGTGTGGTGAAAAGAGGGATCATTAAAGGTCCGAGCACCTTCTGGTGTATATATATATATGTGTATGAATGTGTGGAAAGATAAATAATGCTACAATCTAAAAATCCCTTAATTTTATTTTGTTTAGATCCATTAAAATCAGGGAATAATGGTTATTTAAATGAAACAAGTATCGGTGATTCCCAGAAAAAACTTTTGTGTGTCTTCTAAGAAAACTGAAATAGGCTTCCTCAAAATTGGCAAAATATGAATTATTTCAAAATGATCTAAAAATGTATGAATTAGCTTTCTCCTCTAAATCCAACAAAAATCGTGATTAATTGTTTATATTATTCAAGTAAAAGTGATCGCAAAGTGTTACTTATTTTTATTACAAACATAAAATCCTGCTACACTTTTCTTTTTTTCCTGAATAAAAATCTAGATATAATGCCACAAAATATATAGTGGTAATATTACATTATGTTTCTGACTCATTTTGGTTGTAATACTTACAATATTTCTGTCCATCTTGTCATAGTCATCGTTGGTAACCTTTCAGAAATGACCAACTGAACCCTTTACTTAACCCGCTAAAGTAGACTGTTCTCATTCCGTGTATGTGTCATTTTGGTTAATTTGTGAAACACTGTTCCAATTCAATCAACCTTTCGATTTTCATGTGAAAGTCGTTCCAGCAATAGTAGCAACAACTAAAATAGCAGCAGAGAATCAATCTCTGTAAAATATTCAATGTTTATTGGTTGAAATACAGTACTGTATACTGATTAATCAATTTTATCAAAATACTCAATCTTGATTGGTTACCGATACCATACTGTAACCAATCAGAAAGCGTCGCCCTGGGAGACGAGCACCTGCTAGCATTGGCTATATAAGTGAGAACCCAAGCACAACCAGCACTGAGAGACTCAACTTGCCAAACGAACCCTTGTCAGTCACAACACGACTACACAGACTTCTTGCGGGCAATCTAAATCTAGTTGTGGCCACATCGCTACAGGAATCTCAGCAAACAACACAAAACAGTCATGGATTACTAAATATAGTGATAGCTTATATACACAGTCTCACAAACTCACTCACACACAAGTCCACACAGACAAAGCAATACTTTTTTCTTGTCTAGAGATTTTGAACTCTTCTTAGTTCTTAACTTTTGGTTGTTCTATCAAGTCGTAAATAAAGTTGATATACTTATATATGGATAGACTTTGCCACTATTTTTATCCTCTACGAAGTTTCCCACAGTTTATGCCAGTAAAAATTACATCACTCCCACTTCCCTTATAATAATAAACTACGTATATATCTTTATATAGTTATATATTCTTTGTAACATCCCATTAATCAAAACATAAGGAGGACATTCTGAAATTACATTTTTACCCAGATGACAAATTCGACACCATTCACCTCGGCCAAAAACGAAAGTCAAGAAACATTAGTGAAAATTAAGTTTTCGAAATAAAACATGAATTCTTTTTTATTTTCCTTTTTCTAGTTTATTTACTATATTTAAATAGTAAAATATTATAATATAATTGTTTACTATTATTATAATATAATAATAATATTATAATATAATAATACTATTATAATATAATTGTTTTATCGATAAAATCACAAATATTTACAAAAGAAAATTATATTGAAATAATTATTGATAAAAAAGACTGTTTTGTATATAAACTGGCCAAAAAGTCATCTAACGGTCGGCTTTTTAGTTTAACTTATGCAGAGAGTTATTGGAGCTTTATTTCAGCATAATAATTTGTACCCTTAACAATGACTTCATGCGTTCCGATCAGAGTCGTTTCCTGGATGCGGATGTTCAGAGTCAAATCCTGAATCTTGAGATATATAATATCATGAGGATCTCCGAGAGTCGCTTCTTTTCTTTGGTGTAGATGTGCTATGGAGATCTCTCAGGATTCCTCTGTTATTCAGTGTTGGTGCACTGTGGGGATCTGAGAGTTTTTAACTGTTGGAATACCCATGCCAGGAATTGGACTATTTGGCGGATAATGGAACGTTTTTAACTTGACGGTTTGATTGTAAAGAGGAATTCGAAAATCAATTTTGGGTGACGATCAGATAAAACATAGAAAGTCAAAACCATTTAACTAGGATAGGTCTTTTATAAGAAACTTGTAAACTTTTATTGACAACAAGGGTGTTGGATACACCTAAATGAGAAGGGATATTATCTGCCTTTCATGAGCCAGGGGTTATGATGTTATCCCTGAATAATTTCTTCTAGATTTCTTCTAACTTGAAGAAGGAGACCCTGATGATAATTCTACCTTAAAATATTCTGTATTCACCCTAACTAACTTAGCTCAGAGTTGCTTCTGGGTGGATCATTCACACAGAGTATCTGACACTCTTATCTAACAGAATTGCATGTTTCTTCATTAAAAT
>OY744521.1:75059418-75131918 GCA_963556195.1 Sepiola atlantica
TTGCCTACAGAGCGATGTTTTTTGCATTGTAACACTCACTGCCTCCAACACCTTGAGATGGTGTTTGGAATCCTAAGAATTGGCTTGCCCATCTAAGGACAATGGAACATCCCATCCTGCTTATAAATTAACTTTCTAGACTTCTATTTCAGTTTCTTTAGTTTGAACTTAACTGGTCAGACAGGTGAACAATGACTACTAAATTCCATATTCATCATCTTCCACCTCCCCCTCTTTCAGACTTCGTCTACTCCTCCTTATCATCAGCATAGTTATTATTATTTAAATATTCATGCACTCTTCATCATCCTGCTTCGAATTGTAACTGAACTCCACATAAATGAAATCTTTTTAAGTCCATAACTTCAGTTGTGTCGTCTCTCCAACACTCCATCTCACTCAACTTTGTAAATGTGTTTCTCTTTACGTTGGATATTATTATTAGTTTTGTTTTGTCTGTCTGTTTTATAGCATGCCAGCCTTTTATTGTGGGGGGGGGGGACAGTTTTATGTTGAAATACAGTACTTATTATAAACAATTCAATCGACACAAGTTTATTCTTTACTCATAACTAACTTGGCAGGCGTGTTCGTCGTACCTTTCTTTATGATATTACAATGTAAATAAACTCAAGAGATCTGACTGGATTTAAACCCAGATAAAGCGATAAGCGCCAGTATCAATTATGCTACTAACCCTAACCCTCCCCCCGGCCACGTATCGTATTTAGTAACACTAGTATTGTTGCAATGAATTCTCCGAAGAAATATTTCCCATCACTTTCATGTTGCAATCGCTATTCAATTCTAGCGTTTCCTGCAAATAGAAGCAAAGAGAAAAGAAACAGGTCTTCAGAATTTCGATAATTTATTTGGAATAAATTCAGATTAGAATCATTCCTGAATGATTCTAATTTGAATTTATTCCAGTCCATGAAAGTGTATTCAAGGAATAATTGTCTGTATTTTAAATCTTATTCAGCTGTTAAAATGTACAAAGTCATGTGTTTTTTGAAAGACAAAAATTAAGAATCCATAATTTCTATTGTAAAATGTTTATCTTTCATACAATAATAAAGGTATTACAATAGATATTCATGCATAGACAAATACACAGATATACGAATATTCAAGTGGTATATTAGATAAAATACCAATCTTTGCTGGCCAATAAGTTATAGGTACGACAAAGTTATCTCCCTTTGGGAGAATGGACTTTTTATGGTCTGAGTTGTGCTCTTGGAAGAAAGAAAAAATCTCATAAATATATGTGACCTCGTCTCCGCTTTTATGGGACTACTTAGACTTCCCTCATTTTTGCTTGCTGTTCATCAAACAGAACAGACCTACTGGGTCTCGGCTCGGCTCGGCTCGGCTCGGCTCGGCTCGGCTCGGCTCGGCTCCTACTACGAACTCCCACGTGACGACTGGAAGTAATTCCTTGTGTGTCTTACACGGTTTCCTTACTTTTCTTCCAATTATGTGCATTCAATTGTTCTGGAACGCATATTACTTGTTTGTATGTTTACTTTCTGTTTGTGAAGGCAAACTGTCAATAAATGCGTGTTCGTTTAACAAGCTCTTTTTGTCGTCTTTTGTTGCTGACGCATGCGTACTGGCAAACATGGGTTCAGGAGATTCGCTTGCATTTCCTAACCACACTTTGCCTATCTTTGTAGAATAAGAATATTCAATATCCTCATTCTTCAAAGCTAATATGAATACTCTGGGATACCTAGAACATTAAAATATCAGTAAATAACCATACTTTAAATAAATAATTTATTTGGATGACTTTATTGGAATTTATAAGATGCTCATAGATTAGTTAGGGTTGTCTTCCCTTGTCCATTTAAGGGTCGCATGGATTGATCAAAAGGTATACTCAATCACTGCTACGTTAGGGATCACATGAGCCAGCCCATATAAACTTAGGGCTCCCACCTCTTTTTCCATTTTCACTGCTATAGTTGACATTGGTTAACGAGTGACTGAATTATGACACAAGTCCTAGAAACAAAACTGTCGCAAACAAAACAAATGTTCCTATGACTGAAAGAACAAAAACTTTTGGGGTCAAAGCATGCACATCTCTTTACAGAACACCCCTTCAATTTTTAAAATTAAATTTTTTTTTATGGAAATCACTCCAGACAAGGCATGAAGCCATTTGATGTAAGGAGCTAAAACAAATACTACTTCAAACAGCCATTCTTCCTCTTTTGTCAGGAACATCGCTCATGTAAGATAAGTTCATGCAAATTCACGTATTCATGAACCCTCATTTCGTATATTTACCGTTTACTGTTTCTATAACATTCTTTATATTACTTGCTTGAGCAAAATTGTTTAATTAATATACACGGATATAATGTTTTGGAATTTTTGAGATGAGGATCGATTATTCGGACTACTATTTTCATATTAGATGTTATTCTCATAACGTTTTGGCCGAGGTAACTTTCGACCTTCCTCAGTTGTGTCTTGTTGAACTCAGGAATGTAAAGGGAATTTTGTGAATTAAATAAAGTGTTCATTTCAAAATTCTGTATAGATTCCCGAGTTCGACAAGAAGCATTTGAAGAAGATCAGACGTTATATCGGCTGAAACGTTGTGAAGATAACATCCAAGATGAGAATAGTAGTCTGTGGTTGAGTCGCCAATTGAGTTAGCAGAAGTGTCCATCCCAGAATAGGTTTGCAGTGTGTGCTAAAAACAATCTTCGGAAATTAAGAAATAATATCGTTCTTAACATTATATTTACAGACCCAAAATTCAATATCGCTACAAATCTGCATAGGTAAAGGATCCTTCCTGCTGAATTCTATATTCCTATGTCTAATAGCCGTTAACTGACATACATTTCCCATCTTAGTATTGATCCATTTTGCTAGTTCAGATTTAAAAAAAAAAGAAAAGTTCGGATAAAATCTAGAATCATTTTTTGTTTGTGTATTGAAAACAAATAAGCCTTCAATATTGAAATTAAATTAGAAATTGATTAAATAGAATTTAATTAATAAAACTTATTTTATAAGTATTCAAATTTTCTCTCATAAAAGAAATCTTACGGCTTTTCTTGGCCTATTTGCATCCCAATAAACCTAACCCTACCTCTTGAACTAATGTTGCCTTGAGGCTGGGGTCAAAGAATCAAATCTCTTCTGATTAGGATATTTTCTTCTTAACTGGGACTATTGTTATTTTTATCCTATCAAGAGTGCCGCTTTTGGGGGATCTGGATACCCCTCACATAAACCAACCTTATGCTTAACATTGCCCTCGTGGAGAGGCAAATAAATCAGAACTAATGGTTGTTTTCATGTGATTTAAGTCTGTTTTTAGTCTGTGTTCATTATGTATTGACTACTTTTTAAAAACTATTTTAAATATTCTTATCTTCTTTTTTTCATATAAATTAACATGTTAAGTTTTTTTAACTTGCCCGATTCTGTTGTCGGCATTGGTTTTCCCAATTTCTTTTTATTTTACAATTAGATACTCACAAGAGGGGCCACATGGCGGTTACCAAAATCCATAGTGAAAGTGGTGCTATGAATCATGCCGAGCCGTCGGTCTTCACTGGTATCCACCTCCCCAAAATTCTTAATAACAGAATTTAGAATCATTTTCTGTAGTGTGCATACTACAACGGTGAATGTCTGGCATCCGGTAGGATGCTCCATCTCCAGCAAAAACAGAAAGATAAGAAAAATAAAAATAAAACACACATGATAAAAATAAATGACATGTCTCCACTAACCTCTGCACAAAAACAAAAATTATATACTATATCTTTCTTATTTTATATTCATTGTAGTTCACGTCGTAAATATCAGAGTATATATTTTTGAATAACTCGTTTAAGGAAAAATTAATACTTCTTTATCAAAAATTTTTTTAATTGAGCAAAATATTTGCAAATATTTCTTTTTAATAAAAGAAATATTTGCAAATATTTTGCTCAATTTAAATTTATTTTTCCAAAACTTAATTTTAAAGAAGAATCATCTAAATTTTATAAAGATGCTTTGTTTCTACAATGGTATTTTTCTAAAACAAATTGAACATTTTTTCATGTGGTAACAGGTTAAGCCGACTGTCATGATAGCTTTCACTTGATAATGGGGAACATTAACAGTCTATTGTTTATTTGATACCACCTCAGTAACCCTTCTTCCATTGGTTTGCATAAAATAAATAAACACCGAAGAAAGAAAGAGAAAAAAAACAGCATGTCCTCCATATGATGCTCCATTGTCAAAATCTGAAGTGTCTCTGGAAAACCTATTACCCTTCTTTTTTTCTCGGCAGGATTTCTCCTGGAAAAATGCTTGTTAATTCTTAAAGTAAGTCAAGAATAACATTCGGTATTTTTCTGTGTTTATAGTAGGTCGTCCGAAAATCTTATGAGTGTTCTTGAAGGCTAGAAATATATCAAATATATTCGCATCGCAATAAATTCTATTAAGTGTTCATCAATAGTACCTGTTTAAAACTTCTAACATATCCGCAAGATGATGAGAGATCTTTCTAGATTGAGGGATTTTTTTTTGTCTCAATCTATAGTGCCCTTTTTGTAGAGCTAGATTTTCTCCATATTAAAAATCGGCCTTGTGTCTAACTTTACCCTTGTGGTGATACAAGTAAATAGGGATTGAGATCCAAAGTTGAAGGACTTTGATTTCAAGCGCTGAAATCATCCATGTCTGATTTCTACGAATCGGTTCTGAACTGTCTATAGCATATACACGATTCATTTTATAGATTGCTCCAAACTGTTTTGCAACGTTTTCATCATTTTTAAAGAAGGGAAGAATTTAGTAGCCAAACTGTAACTTTTGGTTATCAAATTACCCCAAAGAGGATTCGGGCAGCATCACGGTTCCTATATCTAATAAAATTTTCATATCTAGAAAACGGAGCTGTTAAACCTGACATCGTAATATGGGACAAAATGACTGTTTGTTTATTTGCTCACAAACTCATCATAGAGCTTTAGAGATAGACCCTCATAACTATATATATTCTGAAACTGCATTACCCAGTGTACTTGGATAAGTGTATTTCATTTTGATCACGGAGTGTACAACATTATCATTGGGGTCTGGATTCGTGCTTAACAGTTATAAAAACGAAATACTTTTCACTTGAAAATTATAGAACTAAAAAAAATAAGAATATAAATGTTAATAAGAGGTTCAGGGCTTGGAGCAACAGTGCACGCAGCTCCTGATTGATTCTTGAGAAACGCCGGCGTAAAGACTATAAATTTACTAAAAATGATTTCAATTAATGCCAATTAATTGACACTTCTTCCCATCCAATCAATGCCGAGTATGTTATTGGGCTTTACCACAGAAATTGACTATTATGAATATAAACAATGCAAATAAAAAATGTAATATGATGGGACAAAAGACATAGGGTTCCTCATTCCATCCTGAGTAACCCCAGGTTTTCCTGCTAGTATATATATATATATATATATATATATATATATATATATATATATAATCCCATCTTATCCAAATTAACTTTCACACACTCACACAAAGAAGAATGTAAGACCTATGTATTGGTTGGTTGGCAGAAGGCATAAAACAATGGCTTCTAACATGGAAATTGTTTTTTGTCTGCGATATAAAAGAGGTGCTTATGGCCAGAAAAAGAAGAGGTTTCCATTGAAAAAACAAAAAATAAGGCCATGGCAGGCCATTTAGAGATCTTAATTCTTTTCATTGTCCTTTATTTTTATGGGTGGAAGTAAATGGGTGATTGCTACAAAAAAAAAAAAACTTTTTATCAGTTGAGACATTACAATGTTTTGGTATCATTATTATTATTTTTTATTTATTTTTTTATTATTATTATTATTATTATTATTATTATTATTGTTATTATTATCATCCATACATATAATTTTAAAATTTAATGTAATTTTCTTTTACTGACTAGGAGTTTTCATGATGGTCATCATCAGTAATTGCTCACTGACCATAACCGGTGGTGTTCCATGGAGTCTGAGTGACAACAAGTCTCCCCAAATTTCAAGTAATCTCCACCTCTTTCGATAACCATTGCAAATGATTGCAAATGATTTTACATTATTGCAATAAACGATTACCATTGATTTCTCACTGGAAACGACCATTGGTCTTCTCTGAGATTTGGATGGCATTAAACCTCCTTAAGTTTCCAGTGGAGTTCTGGTTAGTGCTATCCCTCCTCGGTCTTTACATCCTCCTTGACTCTTCACTACAATTTTCTGTGGTATCAGCCGAGGCTGGTGCCATCACATTATGCTTTATTTTTTGTTTGGGAGGGGGGGTGATAGTTCATGAAATTATTATTATTATTAACTATTACTACTATGAGACAAAAAACTGCCCGGCGTTACTCAGGATGGAATGAGGAACCCTATGTATTTTGTCCCATCATATTACATTTTTTATTTGCATTGTTTGTATTCATAATAGTCAATTTCTGTTGTAGAGCCCAATAACATACTCGGCATTAATTGGATGGGAGGAGGTGTCAATAAGTTGGGATTAATTGAAATCATTTTCAGTAAATTTATAGTTTTAAGCCCGGCGTTTCTCAAGAATCAATCAGGAGCTGTGTGCACTCCTGCTCCAAGCCCTGAACCTCTTACAAACATTAATATACTTATTTTTTAGTTCTGGCTTTTGTGGAGAGTTGAGGCTTTTTATGGTTTTATTTAATCATCATAGTAAGTATTTTTGATTTAGAAAGGTTAGAATATCGAAGGCTACGACAAAGCAATATGAGGCTGAAGACACCGAGAGCGATTATGATAGTAGTAGTATAATGGTGATTATAGTAGTAGTAGTAGTATATGGTAATTATAGTAGTAGTAGTATATGGTAATTATAGTAGTAGTAGTATAATGGTGATTATAGTAGTAGTAGTATAAAGTTGAATATAGTAGTAGTGGCATAATGGTTATTATAGTAGTAGTATAATGGTGATTATAATAGTGTTATGGTGATTATAGTAGTAGTAGAATTTGGTAATTATAATAGTAGTAGTATAATGGTGATTATAGTAATAGTAGTATAATGGTGATTATAGTAGTAGTATAATGGTGATTATAGTAGTAGTAGCATATGGCACACTCGAGAAATGGTATTGTATTTCTACCAGATATGTAAAAGTTTTCATTTATTTTGAAGTTGCAGTTGGAAACTTATTTAAACTAGTCTTCTTAAACTTACCTACACTTTTAATTTTATTTTATTCATACCTGTTTTTTTTTTATTTTTCATCACAAATTTGTAATTGCTAAGTCTTTTTTTTCTCATTCTCTCCCTACCTACCTGCTTACTTCGTCCTCCCCCATTCAACGGAATTTTAATACAACGAAATGATTGATTTTTCTTGTGTTTTTATAGAAGTATGTCTTTGATTAGGTCGTTTTTTAATTTTTGTGTTCTTTCTTTCCTTCTTTTTGTGTTTAAATGGAGGTTTGAATTACTGTTTTGTGTAATTTTATTAAGCCCCGTCCTTCCTACTTTAACTTTAGATTATTTCTCTCAGGGACGCCCCCTTCGCCCAGGGCGCCCGTAAACCCCAGCGCTGCTCGAAGGCAAATGAGTAGAATAAAACCATTTTACATTGCTTTGTAATTGACAAAACGACGAAGTTTAGCGGCTTGTTTTGCCTTACAAAATATCTGTAAGCAGTTGAAACCATAAAATCTCGTTTCTTAATTGTCTGAATACATAATTCAACCGGTTATTGTCTCCGCTCTTCTTCGGCTTACTCTCACCGAAATAGGCCTGCGAGTAATGTCTTCAGAGGCGGACATTAACACTACTCCGGTTACAATCCAGGCCGGCTAATTGCATTTTACACTATAAACTAAAACTTCGTGTGTTCGGAGAAGCCGGGCCTTAAAGCTGGTGAGTTTACTGTTTTTAATCCGTCTTTATTTCCAACGCCGACGCAGCCTTCTTCCGTCGTTTTTTTGATGCTATCGTTTCTGTTTTACACCTGCCAGGAAGCAAATATCAAACGAGATAATTAAATTTCACTGTCTCGTACTAAGAGAAAAATAGAAAGACGATAAAAATAATGCTATAGATTCAACTAAAATGAGACGTCCATCTTTAAACTGGATTTGTTTTAAAGACGCCATGTTTTTTTGTTTTTGTTTTTTAATAAAATCTAATTTTTTAAAATTTTTTTTTTCATTTATTGAAGCATTTATTTATTCCTTGTGCAGGGTGGGTACTTTTTGACACTTTTAATGAAATGTTTTTTTAGTGAGCAAAGATTCAGAGCAATAATGTTATAGATTCAACTAAAATGAGACGTTCGTCTTTAAACTGGATTTGTTTTAAAGACGCCATTTTTTTTAAAATTTTAAATAAAATCTTTTATATTATTTTGTTCGATTTCTTTTTATTTATTGAAGCATTTATTTATTTATTTATTGTACGGGTTTGTGTTTTGTCAATTTTAATGAAATGTTTTTTAATGAGCAAAGATTCAGAGTAATTTAGAACTCTCACAAAATGAAAATACAAAAACGGATATTCCTAAGATGCGATGAAAATGCTATTTCAAACTTAAGCGTGATAGACCTACTATGGATAAGCATGGCGCATCTAAAAAAAATATTTTTCGACCCTCAATAAATTTATGCAAATCCTAATTAACATTTTCGTTAATACCTGGAGCTCCCTTTTTTATCTTTTTAAAAAGAATTTTAAAGAGCATGAATATTCGTAGGTGTTTATTTTTGTGTTTATTTAGATTTTCTTCACCAGCTTTTTTTCCCCTTACTATTTTTCAAGAATATCTTTTGTGGATTTTATTTGTTTACATATGTAAAGAATGTGTGA
The DNA here is from genome assembly GCA_963556195.1 of Sepiola atlantica. NCBI lineage: Eukaryota > Metazoa > Mollusca > Cephalopoda > Sepiida > Sepiolidae > Sepiola > Sepiola atlantica. Next base: position 75,068,290 of record OY744521.1, read on the forward strand.
TTAGCCTAATGCATGTTGGAACATGAAACCGGATATGCTGAGTTCACATCCAATCGGATATATTGTGATTATTTATATACTATCACTATTAGAAATGTATCAACCCACAATTACTCTCCAGGTTGGCATACTGGTTAGAGTGTTCGCTAATGAGCCGGGAGACCGGGGTTCAATCCATAAAAAACACCCACCGTTAACATTTTATTATAGAGTGGAGGATGTTTTTCCGAATGCATTTCAGGCGGTGAGATAAGTTTGGGGTGATTGTTTGACTAGCAATTTGCTTCTCACTACCCATCGTCACTTGAAAATGGGTTCGTCCGGAGGGGAGGGGGGCTAAATAAAGGCATGTGTTCTAATTGTTGCATGAGGGGATATAAGTACATATATTTATTTAAATATGTATACAAATAAATACACATTGGTCTTTATTATAGAGTGGAGGATATATATATATATATATATATATATATATATATATATATATATATATATATATATATATATATATATATATATCTGGGTAAGGTACACGGTAATTCATGAAAAAGAAATGTCGTGATGGACAAAATGTGTGAAAAAATGACAAACGGAAAAACAAGTTAAGGGGTGCAGTTTTTGTTTTTCTCCTGCACCTTAACTTGTTTTTCCGTTTGTGATTTTTTCACACACACATTATATATATATATATATATATATATATATATATATATATATATATATAATCTTATCTTCACTTCATCAAATCTTTCACTTCATCATATACTCCTTTTGTACCATCTCTCTCTCTCTCTCTCTCTCTATATATATATATATATATATATATATATATATTTTTTTTTTACTTCATCATAAATAAAGGCATGTGTTCTAATTTTGGCATGAGGGGATAGAAGTACATATATTTATTTAAATATGTATACAAATAAATACACATTGGTCTTTATTATAGAGTGGAGGATTTATATATATATATATATATATATATATATATATATATATATATATATATGTATATATATATATATATATATATATATATATATATATCTTATCTTCACTTCATCATATTTTTCTTTTGTACCTTCTCCTCTTTTTGTCCCTCCTCATCTTTTCTAATTCTTCTTTTTTTATTTCTTTTTGTTTGTAATGATCATCACTTTCAGTTCTAACCCGAACTCTCTGTCTTTTTTGGCCCCATTTGTCTCGTTCCTTCCACGTGTGTGGTCTGTGTGTTTTCTGCATTCCGTTCCAGCCATTGTCTCGGGCGCTGTCCTCTCTCCTAAAGTATGGAAAGGATTCTGGCAAGTGAACATTAAAAATTCATAAAAGAACCCTCCCCCAAAGACGCCAATCCCTCGCCAAACATATTGTTCTCAAACACCGTTTCGCCATTTCTCCAACTGACTGACTGACTAACATAATCTGCTCCACCCTTGCTCTTCCCTCAACATTGTTTTTTTTTTCTATGGAGAGAGGGGAGGGGGGGGGCTTGTTTCATTTCTTTTATTTCCCTCTAAAGGACAGGATGTCCTTATTTATCTGATGGAAACAAAAGACGCAGTTAACATCTCTTTAATAATATTCAATAAGAAAAAGTGGTCACCCCCCCAAAAAAAAAGATGGTTAAAATAATAAATGAATAACATAATAATTATATAACAAAACGGATCTTACAGATTTGTATATGTGTCATCGTACATTTGTTTCTTAGTAAAAAAAGAATGAAAGATGAACATTTGTTTCTCAGCTCCTGATGGTTCTTTTGTTTTGATCTATCGCCATCAATGGTGTCACTCCTTCAACAAGGAGATGAAGAGAATAACAGATACAGTAAAACAAAGTAGATCTCTTATTTATTGTTAAAGAAAAATAAATCGGACACTTTTTTGGGGTGGGGGGTGGGGAGGGTGCAGGCAATGAATTAAAAAAGATAAGATCATGTTCCAATTTATTTTTGTCCAATGATGTTTTTATTCTAAGAGGTCAGATTAGAGACAATCATTCTTTCACCTGGTGTTTTAGAGTCTCTGTCACCAAAGAAAGCAGAGGGTGCATGGATGGCCTAATGGATAAAACAAAAACTTTGGAATCATAATCATCATCATCATCATCAGTTTAACGTCTGTTTTACATGCTGGTATGTGTTGGACTCGTGACATTTCATGATTTAGAAAGATACTATATAGAGATTTTGTGGAGAGTTCCACTTTGCATTCACTTGGATTGTGGATCTCCTTCATCGATCTCCAAGCCGATGAAGGAGAACTGCTCTCAGTAAAGTTGGACGCCAGGTTCAGGATACCCCAAAAATTCTGAGTATTCTCCGACCTGGTGATTGATCTGCAATGTACTGTCCTTCAATGGCATACAATACAATTCACGGTGGAACAACATGCCTGATTGTTCGACAGCATTGAAGAAGAAACGGTTGAGCATGACTTCTCCAACTGTAGCAAACTTTGGCTATTCTGGACTTATATTAACGAGGTGACGGCTCACCTGGATGTAGAATATGTGATTAGCAATATCGACCAGCCGTGGCTATGTTGTGTTCAAATCCAATTGGATCTACTGTTTAAATAAGCACGAATACTTGTAAGAAATGTACGAATCTGCGATTTAACCCAGCTATAGTTAAAGTATTCTAAATGAGGGAGTGAAGAACAGACTCATACAAGCAGTTGGGCCATATGAAGATCGCTGTTAAAAAAGAGGAAAATGAAATGGTACGACCATGCCACAGGATCATCAGGTCTTGCAAATACAATCCTACAAGGAACTGTTCAAGAAGGAAGAAGGAAAGACAGACAAAGAAAGAGGTGGTGTACAACATCCGAGAATGGACAAGGCTGACCCTGAGTAACATGCTTAAAACGGCAGAAAATTGATAGGGCTGGAGAAAGATTGTTGCCAGGTCATCTTTGGCACACCAACGGTCATCCACACCATGACAGATGATGATGACGATGTTGATCGACAAAGTAATAACTTGTGTTCAACTAATCGTATTCAATTACTCGTTAGCAAAAGGTATTGTGCTTTGGCATTAAACGGTCAACGAATGGTTGGTATGCTGTAAAACAGATAAGCCATAACAAACGAAAGCACATGTTATGAGTGTTTTACTCTTTTTATTTGATTCGTCTGTTTTACGGCATATCAACACTTTGGGGGTTATTTAATGCTAAAACACAGTACCTATTGTAAACTTGTTTCAGAATTTTTTAAATGGCGATTAATAATTTCGATTAATCGGACTACATTTCTCATATCGGATATTATTCTCACAACGTTTTGGCCGATGTAACTCCGACTTTTTACAAGTGTATTTTGTGGAACTCGGGAATCATTATGTTGAACTTGGGAATCTGTATGGAATTTCGAACTGAACGCTTTATTGAATCCACGGGGGTAGGTTGTTCTCGTTCCGTCAGCCATGACCGGGTAGAAGTTTTTATTATTCTTAATTATATTCTTAGTATCGCCTGTACTGATGATTAAAGCATCAACCTCCAGAAGACTGTCGCTTAGAATTGATTATTACTTAGCACTTTATCCGTTATGCCACGGATCTATGTGGACCCGTTATGCAACGGATAAAGTGTATGAAAGGGCTCAGTTTGAAATTCCATATAGATTCGTGAGTTCGACAAGACACACCTGAAGAAGGTTGGAGGTCAAGTCCTAGCTAATTATGGCATGAGTTTGCTATGCATACGGTATCTGACACCATTTTGTCTTTCATTTTAATGGTAGCGGGTAATTGAACCGTGATGTGTACCCAGTCACCAGAAACACTTTGTGCTACTTGATTTGTTGGTGTCAACGAAGACTGGTCTATGGTTTCCCATAGTGTTTGTGATACAAGTGTCATATCGGAAGCAGTATCCACCTACAGCCGAACAGGATGGCCATTCAATTTACTGTAACATATTTTCGGTTTGATTTTTGATTTGGAACAAAAGTTGCTATCAGACTGTGTTTGTTTTGTGATGTTGTCGATGCCTGTTATGTGAGGTTTGTCTATTATGGGTTGGTTTTTGTCCTTAAGGGATGCAAAATCCGTCTTTATGTCCCACTCGATTGCAGCTGCGACAGCGGTGTGTCTTGAATGTACAGTTTTATACAAAATGCCAGCTGCCACAGTTCCAGCAAGCGGTTGGGGGCTTGACAGATGTTGAAGTCGGTGAGGTGGGCCGACGTTGTTTTTTACTAACCGTGGATTCTGTTGTTGCACCATAGTTGAATCATGCGTTAGATTCACGAGACGCTGGCATTCCACGACTTGTTGCAATGTAATGTCTGGATTTTGCTCTATTTTTGACAAAATCCGTGTGCGAATGTCTGCTTCGCCCGCCGATCTCAAACCACACACAAAAATTAAGCATTTGAATTGAGCGTCCGTAATGGAATATATTTTAAAACGTTCACATTCTCTGTTCACAATGCGTGCATAAGTAGAAAATCAGTTGAATCAGACTTCGTTATGCGGAGACAATTGAATCGCATATTAAATAACGAAATCCGCTCACCGAAACGTGTCGTCGAAAGTTGTAGTCACGTGTGTGTTTAGGTAGTATGTAGTTTGTTCTGACGTCTCAAGCTTCCGTAACAAAAGTCTGACTTTCCAGTCGTCAGCTTGTTCCTTGAATTCCACACGGAAAAGGTCCTCAAAGCGTGAAAATCATGTACAGAATGTCGATCTAGCTATTGGGTCGTAATAGAATTCCGTAATTGTAGTTGCAACCGATTCTGCCGATGTCGTAAGCTTTGTTTCGGAAAGCGATGGTGCAGGTGTTGAGAATCTCTCTGAAAATAATTCCATCAAACGTAATTGTTGTTGCATTAATTGCTATATGGTGCAATCCATCTTTGAAAGTGTAAATTGCGTTATCGTGATTCTTAAAAAAAATGTATCCCCGTCGCCAAATTGTTACGTCTTGATTTTTATACGTTTCGGTTCAATTACAACTCAGAAAAATGAAGGAAGTAGACTGATTAAATTAAAGTATAGAAAAACCGCTGAACGCGAGATGCTTGTTTGATTGTGAGACCGTTCTGTTTACTTTTCACTGTTCGGAAGACGACTCCTCTAATCCCAGGGGCGATAACTCTTACTTTTTTAATTCAAGGGAAATAACTCAATTTTGTTTTGTTAGGTTACCATAACACTATTTTACTCTTAGCTGGGGACGCATGTTCATACATTTTCTAATGATATTTTGGTCCTTTTACAAGTGTATTTTATCCAATGATGTTTTTATTCTAAGAGGTCAGATTAGAGACAATCATTCTTTCACCTGGTGTTTTAGAGTCTCTTTCACCAAAGAAAGCAGAGGGTGCATGGATGGCAGTAACAGAAATTGAAAGCAATTGACCCAATTTGATTTGAAGTTGACTCAGCTGGTCATATAGTCTTTATTTCTTGATGAAAGAAATCTTAAATTTCATTTTTCGTATTGTTTTTGGGGTGGGGGGGGCTGTAAAAATAACTCAAATGTTAACAGATTATCATGGCATTATGCACTGGTGTGGTCCAAGAAATAACTGGTTTAATGGCTTATATACAACATCGACGGTCACCAAACTATGGCTAGCCGAGCAAACCTGTCCTGCCAGATGCTTTTATCTGGCCTATGAGTTAAAAAAATAAATAAGAGATTGAGATGGAAAGCCATTATGATAACTATTACAAGTACTCATTATAACTGTATAAATTAAAGTGAAATATTTCCCTATTTGATTGACCGATATAGCTTCATAAGCAGCATAAAAAATCTTCTTAATGTGTAAGATAATGCACATATTATTTCGTATACTGATCAAAACTATTTTTTTATTTTCAATCGATTTCTTTCCTTTATATTAAATCTGACCAACAGTTTTCATTTTGATTAGTAATGTCATAGAGATAGTCGGAGGAGCTACCTCTCTGTCAGTAAAAAGTCCTCTAACCGCTACTCAAATCACCGGGTTAAAATATTTTGTAGGATTAATAATTTATAATAGATATTGTAAACTCTACATACGCTTATATTTATCTTTCATATTTTCGTATAAAAACAATCAGGATATTTTATTCATTTACAGACCCTCATAAATTTCATTTTTCTTTCAAAAATACCAGTTGTAAAATCTACGAACATAGTTTTCACTTATATAAAACTCTTCTTTTATTTAAACATTGAAAGTTTATATATTTACAAAACACGAACACTGAATCATATTACTCACTGTTTATCCCATCTATTTGGCCATTCATGAAAATGTAGCATAATATTGGGTTCAGAGGTGGGAGCGGAGTTTATTAGGTTCATTAATTTTCATGGACAATTACAGGACAAGGGTGGTTCCCCGCCATGTTTCAATAAAGAATTTGTCTTCTATTAATATTATCTAAAAAAATGTCAGTATATATAGTTTATCCTTAATGTCAGTTGATTTCTTACTTTTTATTGTTTATTGATTACATATCTAGTCTGTTGTTCAATTAACATATTCCCTATGCACCATAGCTTGCTTAGCTTACTCCTTCTTTAGCTTATTTATTGCTTATATAGATTATCCATTTATCATCATCTAGTCGTGGTAGTGTTACGGATCCTTCTGACTCTCTCACGCCATCTCGCTGTATTCTAAATAACATCAGGTAGGGTTTCATTGGTGCATTGTGAGTCCTCTGCTAGTTTCTTGGCATTGGTTCTGTGCAGTTTCCCTACTGAACCACATCCCTGTTTTGGCATCCACAAAAGAACATCGCTGATGATGTTATCTTTAGTCCTCCAGCAGTTACCAGCAAACCTGGTTCTTCTCTCTCTGATCAAAGCTTAGATTTGAGGAGGGTTTCTGTAGAGTAGCTCTCTCGTGATGTACTGTCTTCAGGAGATGTTAAAAGCAGCTCTTAGCATTCTGGTGTACACACCATCAATTTTCTTCTACTCTCTTTTGGTAATAGTCTAGATGTTACTTCCATATACATTGGACCTTTTTGTTAACACAGGCAAAACAGATCACATTCTCCTGAACCAACATGGAAATATCTCTTCCCTAAATGGAACTTGTCTAAAAAATGTTGATTAGTCTACCTATCCTGGCAGATTATCTCTAATGTACCAAATATCATACCTTATATATCTTATCCTGTATGTAACTTTTATTATATATATATATATATATATATATATATATATATATATATATATATATATATATATATATATATATATATTGCTTATAAAGCATATCCTTATACAGGGTGGGCAAAAATAAGGGTCCTATTTTTTAAAATTCATAACTTTTTTATTTATTGATTTTTTAAAAAATTTTTTTTAGAATAAGTAAAGGACCCCTTCTGAAGCAAGCATGAGCCGTATTAGCCCTAAGGAACGTACCCTCATTTAGAAAACATTATTTTTGCTTAAAAAACTCAAAACAGTGTAAAAAAACAATATTTTAGCTTTTGTAAGTTTTAAGAAGTGTTTTTCGGCTAAAATTTGTTTTGTTTATTTCAAAAAATCTCGGAAGGGTCAGTCTACACACACATAAAGTTTGGTGAGTTTAACTTTTATTTTGTGGAAGTTATTCAAATTCAAGTTATTCAAATTTAAAGATAGGACCCTTATTTTGGCCCACCCTGTATAACAATGTATCACTTATTTCTTCTGTAGAAATTGATGGATCTACATTCTAAGGCAGCACATCGTCTGTTTGATTGGCAATGTCGCTTTCAAAAAAAAAAAACATTAACAAAAAGAAAAGTTATTTTTCATAGTATCAGTAGATTGGTTGATTTTCACTATTTGATTTGATTACCGATTTGGAAAGTAAAACGTATGTTACTGTTGTTACCACAAGATCAGACAATCGTGTAAAGGTTGTCTTAGTAAAGACACTGGTCCACATCACCTCAATGGGTTGGCGTTAGGAAGGGCATTCGGCCTATAAAAAATCTTTGCTTCAAATAAGGAAATTACTTCCAAAGAAAATCGGTTAAATTTCAGGCTATGTAGTCTAAAGGTTGGAAGCTTCAGTGGAAGTTCTGGTCAGATTGTTGAGTTTCTTTGAGAGAAATGGTATAGACCTGTGTTGGGTCCAAGAAACTCGTTGGACAATTAAGGTAGCAAGGTCAGCACACAGGAGAAGAATAAGAAAAGCATGGGAGGAAATGATAAAGTCCTAGCCAGAGATAGGTTAGCTTGGAAGTCAATTTCTAAAAGCCGTCCAACACATGCCATCATGTAAAACGGACATTAAACTGATGACGATTATGATGCTGAATCCTGTTCGTTGCTTATTTTGTATATCGTTTAAGTGCCCTGTATCTAGTGTATATAGTTTATGTACCTTATCTATTACGTTTTATAGCTTACAGCTTATGTACTCTTTCTCTAGATTGTATAGGTTCCCATTAGATCAACGAAGTTAAGCGATGTTAAGCCTGGTCAGTACTAAAATGGGTGACCATTTGGGAATACCAGGTGCTGTATGTGCTTTCTGCTTATCTCAACATTGTTTCCAGATGTCCTGGATTTCTCCTTGCCACTATAATCAAGCAGGGACGACTCAAGAGAGGTGTGGTTGGGATTGCGCAACCCTTGCTTCACAATTACTGAAGACTAAACAGAGGCTATGTCTCATACATGAAATAGTACCAGACTTTCCTCTACTGACGTCAATAGCTTTCTAATAAAAGGTACATACTTAATACTAGTTAGTCAGTCATTTATGCCAAATATTGGCCCATGTTCTTAAAAACAAAAAATCCTTGTCCACATCCTTATGTTTAAGAAAATGATGATGTCACTAAATGATGACACTACAAGTAAAACAGATAGGGGATAACCGAACGCAGTCGATGACGTCACAAAATGATGACATCATCTATCAAATAAGAGAGAGAAGGAGAAGAGATCCCTGATCTAGTGGATGAACGTCTTCATTTCTGGGAGTCTAGTCTAACATATAGTACTCATGAGGGAATATGTCAAACTGATAGTGTAATATCTGTCTGACTTCAAAAACCTTCAAAAATATAAATGAAAGTGTTAAAACATACCAACTTGGTACGTAATCATATAAATTGTGGCGGAATACGAGAACGAATTTCTCTCTTTAGTTTGTCAAGGTCAGCTTCGCAGCATCCGCCATATTGCTAAATATTAATACTGTCGTTCTTGTAACGTTTCTTTATTTCTTTTATTATTCCTTTTTCGAAAAGATGGTTCCTCTTGTCGAGTTTTGTTGAGCTGCTTGTTTTGTGCTTTTTTGTTTGTTTGTTTCACGTTATTCAAAAACACACTGTATCACTGTTCTGCTATCTGCCGCCAAGCAGATAGACACTCTGTAAGAGAATCGCAGCTGATCCCCGTTTCGTCTTACAAGGAATCATAATGAAACGGTTTAATTGTCTCTTCTGCCTCTTAAGATAATTACTGGCTTCACCCGCTGAATACAACTGATATTAAGTTTTAAAAAAAGAGAACGACCGGATAAACAACATTTACTAAAACAAAGTAATAATCTATACAAATAAAATGTTTGTCTGTTTATCCGTAATTACTTAGAAACTAGTGAGTGGATTTCAACCAAATTTGGCATGTAAATAGGCTATAATCCAGTAAGTATCGTATTCTATGTAATCATTGCTTACCAAAATAAAAGAATAATAATAATAATAACAGGAACATAAGTCAGTCGTGAGACTGAATACTTCCACCTGACAATGTAAGGATGGGCCAAAGTCTCATCTGGGCCTTACTTGTATGAATTAGTTTTGTAGTTATGGCATAGAGACGTTGATACCTTACAAACAATTTATCTAATCAGGCTAAAATATTTGATAGTGGTTGCATAGTCAAAAAGCACATGATCTGTACATCAAATTAGAAAAATCGGAAGTTAAAACTTTTTAAAGTCATGGTCAAATGGCAATGTCATATAAGATGCGGGACTTCATTGGCTAGAATATGGGCAAAGTAGTGAGTCTCTATGCTGAACAAAACCGAAGTTATCGCCAAAAGTATGACTTTCACCTTTTCTGTGACCTTGAACTTGATATTCCGAAATTTAATCAGTTCTAAGTTATACTATGACCGATATTTTTTTCAAGTTTGATGACGATTGGCCAAGCGATGTGTATACTAGGCTGTACACAAACAAACAAACAAACAAACATAGTGACAAACTAACAAACTCGACCAAAAACATAACCTCCTTAGCAGGGGTAATATTATTATTATTAATAATAATATTCTATACAAATCAAATGAAGTGTTTGTCAGTCTGCTCTAAATGACTTAAAAACTACTTAGTGGATTTCAACCAAACTTGTCATGAAGATAAGCTCTAATTAAAAAAAATCATCTGCCATCTAAAGTTGATCTACGTTAACACAGAACGTCATTAAAGGTTGAATAATTAACTACGAAAACTTTTCATAAAATAATGTAGACATTAAAAATGGATACCGGCTGGGATAGAATCAGCCTCAGTTTTATGCCACTAACATGGGTTTTCATTCATTATGAACACGAGAAATAAGCGAAGATGATCTTTACAAAGGTACATATATACCTGTATTATTATTGTGCATGTGTTGTCTGATGCTTAAGTATAAGCTCCAAAACTACTTGACAGAATTTCGCCAAATGTGGCATAAAGGCTTCTTGAAATGCCAGCTGTCTCGTACTAACCTTGACAGAGTATAAAATCGACTTCGCAATCTAATGATCACTTCCGTTCTCTAGAGCCCCATTATCACAGAATAGATGGTGCCTATCTTTCTGGAAGAGACTCGACTGAGCTCCAATCCTTGGTTCCTCCTTGTAAGACATTCACAGCAAGAACTCGTTTTCCATCCTAACTACAAAGAACGTTCCTTTCAGAATTTCCATGAACAGAACTTTTCATGTGTGGAACACATTACAACAGGAATGATTCCCTGCAGACTACAACTTGACCATCTTCAAATCCAATGTCAATAAATACTTGCCATAAATCGTCCTCATAAGAATTCAAATTTTGTCCATTGCATTCACCATTTTCAATCCTCTTATAATATTATTCATCATTCAACTGACAATCACCCCATCTCATTAACCGTTATCCTGTAAATGGCTTTTGGTTGGCCTTCACGAGTGGTGACTCCTTAGTAAAAAAGGGGTAAATATACTACTACTAATACCACTACTACGACTATTACTATTGAAAACAATAAACACTTATAGGCTCAAAAACTACTTGTAAGAATTATATCAAATGAGGTATGAAGCACCCTTGTCAAACCGGACATAGTTTCAATGCAATATGTTAATAGACTTGTCTAGTAGCATTAAAAGTATAATAGTGATTGATAAGGTTTTTCAGTTTATTCAAAATGTATCGATCTAAATGAGCCCATAGACTGACCAGAATATTTCCACCAATTTTCTTAGTGAGTCAATCCGCGTCTGAATAAGTGGTACGAATTCAGTTTTTCAATTCACTCTGTAAATGGAGAGCTATGTTCCTCAGGTTTATTTCTCTCTTTTAATGGAGACAACATTTGTTGAAAACCAAACAAAGAAAAACAATTAACTCATTTGATTAAAAATTAGCCGACAAAAGTTCAGAAATTGTTAATGTTCAATTCCCAAGATATGCACCTTGTAATAAGCACCCATGAAACTTAACTGATCATCAAGTGGCTTCATGCCTTGTCTGGAGCGATTTCCATGAGAAAAAAAAAAAGTATTCCTCGAATTTAGGCTGGTTTAGTTAGCTAATTTAATAAATCGAAACTGTATCCTATTTTTCGTCAATTTGGTTATTAATTCGAGATTATAATTTATTAAAAATTGTTAATGCCAAAGTAGAATAACTATTGTCAAATAATCTATTCTATACGAGGAATAAAACACAAATTGCTAATTTAGCTATAGTTTGGGGAGGGGGAAAATTGTGGGTTCATACCTTTCCCAACATTGTTAGTGAGTAAATAACCACAAAAGATCAGACTGCATTTGAACTTTGTATAGCCGATTCCATAGTCCATTATAGTATCCATTAGGCCTGTTACACACAACCAGTTATTGTCCTTGCTGTGTTAGCTTTTTAAGGATTAGGCTAAGACAAAGTACCTCTCATCGTGTTTGTCATGGGTAAATATTGTTTATTACCTGTATGTTCACTTGTCGAAAGAAAGAACAAAGAATTTGGTTATAATTGTCACTATTATTGGTTGGTCAAGTAGATAGGTATGATAATCCTCTCCCCCAGCTGTTGGTGTTCGTTTTTCCCTTTTCTTTTCTAGTTTGTTGTTGTACATACTTATGAAGATGTTCAAGTGATCTTTCTACTTCATTTGATCTAAGCATCTTACCCCAAAAAATCTGAATGGCATGTCTCTTTTTTCTTAGTTTCATTCAATAATGAAATGACAGACTTGCAAAAGACTGAACTAGTTTCTTATATATATATATATATATATATATATATATATATATATATATATATATTACCGTTATCGAATAAATTTAAAATCTTCACTTTTCCTGAAGATGTTCGTTGATCTGAACGAAACCGATAAAATCTCTTGTTTCTTGATGATCTTTTCCTGTATTTACATTTGTTTTTTCCGTTTGTCTTTTTTCACACATCTTGTCTTTCTCGCGTCATTTCATTTTCATGATGCATCGTGCATTTTATCCTCATATATATATATATATATATATATATATATATATATATATTAATAATATATTATTATATAAAGTTTGGTATGTGTATATATTGATATATTTCTATCTACAAGATTTATTCATAAAAAATAATTAACCGATCATTATAAGGGTGAGTAATGTGGGCTATATTTTGTTTAATTTAGTTTTAATCTAAAAGGGGTGGAAGCCCTTCGTAAAAATTCAGATATCTCCGGTTCTTGTGAAATTTAAACAATAAGTATTAGACATCAACACCCCAAATTTCAGGGGTTTTTTTGTAAAAGGGGTATAGGAGGGATAATATGGGCACAAACTTCCATGTCAAAATTCAAATATTTCCCATTTGAATTAAATTTGATTCAGGGAATTAATTTTATCCGTTGTATATATATATATATATATATATATATATATATATATATATAAATTTAATATATATATAATAATTACCTTTATGTACTTTTATGTACATATAATAATTTCATATACATGTATAATAATTACTTTTATGTACATATAATAATTTCATATACATATATAATAATTACTTTTATGTACTTTTATGTACATATAATAATTTCATATATATATATATATATAATAATTACTTTTATGTACGTATAAAATTAATACAAATATATATATTTATGAAAAATACATCTTATAAAGTTAACGGCGATTAATAATGCAATCTTCTGCATTAATCTGTATCACTTAGGAAGTGAGCAATCGAAATAATAGAAAGCAAAGTAACAAACGCTACCATCACCAATAAAAACAATTACATAAAATACATTAAATATATAATAATAATATTCATAAATAAACAGTAAATTATATTTATCATGCAGACGATATCGTTTCGAGCTTATGCTCTGATCAATGCAGGGGAGTGATAATTTCAGACAATCATAAGGCACAAACCCGGTTCACAGAGTCACCTTTGACTCCGCATGCTTTCGCTCTATCCTCTCGGCCATAGGAAATTATCACATGATACAGAGAAACTAAGTTATATTTATGCCAATTGCGGCGAGCTATAAATACAAAGACAATCTATATAGGACTCAACGAACCTAATTGGAACCTAGTTTGGTAGCTTAAGTGAATGTCTATTTTTTAATATCTCTCAACAGTGCTCAACTTTAATTTTCTTAAAAGAGCTTTTATAATAATATTTATGAATGAATATTAAATTATATTGACCTACAGACGACGTCGTTTCGAGCTTATGCTCTCATCAATGCAGGGGAGTGATAATTCCAGACAGTCATAAGACACAAACCCAGTTCACAGAGTCACTTTTGACTCCAAACGCTTTCGCTTTATCCTCTCGGCCATAGGAAATTACCACATGATGCAGAGAAATTAAGTAATATTTATGCTAATTGCGGCGGGCTATAAACATCAAGACAATCTATATAGGACTCAACAAACCTAATACATATATGTGTATATATATATGTATATATATATATATATATGACATTGAGCTCACGATAAACAGTTTTGGTCAAAACTAGACTATTCAGATGTTGATTACACTCAGCAATTCCTTTAACGTCAGTCGTCTGATGATTTCTTTCCACAATGTGATTGTATCTCCATTTTCATCACTCACTGTCAGCCGGAATTCTTTTTTTATCATTTTAAATTTTTATTAGTGAGTCACCACTTATCAAGGCCAAACGCCACTCGAGAATAAGAGTTAATGAGATGGATAGATTGCCAGTTGCTGGAGGGTTTTCCCTCCTTTTTGAATTCTGTCACAGTCCTTGATATGGTAGCTTTCCAATTCAACTGTTTTTGCGATCAAAGCTTAGGTTATCCAATGTAGACATAACATCTATACTAATTATAAATAACTGAGGGTTTTTTGTAGCAAAACAAAAAGTTGACTAACATATTCACCGTTTTTGACATCGATCCATTTCAATTTTAATCACTAATACCCTGACTTTAGGACCAATCAAGAGTAAGGGAGATAATTCTCTCTTTTACAGTTTACATTTAAAACATTTTTTAAAATTTAATTTAATGTTGTTTTATTTAAAAAAATACTTTATTGTTCATATTAAGATTTGTAAATTTGTTTGATTTTATTGTGAAAAAAGTTGAAGTAAAAAACAAAACTAAAGTTAAAAAATAATACAAACCAGCTTTTATGTCGATACACAACATTTATTTAACTTGGGGATATTCAACAACCAACAGTTTATTTACCTTCTCTCCAGGAGGTTAGACATGAGGTCAGGTGAGGTTTTGATAATCCAGCACATTAGAGTAAATGCACTTTGGCCTACAAAAATGCCTGAGCAGCCCTCAGGAGATTAGAACTAAAGTAACCTTTTTTCAATAATAGAATGTAAAGCCTGAAGGGTGGACTTATTAGGACTGAACAGAATCATACCTCAGCCCGACAAAAGCAAGGCCACTGTCGTACTGCTTATCGAAAACAATGATAAAAGTACTATTTCAAACTTAAGCATGACAGACCAACGACCGTCCGACGAAGCCTCTTATAGTGTTACATGGACGCATCTAGAAAATATACAATTTTGCTATATTTTCTGCTTTTGCTGAATTTTTTTTTTACGCCCTTTTTTCTCAAAGAAAGTTAATTAAAAGAAGAAATAAATTAAATAAAAAAAGATGATTATTTAAAAAAAATATATTTACTTAAAAAACAAATCAGAATAAGAAGCTGCCAACGCCATCGCCGGCAGACATGCACTTGTTGCCTGGTTTTGAACAATTTGCCAGAAATAAACCGAAACAGTAGTCGATCCTTCGAATCATCAAATTTCTTTTTCTTTTCTCAAATTTACACCCATTGTTTGACTCTTTCGTTACAGGGCAGAAGTTGGGTTTGTTTGGATTCACACTACAACACACCTACTAAATAGTACACTAGTACTTCTTTTCTTCTTCTTCTTCTTCTTCTTCTTCTTCTTCTTCTAAACCAATCACTAAGAAAACTAAACACTTGTTTTCCTTCTACAATTCTAGTTTACAGTGGAGAGATCTGCAAATGTTAATCTGATATTGTGTATATGTTCATTTATTTGACATGAAATTGGTTTACATTGTCTCTCTCTCTCTCTTACTATCTGTTTCTCTCTCTCACACATATATAAAACACACAAACACACATATAAAACACACAAACACACATATACATATATGGATACTAGATCATAAAATGTATTTTCAACTTGACCTGGAGAGATAAAAAAAATCTATGCAAGAAAACAACGGCTTCAAAATAATGGAGACATCTCTAGCGGATTTTTGCATTTCATAAATGACTGATAAAGGAGGTAGGTCCTTCGAAAATATATATTTAATATGTTAAACCATCATTTTAAAAAGTCGAAATATATACCAAACGGGTTTAATAACAAAGCGATGAGTTGCAGTTATCTGTAGCTAATTTGTTTTTGCATTTTTATTCCCCCCCCTCTCTCTCTCTCTCTTTCTTTCTCTCTCTCTCTCTCTCCCTCTCTCTCTCTCTCTCTCTATATATATATATATATATCAATTCAGAAAAATATTTTTGAAAGCCAAAATAACGTGTTATTTTTTTAAAATAAACATTTATTTATTTTAAAGTCGTATGATCTTTCGACGGCTTTGTCAAAAGGCATTTAATTCCTTCTTTTTTCTATCCTTCTTGATCGTGGCATGTTGTCACTGCTAAGATAGGAGCCCGTTTTAATGTTTCGTCAGTTGAGATTTGAATGCTTATATATATATACATATATATAAGCATCATTTTTAAAGAATTATTTGTAAATTAATCTATTTAATGTAGTAAATATCACAACTTTTTAACATTATACAAAATCCTACTCTAGACAAAAAACGACAGGCCATTAAATCCGCACAAATCAAATTAACAAAAATAAAATTTACTGTTTGAAAAAGAAAAAAAGTTAATTCAAAGTATAAGATAGCACTAAAATGTTGAATGTAAGTAAATATGATATTTATTGTCTTAATTGTAAAAAAAATATCTTAATTTAAAAATTAATATTTTTTTTAACATAGTTCATCCCAAACAAGGCAGGCCGTCACTGTAAACGGAAGGGGCTACTGAGAAAAAGGGTGAAAGTTTTTTTGGAGGAGGGAGGGCTCAACCTAAATTAGGAGCTACGCAGCGAGATGTTTGCTTACATTAGTTTTAAATTTATGCATGTCAGTACCATCAGGAAAACAGGGAGCAGGGAGGAAGTTCCATAGTCCAGCAGTACGAGGAAAGAAGCTTTTCGAGTAGAAAGCTCTTTGGCATCTGGGGACGTCCACAGTGAATGGATGAGATTTGGCAAATTTAGGGTTGGTCTAGTGAATTTATGTCGTGGAGGCACCAGAGCAGCAAGTTTATCAGAGCACAATCCATTGAAGTACTTGTAAAACAGTCACAAGGAAGCAACATTGCGGCGATGAGACATGGGCTGGAGCTTGGTGGATAGTGAGGTACCTATTAAGTTGGCGACCCTTTTTTGGACCTTGTCTAAGAGGAAAAGACTAGTGGATGATGCACTAACCCAGATGTGGCAACAATATTCCATGCATAGGTGGATGGTGGCTTTGTAGAGATATCGGATAATGTCAGTTGTGAGGAGTTTACTAGTACGGTAGAGGGAGCCCACCTTCTTTGCTGCAGCCTTAGCAATGTCTTCAATGTATTTGTTCCAATTCATGTTACTTATGAAGGTTAGGCCGAGGAGTTTGAATGTTGAACTCTCAGGTAAGATTTTATTTGTCATGACAATCGGTGGTTGAAGAGGTTTCTTGTAGTTATTGAAGGAAAGTAGCTTTGTCTTTGCGGCATTAAAAGTTAGCATCCATTTTTGACCCCATTCTACTACAGACTGGAGGTCATTTTCTAAGGATTCAGCCATTGCCTCAGATATGTGCGCGTCGGTTTTGCCCACATGACGAGAGTAGAGTGTTGTGTCGTCAGCAAATATTCCTATCTCAGTCTCAATGACATCAGGGAGGTCATTTATGAAAATCAGGAACAGTAGAGGTCCAAGGATGAATCCCTGGGGTACACCAGCATTTATGTAATGTTGCTTAGATGAACGGCCATCGAAGACAACCTGGATCTTTCTTTTTGTTAGGAAGGATTTTATTATTTTAAATATTTGTCCTGTAATACTATATGAGTGTAATTTTAGTAGAAGCCCTTCATGCTAGACCTTGTCAAAGGCCTTGAATATATCAAGCGCTACCACCCTAGCTTCACCTGCCTTGTCCAATGTATGATATATGCGTTCAGAGATGACCGTTAGGATATCTGCGGTAGATCGTGCTTGTCTAAATACGTATCGATGATCAGAAAGAAGTTTAACATTAACTAGATGCCGGACTATCGCTAGATTGATTAATGATTCAAAGATTTTAGCAAAGATCGGCAGTAGACTAAGTGGGCGGTAGCTTAGAGGATCAGTTCTATCTCCAAAATTCTTGAAGACTGGTACCACAGAGGCAATTTTCCAACTATCAGCAAGGCATTTGTTGTATAGTTTGGGGAGGACAGGGGCCAGCTCAGTAGACTATTTCTTTATTACTATTACTGGTGTAAGATCAGGCCCACAGGCTTTGGAGATGTCAAGGTTTTTATGATGTCTCTGACTTGAGATGGGGTGATGACCAGGTTCTCAAGTGTGGCTTCAGTCTGCAATGGGAATTTAGGAAGAGGGTTGTTTGCTGAGTCCAGGGTGGAGTTTAAGGCGAAACGCTGGGCAAGTAGTTCAGCCTTATCAGTTGCCGTGCAAACAACATAGTTTTGATTTGATAGTGGGGGAATTGTCGATTGTCTATTGTTCATCACACTTTTGTAGATTTTACAGAAATCGCGAGTACCTAGTTTCTGTTACTGAATGCGTTTTTTGGTTATTTCTGTATACATTCTCTTTGCTTCATCTATCACTACTTTGCAATAATTTCTTGCCTCTATAAATTTTTGTCTATTCGCAGTTGACTTATGGCGGCCGAATTTTCAGAATGCCTTTTGCCTCTCAGCAATAGCAGCTGCATATTCTGAGGTGAACCATTGAGGAGAGTGGGGTTTGCTGAAGAATTTTCGCGTGGGGACATAAGCATCAATGCCTGCTTTGACCCATTTGGTTAGCTCATTTGCACACTGACCAGCAGAGAGTGAGAAGGTTACACCCCATGGAGCATCGCTGATGTGATCCCTGAGGGATTCAAAATCATCCTGCTCATAGTTTCTCGTCATTTTGAGCAACGGCTCTTCAGCTTTTCGACGAGTTTTTAAGGTGATAAGTATCATTACCATAACGTGATCAGAGTTTCCGAGCGGGCTATAGGCATTCGTCACATAAGCCTCGGGTAGTGAGGTAAAGAACAGATCAAAAAGTGAGGCTATAAAAACTATAATATAGTTTTGCAGAAGAATCATGATTAAAAACTCGTGTCACAGTGGTGAAGTGGTTAAAAGGATGGATTATGAGCTTGACACTTTGTGTTCAAGTTCTGTTGAGGCTGGTAACTCACTTTCACTAATATCGTTGAGAGAGGGATGATAAATCCATCTAACCTTCATCAACTGTGGGTGAAATAGTAAGGTAGACTTTGCCACCTTAAACCTTGGTAAGGCCACTAGTCTAAGAGATACTAAACAGCAACATAACACCTGCAACCATATAGGTCTCTGTTACTTGGCATCGTTGTTGGCATCTGTCTGTCTTAGGAGACAATGGAGTTCTGCCTCCCAGATTTGTCCGTTTCCGAATTGCAGCATCTGCTGTGACTGTGCAAGCCTATCCTGGATCGACAAGCTCTGTTGCAATTGCCACAGATGTAGCTGGTATCTGCTTGCGAGAGCTCTGTTGCAGCCATCTGTCGTTTGTGCTTGCTCCTCTCTCTCCACTGCTGGTCTCTCCTCTCCTGACTCCTCTTTGAGCATGCCTTTACAGCTCTTCTCCAGTAGCTTCAATCTTCAGCGACAGACTCCGAGCCTGTTTGGGTTAATTCCATCTGCCCTCATGTTTCGCTTGCAGACATCCTTGTGGTGTAAAACAGATCTTCTTGCTAGTCTGAAGCCGGTTGCGAGCTTGCCATAAAAGAATATCCTTTGGGATCCTCTCATCGTCCATTCGCCTGGCATGGCCAAAACACCAGAGTCGTTGTTGGGTGAGCAGAGTGAACATGCTTGGGATGTCTGCCTGATCAAGTACGGTCTTGTTTGAAATGTGGTCCTACCAGGTGATTCCTAGGATTCTCCTGAGGTTGCGCAGGTGGAATATGTCGAGTCTGTTCTCTTGGCAGGAGTAGACAGTCCAAGATTCACTGCCGTAGAGCAGCATGCTGAGCACACAGGCCCGGTACATCTTCATCTTGGTATTGGTGGTCAACATCTTGTTATTCCAGACTCTTTTCGTCAAGCGAGCCATGGCTATTGCTGCCTTGCCGATACGTTCGTGGAGTTCTGCATTCAGGGAGAGATGGTGGAGCCGAGGTATGTGAAGTCCTCGACAACCTCGAGGGTGTAGTCACCAATGGTGATGTTTGGGCTACTGCTTACATCTTGGCCGAATATGTTAGTCTTTTTTTAGCCTGATGGTCATGCCAAACTCTCTGCATGCATGCGTGAAGCAGTGGATGAGTCGCTGCAATGCCTCTTCTGACTGTGCCGTCAGTGCTGCATCATCAGCAAAGAGCATCTTGCGTATAAGTACCTTCCACAATTTGGTCTTAGCTCGAAGACGAGCAAGGTTGAAAAGCCTGCCACTGCTTCTAGTAGTGAGGTACACTCCATCCTCCAACTTGTTGAAGGCGTAGGACAACAGCAGAGAAAAGAAAATGCGAAAGATTGTCGGGACGAGTACACACCTCTGTTTCACCCGCTCTTGATTGGGAAAGGATCCAAAAAAGAGCCACTGTACTGTACGGCACCCTGCATGTTTACATGAAAAGATATGAAAAAATATTATAATAATCACATACTTGGCATACATTGTGTATATATGCAGTCATCGTGTGCATGTTTGAGAGAGTGAGCTGTGTCCTCCACAATATATTTTCTACTGAAAACAAATTCACATATGAAAATTGTGAGACAATTCAAACTGCCATTTTAATGTTTGGGGCACAACTATAGAGGATGTTGAATTGGTTTGGTTGGGTTAGTGGTTTAAAAACAGTGCCTTTTTTGCGATTCCAACTTCCATCTGAGGTCTGATTCCTCTGTGGAAGCACTAAGTAGAGTCTTAGCAATGCGGTGGAGGAACGAACAACTTTGTCAACTGTAAAAGTAGCTCAGAAGTCCCTAAAGTAGAACGATGAATTGGTAACAATGAAAACACCCAACTACATTGGCCAACCATACAAGCAACCCAAACTGGACTCTATTGAATTTTGTTCAGTTGTATGACCAGTTGACCTAGAACTAAATAAATTGAGATAGAAGCCCAGAAAGTTTGTTTATAAGCAGGCTGAGACGTTTCATTATGCTTGGATGGGCAAGTGCATTCTCTGGCTTATGATTGGTTGTTAGTCTATAAGTGGATAATTCATTATATAAATATTGCTTCATTCAAGCAATACTTTTCTTATTAACTATTTGGTGTTCTTTATGTCAGTAAGTGTCAATTTGATTCTACAGACTCCATAAACGAAAGACCCCAAAATAATATGGCATCAAATCAGTAAAGCCATCAACTATAAACGATTCTATATAAAGAATAATGCAATAAATACATTAAGGCATTTATAAACTATAAGATCAACTTAAAGCAGGTCTTAAATAATAATGTAAGACATGTCACCTCTCGCATCAGGACCACCTCAACTTTATGTTTTAGGGTGGTCTGAGCTTTATTTTGATAGGCAATGACACTACCGCAACCATTCAACCGATCCATTTTGGCTCCTTTTTTCTGCATATTTTTATTATTCGATAATAATGATGCTCTTCGATGAAGCAAAGTTTGAATGGGATAACAATAAAATTGTAAGGGTGAATAGTAATGTAACGACAAATTAAAAAAAAAGTAAGTATATAAATATGATTAGTGAAATGAAAAAGATATAGAACGTAGAAATTAACAGTAGTACCAGTCATAATCGGAGCACTGGGAATATAAGATGTAAATGTTTGAAACTAATGATTTATTTATGTTTATCTTATAAAAAGAATTAAGATATAACAGTTGTGTCAATTATAATCAGAGCACTGAGAATACTGCCAAAGAACCAGACACAGAGACTGCAAGAGATGGGATTTCAAGAAATGATTGAAATAATTCAGATGATAGTTTTACTTAAGTCTGCAGGAATATTGAGAAGAAGAGTTCTGGAATATTGATGCGACTTGCTGTCACTTGAACTCTAGCGAAAAACTATCAGTTACTGCAGATGGGAAGGATTAGAATAAGAGGAAAATATTAAGATTTAAATTAACGTATTAAAATATTTGTAACATAAACAAATTGGTTGAAACTAATATGTTTTCAAGTAATCTGTCTAATAACGTTTTATTGTTTAAAATAACAAGATATTACAGTGGTGCAAATAGTTATTGGAGCACCAGGAGTATAAGATTTAAGTAGCGGCAACTAATGATATTTTTATTTGAGTAATTAGTTAGATAAAAAACATTTTTTAAAATGATGTCTTAAAATTTCTTAACAAAATTAGCCTGAGTGATTATTTAGGTCACAAATTTTCAATAAATGTGGAAATGCTTATCACTGAAACCAGCCGTTGTAAGAGAGCGTGCTATACGTGTCGTACTAGTGAACAACATGCAATAAAGAAATGATGCCGTGCGCAGGCTTGACAGGCTGGAAGTACACAGCCATCATTTTGCGACTGAACAGCCTTTTTAGGATAGCACTGCTGACCCATAATTTTGGGAAGGGTCTAGAAAAGGTGACTTAACTAAATGCATGTTTAAATCAAAGTGGCCAGCAACGTGCGGCCGCCGGCTGTTCATACTTGCAAGACGTAAACAAAAGACTACAAAAAAAATGGCTATACATTTTTTGGAAGATAAAGAGAATGAAAAAAGTTTGTTTTTTTACCGGAGGGGGGGGGGCTGTTAAGAACTTTCATCAAAATTTCTCTAAGACAATTTAAAAAAACAGTTTTGTTTCTGTCACTTTCCCTAACTTCCCAAATTCTCTCCGAATACAGATCAGACTAATTATAGAATGAATATTGGTTTCCATTAGTTTGTTTATATCAAGCGAAGCATTCAGATACACTCTGGTTCAACTAGTGCTAATAATAGCAGGACTAATTCAAAGCTTTCATTGTATGGATGATGACAGTGGAATTAGTGATACCAAACCCATACCTAGTGTTTTTCCCTCTTAGTCATCACCCACTAGTGCACCGAAATGACCATCTTTATCTTTTGACTCTACTTTGATTGTAGATGAATGGATAAGTAATAAAACAAATGTCTACATACCCACCTCTCTTCCGCACACACACACACACACACATATGTGACACTATAACCCAGTAACAGAATGTCTGCCTAATTTAAACTGTCGCTGTATTTCATATTAAGCCGAGGATCCGTGTTTGGCAATCAATCCAGCAACCTAGAGACTACCGTGGCAGACTCTTCTTTGTCGGGATGTAGTATGGTCCAACTCGGGCCTAAGGAAGTACACTCTCCCAGGCATTATTTTTCTTTTTGAGGTAAGCGATTATTACTAATCGCCGTAAGCACCCTTACCAGTGAATACTAACGGGTTCGTTCATGATTATGTTGTATTTAGTCAGAGTGCCCCCCTTTCTCTACTTTTCGGATATCTTGTTGCAGTGTGAGGCAAGTAAATAATAACAAGTTCACTATTATAGATCCCTCCTCCTCTTCCTCCTCCTCCTCCTCTCTCACCAACACAAATACACTTCTCTGACACTATAATCAAGTAAGAGAATTTCGGCCTAATCATGAATAGTAATATGAACACAAATTAAAGAATAAATAAATAAATAAATAAAATAATAAATAAATAGTATGTCTACAAATATGACCAGTGCAATGAAAACGATATGGAAATAACAGCAGTTCCAACCATAATTGGAGCACTGGAAATATATAAGGTATAAGTTTTGGGAAATAATGATTTATGTATTTTAAGTAATTAGTCTGATAAAAAATTAAGATGTGACAGTTGTGCCAATCGTCATCAGAGCACTAAGAATAATACCAACGAACCAGACAAAGAGATTTGCTAGTATAGAACCAGCCTCTCATTTACACACGCACACACACCCTTCTCTGGCAAGAAACCAGTAATAGAATGTCTGCCTAATTTAAGGTATTCATTTTATTATTATAGAACCAACTTTTCTTTGTCACACACCTCTATGATACTTGAACCCACTAATGGAATTTTTGTTTGATTTTCAATATAAACATTGCTATTATAAAATCAATCTATATTACACACACACACACACACACACACACACACACTATAACCAGGTAACAACATATCTTCCGGATTTAATGCATTATATTTGCTATTTGTACCCTAAGAATTTTCACAGATCAATGCAAATATATTCTCCAAAACGGCGTTGGCTAAAAAAAAATTCAACTTTCAAATCAGGTATCCAATACCCCCCCCAATATATTTTGAAAATATGACCCTCTCCTCTCCCAATCTCCAACGTTTTCAATGATATAGAATTACCCAAATAATCTCAACATAAACTTTAAATTTTACATTACATTTTTTTAAATTGATTTGTATTTAAATTTTTAAATTTTTTATATTTTACTTTTGTTCAATCCAAACAAGACATATTGCCACTGAAGAGTAAAGGACTACTGTGATAGGGGCCATATTCATAGGAGTAACTTAGGTGGGGAGTTTGGAAACAAGACTTTTGTTCACATTACATTTAAATTTCTGTATGTTGGTACGGTTGGGGAAACAGGTAAGAGAAAGAGAGAGAGAGAAAGAAAGAAAGAAAGAGAGAGAGAGAGAGAGAGAGAGAATTCCAAAAGTAAGAGATTCTCGTGCTGCTCGACTCTGGAACTCCCTCCCTGCTCCTTGCTTTCCTGACGTTACTGACATGCAGAAATTTAAAACTAATGTAAACAAACATCTCGCTGTGCAGCTCCCAAATTAGGTCCCCCCCCCCAAAAAAAAAGACCTTCACCCCTTTTTTTCTCAGTAGCCCCTTACGTCTACAGTGGCGGCCTGCCTTGTTTGGGGTGAACTATGTTTAAAAAAAAAGAAAAAAGATCTGAAGAAAGAAGTTATTAGAGTAAAAAATCTTCTAGGAACATCTAAAGTGAAGAACGTGATTCGCTAATATTGATTTTCATTAGTAGCTTCAGTTGTATCATATATACAGAGTGTGACACACACGGGTAAATAGATAGGTTTATGAGGGTAGAGTATTAACATATAAATCATAGAAGCAACCTGACTTTCACACACACAATTCTGTGATATTATAACCCATTGACATCATTTTTGCCTAATTTCAGGTATTAACTTTACTTTTTTATTAAAATAGTTCACCCCAAACAAGGCAGGCCGCCACTGTAGACGTAAGGGGTTACTGAGAAAAAGGGTGAGAGTTTTTTTGGGAGGACAACCTAAATTGGGAGTTTCTTTGTTTCTTTTCATGTGTAAGAGAATCATTTCGTGTCTTCATTTTTTTCTTTAATAAATTAAAAAAAAAAGTTCTATATTTTTGAATTTCATTCCTGTTCATGCACAATTCTAATTATCTACATGATATTCGAACTCTGCGATGGAAACTTTGTTTTTCACCATTGCCAAGATGGTTCGGGCACAGACGTCATGCACTAAGTCTCTGCCTCTCGTTCTCTATCTGGTTTGCACAAACGTGCTGGTAGGCAGTTGAAGAAGGTTATTGAGTTTGCCAAGTGGGCTTGGAAAAAGCGAGAGGATTAGTAACGATGTTTCTAACTGGTCAGACATTGATTATTTAAGAGGACGGCTCAACAAGAATTTGTTTACATTGGACTTGAAAACGGGCAGTTCTAGGAAAGAAACTTTGCTCATGGAAATTCCACTTAATTCTAGGTACACAGAGGAGGAAAGGGAATTTATTGGTTGTAGCTAGACGAGTTTTTGTTGTGAATATTTTACAGGGGAGGAGGGCCATAGATTGAATCTCAGTTGACCACATGCCATGAAAATAATGATAGAGTAGAGAAAGACTAGCAACGTCTCTTCTGTGAGAAAGAGGTTGTAAGGTGGAGAAGAGAACATCGCCCACAAAGTTTTAAAGTCAGTTTTGTACACTGTCAAGGCAGGAAAGGAAGCTGCGATGGTAAAAGATGCTACACTTGCTTGGGAGGAAGCCAGCTGAACCCGACCAACGCGATAGCTGTTACATGTAAGATGCAATAGCCCTGAAAGAACTTGAACACGACACAGCGGTCCATAGTTTGCATGAGTAACCATTGCATTTAGATGTAAGTCTATCAATTTTCGTTTTCATTAAGAGACAAGAGAAAAATGTGTGTCTGGGGTGAATAAATTGCAGCCAATTTTAGCAAATATTTTATGTTTGGTCCCAAGAAAGACAAGCAAAATGTCGTAAGGAGCTTTGGCATTAGAGACTTCAGATAATTGGACAATTATGCTGAGACATCAAGGATTCTTTCTTTCGTTTTTAGTTTCCTAATCTAAATTAGAAAATTAATTTCTCACTCACTTAAAGAGAAACTGGTAACTTCCATTTCGAATTCAACCATAGTAGTCATTAGGACTGGAGATCGGCCAACAACATAAACGGTAATGCCGGTCTACAGTTGACACTCTATGCCTGTATTTGTCATGTTGAATGAGCAATGGTAGATTCACGCCCCCTCCTCTCCCTTCCGCCATATCAGCTTCAATGATATCATCAAAAGAAACTCGGGAATCTGTAGGGTTCCCTTTACTGTTACAAACACCCAGATTTGATTTTATGGTGATCTTAAACAAACTGATGGTATTACAATTTTCCTTTTCTAAATGGGCAAGTGCTTTATTTGACATACGACTTGTGCTAACTTTTTCATTTTTTAAATATTTTACTAATGAGTCAGCACTTATCAAGGCCAAAAGCCAGTCGAGGATAAAGGTTACGTAGATAGACGGTTTGTTAGTTAATTGATGAAGAATGTTATGAGAGTATTGTTGAAAATGATGAATGGAATGAACAAAATTTGATCACTTATGAGGACAGTTTATGGAAAGTATTTGCTGCCACTGGATTTGAAGCCGACCGTGTTATAGTATGCAGGGAATCAGTCTCATGATAATGTGTTCCGCAGATGGGAAGTTTTTGGAAAGCAACTCTGTTAAATGGAATTACGTTTTGCGTTAGGCACATGGAAGAAGAAAGGAAATTTCTTTGCTGTTGTGATAACCAGACCAATTTTTGCTGTGAATGTCTTAAAAGGAGGAACCAATGATTAGAGCTCAGTCGGGCACCTTTCATGGATGTAACGATAGAGTAGAGAGAGACTAGCAACATCTCTTCTGTGATAAAGGGCTGTCGAGAAGAGATTATCCTATAGTAAATAAGGAAATCGATTTTGTACTCTGTCAACGTAAGAAAGAGTGCTCTGAGTCGCACCTCCCCAGATGTGGGTGCATTACTCAATCTTAGGACGTATCTGACTCTTATATGAGTAGAAGATTGCATCAAGTTTCGTCAGAAATATCATGTCTTTTGCCATTTGCTTAGGATCTAAAGTGAACCCACTCAAGGATTGCAAGGGTTGCTGAATACCGTGTTCTCACTGATCGTTTCTACTTTGTATCTATGTCATTTGAATCTCATATATATGGGTAGATCAAGGTATCTGTTTGCCGAGTGAGAGGCACACACTAGGATGTTTTTGTTGAGTGTTGGTCTCAATGAAACTTTATCTCACCATATCTGTGCAAATACAACATTCTAAGGAAAGCGGAAATTATATAAATCTCAATTGTGTCTGTATTATTATTATTATTATTATTATTTACTCTTCAATAGCTCTCACACAAGTCATTACCAGTGATGTCTCACTAGCAAAAATAGGTGGTGTTTCCTGGAGTCTGAGTGACAACAAGTTTTCCCAGATTCTCAGGATCATCAGCATCTCACAAGGAATTGTCACACAGGTCAGTAGCAGTGATTGTTCAAGTCTCCCCAGATTTCCAGCATTCTCCACCTCTTTTCGATAACAACTGCAGATCGCTTTGCATTATCGCAACAGCTGTTTACTATTGATTTCTAGATAGCAATTTGAATAGCACTAAGCCTCTCCAAGGTTCTAGTATTTTATATACCCTTCCAGTTGAGATTATTATTATTATTATGTTTTGTTATTATTATTCAGAGTATTCACACCAGTCATTCTCAGTGATTTATTGCTGATAACAACTAATGGCTTTCCCTCGAATCTGAGTGACAGCAAGTCTCCATAGATATTCTAGTACTTTCAGTTCAATTCTGGTATTATTGTAATTCACTTGCACCGGCAATTAGCAGTGATTCTCCCTGATAGCACTTGGTGGTTTTCCCTGGACTCTGAGCAACAATAAGTTTCATCAATATTCCGGTACTCTCCACAGTCCACACTCTTCAAGTCGAGTCTTGCATGGTGCTATCCCGCACCACATTGCAGATGTTCATAACACTACATTGCGGATGTTCATACCACTACATAGTGATGGGTGTGGTGGGGAGAGGATCATGTCATAATCTTTTTCTTATCATCAGTTTACCTCAGTATATTTGGTTCTCTTGTGTTTGTCTTATTATTATTATTATTAATACTCACTAGGAGTTCTCGAACAGATCATCATCAGTGATTGCTCACTGACAGTAGCCAGTGGTGTTCCCTGGAGTCTGAGTGACAAAAGTTACAGTTTTCCAGTACTCTCCATATTTTTCGATAACCATTGCAAATGATGTTGCGTTATCGCAACAGCCGCTTACTATTGATTTATCGCTGACAATGACCATTGGTCATCTGAGATTTGGGTGGCAATAAGCCTCCCAAAGGTCCCAGCGCTATCTGCACAATTTCAGTTGAGGTCTGGTTAATGCAATCCTTCTTCAGTCTTCATCCTCTTTGACCCTTCACAATTATTTGTGTGGTATCAACCAAGGCTGGTGCTATCACAGTGTGTGTGTGTCGTTTGGGGTGGGGTGTAGTTTATGAGATTTCTTGCAGCTTCAGTTCCCATTTGTGTGGTGTTCTTTCTATTAAAAAACATAATTTGTATTGTACCTTCTATGTGGTTGGTCAGCGTTCATGGTTTATGTGGGTTGGTTTCTGCATTCGAAGATTTCAGCTGTTTTCATCATTGCCGTCCGCTGTATAGCCTCAGTCTTCTCTTTGATTCCAATTTCTCAGTCTTTTTTCCAGTTTTTTTGGCGACAGTTTCTAGTGCTCATACGATTATTGGTGTTATAATGATTTTCTTCATGTTCTATATCCTTTTCAGTTCTCTGGTAAGTTCCATGTATTTGCTTCGTTTTCCTGTCTTCTTGACCTTAATTCTGTGGTCTACTGCGACGGCAAAGTCTACGATTTGGTAGTTTTTTTCTTCTTCTTGTTTACTGTTATAAGATCTGTCCTCCTTGCTTCTTCTTCTTCTTCTTCTTCTTCTTCTTCTTCTTATTATTATTATTATTATTATTATTATTATTATTACTTTTATCTTATTATTATTATTATTATTATTAATATTACTTTTATTTTATTATTATTATTACTTTTATTTTTTTAATTATTATTATTAATTTTATTTTATTATTATTATTACTTTTATTTTATTATTATTATTATTATTATTATTATTATTATTATTATTAATATTACTTTTATTTTTTTAAATTATTATTATTACTTTTATTATTATTATTATAATTATTATTATTATTATTATTATAATTATTACTTTTATTCTATTATTATTATCATTATTACTTTCATTTTATTATTATTATTATTATTTTAATTTTATTATTATTATCATTACTTTTATTTTATTATTATTATTATTACTTTTATTTTATTATTATTACTTTTATTTTATTATTATTATTATTATTACTTTTATTTTATTATTATTTTTATTTTATTATTATTATTATTATTACTTTTATTTTATTATTATTATTATTACTTTTATTTTATTATTATTATTATTACTTTTATTTTATTATTATTATTATTATTATTATTATTACTTTTATTTTATTATTATTATTATTATTACTTTTATTTTATTATTATTATTATTATTATTACTTTTATTTTATTATTATTATTATTACTTTTATTTTATTATTATTATTATTACTTTTATTTTATTATTATTATTACTTTTATTATTATTATTATTATTACTTTTATTTTATTATTATTATTATTACTTTTATTTTATTATTATTATTATTATTATTACTTTTATTATTATTATTATTATTATTATTATTACTTTTATTATTATTATTATTATTACTTTTATTTTATTATTATTATTATTATTACTTTTATTTTATTATTATTATTATTACATTTATTTTATTTTTATTATTGCTTTTATTTTATTATTATTATTACATTTATTTTATTTTTATTATTATTATTATTACTTTTATTTTATTATTATTATTATTACTTTTATTTTATTATTATTATTATGATTACTTTTATTTTATTATTATTATTACTTTTATTTTTTATTATTATTATTATTTTATTATTATTACTTTTATTTTATTATTATTACTTTTATTTTATTATTATTGTTATTACTTTTATTATCATTATTATTATTAATATTATTTACATAAGTATATTTTATAATGGCTTAATACTAAAATCATGTGGCTGATAATTTTATGAATAGGGATTACATTGAAAATCAAAAATATGCGCAACTCTACAAATTATTAAATCAGTTAATGACCATTTCACAGCAGACATCAAATTTAGATTTATATAAAGATACAATCTTAATATAGGATGAATATTTTTTGTAAGTAGTCTTGGATGTCGCTATTGAATCTCCATAGCAGAAATTCATAATTCCACAAATTGAAAACCAGTGATTAATTGAAAAATAAATGAGTGGCAATTACCAAACATCTTTTGAGTTTTTTATGACCGGATAATTGTAGCATAACCGTGGTAATATGCGACTTGTAACATTGCATGGGATGTAGATCCCATTGTGTTGTGGACAGAAACAACTGTATGTCTCTCTTGTTGACCTATAGTAGTTATTTATCTATCTATATATATATTATATATATATATATTTATATATATATATATATATATATATATATATATATATATATATATATATTATCTCTCTCTCTCCCTCTCTCTTTCTATATATATATATATATATATATTATATAATGAGAGAGGTCGAGAGAGAATAAATATGTATAAATTGTTATTCCAGATAAAAAATTCAGAGCACAAGAAAACTTAACCATTTTAAAAAGATGTCTGAAATGTTTTTCTCTTCGATCCATTTACACTTTTATTTTCAAATATATATAAATAAGTAATATATATATATATATATATATATATATATATATATATATATATATATATATATATATATACACACACTTATATATATACACACTTATAATATATATATATATACACTTATAATATATATATATATATATATATATATATATATATATGCACTTACAATATATATATATATATATGCACTTACAATATATATATATATATACACTTACAATATATATATATATATATACACTTACAATATATATATATATATATACACTTACAATATATATATATATATATACATAGATATTGTAAGTGTATCTGAAATTGTTTATTGTCTCCTGTTATCGATAGCATCTATTTAATATAGGCAGAAATTTTGAAATATTTGCCAACTGGTGATATTAAGCACAGACTATCATGGTTTATAGACATTGTGATTGTTTCTGTCTATTTTTGATATCTTCAAATGTCTGTCTGTCTGTGTGGATAACAAACAAACAAACAAACAAACAAATATGTCTGTAAATCATCAAAGATTGAAAAGTAACAAACATATCAAATCAAATCTTCCTTGTCTGATAATGTTCTTTTCTTTCATAATACTGACATTTTTATCTTTTTTTCTCCATCTTCATTTTTGTTTATTTTAGTTTGCTTATCCTCATTGCTACACACACACACACACACTAACTCCCTTCCTACTAAGCCTCTTTTAAAGAAGAGGATTTGAAAACGTTATCAGACTCCACTTGAGGATCCGCGGAAATTTTCTGTCACATCAATATTTTAGTGTCCGACGGATTGTAAAAAAATAGCCATTTTGATTTTGCTTACCGAAATTTCCCATTTTTATGTTTGTTGTTTTTTGTTTCATCATCTTATCTTTATTCGCTATTTCTTGATTTTCTGTTTTCATATCTTTCTTCAGTAAATAAAAATGACAATCTTTGCCAATATAATTCTCCTTTAGTTATCCTAAGGATACTTTACTAAAATGACCTCTCATTCAGTATCCCCATTCACTTGAAACTATATATTTTGAATATAAACATATACTGCATTTAATCATGATGTAATTGAAGAATAAAAAGTCGATAAATGTCCTTTGAACGGATTATCTAATGAAAAAAAATATATACAAAAAGAAAACTTAGCTAAATGATAAGATAATGTATATGGACACAACAGATGCATAATTTAAACATAGATACACTAACATTTCAATTATTACTCTTTTCGTATATTTCATATATTTAAAAGACATTTTTAGTTTTATCACACATACATTATTTGTTTAATTATTTTATTCATTTAAAAGTAGGTAGTCAGTTGGAAAAATGACCCATGACTTCACATTCCTATTCACTTGCTTTCCTACGATGGCAATGTTAGACACCAAGTCAGTTTATAATTTAGGAAAAATACAGCTCTCTCAACATTGATACTCTCGATTGAGACAAACATTTTAAAAATACATCAGTCTAGAATTATTTCTTTTTCACTAATCGAGGACAGAAAATATGATGTGCAGTATAAGAACAGATACTATACTTTGCTCCTAGCCAAAAAAACAAAATCCGTCACATTTTAAAAATTAAAAACAAAGAAGATTTTGACTCCTACAAAAGTTTCTGAATACCGATTCCACCCCCATCTCGAAGGTGAGGAGTCGGTTGAAAAATTACTGACTCCCCACCTCTCTTTTTATACAAACCCAGTTTAGTTTTCAATTTTTCATTGTAAACCAAATCATTTTCTTCAATAACTCAACAATCAACATATAATAAGCATTTATCACTTTTTCTCTTTTCTTTATATTTAAAAAAATAGAACCTATCATTATTAATACAATGTGTTCACTAAAGCTTAACATTTCTTTCACGATTCATTCTTATTCTCATCTTTTTTTACAAATTCAATTCTTGAAAGTTGAATATCTTTACATTGATTTTGCATTTTATCGTCTCCTCCGAGAGCACCTGTAATCGTATGAGCATATGCCCCTACCCCCTCCGCCCCTCATTTCAATTATTACATGTCCGACTATCAAAAGGAATAATGGCAGATATTGTACAATGCAAGGCGTTCATAAATCAATTTTACAACCATTTCACTTCATTAGAACCAACTAAATCCCTTATTTTAAATCTGTTAAAAGGACTGTCAAACCCTAATAGAAATTTCTTCGTTTCTATCAACTTCTGAAATCTCTTTGGATCTCTCTCTCTCTCTCTCTCTATTTCCCTCTCTCACTCTCCCAGATGCGTCCTCACATCTCTTTAAGTGGGTCTATCTGTTAGTCAGTCGGTTCATTTATCACCCATCAATTTGAAATAGCATTTTTATCTCGAAACGCACAGACTGAACGGACGTAATATATTTTACATGCGTTCACGCATTTCTATCAAATTTCTATCAAATTTATCCTTATGTTTGAAATAGAATTTTCATCAGTCTGTCAGCCTTAAGTCTTAAATAGCATTGGTTCTGTCACATATCAGTTTGAAATAATATTTTTGTTGGTCGCTCACAATTACAATTTGAAATTGCATTTTCGTTATTCTGTCGTATCCCAATTTGAAATAGCATTTCCCTGGGTCGTTCACGATTGAATTTGAAATAGCATTTCCCTTGGTTGTTCACGATTGAATTTGAAATAGCATTTCCGTTGGTTTGCCACACCTCAATTCGAAATAGCATTTTTGTTGTTCTGTCACACCTAAGTTTAAAATAGCATATAAGTTGGTCTGTCACACATCAATTTAAAATAGCATATTCGTTTGTCTGTCACACCTCAATTTGAAATAGCAGATTCATAGATCTGTCCCATGTCAGTTTAAAATAGCCTTTTTATCACTAAACGCATACTTCGAATGGACGCATCGTAAGAATATCTGTTTTACAACTTTTTCTATCGTTTCCATTTTAAAGTAATCGTCTGATACATTTTCCAATTTCTTTCTCTATTTCCAATTGTAAAAGAATGGGAATTTTATTCCTTTAAAAAGAAATAAAAACTCAAATCAAATCAAAGTAATTCATATTGTTTTACAGTAATGTGTCATTATCTGGTCGAGAAACACATTTTCTTTTTAAGGAGGAGGAAAAATTGAAAATCACAAATCGATTGCTTTTGGTCCGTTAAAATAAAGAATCCATTTCAAGGGAAGAATAAAAATATCTAAAACAAATTCAAAACACGAAAAACAAAATATAAAATTGTACAACTTACTGAGACCATTAGTCAAAACGAAAATTCTTTTAATTTAAAATAAGACTAAAGAAATAGAAATTAATTATAATTAAACAGCTTAGATAGTTTGTCCATTTTATCTTATATATATATATATATATATATATATATATATATATATATATATATATATATATATATATATAATATTAAGTTTAGTTCGCCATTTTCAAGAACTCTGTTCACATCTCATAGAAGGATTGATGAAGGGAATGGTTCTAGAAAATTTCCTACAGACTGTACTCTAAAAAACAACAAAAACTGAAATTGGGTTTTATTTTACTTTGCTTCTAAAATCGTCCAATAAATTCGTCATGAAATTGTAAGTTGCACGTTTATTATTTTTTCATCATTCTCAGTGTTTTATTCACCATTATTATCATATTTTTTCCAACTTGTGCGCTTATGAGTTTCTGTTGACTGATTACACCTATATGTATATATATATATATATATATATATATATATATATATATATAAAAGGTAAAGGTAAAGGTCGCATAGCCTGGACGCGCACGAGTGTCGTTGCCGACATCGCACACTGCCCATGGCCATAGCGGCCGTGATTTGCTAAGAATCACCGTGTCTAGGGCACAGCATATGGAAGGCGGATAAAGTGCACGATGTATCATAAAATGAAATGCCGCAAAGACAGGATGTGTGAAAAAGAAAAAAAGGAAAGCAAATTAAATACAGGAATAGATCATAAAAGCGAGAGATTTTACCGGTTTCGTTCGGATCGATGAATGTCTTAAAAAAAATGAAGATTTTAAAAATTTATTGAATAACGACAAAGACCGAATTCTCTCTCCCACGCAGCAAGTGCATCGAAAGCTGTAATACTTCTCTCATCACCATCTACCATAAACTTTAGGATCTGATTCCTTAAGCAAACATCTGTCAAAAACCACACTGAAACAATGCAATATATCTCGCTACTGCAGAACAAACACCGATCTCGGTTAAAGTATTACTCATTTTTACTGCATTTAATCCATGTTTCCATTGATGTTCTTTTTATTCTTTCTCTTGTCTTCTTTTTCTCCCCCTTTCCCATCTTTGCCCCACGCGTTGTATAATTCTTCTTTTTTTCAAATAGTTAAACACGTGGCAAACACATCCCGTTGTGCGTTCCTCTTTTTTGCCGTTATTCAATAAATTCTAAAGCTTCACATTTTCTGAAAACATTCAATGATTTGACCGAAACCGGTTAAATCTATCGTTTTTTAATTATTTATTCCTGTATTTGTTTTTCCTTCTGTCTTTTCACACACACACAACATGTATATATATATATATATATATATATATATATATATATATATATATATAATAGAAAAATACTAGTCTGAGAACGGGTAAAAATAACCCCCCAAAAGGTGTTGCGCCACTTTTAGGTCCCTTTACGAATATGTAAATAAGGATATAATGTTATAAAACCATGTTTTCAACTTTGATCAACATCCATTACATGATTTTGATTCTAGAAAACGTCTACAATTTTAGGCTTAAGTTAAAGGGGTTTTAAGATGAAATTGAAATTCAGGGAATCTTACTTAACGGGTGTCTACTTACTATGGGTCAAATTTAAAGCAAATCTGATACATTAGAATTTTTAAATAGAGGTTTCTGCCAATATTATATGAAATCTTTTTAAAATACTCAAAAGGAACTGAAATTTAGGGGAATATTTATTAATTGATATCTTATACCTATCACCAAAATCGGAGGTATCTGAATTTTTACAAAGGGTTTCCACCTCTGTATTACACCTTGGTATAAAACTAAATTAAACTAAATATAGTCCACATTATTCACCATTATGCTTATCAGCTGTCAAATATATACAAATATGCACATAGCCAACATAATATATATATATATATATATATATATATATATATATATATATATATATATATATATATATATATATATATATATATATAAACATTAGAAACAATCTAAATGGATCAACCAACGTTTTGACATTTACATGTCACGTCGAAACGTTGGTTGTTCCGCGTAGATTGTTTTTAATGTTTATTTAATTTTATAAAACTCTAATTCGTATAGAGCACTTTTGAAAAAATATTGATTATAAGTTCACGTTATCGAAATAATGTTATTTAATATATATATATATATATATATATATCTGTGTTTGTGTGTGTATTCAGCGATTTATAATAGAATTTAAATCAAGTTTCGCAATGAAAAGCCTCAAAAGAAATTAATTTTACGTACATTTCAAAACGAATACTTTTAATCTAATATGTATATAAAGTTAAGACGATGTTTCCCCTGTACCATTCCCGAAGAATAGGAAACTAACCACATGCATCACAGGCTGCTAAACTAACCACTACATTATGTTCTATCTAAAATTTAAGGGACCTACAGAGCCGTATTAAATCTAATTCCTACCCGGTTATAGTTGTTTAGAAATTCCATTTTTCAGAGAGGAAGGAAAATGAAAAAAAAAAAACAGGAAAAGAAAAATGAGTATGCCTTTTAAGCACTACTGAAACACACAAATATAATTAAAGATGTCTGCAGAGTAGTGGTAAATCATGTTGGTTGGAAGAAAAATGATGACATTCATAATAGGTAAAGTACTACATATTAGAGTAATTATTTTTCAAATTACTGCATGGTAACGTTGAATACAAAAAATCCAAAGAAAATTCTGAGTAAATACCGGTACCATGGAATGGACAGGAAGACTCCTTCAACCGCGTCTCCTGCTTCTCTACCCGCAACAATTCCAAAATGTGACCTATTTGCGTTCGGCCGGATGTTTACACTCTGTAATTCATTATTTACATCCCCCCCCCCCCGGGCAACGCTGGGGTACAGGTCCAGCTAGTAGCTTATGTAAATGAATGAGCTTAAAATTCAGGATCCAACGAAAAGTCGTCGTCTCTCTTCAGAAAATCACAGTTTGCAATACAGAGGAATACATACATAATTTACCATGGAGTAAAAGATTCAATACATCTCACAGAAATGTTATGTTTTTTGGAAGTGTGAAAAAATAAAAAAAATTAAAAAAATAAAAACGTGGTTATTGGAATATAAACTGAACCTGACTTATATATGCTCTGTTATTACTGATTGACAATCATCGAGCTTAATCTTTTAAAGAGACTGAAAAATAAAAAGGCACTGATAGTACAGGGTGGGCCAAAATAAGGGTCCTATCTTTAAATTTGAATAACTTGAATTTGAATAACTTCCACAAAATAAAAGTTAAACTCACCGAACTTTATGTGTGTGTAGACTGACCCTTCCGAGATTTTTTGAAATAAACAAAACAAATTTTAGCCGAAAAACACTTCTTAAAACTTACAAAAACTAAAGTATTGTTTTTTACACTGTTTTGAGTTTTTTAAGCAAAAATAATGTTTTCTAAATGAGGGTACGTTCCTTAGGGCTAATACGGCTCATGCTTGCTTCGGAAGGGGTCCTTTACTTATTCTAAAAAAAAAAATTTTTAAATCAATAAATAAAAAAGTTATGAATTTTTTAAAATAGGACCCTTATTTTTGCCCACCCTGTATATGCTAATACATATATTGTCATAAATAATTATATATATATATATACAACATATTTATAAATATGAGTTATCTAAACTCAATGCCTTAAGCTCTAGAATTTTTAAACCTATGACCTGATTCAATAGGTCTCTGATCAGTCTGTCTACAGACCGGCTGGGTTAAAATTGCCTCCCACAGATTTAATGTCCAACTGTCGATATTTTATTCCCACTCCTAACCCAACCCGGCTAACTTAATCGTCCACCCGAAATAGTTGCCCCCACGCTCCTTTTATCACTTAGAGGGTCCTATTCTGTTGATTTCCAGGGGAAATTCTTCTGTGGAATCATAAGAGTTTGGTACCGTTCAGACTCCTCAAACCTACTGGATTATATATAAAAGACATATACAAAAATAATTAAAAAGTTGAAAGGACTGGAGCCTTGCAGGTATGAATACAAACTTTAACGATAGAATGTAGTTATGAATAATATTTTTATCTCCTCTGACCTTAACTGACATCCTCCACAACATCCAGGAAATATACTCTCATATCGAAACTCAGATTCCGTTGCTTCTGTTTTTCTCCAAACACGACTTTAAAGGCCGAACTCTGATTATAATATTTCCTGTATTATATATATTATATATGTATTATATTAAATATATTATATTATATATATTGTATATGTATTATATTATATATATAATATTATATATAAATGTATGTATTATATATATTATATATGTATTATATTATATTATATATATTATATATATGTATATTATATATATAATAGATATTATATATAATATATATTGTATTATATATATATATTATATATATAATATATATTATATATAATATATATTGTATTATATATATATATATATTATATATATAATATATATTATATATAATATATATTGTATTATATATATATATATATTATGCATATATATTATATATATAATATATTATATTATATATAATATATATATATATGATATATTATTTATATATATTATATATATATTATATATATTATAAATATATTATATATTATATATATTATAAATATATTATATATATTATATATATTATATATATATTATATTTATTACATAAATATATATTATATATATTATAAATATGTTATATATTATATATATTATAAATATATTATATATATTATATATATTATATTTATTACATAAATATATATTATAAATACAATATATACATTATATATATATATAATATATATATTATATAAAAATATATTATATTTATTATATAAATATATATATATATTTATTATATAAATATATATTATCTATATTGTATATATAATATATATATATTATATATGTTATATATGTATTATATATATATTATATATATAATGTATAATATATATATATTATGTATAATATATACATATTTTATATAATATATATAATATATATATTATATATTATATATATCACATATATATTATATATATTACACATATTAAATATATAATATATTTATATGGTATATATTATAAATATAATATATATTATATATATTATGTATATATATCATATTTATTATATAAATATATATTATACATATAAAATATATATATATCATATATTATATAAATTATATAAATATGTATTATATTCATTATATAAATATGTATATATATATTTATTATACAAATATATATTATCTATATTATATATATAATATATATATAGATATATTATATATGTTATATATGTATTATACATATATATATATTATATACATATTATGTATGATATATATATATATTATATGATATATGTATATATAATATATTATATATATTACATATATATTATATATATTATATATATATTACATATATTAAATATATAATATATATATGGTATATATATATCATATATATAATATATATTATATATTTAATATATATAATATAGATATTATATATAATATATATATATATTATATATATTATTTATTTTATATATATAATATATATCATATATATTATGTATATTATATATATATTATTTATATTATATATAACATATATATCATATATAAATACATATTATATAATATATATATTATTTATATTATATATATAATACATATCATATATATATTATATATATATATTATTTATATTATATATATATTATTTATATTATATATATATTATATATATATTATATATATTATATATATATAATATATATTATATATATAATATATATTATATATATAATATATATTATATATATATATATATATATATTATATTCTGTGAGTTCGGGTGGGTGGGTAAAAATAACACTATTATGTCTATGTAACACTGGGTTGCGGAGAACATATATTTAAACATTCATAATAATCGGTCCATAAAAATTAAAAATAAAATCATTTTATATATATTGACGCCACAAATGTTTACATTTATAAAAAAATATGTTCCTATGTTACTCACCGTATTTTCTAGAAAATATATTTTTCAAATTTCATAATGATCGGTTCATTAGTTTAGGAGCCAAAATCTTTTTCGTTGGGGGCGTTGGGTTTCGGGAGCTAAATGTAAACTTTATGTTTACAAATAAAATAATGTGCCTATGTTATTCACCGGGTTACCGAGAATATATATTCCAAAATTCATAATGCCTGATTAAAAAAAAAATCTTTAATTTTTTTTAATATTATATACATGCACCCCCTAAATGTTAACTCACCGTATTTTATATAATATATATATATATATATTCCAAAATTCATAATGATCCGTTCATTAGTTTGGGAGTGTATCCTACACACACACACACACACACACACACACATATATATATATATATATATATATATATATATATATATATATATATATATATATATCCTGTTTCTCTTGGAGTGGTGCTTGTTTTCTTATTAGAAACATATAATCAAAAGCTGATGAATTTCTGTTTCTTCAGAAATGAGAAAATTGATTTTTTTAATTAAATATCATTTTGATTTGTTTATATTTATTCTGTAATTACTTTCATAGTGATTGTACCTTTTTTTTATCGGAAACCTTTACATAGGTCACATGAAATATATGGGTATATAGTATTGGTTATATTTTTACTTCAAGCGTATGCATATACAGTAATGGTTATTTTATGTTTTTTTTTTATTTTTTATTTTTTACTTCAAACTGATTCATACATAGTAATGGCTACTTGTAAAAGCAAATCCCGGTTGTTATTATTTTTCAACAGTCTCTCGTAATTCTGTATGAGTTTCTCAATCAAATCCCAAACAAAAGTATTTAAAAAAACAAAACCAAAAAAAAACTGAGTTAAAATTCTACTTTTGGCCATTTGATACAGAAATAGCTTTGGCAGCCTTCTTTAACAGTAGTATTTTTAAACCTTGTTTTGATCACGGACCCCGTAAAGTTATTAAAATACACCCTCTTCTTTACGGTAACGAAACTTCTACGTTGGTATGTTTGTTATCTAAATTGAGAATATTTTTAGGTTTATTATTTAAATTTATGAAAACGTGTGCACCCATTGACCCATAACGCAACGGATTATTAAGTGTTAAGTTATAATCAGTTCTAGGTTACAGACTTCTGGGGGTTGACGGTTCAATTCTCAGTACGGGCGATACTAAGAATACAATTACGAATTACTTCATGGCTGACGGGACGAGAACAAGCTACTCCGTGGATTAAATAAAGAGTTCCGTTCAAAATTGCGTACAGATTCCCGAGTTCGACCTAAAGATTCCCGAGTTAGAAAAAATTGCAATTAGTTCGCGTTTGTCTCTCCTAATCGTTTGACAAGATCGCTAGCTGTAAAAAAAAAAAAAAAACGTTGAAAAGACAGGATTGAAACAGTTTTTATTTTGTCTCAATCCAGAATGCCCCTTTTGAGGGAGCTGGATTTTTCCTGCATTAAAAACTTTGGGCTTCGTAGGAGGGCAGGTAAATAGGGACTGAACAATGCTTTTTACACTTAAACAAAAGAAAACATCTTTTTAACGCGCTCTGGTCGTAATAAAGACCACGATTTTCTTAATTTAAAAATATGTTCCCTACTTATTTTCGTATGTATTGCTTATAGATAAATTTTCTTTAATTGAATGATACCATTCTTTAATGGTATTTATTGCTTATCGATACATTTCCTTTAATTGAATGATACCATTCTTTAATGGTCTTTATTGCTTATAGATAAATTTTCTTTAATTGAATGATACCATTCTTTAATGGTCTTTATTGCTTATAGATACATTTTCTTTAATTGAATGATACCATTCTTTAATGGTATTTATTGCTTATCGATACATTTCCTTTAACTGAATGATACCATTCTTTAATGGTCTTTATTGCTTATAGATACATTTTCTTTAATTGAATGATACCATTCTTTAATGGTATTTATTGCTTATCGATACACTTCCTTTAATTGAATGATACCATTCTTTAATGGTCATTATTGCTTATAGATACATTTC
The DNA here is from genome assembly GCA_963556195.1 of Sepiola atlantica. Lineage (NCBI taxonomy): Eukaryota > Metazoa > Mollusca > Cephalopoda > Sepiida > Sepiolidae > Sepiola > Sepiola atlantica. The sequence continues at coordinate 75,110,855 of OY744521.1, forward strand.
CTTTAATTGAATGATACCATTCTTTAATGGTATTTGTTTCGCTTGTGTTCTTTTTCAAAAATTAATACATTTGTTTTTGATTTATGTTTTCTTCCTTATAGAGTTGTAAAGAAGCTGCCTTAAATTTTGTTTTTAATTTTGTTTTTAATTTTGTTTATTGCGTAAACTATTTTAGCCTTCAAAAATTATTTAATTAATATTATTTAATAACAAATATTTACATTATTTATTATTCTGTTTCTACTTTATGTTTTTTTGTATCTAAAATAAATTCAAAAACAATCAAAGTGAAGTAATAGATTATAGTTACGTTTTAAAAACGAAATCAGACGAAAATTCTTAAACTTTAATTCACTATCCGCGACTCCTTTCGTAAAACGTATTTTTTTTTAAAACAACATATTTATTTTATATATGAGGTTCGTTTTTTTATTCATCAAAACAAGTATAAATGTTATCACGCCTAAATATTTTTACAATTTTCTCTTAAATGAAATAAGGTAAATTTTTAAAATCACCGTTTTCTTTTTGTTTCGATTTTTTACGGGTTTAACCATTATTACTACATACATATTCTCACACTGGTTAATTTATATAGATGAAAACTACTCTATTACCATGGGACTACTTCCCTGCAGGCTATAACATTATAATCTTTAAATTCAATGTCAACAAATACTTGTCATAAATTATTTGTCGATTCCATTCATCATTTTAAATCATCTCATAATACCCTTTCTCGCTCATTCTAACCCTTAGTCTCGAGTGGCTTTCAACCTTGATAAGTGGTGACTCAATAGTATTGATGTTCTTATGGCGTAATGGATAAGACTTTTAGCTATGAATCTGTCACTATACGGATGGTAGGACACACATACTTCAGCTCATTCATCTACTAGATTATTATTATTATGGTGGTGGGGGTGGGTTTTGCCCTCCCGTAAGGCTATACCGACTTGGAATCATACCTCCAGCAGATCCAACCAAGCTGAACAGGTTTCAGGATAGAAGCCAGACGAAAAGCAGAACCTTGTCGGTCCTGTAAAAATAGATCCCGGGAAAATGGAGCTCGACGGTTTAGGAATGCAGCTCACCTAGGGGGAAAAAACACCTTCTATTTAAAACCTCCGCTGGATTGTGGTCATATTCAATCACAGAAAAGGCTTCAAGAGTAAAGCTCAAAGAAAAATCCGAAGTCAGAGTTCCTAAAGCAGTTCTTCGCTGTACTTAACCCAGTCTAGCAACTCTGCAACGACACTGGCCCCGAAATGTGACGACCCTATTGTTCCTTTAGTCGCACTGGTGATATGGAGAGGGGAGATGTCCTACACGAGCAACAGCCTGTCTTCGATGTCACATTGCCCAGGCTTGCATCTAACCAAATTGCACCAAAACACCCGGCACTACATCTGAAGATGACACTTCAGCTTCGAAATAACATAGAGAATGGTATTCATGGTCAACCCTGAACGACAGAGGTCTCCTCCTCCTCCTCTTCTTCTTCTTCTTCTTCTTCTTCTTCTTCTTCTTCTTCTTATTATTATTATTATTATTATTATTATTTTACACACGTCGTTACTGGTGATTTATGGCTAATAACAACCGGCGTCTTTCTCTGTAATATGATTCAAGAACTTTTAATTCTATTCCGTTATCAGTGAGTTATCGTGTATAACATTCGGTGATTTTTTCCCCTGGAATCTTAATGGCATTAAGGTCCGTCAATATTGTAGTAAACTCCATTTCCATCCAGACCCCGCCTAGATGGTGCTATCCATCCTCGGCTTTTCCATCCTCCTATATCCCCTTCGTCCACTTTCTGTGGTACCAACCGATCATGCTGCAACTGCATTTTTTTTTTTTTTAGGGGGATCAAGTTATATTTTTTCTTGCATATTTTCAGACTCGTTAATTATCAAGAAATAATGTCTTTTATTATTCAAACCGTTCACTTATTCATTTTACTTTAATACAATATTCAAATATTTAGTATTAGTACTTTTTTTTGTGCAATTACTAGCGAGTAATGACAAGCAATGGGGGTGAAGACGAACATGACATTATTTGGGTGTACATGACTTCGAAAAAAATTAAGTGCTGCTGCCTGTCGCAACATTTATGGTATACGGCCTTTCATATTTAAAAAAAAAATCAACAAGATTTGTACAGGATTTTTACTTGATCCTAACTGCAACTTCCATGAGCCTGATTTAAGAGCGTTAGATCCAGAGAGTAAGTGGAAAATTGCCTGTTTGCCTCCACTTTTCTAGCAGATGGCCATTTGAAAATGGTATTTCCTCTATCAATTTTACATTTAGAATGATCCAGTTTATGTTAAAAGAAGAAAAGAATTAAAAATTAAATCAATGGATGCATTTTATACGCAAACACACTCACGCGCGTATAATGATATTGTTGATAATTCCAATTGCTTGGTGCAAATTCTCGAAGACAGCGAAAAGTTCAAACGCATTTGATAACTTTTATTTTAAGTTTAATAGTCAAATCCTTCAACACTATTTCCCATTAGGTATCATTAATTTCTCCTACGGCTTGGAAAGGATTAAAAAGGAAAGACTCTCTCTCTCTCTCTCTCTCTCTCTCTCTCTCTCTATATATATATATATATATATATATATATATATATATATATATATATATATATATATATCATCATCATCATCATCATCATCATCATCATAATAATAATAATAGCTACCAGACGTTGTTCGACGGCATAAACAAAATAGAAGGGTTAAAAAGTGTGTGTAAGATTTTTCTTGTAAAACTTCTTTTTTTCTTCTCTCTCTACCTCTATCTTTCTCTCTCTATCCTCCTCATCTCCCCCTCTCTGACTCTCTATCACTCTCTGTGCATTCACCCGTCTTGTTTTAATGTATTAAAAATAATCAAAAATATAAGAAATTCACCCGTGCTTTCAGTTTTAAGGTTATTGCTCCTGTGTAACGTGGAGTTTCTTGTCTTTCCCTTTTATAACCCTCACCATTATAATGAAACACATGTTTGTTTTAATCTATTAAAATAATAAGAAAAATGTAAGAAATATTCCAGAGTTTTCAGCTTTTAAGTTATTGCTCTCGGACAACGCCAATTTTTATATCTCACTTTCTCCATATATGGTCTGAAGAGAAATGATGTTGACAAGGACAATAGCTCGAAGAGAATGTAATTGTCGACCCTTGAGTTTTTAAATTATTGTCTTCCAACCCTCAACACTAAAGAGATGTCCAGATTACTACACGATAACATAAAAACTTGCTCCAAATGTCACCTCCCCTGACTTATTCTGCTCCAGTTGACCCCCAAAAGAATGGATAATTAAATGAAAAATATGCCTATATTTTGTCTGAGGCAATGCCGAAAAAGAAGATATCAGCTTTGTCGGTGTGTCTTCCGAAGGGTTTACTTTAGCTGGAGGCAAACACGCACAAATACCGACAAACAGATGACTCTCCTTTTTATAATAGATATTGCATAATATAGCATGCATAAAATATATTAATGTATAAAGTACAGCCAAAGACAATCTGAACTCTGTAATGGGTCAATGAGTTACATTTATGTTTCGCCATCTTGGCCTGACATACGCTGGAAAATGTTCTGAGATAAACAAAAATATATTTCGAATAAATATTTTTAATAAAATATTTAATCCACATCTACATTCCATTTTTTCGTATTAACATAAAGAGGAATTAAAATGTAATATTTCTTCTCCAGAAAAAAAAAGTACCCCTTCTACTCTTCAAAAGTAATGGAACGTTTTTTTTCAATTAAACGCTATTATTTCACTGCAATATATGGACATACTAATAGTAATTTCACAAAAGATATTAAAAAAATAATTCTAAAATGGTATGAAATATATTATTTTATTCATTTTTTATTAAAACTATAATTTCTATTAAATAAAAAGAACATTAAATATTAACTATAATTACAGAAATATTCGATGCCGGACTGTTATCTTAGAGAGAGAGAGAGAGAGAGAGAGAGGGGGAGGGAGGGAGGGAAAAAAACAAAAACAAAAAAACAAAACACACACACATCAACGAGCAAAGGTAAACACAAATGTTTGCTATCGCTATTGTTTATAACTTTATCAAGGCTACTAACACTTCGGCCACCACCCTGTTTGTATTTGCTGTTTCAATTGTATATCGTGTTGGAAGAATGTAATATTCGCTTTCGTTTTGTTAGTAATTAATAGATATTCGAGTATTTAAAGTGTTGGTGCTTATCTAGATGAGGTCTCAGGTGAAAATCGCAGTTCCAAATGAATTAACCAGAATACTCTTTGACATACTTATGTATCAGACAGAAATAGGTATCTACACTAGAAATTAACAAAAATTATCGAGTAAAATTTTAATTAAAAATAAAAATCAGTCTTAGCATATATTATGGATCCACCATTGATTACAGCGAAAAACACAGAAAGCAGGGAGGGGGGGGGGGCGTAACACAGTCTGTCATATTAACACATAATAAACCAATGGCGGATCCATAATAAACGCTAACATTGATTTTTATTTTTAATTAAAATTCTACTAGATGATTTTTGCTAATGTTTGGTGTAGATACCTATTTTCGTTAGATACATAAGTATATCAGAAAGTATTCCGGTAAATTGATTTGGAACTGAGATTTTCACCTGTGACCTCATCTCGATAACTACCAAAGTCTACTAATTCTTACGAACACCCATTATTTAAAGAATATTTTAAGGTTAGCATAATTAATTCTTTAGAATAATATCATTTATTTAAGTTTAACATAAAAATGGTCTTCGTTTTCTTCTTGATTTTTCAACCGTCTTTAGCCCCCAAATCTAATTTACAAACGTTTTCGTTTTGGAATTTCGAACAGGAGTCGTTATTTTACGTTAAAATTAGCAAACCGCTACTACTGCACCCCATACTGGTATTGTCTTGCCCTTCGGGGCTTGACTTACGCCGGTCAATGGGTCTGTCCTGTGTAGTTCCAGGAGGTTCACCCTCCCAGGCTTTGCCTCCCCTCTTTGGGGAGGAGTAAGTTTATTGCTTACTGTCTGAGGCGCCCCTATCAGGGAATGCCGACGGGGCTGCCCAGGCAATTTTTAAATGGCCAGAGTGCTCACCTCTCGGGCGCTGGCTTTTCAACCCCTACTTTCCCGACCCGACCTTGGGTCACATCTTACTTGTGGGAGTAGGATAAAAACTGGCATTGTGCCTAACTCCTGGAGAGGAGTAAATCAATACTCTAACGATTGGAGATATAACCTTTTTCAAAAAAAAAAAAACAATCAAAATAAAAACGATGCAAAGAATATGCAATCCAGATATTTAAATAAAATGACAAAAACATCTTGGAGGTTGAAGAATTCCTCAAGAAATATCAACTGCACGAGTATCCTTTTACAGCTAATCACATCCCATCCCCGCTCTCGCACTCCTAAAAATTGAATTTTATTTTATTAATGTATGATCTGGCAATTTTTTGCTTAATCGATAGTGATCTGAAGATATTCTTTTTCATACACAAATTGTGTATGGTGGGGGGGGAGACTTTTCAATTTTATTGATTATCGTCAATCAAGGCACATATTTAATTTGATTCAAGAAAATTATTATAGAAAACTATTTCCAGCAATATGCAAGATATAGATTCCTAATTTTGATAAGATGCTCCTGGAGAAGGTCGGAGCTTACATCGGCCGATATGTTGAGAGAATGGTATCCAAGATGAGTAGGGTAGTCCGACTAATCTAAATAATACAAAATATTGAAGAAAATTTGAAGATTTACTTATCGCCAGTCCAATAAGTTTAAATACTTAACCAGCCAGCCTAAACGATGTGTACTCTCTAACTGAACACAACTAGCAGAAATATACAACCAACTGAAATAGTTTTAGTGAATTCTTTTCTTTATTCTTCGAAAAAATATGGTGCTTCTTGAGTTCAACCTCTATATGTAAAAAAAGAACTCTCTTTTTAAGAAGAGCTAATTAAGGGGAGATTATCATTTATTAAAATCTACAGAATAGTTAAGAATGGGTTTCTAAATAATAACGCTATTATTTCAGCGGCGAAAAGTATTCTCATTATTCTCCAGCGGCGTTTTTTTTGTACTTCTGCAGTTTACGGACTGTGCTGAAATAATAACGTTATTATTTAGAAACCCATTTTTAACATAGGGAGAGGGGGCTTTGTTAGCTATTCCATAGATTTTAATCAATGGTTATCTCCCCTTTCTTAAAAAGAGAGTTATCTTTTTACATATAGGGGTTGAACTCAACAAGCACAAAAACTATTGCTGAGCAGCAAATTTTCAGATTACACTTTCTATAAAAAACAATGTTCAGTTTTTCATGTAGGTTAAACGTAAAATATATACAGTATATACCTTATATATAAACCAAAGCAAGTCTTTTTGTGTGTTTTGTGCATACAAGATATATATTTAATTCTGTTTCTATGTGAACATAGAGTATCGGAGTATTTTATTCAAATAAAATTGTATTTCCAATAGATTTCATCGGTTATATTTTTTATCCGGGCAATATTTTCATTTTGCTTAGAGATTTTCAAAGAAGTTGGGAGGAGTTTTCCCCCGGAAAGAATTATGTACTAATAGTGTCATTCGTGGAGAACGGGGAAAATATGTAGTGCGAGACATATTTTTATAGCACCGTTGTTAATTCATTGAAATATGAATTGTAAGTTGAATCCTCTATAGTTTCATGCGAAACACGTTACGCCGCCTAGACGCGTTTTGATTGGTCAATCGACATAATTTGCGATAGATCTGATCGATACGTTTGTTTAACATAGGATTTCATGTCTATTAAAATGATTAATAACTAATCACAATTGAGAAAAAGGAAAGTTGCCAGCGAATATTAGCAATAATATTGAAAAAACGTTGCAAGTTAAGTTTATATATTTTTTTAAAAGATAAGTAAAACATTAAATAAATATTCGATGACAATTAATATTACTTTAATTCTTTTGCAATGGAGATCTGAGTTTCACTTTAAATGATTTACGTGATTAAAATAGGAATTTACTAGTTTAATAAACAAAAACATTGAAAATTTCGGTATTTTATTCTTTTTATATTTTCAGTTTTATAAAAATGGGCTTCAATTCATAATTTAATGATTATACGATACCGTGATTATGGAATTTGACTTTTAAAAAAGCTATCTTAAAAATAAAAAAAAAAATAATCCCACCAATAAAACAATCATTTCCTCATAAAAACACAAAAACAAATACATAATTTATAAAAGTGGAAGTAAAAAACACTCGGATAACGCCGTTTAGGTACAGCTAATTGTATATATTATGCAAAATATATTACAAATTATGTCTACTATATTATGAATATATATATATATTATTTTATTGCTTAATATAGCTATCATTAAAATACCCGCTTTTTCGTATTCATTTTATTTGCTTTTAGAGAATCTTTAATAGTTACTTTCAGCATTTAGATTAATAATTAATAATAATTAATAATAATTTACCAATTGATTTTGAGTTTCTCTATTTGAGAATTTCAATCGACTTGCTAAGTTTATCTATAATAGCTTCGTAAGCATTAAGTTGAAACCATCGTTTGATGAGCTGGTTCAAATTCCGAGTGTGTTTATTTATTTTTTCGGAGGGGGGGGTCCTTGAATTTGTCACTATTCTTCATGTGAGCTTTTGCTTTTATATACTCAGCCTACCAAACTTTTATCAGGACTCATTATAGAACTTTACTGTATTTCGTCTCCTGTGTTTTGATGCAATATGTTTTTTCACAATTTCATTATATTTGCTACTATTCTCTGATGATTAACACGCAGGGTAGACTAAAAACTATATATTTTCTTAACCTGCCATGAAACACGTGTAAGAAAAATTAATATTAAATTTGGACAAAAAATGTTTGTGTGTAAGATGAAAGAAGGCGAATAAATACTCATCGAAATACGGAAATTAAGAAATTAAAAGAACAAATGAAAATTATGGTTTTGGATTGCTTTTCATATAGTCATTTGAATGCAAAAATAAAGTATATATGCTCTGAATATTGTAACACATATTCATTGAGCTTGTAATTGAAAATATTTCGGATACTATAGGGAGTATACACTTACAAAGTATATATTATTTCTGAAAACCTATATATATATAAACAATATAAATATTAATGTTACATATAATATATATATATATATATATATTATTTACATATATGCATACAAATGTATTATGTGTGTGTGAGCGACATATATAAGTATACATGATAAGAATTTGGTCCATTGAATATTTTCCTTAAATTTATGGCAAATATTTCAAGTTATAAAGACTGCTGTTAAAAAAATCAAATATAACAGAAATGAAAAACAAGCCTCAAATTCTATCCAATTAAACAATTTTTGCAAAGGTAAAAAAAAAACTCACCACAAAATGAGATTGTATATGTTTCTGCTGGTTTGTCTATATCGTATTCGCATTTTGAAATATTTTTTCATCAGATTGTCGAACGAAAAGAAACGAAAGAATAATATAAAAAAAAATGAAAAAGATTTAGATTATGACATGTCTTCTTTTTTGTCGTTATGAAAGCTTTTATGGAGACATGAAAAATCTAAAATATTAAGGATTGTAAAAATGATTGTCAGTGAAGAATCTAGCTCAATCAAGATCTTTAGATTAGTGGACAATATATGGGATAATGTCGTCAATCGCACAACACTCTAAAGAGATCTTTCTTTTCTGTATTGGATTTTAAAGAAAACTTGAAAAAATATTATTTTCAAAGTACAGGATTATATATATATATATATAAACTTTGTCCACTTGTGAGTTTATTTTATTAATTTTTATAATGGTTATTTATCTGTAGAAATACATCAAAAGATGATGTTTTTTCCTGTATTCTAAATTTCATAATACAAAGACTATAATATACAACCTGCAGAAGTAATTGAAAACTCACCATTTTATATTTGATATACATATATATATATATATATATATATATATATATATATATATATATATATATATGTAAGAAACATCATACATATATGTATATATATATAGTTGTACAAAATCCTTTTATGCATATCTTAAATTGCATAAACCACTTTTAAAAAGCCACTCAGACTTTTAGAAAGTCTTAACAAAAAATACTTACATTTTCCGACTATCAAATATTTTCAATTCTTTCCATATTTAATTATTTTCTAATTTATTCAATTTTTACTGAACATAAATCAATGATCGAACATATATATATGTATATATATGTATATATGTATGTGTGTGCATGTATGTGTGTATGTATATATATGTATATGTGTGTATATATATATATATATGTATATATATATGTATTTATATGTGTGTATATGTACATATATATAAGTATGTATATGTGTGTATGTATATATATGTATGTATCTATATCTGTGTATGTATATATATGTATGTATCTATATATGTGTGTATGTATATATGTATGTATATATATATGTGTGTATATGTCTGTATATATATATATGTGTGTATATGTATATATATGTGTGTATATGTATGTATATATATATGTATATATATGTGTGTATGTATGTATATATATATGTATATATATGTGTGTATGTATATATATATATATATATGTATGTATATATATATGTATATATATATATGTATGTATATATGTATATATATATATATATGTATATGTGTGCATGTATATATATATATATATATATGTATATATGTATATATATGTATATGTCTATATGTATATATGTATGTGTATATATCTATATGTATATATATATGTATGTATATATATATGTATATGTGTGCATGTATATATCTATATGTATATATATATGTATATATACATATAGATGTGTATGTATATATATATATCTATATGTATGTATATATATATGTATGTATATATATACATATGTATGTGTATGTATATATATATATATATCTATATGTATATATATATGTATGTATATATATATGTATGTATATATATACATATGTATGTGTATGTATATATATATATATTTGTATATATATACATATATGTATGTGTGTATATATATATATATATATGTATATACATATATCTATTAACAGATCAATAAAAAGTTATTATTACTCAGTAATCAATTTGGTATAATCTTATACGATATTTCTCAATACTAAAATCATTATCTGTGAAGAAGATATATTTATAAGTTTTTGTTGGTGTGAACTTACAATTCCAATGTTTTAACTGATTCGTTTCTTCAGAGCCAAGCACCCTAGCTAATCGTGGGAGTTTGCCATAACATTCTAGAAAAAATATAACTTTATTTCGTTCGATTTAAAAAAAAATTCTCTATTTTATGATTGTAGCAATTTATCTGTTACATTGCAAGACCATCTACAGTATAAGTACGCGAAACCGGAAGTAAACAACGCGGATATGGGTTTTCAATTGATGGTGTGTTCTCAGGCCGTCTGACGATTGCTCAGGGCATAAAACCATTGGCAATAACATAATAAAAACACATAATTTGTTCAAATACTACAAGGCTCTGAAAAAAAAGGACTAAAAGTATATATATGTATATATATATAATTAAAAAAAATTTTTAATGGATTCGTCTACACACTTTAAAATGCAGCAACATTTTTGTAAGTAACGGATAAATTTTATTAGACAGACGAACAACACAGGTAAAGAGGACTTTTTTCTTTTTTTTTTCAATAACTAATATAAGTTAGTAAAACATTTATACGGAACAAAACTTAGGTTTAGTATACGGAACGCTTGCTTTTGTCTTTTAAGGGAAGTGGGGTCTGATCAACTCTGCTGGGAAGCCATGAAATTAAATACTGTCTTGTTTTTATATTCCCGAAACAGTTTTTCATGATAAACAACTGATGATCCCTTAAATAATGTTAGAAGCAAACTAATATAATAACTGAAAAAGTTAAATTTACTTACATGAATGATTTTCCAGTGAACGACTTGGGACTTAAGTTTTTTTTTTTTTTTTTTTTTAAATATAGTTTTAATGGTTGAGAAACTTCCAAGACTATATATATATATATATATTGTGTATTTAGGCAGCATATTTTCATTAAGCAAACATCATTAAATAACACGGAATGTATTTGGTTGATAAGACTAAAAACAAAATTCAAGTTTCCGAATGGCCCATTTAGTGTTTCGGTCAAATTAGTGTATGTAAGTTCCGTCGGTTTCTTGTTCCATTTTCTTTTCCTTTTCGCGAGTACTTTCGATTTGATTCGTCAAATCATCTTCAGGCGCTGTTAGTTTTGGTGTATTTACAAATATGTTTCTAATGTTGAGCTTTTCTAAAAAATTATAACGGCTAGTAATTTACAACTGAAAAAAGAGCGTCTATAATATTGAGATATTACATGAGAGCGTGATTACGTTCTAAGAGCGTCCAAGATTTAAAAGTTTGATTGCTTAACGAATAAGAATTTGATTACATTTTAAGTGCGTTCAAGATGAAAACGTATAATTGCTGAGAATTTGGTAACGTTAATTACCATGCTAGAGACTTCAAAATGTTGTGAGTAGTTTCGTAATTCACAATATTGATTGTAGGACATTGTATATTGACTTTTCAAAAATGTAATTTCAGTGAAAGAAAGCAGCCATGGAATTTCCGCTGGATCCTACTTGTTATTAGTTGCACAGGGTGTATCATTTTAAGAAATTCCAAGAATTCACTAAAGAAACAACAATATACTAAAAACGTTAACATAAATAATGATTTTAAGACCCTATTTTGAAAACTCAATCAAAAATTTTGAAGACCAAATTATACTAAAAAAACTTTGCTACAATTTAAACTATCACTAAAAATATAATGGAGGTTCTGTGTCTGAACATTTCTAACACAGTATTACTTAAAACAAATATGGGCATAACGATCGAGATTTGTCACTTCCGGCTAAGAATGTGTGCAGCAGTAAGCGGTGAAATGTGAAACTCAGTTCCCTGTGTATTTTACACATACGAAAAGCGAGGTACACACATTAAAATTGTGAAAAGTGATTTCTTTCATTGAAAATTTTGAATTTTATTTTTATTATAAATTTATATTTTATATGGAATGTTTTCTATTTTACAAATACTCAAAGGAAATATTTTTTAAAGAATGGTTTCCTAAATAATAAAGTTATTATTTAGAAAGACATTCTTAGCATTGGAAGGGGGCTTTGTTAACTATTATGTACCTTCACCATTTAATAAGCATCATCTCCTTATCCGTTCCTTTCTTCTTCTTCTTCTTCTTCTTCTTCTTCTTCTTCTTCTTCTTCTTCTTCTTCTTCTTCTCATCTTTATACTTCCCTTACTTTCTTTTTCTTATTATTATTCTTCTCCCGCTTTTTCCCCTTCTTTTTCTTATTCTCCTTATCTTCTCCCTTTTTGTTCTCTCCTTCCTTCTTCTCCTTCTCCTTCTCCTCTTCCTCCTTCTCTTCACCTTTTTTCTTCTTCAACATCTGGCCTCTGTTATCTTGTCTTCTTGCATTATTAACAAACAATGAAAATAGGAAAACATTTTCCCAAGAAATGAATAAAAACGAAGGCAAAAAAATACATTTTCTTTGGGACAATTTTGGCATTTAAGAAATGGCACTCTGCTTCCATTTAATTGGCTAATTATTTTCAGAACTGCACTCAGTTGACCCCCAAAATAGTAGAGCCAAGAATTGCTGTTCTTCCTGTTCACTTAAGTAAAAATCCCATTTTCAGTGGATTCTATTTGCATACCATTGTTCATAAAAATATCTAAAATAAATTAATGAAGTTGACATGAAACTTAATTAGTTTTACATATAAGCTTGTATCTAAAATCTGCTATTTATGTGTTTAGTATTTATTTCAGTACAAATAGTTAATTGTATGCAAAGAATATTCAGTGACTATTAATTCTTTGTCGACTGTTTAGGATTGTCTTAATAAAAACTACTATTTATAAAGGGTCAATTGAAAATGAATTTAAACATCAGTATGATAACCATAATATGACATTTAAAAATGAAAATATGACAAATTTAAAAACTACTATTTATAAAGGATCAATTGAAAATGGATTTAAACATAAATATGATAACCATAATATGACATTTAAAAATGAAAATATGACAAATTTAAAAACTACTATTTATAAAGGATCAATTGAAAATGGATTTAAACATAGGTATGATAACCATAATATGACATTTAAAAATGAAAATATAATAAATTTAAAAATTACTATTTATAAAGGATCAATTGAAAATGGATTTAAACATAGTATGATAACCATAATATGACATTTACAAATGAAAATATGACAAATTTAAAAACTACTATTTATAAAGGATCAATTGAAAATGGATTTAAACATAGGTATGATAACCATAATATGACATTTAAAAATGAAAATATGACAAATTTAAAAACTACTATTTATAAAGGATCAATTGAAAATGGATTTAAACATAGGTATGATAACAATAATATGACATTTAAAAATGAAAATATGAACAATTTAAAAACTACTATTTATAAAGGATCAATTGAAAATGGATTTAAACATAGGTATGATAACCATAAAAAATGAGAATATAGCAAATTTAAAAAATCTTCTTTTTGTTTTACTTAATTCACTCCGAACAACACACATTGCCACTGAGATGTAAGAGGCTAGTGTTGATTAGAGGCCGCATTTTTAGGGGTCATCATCTTAAGTGAGGAGTTGTGTAGTGATATTTTTGTTCACATTACATTTAAATTCCTGCAAGTTGGTACTGTTAAGGGAAACATGAAGCAGAGGAGGGAATCGAAATGGGCTGGAGCTTGGTGGATAGTTAGGCACCAATTAGAGTACAGACTCTTTTTTTGAGAGACTAGTGGTTGGTGCACCAGCCCAGACGTAACAACAATATTCCATGCATGAACAGATGGTGGCCTTGTTGAAATATAAAGTACTAGCCTGTGTGAAAAGTTTTCTAGACCGGTAGAGGGAGCCCACTTTCCATGCAGTAGCCTTGGCAGTATCTTTTATGTATGTGTTCATATGTATGTTACCTGTGAATGTTAGGCTAAGGAGTTTAAATGTTTGAGTCTCGAGTAAGGTGCTATTAGCCATGACAATCGGTGGTTGAAAAGTTTTTTTGTAGTTGCTAAAGGAAATGAGCTTTGTCTTAGTAGCATTAAATGTTACCATCGATTTATGTCCTCATTCAACTAAAGACTGGAGGTCATTTTCTAAGGGTTCAGCCATTGCATTGCTTTTGTCTGTTTTATAACTTATCAACCCTTTTGAGGTCATACAATGCTGAAACACAAGACATGTAAAATATAAATTGTAAGTAAAGTGTTACTTTATCTGTATTTATTGAAGAATCTTGCTTTTTTACTTAAATGGAAACCATCACTAGACCCTGTCATCGATTGTCTAAGGTCTCTTTGTACAGGGGTTTGATGATACTACCCCCTACAAGTAAAGCCTGACTAAATATTCAAAATAACATAGTATTCGAATCAAAAATAAGATTTCCTCGGTATGGCTAATACACATTGACTCATACAAGGAATGGTGCACTGTTTCCAAGTGAGGATGCCTCTAGTAAAAGCACTAAGTAGGATACTCCACCAGACCAGATGAATTCTTGTCCTGAAATCCGGTAAGACCACAAGAAAGATATACTATACCATAGTTAACTGGTCAAGCAGGGAGAGGAAAATTAAGGCTTTTCACTTCTTTACTAACTTAACGTTTGAGAGGTAAAAGAGAACTTTAATGGAACACTTGGATATCTATGTATCCCATATAGAGATGAAATGTTAGCCCCAGGAAGGACCCCTTTGATTTCTGTGAACTTACATTGAAGTAAAATGGGGAAAAAAGAGAATATATATATATATATATATATATATATATATATATATATATATATATATATAGAAGTCGCTCCAGGCAAAGCATGAAGCCACTTGATGTAAGTAGCTAAAAATATAACTACTTCAAGGTGAAACACTACCTAATAACTACGATAAGTGTTAGCTAGATTCCGACCCAGAAAACAGCAATTCTCCCTCCTTTGTCATCGTTCATGGAATGTGAGGACTAAAAGACAAAATAAGGGAAGCGAGAATTACGAAGCTGCCGAAAGTAAACCCAATGTCAACTTTCTACTCTCCTAATATATATATATATATATGGACAATGAAAAAGGAAAAAACAAAATTTATTATTTCCATATTTTCATTATATATATATAGTATAGTTATTCTGTATGTTTTATAGAAATAAAACAAAGTGCTCAATTATGTTTGTGAGAGCATAATATAATTATTACATATGATATTATACAGTATTATTTCGGTTAGCCTTCGATATCTGTAGTTTCAGGAGGCATGTGAATGTTACCCATTAGGCTAAAGAATAACCCATTTGCTCTATTTCTCAGTCGGTAGCTTAAGCTAGTGCTTGTACCCCCCCCCTTAGTAAGCAATAGACCTGCGCTAAATCAAAGTAGACGTCATTGTGAGATATGTTATATTTATAGTGGTACAGTTGGTATAAGTACAGTGTGAACTTAGTTTGCAGTGTCCGAATTCTGTTGTGGCTATTGTGTCACTTTCATTATAATTCAATAAGTATTTCATGTGTATAATATGAACAAAGAAGTAACATGTTTGCTATTTTTTTCTGATTTATCCATACGCTTGTAATTTATAGACGAGTAACATGTTTCAACTTTGTCAGTTTTTGTGTTTTATTGTTTTTACAGTGTTACTTCTACAAATTTTGGTTAATATCTTTTGGAGCTCAAACTTTTGTAATTTAACAAACCCGGAAAGAAAATAGTTGTCGTCTGCTGCTTTTTTACATATACAACGAAAGCTGTACTACTACTACTACTACTACTACTACTACTACTACTATACTACTACTACTATACTACTACTATACTACTACTATTACTACTATACTACTACTATACTACTATACTACTACACTACTACTATACTACTACTACTACTATACTACTACTACTACTACTACTGCTGCTGCATCGTGTTTGGGTGAATTACATCAATTTGATTTAGTGCATGCATATTGACAGTGTTACAATCTAACTAAAGGAAAGACGAGCACAATTATTATTATAGACAGATGAAAAAAGCAATTATAGAATTACCCACTAGTGAATATTATTACATAAAATTGTTTATGCCACATATATCCATACCTATCACATAATGAATACTATGTAACGTTTCCAGTGCACAAAGTATCCATCCCAACACATAAGACAGCATTTTATTTTTAATATTGTCTCCAGATCTCAATTTCTCTTCGGGGAAAATTGGTCAAAAGTAAAATTACTAATTGAGAAAAAATTCTCCAAATTTGCACTTTAAAAACTGTTTTTTAATTCACTCATATTTTACTAATTTTTAAAAATGTGTTCCTTTTTTAAGTGAATATTTGGTGTTCAGCTTAAGTCTTTAAGTGATTCTTGTTTTGTTTTTTCCCTGTGTTTTCACACTGTGATTAATGAGCAGATGGCCCACCATTGTTTTGTTTTTTTCATCTCAATCTGAATGTTTAATAATGTGCAACTAAAAACTGACGACTGAACTTTAAACTCTTCAAATATTAAACCTATTTCTTTTTTGTGTGTTTTATGCTTCTTGTTTATTATGCTGTCATAGTTTCTATTTTTTTGCAAAAAACAAACAAACCAATAAATATCAGACGTTGCAGCAATGAGTGCAGTTGTTTCAAATTGTCACCATAGTTTGCTTGTTTTGTGTATTTTTAATCTTGTCTTTATTTTCACACCGGAGGCAGAGAAACTTTGCTAATCTACTATTTCATATTAATAGCTTCAAAAATGCCATTTTCTCAGATCTCTTGTTGTGTTTTTTTTGGTGGGGAGGGTGGTGGAGCTTTATTATTGTTTTATTGTTTCGTTTTCTTTTTAAAAAAACAACTATAAGTGATTAAAAAAAAAGACTGGTGACAAAAAATTATTTCAAAATTTTATTTTTTTATTTTCTATTTTTTGGTGACAGACAAATTAATTCAAACTTAAAATATTTTAGGTTCCATGGAATCAAAATAGACAGCAGTGGTGAATGAATAAAAAATCCATTAAAATTTGATAAATTCCTAACTCTGAAAATTTTACTAAATTTTATGATATGCATTTACAAGGGAAAATTCTCCCATAAAAATGATTATTTCCCTTCTGTCCTTCCATAGTTTGGTTTGCTTTTCCAGGTTTACTATATATCAACCCTTTTTGAATTATATAATGTAAATAAAACAATAGCAATTGTAAACGATTTACAAAATACAAGTTGATAGAAATTATGGATGCATAGTTTCTCAATGGTATCAGTGAATAATTAGGATTTGAACTTAACATAAAGCTAACGAATATTTAATATTTTTGCTTTTACGTTTTTAGCGACCAAATGTTTGGGTGTATCTTTCCCGAACACGAGACTGTCATTTTGTGTGTTGTGTTCTTGTGCATAACACACACAAAGGTCAGAAGGAGCAAAAAAGACAATAGTGAAGAAACAGCTGTATTTCCATACATGCACACATTTATTCTCACATGAACAGTTTGTCAAAGACAAACATAAATGGGGGATGCAAAACATGTAAGATGATACACGATATACCATACCAAAGATCTGGTGCTATCAGATCATGCTGTCTGAAGATACTAGCTTCCTGACCTAAAATGCACCAAACATTGATGTTATTGTTTTCTTTCCTTTCCCTTTGCAAAACTCACTTATGTTCTGCAAAGCCAATAACAAAAACAATTTTCTTCTACAAAATAACCAACCACCATGAATAAATATTTGAACATATAAAGAACCTGAAGCATAAAAACTTTACTGAAATGACTGGATTCGGCATTAAATAACTGGAAAAGAGTTGATATGCCGTAAAACAATACAATCAAACTAAACCAAACCTATACTAAAGAGAGAAGAATGGATTTGTTTTACTAACGAGTCACCGCTAATCAAGGCCCAAAGGCAACTCGAGGACAAGGGTTAATGGTTTGTGTGAGGAGAATGGTGAAAAATTGATTATTAATAGGACGGCTCAACAAGAATTTGTTAACATTGGACTTGAAAACGACTATGTTGTATACAAATGGTTAGCAGCCCAGTATAATTGTGCTTCTTGGAAAGAAACTCTACTCACGAAGGTTCTGTTATTTTTAAGTACACAGAGGAAGAACGGAAAATTATTTACAGTGGCTGTAGCTAGACGAGGTTTTGCTGTGAATGTTTTACTGGCAGGAACCAGAGATCGGAGATCAGTCGAGCACCTACCATGAAAAAACAATAGAGTAGAAAAAGGGGTTATTAAAGAGAGAATACAATAAAGTCTTAATAGAATAAGAAAGACATGTGTAAGTCGGAGATAGAGAATATGCATGCACAATGTATAAGTAGATATAATTTACATTTGTGTCGATTGTAATTTTATGAGAGTCTACGCGACTGCTACCAGAAAGTGCATCTATACCAACGTCTGATACATTTGACATACCTTGTTCTGGATTCCATACATGCGTATAACAAGTTTTCTTGACTTCTGTGCAGGATAGCGCATTTCCTTAATGTTGTCCAGAATTATCTCGGAAAATGACTCAGATATCAGTCCAAGGAAGAAACATCAGATAATTCTAGGGCAGCATCGACATAGCTGTTTTCATTGTCCATAACAGTATCCATTATGTTAATTATGCACCTCCTGCTTCTTCTTCTTCTTCCATACATACTCCAAAGTAATTAGCACATTATTTGTACAATCAACAAATAAGTCTTTTAATAATAACAAAAAAATAATAAGACTCTAATTGGCTGATTCTGTGTTTCTTTATATAGAAAAGTGAAATGTTTTTAATGTTTATTTACTCCTCGCGAAGTTAGGCACAAGGCCAATTTTATCTTACTCCCACAAGTAAGATGTGACCCAAGATCGGGTCGAGCAAGTGGGGTTAAAAGCCAGCGCTCGAGAGGTGAGCACTCTGGCCATTTAAAAATTGCCTGGGCAGCCCCGTCGGCATTCCCCGGTAGGGGCGCCTCAGACAGTAAGCAATAAACTTACTCCTCCCCAAAGAGGGGAGGCGAAGCCTGGGAGGGTGGACCTCCTAGAACTGCACAGGACAGGCGTGCAGTATCCATCGGAACAGATACTACACTTTGATCTTAGCCAAAAGGCCGAGACGATCATGTGACAAGCATCTTTCCACATTATAGAAATATAGAGACGTCACCAAAATCGATTTATAAATTTCTATTGATTCTTACAAATAAACGTTGGTACATTCCAATCCTAGGGTGGTGGGTATTTCAGCTAGTATAGTATATACATATTATCCTCCCTCTCCCCCCCCCCCAAAAAAAAATGCCACCCATGGAATCGTTAATAAAATTAACAATCCTTTCTGTATTCCAATCATATTTGGTACAAATAAACTTCTCTCTATTCTATGACTTGTCCATCAAGTTTCAGTCATGAATGCGCAACAGTCTTTTTTATCGACGTTCAATTATATGTAAAGGAAATTTTTGTTATATGTCTCATCAGCAGGAGGTGTGATCCAGATATTAACTCCGCAGCGTTGTATGTGTGAAGTTATCTGAAAGATTATGTCTATCAAAACATGCCCCATATTATTTCTGAACTAAAGGGGGTGGGGCATCAAAGGCCAAATCAAAGCAGTACTAAGAGAGGAGTGCGTCAAACATTGGCACTTTTGCACATCATATCCAGGTATGCTTATTATTGAACAGTGATAGACATAAGACTGTTGGACATTCATGACAGAAACTTGGTGGATAAGTCAGCCATGTATTGAAGTTTATGAGTATCAAATATGGTTAAATTGCAGAAAAGGATTGTAAATTGTATTAACTATTCAATGGGTGGCATTCATTTTTTTGCGGGAGAGGTCACCTTGTACCAGGAATTGAACTCACGTTTCTAGAGAAGACATTTAAAGTAATGTACCGTTTTTTTTTTTGTTCTTTTTTCTTTTATGGAATATCATTCTCTTTTGGTTGTTAAATGCTGAAACACAATGATTATTGTAAATGATTTATTGATTGAATTTGTTTAGCAAAATCCTACCTCTTCACAGTTGAGGTCCTCAGATGCCGGAAAGCTTTCTACTCTAGTAGCTTCTTTCCTCTAACTGTCTTCCTTGCGAATTCCCTCCTTGCTCCCTGTTTCCCCGACTGTACCAACATGAAGAAATGTAAATGTAATGTGAACAAACATATCTATGCTGAACTCCCCACTTAGGAGGCTCCTTGTTTGTGGTGACTCTAAGTAAACAAAATAAATATTAACCCTTTTTATGTTATTAATTACCAAATCATAGAACCTATTAGCAACGATTCATTGATGACGTCAGTCTTTTATGGCCTCATTCAGTGAGAACGGATACAAACAAGGAAGCATGCAAGGTCCACAGATTTTACTAGACGACCTGTCATCTCGTCTAGTCACTTTTCCTATTTTTCTTTCTCTTCCCCTCACTCTCGTGACCCGTTGGGTGTAGACTCTAAACTACCAAAATGAGTCACGGGTCGTCTAATCTATTTATAAAGTTTGCCAAAAGCTACTATTATTTTTTTATAACGTCATCTATTTTCAAGTATATATATATATTATAATCGATTGATTGTTTACGATCCATTGTAACAGAAGTTGCTAGTGTATTCATAGATTAGAGAAAATTGTTGGTTGATAAAATTCCCAACGGTTTTAAAGCGAATTGAGTGCAATATATCTGGTATGATTTTAACGGTGTATCATATCAATCCTTTTTTGGTTGTTAAATGCTGAAACACAATGAGTACTGTAAGTGATTAGATTTGTTTACTGTTTTATGGCATATCAACCCTTTTTATGTTATTAAATACCCAATCATAAAACCTATTAGAAACGAGTCATTATATACAGC
>OY744521.1:75139418-75154418 GCA_963556195.1 Sepiola atlantica
GGTGGCCCAAAAGTAGGTTTACAGTTATCATTTAATATTTGAAGTTTTTTAACTAGGTTATTCGAAAAACTTTAAATAGGTTAAATATTTAGTTTAATAACTGTAAACCTACTTTTGGGCCACCCTGTATATATATATAGTCATCCACAGACGGACTGTTTCGCTGTATCACAGCTTTTGAATGTGGATAGAAGAGCACCCATCCCAAACCAGGGATCGAACAACCATCTAGTTGATAGCCAGCAGTTTTAACAAACTGACCAGGGGACAGGCGCCATTGGTAAGTTATGTCCCAATATTTTATATAAACATTGACCGTTATATCTAAATGAATAAATGCGAAATATTTTTCTATTTATCCTAACTAGGTTTATATCAAAACAAGTTACGTTTATTTAATTCAACCATACATTTAAGTATTTTCAAATACATTATATATAGCAAATAAAACGCTGCGTAAACACATTCATCCCGATGCTTTATTAGCATAATAATTTTATAAACACCTTCCAATAAATATAATATTCTGAACAATTCATAACTGTTTTCGTTTTACAGTTTTCTTATATATATATATTCAAAAGTTTTGTTAATATTAATGTTATTATCATAAGTAGTAGTAATATTAATTCCAACGATTTATGAACAATTTTGAACGTTCAAAATGATTGTTTTGAAATTTGAATAACTTCCAGTCACATTTTAAGCATGCTAAATCAACTTAGATTACCTGGAATAATTTATTTTTCAAAATTACACTCCGCAGTAGTCGCAATAACTAAATATATACCTTATCTTTAAAACTAAATTTGTTGTTGGTGTCGACGACAACGACGACTATTGAATATGATTATATTTGCTATAATAAAGAAAAAAAAAAACTTCCCCACTCCTCTCAGCTTTTTAAATAATAATAATAAAAAAATAGATCCATATTTTTTAAAACTTTTTTTTTTGTCTTCTAAATGAATAAATGCGAAAGTTGTTTTCCATTTATCCAAACTATATTTACATCAAAACACCAATTAATTGGGCATGGGTATAGTTTTTACTCAGACACTTCCATAATTTTAACAACAAACTTTGATAAATTTGTAGATTAACACCCTCAGCTAAGTTTAAACAATGTGATTCTACTTTTTGCCAAGGTCGTAAAACCACACGTAATCGCCGAAAAGAATGGACCACTGCATCCCCCAAATAACGCACATAATTTATCTCCAATAGCAAAAAAAAAAAAACTGGTTACCTGCCATAAAACCCTAGAATAGCCCGGATATGGAGGATCATTTTAAGTTAAAATTGTATGTAACACTGATGCCTAAGTCTACATTCTAAAATATTTTGTTGTTGTTTTCTACTGCCGCCAGGGTTTTCTGGGTATCCACATGTAATCGCCTAAAAAATAGAATCGTAGTTTTTTTAGGGGGTGGGGGCTAACTGAGAGTGTAAATCTACAATAATACCAAAACTTTTAATATTTTTTATTTTACATTAAAAATAAAGTATTTAATTATTTAGATAATTTTTAAAAAGCTATTTATTTAATCCTTACGCAAAAAAAAAAAAAAATAACTAAACTCAATTGCTTAAAATGAAAATAAAAAAGGGACGTACAGTTAAAAAATAAAATATGAGTAAATTTGCGGATTAACCCCACCACCCTAAAGATATTCTGCTTTTTAGGCGTTTACGTGTGAAAACCGTGGAAACTGGAAAGAAGGAAAGCATATTTTAGAATTTAGAGTGATGGATCAGTTTCATACATATTTAACCTTAATTGTGCGTTATTCTGTACGTTATTTTTTTTCGTGGGGGAGGGGTCCACTCTTTTAGGCGATTACGTGCCAGTCGGACTTAGATTTAGTGTTACAAATATATTTGTTAACTATACCGTCCCCTAATTAATTGCTACCAGAAGGGCGGGTAGGTTTTTCTAATATATATATATATATATATATATATATATATATATATATATATATAGTTTGATGATATGTTTTAACTTCGAACTTAGGGGTCTGTACCCTGTTCTGATAAAGAGACTTGATATCAATAAAAATCCATATCGTCTCGGAAACGATCGTACACGAAACTTGTTTGAATTCTTCTTACGAATGTAAATGAATATGTCATAAATTTGTTTACATCTGAATTATTATATATATATATATATATATATATATATATATATATATATATATATACACACTATTTAATCGCCACTATACATTTGATCTTCCATTGTTATTTTCGATTTTATGGAAACACTTAAAACTCAACTCGCAGGGTTAAAGATACCATATGAGACTGATACATCAGGCGACGTTTTGATAGTGTGACCCACACCGGTAATTCTTCTAAATACATATGCTCTGGCACAAGTAATTGAGCACTCTTGTAATTTTTTTCTATAAGACTAAATTAAACACACACACACACACACACACACAAATGGAAAACCAAAAATTGTTTATTTGTTCATCAACGTTTCATCTTTGCTGTGACGTAAAGAAATACATAGAAGTTAAAATCCGAAATACGTGGAGAGTCCATTAAGTGAAATGCATGGACGGGGGCACCGGGGGGGGGGGGCTCAAGACCCCTCACTTTTTGACTTGGACCTCCTCCCACCTTACGGTCAACAATAATTAAGTTGATATGCATGTGTTTAACCGCCCCCCCCCACTTTTTAGGAGACCCCCCACACACTTTTATAACTGTCCCGCCGGCCCTGAAATGAATGATGAAAGTGAAATAATAAACTAGAAGTGTTTAAGAAATGGAACAGTTGAATATTATATCGACGGGGGATTTTGAGTCAGTATTTTTTTTTTCATCCATTCCACTTGGTGGACTCACTACGGTTTTACTTTTACTTATGTTGGATTATTTTTTCCATAACTATCACACACATTATATATATATATATATATATATATAATATATATATATATATATATATATATATATATATATAATGTGTGTGTATGTGTGCGTGCGTGCGTAAACTAAAAAAGATAATACAAAGTGTGTGCTGCATCGCTGTTTGTCATCTATAATTTAAAATGGCTGGAACCATGTAAGAACAAAGAGAATGATAACATTTTCGATACCCATGATTCCAAAGTTTCCCTTTAGAAAGTGGAACATGACACTTAATAACAAAAGAATGAAAGAGACAAACTCGTAATGTCAGTCGTTTGTTGATAAGCTGTAATTTGAATTTTATCGACGATCAACATTTTCTTTTTCATCTGTTGGCCATTTTGAGGGACAAAGAAAATCGCTGACATTGCAATGCCTTCAGTCACCAATGCACCCAGTGACTTCATGGCGAAATGTGCGTGTCTATGCGTCTCTCTGTCCGTCCATCCGTCCGATCACTACTGAATGATGTAACACGTGACAATGAAGGGCGAATGGAGCGATAAATTGTGGACGAAAATGAATAGGAGAAAGAGGATGTATTAAACACACAATTATAATAATCTGAAGGTTGTGAGGAACATGTTGCTACAAGATTGATTCCCTGGGAGCTGCAACATGATCATCTTCAATCGAATGTCAATAAACATTTATCATAAACAGTCCAGTTTCAGTTTCTCTTCAATCAAACTCCAAAAATAAATTTCACTTAAACAATATCGGAAAAGAACCTGGTGATGTAGATAGTTCATCGTTTGAATCTAAATAAATGCTTTCTCTACTTATATAAAGTTAGGTATGTGTATACATTTATATGTACAAGATTCACTCCTAAACTAATTAACCAATCATTATGAATTCCAGCTGCTCGGCATCAGGGTCGGTAATGTGGGCTAGATTTTAGTTAATTTACTTTCATGCAAACGGCATAAAAGGAGGTGGAAACCTTCGTGAAAATTCGAATATCTCCAATTTTTTGTGAAATTTTAACAGCAGGTATTAGATATAAATGAATCAATAAACCTTAAAGTTCAGTTTCTTTGGAGAAATTTATAGCATTTTTTAGGGGGGGTATAATATGACCACAAGCTTCTATTTGAAAACTCAAATATTTCAGATATGCATTAAATTTGATCAATACTCATTAAGCACAAATTAAACAGGATTCCATGAATTTCAATTAATTCTTCAGATTTCTGAAACCTCAGCGTTTTTTTTGTCACAAAATGGCGACAAATCTATCACCTCTAATATTAGACGATACTACATGCAAAACTGGTTTTATTTGCAATATAAGACACAACAGCACAAATATACACAATAAATTCAGCAATTGACGAATATGCACATGAGAAAATAACAATTTTCTATGAGCAGATGGTCAACCTCATTATAAATTCAAGATGGCCGCCACTACATTATACAAATTAGTCAAATTTTACAATTTATTTTCATAGTCCTACTTATATGTAACAATTGTTTGAGCATACAATGAAAAGTTAAGCTTACAGAGTCATTTTAAAAATAGGTGTAAAAAATTCATTTTTCTACAAAAAACATTCAGTGCTCAGTGCTTAAGCCTTAAATTTTAGACATTTTCTAGAATAAAAATTATGTAATGGATTTTGCTACATATTGGAATAAGGATTCTAGACATAAGGTTAAGTGATATAATATGTTGGTTTTTTATCAGCGTACGGGAACATAAAAGTGGAGCAAAGCTATTCGGTTCATGGAATTAATTTTACCCGACTTGAGATGGGTATTCTTCTAGTTGTGATATAAAAATGTTGCCTATTTTTTTTCTATGCTTGATTGATTTTTTCAAAAGAAGTATCGTTTTTCAATTTGCCATATTTTACAGAACAACTGTTCTTGTTTATACAAATAAATACCAGTTCATGTGCCACCTGAAGGTTTACCTCAAACAGATAGCAAATATTTAGAACCAGAGATGCAAATTCTGGCGACTTTACAATTACTGAAATTTATACAACCAGTAAAATACAAACTAAGAATAATACCAATTGATGCAGAAATATAGAGAGCAACTACATTATTTCTGCATCGCTGATTCCATAGTCTGTCACAATATCCATTGAACTACTCACTAATGAGTCAACACTAATCAAGGCTAAAATCCACTCAATGATAAGGGTTAATGAGATGGATCTATTGTCAGTTGAATGATGAGGAATATTATGAGAGGATTGAATATCTATTAATGATACAATCGATTATAAAAACTGAAACACTCATTATTATTTTGAACTTGCAGGCTTTGCATTGCAATGCCTTCAGTCACCAATGCACTCAGTGACCTCATGGCGAAATGTGCGTGTCTATGCGTCTCTCTGTCCGTCCATTCGTCCGATCACTACTGAATGATGTAACACGTGACAATGAAGGGCGAATGGAGCGATACATTGTGGACGAAAAGGAATTTAATTCCTATCCATTACTTGAAATCATTGTGTAATAGCAAGCAATCTGGAGCGAAAAATCTCAGAAGACGAGTAGTACAGGCGAATGTATTTTTTATGCGCGCACGTGACCAACGCTGAATATAACACCCTTTTTCTCACCGTGACCACGTGCACGCATAATAAATACATTCGCCTGTACTACTCGTCTTCCGAGATTTTTTGCCCCAGATTACTTGCTGTTACAGTAAAACACTATTTTACCAAGCTACTTGTCCCAGAATGACCAACGTCTAACGCAAGCTCATCGGACGTCCGAATCTCATGCTGGCTGATTTGAAAAAAAAGACCGCTTCTGAGCAAGCAGGCGGTGTTGAGGCAAGACAGTTCCCTGTGCGCATGCCTTCCGGAAACGGACGGTGCTGAAGACAAAATGTCCCCTTCCTGAATGTTGACCGGCTAACATAGAAAACTCTTGCATTCACACGTTGAAACAAAACTGATCAATGAGAAAAAGAAGACAAAAATCCCCCTCTTTCTTTCTCTATCGATAAGAAAAGACAAAACTCTTTTTCTCTCCATTCTGTTTTAATAATAATAACAAAGGAATAGTTGTGTGTCTATATTAAAACGGAACGAAATTCCTTCCTTTCTTTTTATTATCAGATATTAGTGCGATTAAGCCTCTACTTCCTTGTTCATGAATTTAAGTTTGCATACGTGATTATTCTTTCCTTTATTTTTGTATTATTATCAATTATTATTATTAAACCGCTTCTTCTTTGCTCATAAAAATTAAATTTGCATGCGTGATTATCCAAGCCAAATAGGGTTTTATTATTTACTCACTAGGAGTTATCACACTGG
Organism: Sepiola atlantica; assembly: GCA_963556195.1. Classification (NCBI taxonomy): domain Eukaryota; kingdom Metazoa; phylum Mollusca; class Cephalopoda; order Sepiida; family Sepiolidae; genus Sepiola; species Sepiola atlantica. The sequence continues at coordinate 75,145,637 of OY744521.1, forward strand.
TCATCGTCAGTGATCGCCCACTGCCAACAACCTGTGGTATTCCCTGGAGTCTGAGTGACAACAAGTCTCCTCAGACTTCCAGTATGCTCCACCTCTTTTCGTTCATCACCGCTGATGACCTTGCAGTATCGCAACAGCCACCTACCACCGATTTCCCGCTGATAAGGGCCATTGGTCCCCTCTGGGGCCCGAGTGGCAACTAGCCTCCCCAAGGTCCCAGAGCTGTCCGCGCTCTTCCAGTGGAGGTCTGGTTTGCGCTTTTCCCTCCTCGACCCTCTGTCCATAATTTTCGTGGCGTCAGCCTATGCTTGCGCCTCTCTCGTGCGGTTGTATTTTCCCCGGTTCTGTTGTCTTGTGCTTCCATGTGTTTGTTCCCATTCGTTGCTTATGTATTATTATTATTATTATTATTATTATTATTATTATTATTATTATTATTATTATTATTATTATTATTATTATTATTATTATTATTATTATTATCAGTTTTATTATTATTATTTATTATTATTTATTTTAAAATTATTTATTATTATTATTATTATTATTATTATTATTATTATTATTATTATTATTATTATTATTATCAGTTTTATTATTATCATCAGTAATTATTATTAAGCCTCTTCTTCTTTGCTCATAAAAATAAATTTGCATGCGTGATTATCGAAGCCAAATAGGGTTTTATTATTATTATTATTATTATTATTATTATTATTATTATTATTATTATTATTATTATTGTTATTATTGTTATTATTGTTATTATTGTTATTATTATCAGTTTTATTATTATCATCAGTTATTATTATTAAGCCTCTTCTTCTTTGCTCATAAAAATTAAATTTGCATGTGTGATTATCGAAGCCAAATAGGGTTTTATTATTATTATTATTATTATTATTATTATTATTATTATTATTATTATTATTATTATTATTATTATTATTATTATTGTTATTATTGTTATTGTTATTATCTTTAATTATTTATTCCCATTATTTATTATTATTATTATTATTATTATTATTATTATTATTATTATTATTATTATTATTATTATTATTATTATTATTATCAGTTTTATTATCATCAGTTATTATTATTAAGCCTCTTCTTTGCTGATAAAAATTAAATTTACATGCGTGATTATCGAAGCGAACCGGACACACATACGTTTACCTTTATTATAAAGATGTCTACAAAATAACTTTATCTACTTTTATTTTAGTTTTATCTTATCATTACGTTTATATATATATTATTTGTTTCTCTGGGGGCATACCAATATTTCTTTTTCTTTTATTTCATCCATCTCTTCTTTTTGTTTATTTATTTATTCTGCTCGATGCTCGGCTTGATTTTTGTTTTAAGTTTCCATTGAAGAAAATGAGATAGAGAAGAAATCCAATCTGACTGATTTCTTGACAATGTTTACCTAATAACCCCTTCAAGATCGGTTTCATCCAGAGAATTAAGTTGTTTTATCAGACGAATATTGCAACCATTGAAGGCATCAGGTTCCTTTTCAAGTTTCACATCAGAGGGGGGAGGCGAAATTGGTGGTGGTGGTGGTAGGGATCTGATGGATAGGGGTGAGGGTCGAAGACTGGGCTGATCCCTCTTTTGGGTCTTGAAAAGTATATATTTCAGCCTCCTCATCTCTGAATATCCATTGTAGATAAAGGTGATAAGTTTTTGTTTAAATAAAAGCAAAAAGCTCAGATAAACTCATCTTGGTCCAATGGCTGCCGGGTGGGTGGTATGGAAGTGTGCTGAGGAGTCTCATCGTCTGCGGATTTTCAGTTCTTTTCTCTTTCTTTTCTTTTGATTTTTTTTGCGGAGTGGGGTGGGGGGGATGATGGTTAGGAAAAAACAAACCGACGATCATTTTTATTTTAATCTTTCTCGTCATCTCTACCCTTTCTTTCTTGTCAACATTTTTCTAGCTCATCCGTGTCCCTCAATTTTTTGACAGTTCTTCTTCTTCTTCTTCTTCTTCTTCTTCTTCTTCTACTCCTCCTCCTTCTTCTACTCCTCCTCCTCCTTCTTCTTCTTCTTCTTCTTCTTCTTCTATTATTATTATTATTATTATTATTATTATTATTATTATTATTATTATTATTATTATTATTATTATTATAGTAGTGTCTCTTGTATTTATTTGAAAGATGGAAAAGCCCCTTTACGAAAACGAACATAGACAAGTTAAAATCTAAAAAAAAAAGAAAAGTTTTTGTTGTTGCCTTTCTCTGTCTTCCCTTCCGATATCAAAATTAATAAAACTAGCAAATATATGACCCCCCCCCCAATCGCATCTTTCTGATAGACTGGAAGGATGGTATCATAACGAATGAACATATACTACACTATCCCCCCAAGGAGGAGGTAATCCCTTGGAAGATGATCCCATGATAAAGAATAGATACTACACTACTCCCTCTCCCCCCCAAAATGATAGTAATGCGTGAGAGGATGGTATCATAATGAACGAACATATACGACACTGCCAGCCTCCGATGAAGGAGGTAATGCCTGGGAGAAAAGAAAGAAACAAAAGAGTACAAAAAAGGCCTGGAAATCTTCCGTAGCTGTCTAGCATATATATGCTTCTGCCTCTTCTAGTAGCAAGAATTCAATATTTCCTATAATTCCTCTAGTTATACAGCATTTTACACACTCGAATGTTTCTGTATTATTCATTGTTCAGCATATTTAATACCCAAGCAATGCCAAGTACATCTGCTAATAATAATAATATATATATATATATATATATATATATATATATATATTATAATATAAAATGAAATAATAAAATAAGGTTTCAATCAAATTTTATTAAAATTCAAAGTTCAAGCAAAGTATCTTAACGTCCTTAGCTCATTGATTTGTTATCTTCAGATCAATTTCTGGGAATTTTGAGTGAGTTTATTGAACTTTTTATTTGATTTGATTTATTTATCGGACTAACAAAAACATTGGATACTCTTCACTTCATCGATTGTTGACGCATCTCACGGTTGGACTATTTTTTCAATTCTCTCAATTTCTAGTTTTTGGACTTTCACTCATTACCTGCATTAATTTTCTTTCAGCCTTCTGGACTTCTGGATATATTTCTTAATTATGTCTTTTAAACTCTATGACTTGGATGGATTGTATAGATTACACAAAAAGTATGTTTTTGGGTTGATATATTTGATGTTATATATTTTTATGTATTGTTGTATATATTTTTATATATTTTCAAAGTGTATTTTTATTGCCTGTAGTGATGTCACTATGGTAATGGTCCTCTGAGGAGGAAATTTATCTGTGAAAACTCATGAGCTAAGGACGTTAAGATACTTTGCTTGAACTTCGAATTTTAATAAAATTTGATTGACACCTTATTTTATTATTTCGTTCAATTGAAACAAGCTTTTAGTCAGAGTTTAGATTTAATATATTTGCCATTTTATTATTTAAGATCTCAATTAAATCAAATTGGATTTATCGCGTCTTGCATTCGACATATATATATATATATATATATATATATATATATATATATATATATATATATATATATATATATATATATATATATCCGGAAGATAACAACAGGGATAAGAAAGTTTACATCCGCATTTCCGCGGGAAACTGGAAACAACGTTTTTATGACCACAAACACTCTTTTAATAACCCAGAACTTAAGAACAAAACGGAGTTAGCGAAACAATGGTGGCTACTGAAAAATGATAACTGGTCCATAGTGGTTTCGTGGTCGAGCCTATGTTATTCTGATGTTCCAAATGGATTTAGGAAAAAATAAGAATCGTGAAATATGAACACAATAATCTTTTAAACAAACGAGATGAACTAATGGCCAAATGCAGATATAAATGTAAATTTAAAATAACCAATGACTCGAAATCCGATGGACCTCTAGATTTGTAACGGTGGGGTACCAAATTGAATACTACTAGATTATTTACCTTAGACCCCCCCATAAGTATTTATAATAATATCTGTTATGAACACGGAATTATCGACTTGGTGATATATATTATTAGTGTATTAGTGTGTATGCGTATATAATTGTATTTTGAAATATTTGTTTATTCAGATAATTTACTTAAAATAAGATAGATTTAAGAAGTTTTTCTGCAGATAATACACTAATTATTAAATTAATATGAGTAAAAATGTCAAATATTACCACTAGACATTATTAGACTTGAATTAAGTGATAACTATAGAATTTCGTAGATTATAAAATTAATCTAAAATAGAAAATATGAAATGATATAAGATTAATTATAAAGAAATTAATCGACGTAATTGCATAATTCTTCTCATTAAATATATTTTTTTAGAATTCATATTTTATTAATGTTTTACAATAAGAATATAGAGTGATTATGTGTAGATGTGTGGTGTAAATATTATGTGTATGTATATATGTGTATATACACACACACACACACACACATATATATATATATATATATATATATATATATATATATATCTGTGTGCGTATATATGATTACATATGTATAATAGTCTGTGTGCGTATAATTTTAGATAATATTTAGGTTGTCGATAATTTCAAATAGATTCCCTTTCTTAGAATTGTTAGTTTTCTCTTTCTTCTTCCTTCTCTATATCTGTCTACTTGTTCTTTCTTTCTTTTTCCTATCGAACTTGATAACATGATGTCTCTTGACCGATTTTGTTTAAACTAAATGTGTGTTTAATAGTTACATATATATGTGTTTATGAGTATGCATGGTTATGATTATGGGTGGGTGGTGATGCGTGTATGTATGTACATAAAATGTGCACATATTTATATTGGCCTATGTATGTGTGTGAGTAAGGTTGTTTGTATGTAATGTATTCTTCTCTCGCAATATCGCCAGTCGGGAAGTGTCATAATGTAATGAGTTTTTTTGACACAGCCGGTATTATTTGAAAAACAGAGCCCTTCTTTATCGATGTCTGTATAACATAATGTAAGTCCTCCTCCCTAGCTAAATATAAGATTTAAATTGTCGCCAATTCCTCCTCTCTCAAAAGATGTATCAGATGGGTTGTTACTACCCCTCTCTCTCTAATTGTATTTGAATTGTCGAGGTTGAATTTAATTGTTTTCTTTCAGTCTCAAAAATGTAATTATCTGGATTGGATGCTTGATGAAACGACAAGGTTGAAATAAATTATAAAGTGTTATTATATTTTATGTTATTCTTGCTCTGTTTACCACATTGAGCTTTCATACCCGAGTTTCCTCCTGGAATTATTCCATTATAACACACACACACACACACACACACACACACACACATATATATATATATATATATATATATATATATATACTTTTTATGGGTTTAAAATGCATTTAAATCAAATTTCAGAAAGGAATATTAACGTAAAGCAATTCTTTCACGCATTTTGACACATTTATTCAAGGTTGGTACAAGGCAGAAAATTAATCAGTCTTTTTCCTTTATCCATCCAAGCATTATTATTGAATGCTAAGATATTAAGCTTCTTTTATTTGCAGGTTGGAATAAAAATTCGCATATATAGCTGCAAGCGAATATTTCTATGCGAGTTGAAATTAAATTATATATATATATATATATATATATATTCAAATTATATCAAATAGATAACTCTTGCAAATATAAGTATCTCTATATTCTGTGGAATAAAGTTATATCTATATATAATAATAGAGAGCGCAAGTGTTAAAGTTCGCTTGAATCCTTATGTTTAACAAAGAAAGGATCATATATTATTGAACGCCTTTGCAATGCAACTTTAATTAAATTTCAAGTAAAATAACTCAGATAGTAATGATTAAAACAATCTCTTCATCAAAAGAGAATTTTTTGTTTATTTTCCTTTCCATTTTTTCTTCACATCTTTAGTATTTCCAATCATGCCTGTTTGGTATGAATAGAGCGTTTAAAAAAGTTGGAATTTTCGCTCATTTTTCTGGTTGTTCGAACAATTCTTTAAACTTTAAAAATATGTCCTGGCTAGCTACATGGTTCCGAAAATGCTTAAGTTCCCTTGCAGCATTGCAAAATAAAATAAAATAAATCAGACGTGAATATGTTTTCCAATATTTCTAGAAAAATCTTTTCATCAAACGAAATATGAAGAATTGCTATTAGAGTGTTTTTGTTTGTTTTCCGTTCTAAAAATGTGGCTCTTATAACAGTTCTCCTTTGATGAAGAGATTTTTCTCGACATATTGGGAAAATATTAATAAACATAAACAACTATATTTAATTTGCATTGGAAGACTTTCAGTCTAACATATAAAGAAAAGTCAGTCAACTCGACTTTAAACTCATATAACATTTCATCTGATAACTCGATATTTGCTTCTGACTAACATTTTTTTTATATTTATCATTACAACATGTTATTTACACTAAAAATGTATTTCGTTTGTGTTTCTTTGGAAAATACTTTTTCTGGCTAGGAAGAATGTTAAAATGGAGGTATTTCCACTGATAACTACACACGTGCTACTGTCATTAATAATAAAAAATTCTACATTTAAAAATTTTTTCGATGTTCATATAAACAATTACATTTGTTAATCAGTAATATTAACGTATTTATTTCTTACAAATAACTGCTTATTGTATTGTTAGGTACACATTTCTTTTTTAAAACGATTACATACATTTTTGTTCTAGCTATATGATATAAGGACTTATTATTGCGTTTTCCTTCAATGAAACCTTACTTTTTTATCTACTTTTTTTATTCCAAAACTGATTTGGAATAATTCTTTTTTCATAACGCACACAAACAGATAAGTATTTTTTTACTAGCCGACAATTAAAACTACTACTGTGGCTATTACGGAACACTTCACTCGATTATTGATATTAATTAAACTTTTATACAGTTTCGTCCCATTAATAATTTACTGATGAATGGATACCGTTATAAATTAATTTTAGTTGAAAAACAATTGTAAAAAAGCAATTAAAAAAAATAAATTGCAGTACTTAAAAAATAAAAAAAAGATAAAGAGAGTGGAGTAAATGAGCGAAAAAATAATTAAATTAAAAAGACTTCCGTAATGTGTGTGTATATATATATATATATATATATATATATATATATATATATATATATATATATATATATAATCCAGGTAAAACATCCACAGGGTAGTAGTCTAAAGAATTTCAACCGGGTTGATAAAAGGTGCTCAATATCCAATAGAGCTTTTATATATAATTATTTTTATTTACACAGATATGTACAAAATCTGCGACACTGGCATGTCGATGTTATCGATCAACAGCTATTACAAACTGAGATCTCATCAGGTAGAGTTAAAATCCGATCTTAACCCTAGATCATATTTGGGAAGAATGAAATGGAGAAAGAAAGAAAAAGAAAAAGAAAAGAAATTTAAATTTCAAAATTTAGGGAGTCACGTGGTTGGGACCGTTAAGAATCAAAATATTAAAGTCCAAAACCAAAATACAAAAAACAAAAAATAAAAAAAATATTAATATAAAAATATAAAATATTAAATAAAGTAGAAAAGAAAAGGTAGAATTAAAAAGAATAGATAGATAGATAGATAGATAGAAGTCATTTGCGGTCCAGACGGAGAGTAGGGGAGGGAGGTAAAAAAATTCGAAAAGCTTTTTCCTTTTTTTTCTCATCGACCAAAAACAACATAAATTTAAAATCAGCAGCAATCAGTGGCATCGCGTTTGTACGCGTACGTGCGTATGTGTGTGTGTGTGTGTTGAGGGGAGGTGTCGTTAACACATTTGGCCGCTAATGCAGTATCAATCTCTAATTGTTTCACTTTTTCTTAAACTTATCAAGTTTTCATTAATCAATTAATAAATCAAACAAGATAACTAATAGATTAATTTAGTTTACACAGCTAGTTGTAATAATAATAATAATAATTATAATAATAATTGAAATGATAGTAATAATAATAATAATTATAATAATAATTGAAATGATAGTAATAATAATAATAATTATAATAATATCGGTAATAATTTAGAAATGCTGAGTACTATTACTAGCAAGCATTATTATTATTATTATTTATAATAATAATAATAATAATAATAATAATAATAACAATTATCATGTATGAGAGAAGTAGGGAAATTGTGAAACTCAACGCAAACTTAAGAAAAGTCTTGATACACATTAGAAACATAAAAATACAAATTTCTGACATGCACTATTCTCTCATATATTCCATGATCATTCGTTTGAGCAAAGAAAGCGAGACTCATTAAATTCATCTTAAATAGATTTCACCGAAGACTTCTTGAATCAGCACTCATAATTTATAATTCAACAACGTAATGGCTCCTATAATCATCAAAATAATACAAACCGAACAGGCTAGTAATTTTTGAACCACATTCCCTACAAAACTTTGTACATAACATCGATATTTAAAAAAAAGCGAACATTAATTTCACATCATAGATGCAACACAGATTATGAATTTTAACGTCTATGTTTCTTTAAAAAAGAATATTAACCTTCTTTCCACGTCATAGACGCACTACATATTCCAAATTTGAAATTCTATGCTTTTCTGCAAATCAGTCATCTTGAGAAAGTTTTTCAACAATAAAGACGAAACGTCTATGAACATATAAACACATTTCGCTTTTCCTTTTTTATTACGTTGGAGTATTATTTCCATAATTATCATTATATATATATATATATATATATATATATATATCAGGACCGGCGGGACAGT
>OY744521.1:75159418-75179418 GCA_963556195.1 Sepiola atlantica
ATTGTAAGGAATAATTATATAATAGAAAAATATATATTAAATTAACTTTATATTTATTGTTAGGAATAATTATATAATAGAAAAAAAAATGAAATTAACTTTATATTTATTGTTAAGAATAATTATATAATAGAAAAAATGATATTAAATTAACTTTATATTTATTGTTAAGAATAATTATATAATAGAAAAAAAGATATTAAATTAACTTTATATTTATTGTTAAGAATAATTATATAATAGAAAAAAATATATTAAATTAACTTTATATTTATTGTTAAGAATAATTATATAATAGAAAAAAGATATTAAATTAACTTTATATTTATTGTTAAGAATAATTATATAATAGAAAAAAAGATATTAAATTAACTTTATATTTATTGTTAAGAATAATTATATAATAGAAAAAAATATATTAAATTAACTTTATATTTATTGTTAAGAATAATTATATAATAGAAAAAAATATATTAAATTAACTTTATATTTATTGTAAGGAATAATTATATAATAGAAAAAAAAATTAAATTAACTTTATATTTATTGTTAAGAATAATTATATAATAGAAGAAAAAAAATTAAATTAACTTTATATTTATTGTTAGGAATAATTATATAATAGAAAAAAATATATTAAATTAACTTTATATTTATTGTTAAGAATAATTATATAATAGGAAAAAGATATTAAATTAACTTTATATTTATTGTTAAGAATAATTATATAATAGAAAAAAATATATTAAATTAACTTTATATTTATTGTTAAGAATAATTATATAATAGAAAAAAATATATTAAATTAACTTTATATTTATTGTTAAGAATAATTATATAATAGGAAAAAGATATTAAATTAACTTTATATTTATTGTAAGGAATAATTATATAATAGAAAAAATATATATTAAATTAACTTTATATTTATTGTTAGGAATAATTATATAATAGAAAAAAAGATATTAAAGTAACTTTATATTTATTGTTAAGAATAATTATATAATAGAAAAAATATATATTAAATTAACTTTATATTTATTGTAAGGAATAATTATATAATAGAAAAAAAATATATTAAATTAACTTTATATTTATTGTTAGGAATAATTATATAATAGAAAAAAAGATATTAAATTAACTTTATATTTATTGTTAAGAATAATTATATAATAGAAAAAAATATATTAAATTAACTTTATATTTATTGTTAAGAATAATTATATAATAGAAAAAAATATATTAAATTAACTTAATGTAACAGATAACATTATGAAAAGAAGAGGTTGCACCAGTAATTGGCCTTTGGGATAGAACGCTATAGGCATAACTCCAAATATCACAACAAATATAGACTTAGAAGTGTTGACTGTTTCATTTCTCTCCTAATCGCGGGTACCTGATGGAAACAGGATCCTCAGCATATTTACTTTGATCCTTAAAACTTATTTCTCAAGAATCGTGTTTAACTTTATCTATATAGCTTGCATGAAGACATACACATTTGTTTTACCTCGTTTTGCTTATTTTAGACACACTGCTTTGGTTGCTGTACTCAATGACCTTTTACAGATACACCAGAAGGTTACGATGACATATGCATGAAGAAAGTCGGAAAGTACGGCAACCAAAAAAGAACTTAAATAGAAATGCTGTAATAACAGATATATATATATATATATATATATATATATATATATATATATATATATATATATATATAGGAGATAGATATATTTGTAATCATAACATTTTATAACTAGAATACCCGTCCCTGAACAGAACAGTTTTACACCAGTTTTATGTCCCCTTACATAGATTAAAATCAACATATAATGCTACTAAACCTTGTGTCTAAAATCCTTATTCCAATCTAGATAAAAATCCTTTACATAATTTTGATTCTAGAAAATTGTCTAAAATTTAAGGCTTAAGCTTAAGGGATCTTAATAAGAAATTGAAATTCAGGGAATCTTGTTTAATTGGTGTCTAATGACTATAGATCAAATTTAATGCAAATCTGAAATATTTGAATTTTCAAATGGGAGATTGTGCTTATATTATGCTCCATAAAACCCTTTGAAATACTTTAAAGAAACTGAGATTTGTAGAATATTTATTAATTGATGTCTAATTTCTATTGTTAGAATATCACAAAAATTGGAAGTATTTGAATTTTCACAAATAGCTTGGCCTCTTTTGCATAAAACTAAATTAAACTAAATATAGCCCACGTTACAATTCCTTACGTCTAGCAGCTGTGTTTCAAAATTTTGGAGTTGTTGTCTGCTTTTCGAGCCTTCTGATTGGCTAAGCGCTTCGGCATATTCTGGCTGGTTACGTAAAAGTCTGTTTTGTCTGGTTCAAAAACTATACCAGTACCTTAATTTCATATGGAGCTCAACCATTGGAGACCGACCGTTTGTAGAGACTTTTTGCGCAATGGTGAGGGCATATGCTACAATTAATTTTGTTAACACATTAGTTCCTCTCAGACCATTAAAGTTAAGTTGAACCTAGTCAGTACTTAAATAGGTGACTATTTAGGAATACCTGGATCTTTTGGCTAGGAGCAAAGTGTAGCAGCTCTTCTGATTTCACACTTCATCTTCTCTGTCCTCGGTCAGTAGAGTAGAAATTATTCTAGACTGAAGCAATTTTTTTATCTAAATCCAGAGTGCCCCTTTTTGGGGAGCTGGATTTACCCACATGTGTCTAACTCTTCCATGGCGGCATATAAATAGGGATCATTTAAGAATATCACATACTGTATGTAAACACTCAATCCAAATGTATAACAAAAATTGTTGGAAATTTAACTGAAAACAGACTAACGTCCTGTTATAGCGATTATTTAGCCCAATCGTGAAGTCAGGGTGACCAGATTTCACAGAGCCAATCTGAGAGGAATAAGAGAAAGGTTTTTATCATTATACATTCCTTTCGAATACCCAAGTATAAAACACTATCTAAATCATGTTGACACATCGGTTCCTGTTAGGTGAAGCAACGTTAAACCTGGTCAGTACTTAAATGAGTGACCATTTGGGAATACCAGGTGCTGCAAAAAAACGAATCCATCCAAGTTTATAAAAAAAAATTGTTTGTTTTTTGTTTTTCTTATTATACTAATGTGTCACCGCTTATCAAGGCCCAAAGGCCACTTGAGGATGAGGGTTTATCAGATTGTCAGTTGGTGATGAACAATACCTTGAAAGGATTGGAAGCGATAGGTGAAATGGTCAGAATTTTATTAATTACGCGGATGGTTCGACAAGAACTTGTTAACATTGGACTTAAAGACGACCATGTTATAGTTAGCTGAGAAGCAGCCCCGTAGTATTGTGTTCCACAGATGGGATGTTCTTGGAAAGAAAAATTGTTCATGGACGTTCTGTTTAGTTTTAGGTACACCGAGACAAAAAGAAATATTCTTTACAGTGGTTGTAGAGAGACGAGTTTTTCCTGTGAATATTTTACAGAGGGGGACAAGAGTGGATGTAAAATTGGCGACAGACTGGTGTCCTGTCATTGAGATGATTTGGGTCATCCGTAAAGTAAGAGTGGCCAGATTTCACACAGCCAGTCTGAGAGGAATAATAGCAAGGTTTCTATTATTATACATTCCTTTCAAATACTCCAGTATAAAAGCATAAGCATAAAAAAGGCAGCGAAGTTGTGTATGCAATACGGGGGGGGGGGGGGAGGCGACACGTACGCGCATGTGTGAATACGTTCCCAACCAAAATCTAAAGTGTTCTACTTTACTCGTTTTATGTACAATTAAGCCAGCTTTTCAGCCACATAAAACGATGATAAAACAAAAAGATAGCGTCGTCTTGGTTAAGGAGCAGTTCAGAGCTGGCGCTACCTACCTACGACCGGTAAGGGAGGAGCAAGCCAGATTGGGATCCCAGAAGAAGTGCTATCAGCAACGCTCTGGAGGCCTCCGTAGTTTTAGTTTTTGACTACTTATTTAAGTTTTTTTTGTTTGTTTTATTGCTTATCAACCCTTTTTGAGTTATTTAGAGGAATAACGCAATAGATATAGTAAATAAATTATCATGCATAGCTGGGAGAAACGGAGTGGGTTCATACCTATCCCAATACGATTGGTTTGTTTTACAGAATATTATGTCAACCATTTAGGTTATTTAATGTCGAAATTGTATTCAATTCACCCAACACAAACCAATATTTTACTGGCAACTTAAGGAAAATTATGATCGTTTGGTCTAGTTGTTTTGTTTTACAGCATATCAACCCTTTTCGGGTTATTTAATGCCGAATCCGGTCATTTTGGCAAAAGATTTTTTATCTTCAAGTTTTTTTAAATGTTCAAATCTTTATTCATAGTGTTTGGTTTGGTTGTTTTGTTTTACGGCTTATCAACCCTTTTCGGGTTATTTAATGCCGAATCCGATCATTTTACTAAAAGTTTTTATGTTTCAAGTTTTTTATATTTTCATATATTTATTCAAAGTGTGTGGTTGTTTTGTTTTACGGCATATCAACACTTTTCGGGTTATTTAATGCCGAATCTGGTCATTTTGGTAAAAGTTTTTATGCTTCAAGTTCTTTATATTTTCAAATATTTATTCATGGTATTTTGTTTGGTTGTTTTGTAAAGGAGAACTGTTTTTGTTTTTGGCTTTGCAGAACATGATTGCGTTTTGCAAAGAGAAAGGAAAAAACAATAACATCAATGTTTGGTGCAGGAAATTAGAGATCATTCCCCTCCCAAATATAGCTGTGTGTAAGTAAATGCAGTCGATCCAATCGTATTTAAAGTTGGCTTAACAATTTCAGAGTTTGTGCTAATATCCATAATGCCCTCATCCCCCCAACTGCGTCGGGGTTCTAGAACAAAAAATGCTGCAGACAACCATTCTGATTTAACCTTACCATCAAAATAAAAATTTTAAAAATGATTTATTCAACAAATTCAAAATTGGAATAAAGATTTTAGACATAAGGTTTAGCATAATTATATGCTGATTTTAATTTTCGTAAGGGAACATAAAAGTGGTGCAAAACTGTTCTGTTCAGGAAATAAATTTTACCTGTCCTGGGACGGGTATTCTTCTAGTAGATATATATAATTTTAGACAGCCTGCTGAGAATGAATTAGAGAGCTGCAAAAATAAAAAATAACAAAAAAGTATTCGATACTATAGAATCAAATTAACACTTACCGGCTCCAATATTCTATATCCTATAGGTAAATATTACTTTAATGAAGCAATATTTACCTATAGAATTATTCACTCTCAGACTGGCAGCCAATCAGAATTCATATAATGGACTTGCCCAACTTGGCATAGTGGAGCAGTCCAGCTTCCTTATAAACTGGCTTTTTTGATTACTTGAGGTCTTACTTATCTTGCTGCTCAACTGAGCACTAAGTATCAATTCTATATATAAATATTCCATATGGCGCTACAAACAAGGTGTATGGATCCTGAAGATTGGAAGTAGTACCTTCTCAAAGCAGGGATCTCTGCTGGCTCGGCTCGAACTTATGCTGCCACATTTGCAAGTGAAAAGCTGACAAAGAAGAACCTGCAAATGATGGATTGGGCTATGCTGAGGTAACTTATGCTAAGGCACCAGCAGCTAAACTGCCCCAGCTCCATCTTGAAATGATCCCCTAAACAATTCAGAAAATTCAGAATTGATTGGGAAGTATTCACCAAACTGACAGGTATGCAAACATCTCAGGCCAACACACACCTATTCAATTCAGTTGATGAGTCTGTCCAGAATGCCATAGTCAACACCCACCCTAAATTTATCACCGCTGACCCAGACAAGCTACTAGGAATGATAGAGGCATTGGTCACTCAAAGGTCAAATCCCATCGTTAATCGCCTTACTTTTGCCTCCATGTCACAGGGTGAGACTGAGACAATACAGAACTATCTCTTCCGCCTCTGAACTGCGGCCCTACATTGCAACTTATGTCACCTTTGTGAGCATGACCTGTTTGATATGTACATCAAGGACTAGCTCATCAGGGAAATAGCGAGCGATACTCTCCAAGCAGACCTGCTGGCCAAAGCTGTAACACTTAAAACTCTTGAACAAAATGTCTGCCATTCTGAGGCGTTCGAATCGGCATTGAGAGACCAAACTTCAATGACTGACACCTTCGACATGGCTATTGCATGGGTATCTACGTACTGCGAGCAAAAAAACAGTGCTTGAGCTAATAAAGGTCATGTTCGTATCGGCACCTCTGCCAAACGGGATTACTTTCAAGTTTGCATGGGTTGTGGTAGACATTATCATGGTATCCCAGGAACAAGCTCCCACCAGTTAAAATGTCCTGCGTGGGGTCAAACATGCAGCACTTGTGGGAAACCTAACCACCTTTCTGAGCAAAGAAACCCAGTATTTGGATTGACGAGGCTCACATGGATTCTCTTATCGCTCACATCACATTTAACCAGACAAGGGGTACATATACGACCGCAAGCGAAAATCAAATAGCAGAAATAGATGCGTATGTTATCCCATTCTCACCAAATCCAGATCCCAGACAAGCAAAGAATTAGATTGAGCACATTACTATTGTTTAATTTAATCGTCACTTAAGTAGCAAAGCAAATATTTATTTATATGTCTGCGTTTAGCTATAAAATCTTGTTTTTTATTTAATAATTTTATTTGGTTTTGAAGTTTATAATCTGGTAATGTTCCTCTTAACATACAGTTTCAATTATTTTTTTTATTGCCGGGAGGAGCTTATTTTAATATTTCTAAATTGATATATAAGAGCTTTATTCCCAAATATATGTTAATTCTTCATGTTCACTATTCAATTAATGCCAGACGTTACAAACCAGTCAGATACTCTTCTGATAACCAGTTATGCCACCTTTTTTTTTTTTTTTTTTTTTTCTTATCTTTCTTTTGCTGGGGATGGGGCATCCTATCATATGCCAGACATTCACCCACTATTTCAGACACTCCAACTGAGAGATCTTTTTAAGATTCTAACTGTCCCTCTAAGTATAATTGTTTGTATCTCTCTTGCACTTGGTTCACCGGGTATATTCGACAGGTAGTTTTTGAAATTATTTTTCATGAGTCCGGTTACTCCTATAATTACTGGAATGATCGATATCTTTCTAAGATTCCAGTTTTTTTTCATGTCGTACAGAAGGCCTTCGTATTTTGTTATCTTTTTCCTCTCAGCTCTGTTTAAGCCAGCATCATTAGGGGCACTGACTTCAAGTAGGGTTGCTACTTTCTCCCTTTTGTCCCATATCACTATGTTAGGTTTAACAGCTCCCTATTCTAGATATGTAGCTGAAGGAATTGCATAGTCATAGTGGATGGTGTATAACTTATTTCCAACTGTTCTTTCTGGTATATGTTCCCAGGACTTGCTGCTACATTGGATATGCAACTTTTTACAGATGCACAAGTGGAGATAGTTACACACTCCATTGTGTCTCATTGTATAGTAGTCGCCCTCGAGCAAAAACTTGCGATAGGATACTGAATCCTTTTTTTTGTTCAAGATCTGCTGTATTAATTCGGTTCTGTTCCGCTTTTGAGAGGTTGGTTTTCTTGTTATATATATATTATATAAAGTAAAGTCAATTTCTTAATCGTTTCTTTGCCGTAGATTTCTTTCTACAAAATCAATATTGGATTGCAGTTCGTCAGTTTTTATTGTGAATCGTTCCAGTGTGTTGCTAAGAAGAATAAGATGTAATTCGATTTATCCTTCAAGAAAATACTTTGTCCATGTTAGAATTATTTTCAAATGGCCATCATCTTAAAAAGGGAAATAACTTTGTATACGTCTATAAAGATTTACTTCTCTTTGATTAGAACAAAAAATATTTTTGAAAAAAAAAGACATAGTTTAACAAATAAAAAAAGCAAACTGAATTGCAAGTATATACACTACCGGATAATGCCGGGAAGGTACAGGTTGTATGTATATATTTTTGATTGCTTAGAGGTATTGGATGGGTGTCAACTGCCATGTACTCGTCAAATAGTTCAAGTGTGTCTCTCTGTATAGAACAAGCACTCTATTAGCTATTAATAAAAACAGTTTATACTCTGTGATGCAAAGGTCTATAAAGAGATGTTAAAAAATGTCATTTTTAGATTATAGTGATGATAAAAGCATTTTTTTCTTTTAAATAATTACGTAGCCAAGTGCTTATTGATGCTATATAATTGCATTCTTGATGAGACAGAAAAAAGCTATTTTTCTCAGTTCGTGCATTATAGAATTAATATTCTATTTTTCTCAGTTCGTGCATTATAGAATTGATATTCTATTTTTCCAGTTCGTGCATTATAGAATTAATATTCTATTTTTCTCAGTTCATGAATTATAGAATTAATATTCTATTTTTCTCAGTTCGTGCATTATAGAATTAATATTCTATTTTTCCAAGTTCGTGCATTATAGAATTAATATTCTATTTTTCTCAGTTCGTGCATTATAGAATTAATATTCTATTTTTCTCAGTTCGTGCATTATAGAATTAATATTCTATTTTTCTCAGTTCATGAATTATAGAATTAATATTCTTTTTTTTTCTCTCAGTTCGTGCATTATAGAATTGATATTCTATTTTTCCCAGTTCGTGCATTATAGAATTAATATTCTATTTTTCTCAGTTCGTGCATTATAGAATTGATATTCTATTTTTCCCAGTTCGTGCATTATAGAATTAATATTCTATTTTTCTCAGTTCGTGCATTATAGAATTGATATTCTATTTTTCCCAGTTCGTGCATTATAGAATTAATAATCTATTTTTCTCAGTTCGTGCATTATAGAATTAATATTTTATTTTTCTCAGTTCGTGCATTATAGAATTAATAATCTATTTTTCTCAGTTCGTGCATTATAGAATTGATATTCTATTTTTCTCAGTTCGTGCATTATAGAATTGATATTCTATTTTTCTCAGTTCGTGCATTATAGAATTAATATTCTATTTTTCTCAGTTCATGAATTATAGAATTAATATTCTATTTTTCTCAGTTCGTGCATTATAGAATTAATATTCTATTTTTCTCAGTTCATGAATTATAGAATTAATATTCTATTTTTCTCAGTTCATGAATTATAGAATTAATATTCTATTTTTCTCAGTTCATGAATTATAGAGTTACTATTCTATTTTTCTCAGTTCGTGAATTATAGAATTAATATTCTATTTTTCTCAGTTCGTGCATTATAGAATTAATATTCTATTTTTCTCAGTTCATGAATTATAGAATAAATATTCTATTTTTCTCAGTTCGTGCATTATAGAATTAATATTCAGCTGAATAACAAATTGTTTCAAGTATCGATACCTAGTAACAGAGATGATGCTACCTATGTTCAACCCCCCTAACAAGATAAGGAAAAATGGGGCCGAAATTCTGCTGGGATCCCCGATAGGATGCTGGGGCCTGTTTAACACTAGTTAAACCCATTACTAAAAATAAAATTCTATATAGTGGCCTTTAACAGTAACAATATACTTATAAAAAAATTGTTAATCTGGCGCAAACTTCCACTTATTTGAAAAAAATGCTCTGTTTAATTTGACAGCTTGCATTCCTTAAAGAATAGAAAATTGAATAAATATTGAAAGCTTTATTAAAATTAAATAATTCTTTGATTATTTGGTGATGAAAAAGAATTAATACATTTTTTTACAACGATTAGTTTCTTATTATCATATTTTTTTGTTAATGCGCATGAATGTATAGCGCCAGTGATACCTTGCCAATTAATATAAAATCAATGGTACATGTGCATTTTGAGCAGGTTTTATTCTGCTGCACCTACGTGCATGTTGTGCACCTGATATCCTTGAGACAAGCTTCTTAACACGCTTGATTGCCATTCTTCTGGCAATAATTCTGTATCTATGAGAAAGTAAATAAAACAACTCTCTTGTGCACCACGCAGCTTGGGGTCTGCCTTCTGCTTTTATTTAGTTTGCATCTCAATTATCTACAAAAATAATACGATTTTTCACACAGCTTTTTACCAACTGAATGCAAATGTGCACATGGTTGCATATCTTATGAATTCAGCACTCCCGTGACAAATGGCGCATATTTGTTATCAGAAGTGTTTTCTATTTATTTAGCCGACAACCCGTTTGGACCACCCAATAAAAACCTATAGTTCTTATCATCGGCAAAAATCAGTTTTTCAGTGTCTGAATGTACCTAATCATCGGGTAATGATTGTTTATTGAAATATTAAAAATGTTCTATACTATTAGTAGTCATCAATTCATTCCAATGTAGATACCAGCCACGAATCTGAAATCTAAGATGGCGACATGGTCAACACATACGGGACCAACTAAAGCCACTAATTGTCATCAGGGAAATTGAAAAACTGCTGCCACAAAGAAAGAAAAGAAAGAAACGGACCACTTTTACATGCACATACAATACTACTACTACTACTACTACTACTACTACTACTACTACTACTGTTACTGTTACTGTTACTACTACTATTACTACTACTTCACATACAATACTACTACTACTACTACTATTATTATTACTACTACTACTATTACTACTATTTCACATACAATACTAATACTACTACTATTATTATTACTACTACTACTATTACTACTATTTCACATACAATACTAATACTACTACTATTATTACTAATAATACTACTATTACTACTATTTCACATACAATACTACTACTACTATTATTACTAATAATACTACTACTACTATTACTACTATTTCAAATACAATACTACTACTCCTATTACTACTACTACTATTACTACTATTTCACATAAAATACTACTATTACTTCACATGCAATACTACTACTATTACTACTATTATTTCTACTATTACTATTACTACTATTTCAAATACAATACTACTACTATTAGTACTACTATTTCACATGCAATATTACTACTATTACTACTACTACTAGTACTACTATTATTACTACTACTATTACTATTATTTCGCATACAATACTACTACTACTACTATTTAACAGACAATACTACTACTACTGTTACTACTACTACTATTACTACTATTTCGTTTACAATACTGCTACTACTATTACGAGATGACGCTAAGCTTGCTCATATTGCAACGAACCCCATCCGAAACAGGTGGTCGTTTGGAGTACAATTAAATGGACGATGAATGATATGGTTCTCACTGAAGGTTCCTGGTCCCGGCAGGAAAATAAAATAAAGAAGAGATGAGAAACAACATACGTGTTATCGTATTTATTACAAACTTATCGGACAACCATGTGTGTCATCAAAGAAAGATGGCAGATAACAGGGAGAATGAGAGATGGTATTGCACTACCATGACAAAAGGCATCTGAAGAAGGCCGAAGAGTACAGCGGCCGAAATGTTGTGAAGATAATAATCAAGATGAGAACAACAGTCTGAAAAATGTAAATAACAACAATACCTCATCTCAAAAATAGTGTCAAATACTGATTTCATTTTTCCGTACTAATTAAAAGTTCTGAAAACTTTTATGAGAAACATTCAAAACTTAAGCAAAATGTTTTATTAATAAGAATTTATAAATGATAAAACTAATCTTTACCAAAAAATAAATATCTCAATAAAAGAATGTGTGCGATATGACCCGTGTATAGGTCAGAGTATTGCAATAATATGAATATTTTATTTACTGAACGTTGTTAATCTTAACCTAATACCTCATTAGCATGATAGTACGAATTTATTAAGCATGAGTTCTGTTTTTTTTACTAATCTAAATACTGACTATTTTAAGCTTTTCGTATGAAGAGTAATGGACATGAATCTATTTTCGTGCAGATTGGTTACACTTGCAAGTGGGTTAGACGTTAATGAGTGAGACGTCATATTACATGGCGAGAGTGACTCACCTCCTCACAGTGTCTGGCGCAGATAAACAACAACATACTAACCGAACAAGTGCCTGATTTTTTGGCATGGCTTCCTTTTCGATTCGTCTTGTATTCGTGTTCGTTTTAAACATCAACTGAAATAAAGTAAACAACGATATTCTTTTATGTTTCCAAAAGATACAAGAATTTGTATCTTTTATTATCTAAACAAAAAATAGGCATTCATACAGTACATCCACCCAATCTGTGCGTTTAGTGATAACAATGTTATTTTATACCTAAACTTGACAGACCAACAGAAATGCTATTTCAAACTTAAGTTTGACAGACCAACAGAAATGCTATTTCAAACTTAAGTTTGACAGACCAACAGAAATGCTATTTCAAACTTAAGTTTGACAGACCAACAGAAATGCTATTTCAAACTTAAGTTTGACAGACCAACAGAAATGCTATTTCAAACTTAAGTTTGACAGACCAACAGAAATGCTATTTCAAACTTAAGTTTGACAGACCAACAGAAATGCTATTTCAAACTTAAGTTTGACAGACCAACATAAATGCTATTTCAAACTTATGTTTGACAGCCTGACAGACAAAGCCCTTATAGAGATGTGTGGAGACATCTATAAATGCTATGTAAAACTTAAGTTTGACAGACTGAATGACGAAAATGCTAGTTTAAACTTAAGCGTAAACAACCAACAGACTGACAGACCATCTAATGGCCACATGTGGACACATTTAAAAATGGTATTTCAAACTTAAGCTTGACAGACCAACGAAAATGGTATTTCAAACTTAAGCTTAACAAACCGAACACCTGGTAGACCCTCTTACAGTGATGCTTGGGCGCATCTCAAATAAGATGCGTCCATTCAATCTATACGTTGGGCAATGAAAATGCTATTTTAAACTGAAGTGTACCGACCGACCGAACGACTGACAGAGCCTCTCATGAAGATGCATGGACGCATCTAAAGTATACATACGTCCAAGGAGAGCAGAAATTGTTCCATTTAGCAGTATAAGATCGGAGAGGTTGTTTAAAGACTTCTATTAAAGAGGGATGTTGGGATCAGAAGTCAGTAATAAAGTAAGCTCAGATGATTAGATCAAAAAGTGAATTTGGCAAAAATATTAAACTTACTCGAGAATAAGAATAAACATGTTATGTAACAAAAGTCATATAAAAAATTACTGAACATAATATTTCTAGCTTTGTTGAACGTTTTAGTTTAGTTTGTTTCGCCATATGCGAACGACAAACGCGGCAATAATTATACTGAAAACCGAAATATTCATGTGTTTCCCATGAATGTGAAAAATAATGCACAATGTTTATGAAGTTTCTGTTTCGTCTAAGAACGTCATCGGGAAGAGGATTTTGTGGGCTTGTGTATTATTTGTAATCGAAAAACGTAACTTTGTAAAAAAAAAAATTAACGCATGGTGTAATACAAAAAAATCAATCATTAAACTTATTTCATACTTCATTACAGTGTGATGGGTTGAAAGAAGAAGATTTTTATTATGTAGATTTAGTTACTCCTACTCTTCCTTTGAAATTAGTAATCAAAGAGAAAACTGTTGATCGGATTTAATATAAAAATTAATAAATTTGAATAGAATTTTTGTTTGTTTTTGAAAACACATACCAATAATTGGCTTAAATGAAGCCGATTTGTATATGTAGTTTTCGGTTAGAAAGCTATATACGTCAATGGTTCAAGGAAACATCTTACTCTACTTTATATACGATGAGTCGTATTGCATTAACTTCTAATTCTAATGTCTAACTTACAGATTTGAATAACAAATATATTAAAGCATTTATTAGTTAATCATTTTCATTAGGACCAGTTTACATTATAATGTATGTACATTATAATGTATCTATGTATGTACATTATAATGTATGTATGTATGTATGTATGTAGTGATAGTAGTACTGCTATGCCGATATCTTCAAAGGCAAAAACCCTAACCCTAACGTTAATTAAGCTATTTCTAGAAACCGCTTACCCAGTTGCTCTTATGAGCTGAAGACGATAGTTGATCTATCTAAGAATATATTTTAGATGAGATATTGTTGTTATTTATATGTTTTGTAGGCGTACTGTGGTAAAGTGGATATCAGCATAAACTGATAACTCGGAATTCCAGGTTTGGTTATATCAGATCGATAGCACCAATTTCATTCAGGTGGGCATTCCTGTGAGTATTAGTCCTATTGTAAAAACCAATACCAACAAAACAGAATCAAAGCAAGTCAAGAAAATCGTAACATACGAATTACATTTTTTTTTGTTTTACACGTTTCGGAATATTTTCTGCATCTTGGTTGTTGTAATCGTTACAACGCTTCGGATGTTATACCTTTGGTCTTCTTCAGGTTTCTTTGTTGTAGTCTATGAAAAAGATGCCGGAAGAATGTGAGCGAGTACAGTGGCCGAAACGTTGTGAAAAACGATAACAACAGCCTCAAACATGAATTTTAGTTGATATAAAATACATTTTCAGATTAAAAAAAAAAAAATGAGTGGAGTAGGTATTTTCTTTTTTTTGTGTTATATGCATTGTACCGATCTCTCTTTATTTCAAACTGCTTTGTTTTGTAAAGAAAGAGAATGTCTGATTATTTGTGGCCATTGAATAATTTACACGAATGTCAAATGCTTATTTTGGGTTTCTTTAATGAAAGGAGAAAAAATCAATATGCAAATCTTTCATGAAATGGAACTAATTTCAAGGAACCTTTTTTTTTTAATAAAATGTTAACATTCTAAATATTGTTACATTTCAATGGATTATCTTGACATCAATGGATTATCCACAAAAAATCCATTTGTATCTATTAATCACTGGCGCCTAAAAGTCTTGAAATGTTTGTTTGTTTTACAGCACATTTTAGAATAAGTAAAAAATATTTTAGCACGCTTTGTACATGAATTAACATTTATTCAAAAGAGTTAACTAAATAAATAAAAACGAGAGCGTGTTTATTAAATTAAATTAAACGACAGTGAATATGACTTTGGTTGGGACTATCACGACTATGTTAGACGTAATCATACCAGTGGTGTTCATCGCCTCCACCAAATTGACTTCAACGATTACTCCATTCAAATCGACTCCAATTAAAAAACAAATTCGTTCCATTATATTTCGGAATTTTTGGGATGAGGATCAGTAATTTGTATTATTCGGACTACTGTTTTCAGCTTGGATGATAGTCTCACAACGTTTCGGCCGATGTAACCTCCTTTACAATTTCTTTAGGTGCGTCTTGTTGAACTCTGGAATCTTCAGCGTTCAATTTATTATATTCAAAAGATTTTCTCACTTTCTGTGTACGTGTGCTTCGCGCCTATACGTTATTAATACATTATTTTTCTTATTTACTATTCATCGATTATTTATTGAAAATAAAAATTCAATAACATAAAGTAGCTTATATAGTAAATATAGCGTTGTTTTTTTTCTCGCAAAATTGATCAGAGTTCTTGATGACCCAAGCAAGGGCCTAATTTATATAATTTTGATACAAAAACAAAACAAAAATAGTTACATACCCATCGTTTCATAAATACCCTATTTTAATAAAACCTAGTATATGGCTCCATTCATCAATATAAGTATTACTATCAAATGAATAATTTCTCTGGTGATCAGCGACGTTAAACTAAAGACTATATATTTTTTCTTAACCGAGCTGTGAAACGCGCGTAAGAAAGAATAATAACAAATTGGGAAAAAATAAATATAAAGTTTGATTGTAAGACGAAAAAGAAGATACAGGTATTCGCCGAAATCAGAAAATAAAACAAATTGAAAAAACAAAACAAAAACAAAGTATAGTTATGGATTGATTTTATCCTTTAGTCATTGGAATGTAACGAAAAAGTATATATTCTCTGAAGTTTGTAATACAACCTCATTGAGCTTACAATTTGAAAATATTTCGGAGATTATAAGGAGTGTTTACCTATATATATATTAATAAAAACTCTCTCACACACACACACACACACACACACACACACACATATATATATATATATATATATATATATATATATATATATATATATATATATGAGGACTTTTGTATCGGGGTGGGGGGGAAATGGTCTCTGTTTCCTGAAAGAGATTAGGATAACTTCCTTCCCCCACTCACAGCGTTTGACTGTGTGTTACCGCCACTAAGCTTCTTTTCTTTGGTCTCAAGAATGATTGTGCAAGATATTATAATGGCCCTTATCCACCAGGGTCCTTGCAGGTGGGTGGGAATACCAGAGGCCTGTGCGATGGAAGCGGGGTTAGTAGGAGGGTCGGGGCTAATCACTGAAGACTTTCTTGAATGGTTGTCTGTTTTCTCTAGTAGAGTCTTCTGGTAAACTTGTGCTCTTCCTTCTTAGCTGTCTTAGGGTTAGGGTGATTTCCTGGTTTTAGTGCTCGCCGGGTGGCAGAGAGTGGGGCACAAAGTGCAAAGATTGAGTCTTAAGGAGGAGAGCATGTTGGATGAGGAGACATGGAGAGAGATGGAGAAGGTGAATAGAGCAAGAGAAAGATGGAAAAGGAGGCAGGGAGAAAAAGATTTGAAAGAGGAGAGGGAAAAAAAGAGTTGGATCAAAATACAAATTAGATAAAAGAACAGAGAAAGAGAGAGAAAGAAAGAGAGAAAAGAGGAAAGGGAGAGGGTGTATTTGGGAGAGAGTGAACTAGTTGGATTAGAAGATAGAGTGACCAACCGAGAAGGAAATGGGGAGAAAGAGAGGGTGAAATAAATGTTGGGAAAGAAAGTTGTAACGAGAGAGAAAAGAAAGAATATCAGATGTAGATAGGATAAAACAGAGTTAGAAAAGTAATAAAAAGAGCTATACAGAGAGAGAGAGAGAGAAAGAGAGAGAGAAAGAGAGAGAGAAAAGATGTAGATGAGAGTTAAAAAGTTAATAGAAAGAAAAGGAATTGGTGAAAAAAAAAGAGACAGGAAGTTGGATTAGGAAAGAGAAGGCACGGCACTTGTAGAAA
This sequence comes from Sepiola atlantica, assembly GCA_963556195.1. NCBI lineage: Eukaryota > Metazoa > Mollusca > Cephalopoda > Sepiida > Sepiolidae > Sepiola > Sepiola atlantica. The sequence continues at coordinate 75,176,352 of OY744521.1, forward strand.
GAGAAAAGTAGAGAAAGGGATTGGCGAGAGAAAGAGAGACAGGCAGACAGATTTTGATTATGAGAGAGAGAATGCAAAAAAATGTAGAGAAAGAGGTAGATATGGTGGAGGGGGAGAGAGAGAGACAGACAGACCTATAAAATATTTAAAGAATTATACTCTTGTTTTATTGAGATTGTGTCGGGGGGGGGGGTGAAGTAAAGAGGTAAAAGAAACTAAAAAAGATTGTTGTTATTATTGTCATCACCTCACCCCCCCCCCCCGCCGCTTCAAGTCCTTCTCTCTAATTTTCTTAATGGCATCCACTTCTCTCCAGTTAGCATTTCCTATTTTTCTCTCCACTGGCCAACACCCGCCACCGCCACAGCCACAGCCGCCACCGCCGATCCCCTCCTCTCACTGTTGGGCTCATGAGCCTGTCTTTAGTTGTTCCTACTTAATATAAATCATAATTCCTGTATATTTCCTGTCATCAAGCCTATTTTTCCTGATTGTGGCATCCATTCAGAATGAATTCCTCATGTTACCCTCTTGGCCGGTTATTTTGCTGATAAGCAGAACTGTTTGTTTCTTTTTTGTTGTTGGTTTACACTTTTTCAGCCACTGGCCAACCGGGGGTGGGGAGGTAGAAAGATGCGATTAGAAAGGAGGAGGAGGAGGAGGAGGAGGAGACTGAAATAGAAAGGGAGAGAGAGTTATAATAGGGCAAAAAGAAGATAACCGGAAGTAGATAGGGAGGATGGAAGTTAGACCCACAGAGCAACATTATATATATATATATATATATATATATATATATATATGTGAGAGAGAGAGGGAGAGAGAGAGAGAGAGCGTAAGAGGGGGTAGGGATAGTGTTAGAGACTAAGAAAAGAGAAAGAGAGTTAACCGGAAGTTAGACCCACAGAGAAACATATATATATATATATATATATATATATATATATATATATATATATATATATAATAAATATATATTAAATTATTTATACCTACAGACGCTAGCGTTTCAAGCTTATTGCTCTCATCAGTGCAGGGAAGTAACCATTTCAGACGGTCGGGAGGCGCGAACCCGGTACACAGAGTCAGCCATATCCACTCGGCCCACAGAAACTGTCACGTAATATAGGGAAATTAAGATCTATATGTACCTAGAAGCGGGCACAGATAGAAGACTAGTCGAGAGTGTTCGACGAACGTATTCGGAACTTTGCATTAGAGCTTTTTGACAGTCTATTTTTAACTTCCCCGAGAGTGATCAACTTTAATTTCTTAAAGGGGGTTAGTATAATATATATATATATATATATATATATATATATATATATATATATATATATATATATATATATATGAGAGAGCGAGAGAGAGAGAGAGAGAGCGTAAGAGGGGGTAGGGATAGTGTTAGAGACTAAGAAGAGAGAAACGGATTGAGCGTAAGTGTTAAGGAGTGAGATAGAAAAAGAGGAAAATAATAGAAAAGGAGGAGAGTCGGAGGGGAGAGACAGAAAGAAAGGAGGGTATGGGGGAGTGTTTGACTGTTAGAGAGAGAGAGAGAGAGAGAGAGAGAGAGAGAGAGAGAGATGGTTAAACACAGAAAGGAAGTTATATGTATGAGAAAGAGAATCGGAAGTAGTTAAATAAAAATGGAGTTAGACAAAGAGCGGGGAGGGAAGGAGGAAAATTAAATGAGAGAGTTAAACATTATATATATATATATATATATATATATATATGTATGTATATATATATATATATATATATATATATATATATATATATATATATATATATATATATCTGAAGTTTCTCAACCATTAAAACTATATACAAAAAAAACCCAAAGAAAACAAAACATTTTAGTCCCAAGTCGTTCGGTGGAAAATCACTCTTTTATAAGACAATTTACTTTTTGCAGTCACTATATAAGTTTGCTTCCAAAAATTTACGCTAGTTTTAACATTATTTAAGGGATCATCAGTTGTTTACCATGAAAAACTGTTTCGGGACTTTTATATATATATAAATTAACATTTCTAACTTAATAAATATAAATACTAGGGATACCCGTTTTGTTAGATAGAGAGTGGTATATCGGAACTTATGTGTACATGGTTTCGTTTAGCAGGGTATAATTAGTGAGAGAGTGTATGTATCTATGAACTTGTGTGCATGTGCGTTCGTTGAGTAGCGTGTATATGCTTCACCGGGCGGTGTGTTTAGAAGTTTATGAAAGTCTCACATTCGTCTGTCGAGGCCCTTCGCCTCCAAAGGGGCCAGGCAAGATTGTGACATACGCACGCGTACTGTCTGAAAAAAAAAAACAAGTAAAGGGAAAGCCATATGTGTGTTTACGGTTTTATTAGTGTTTGGACGATTAATCGGAATCGGGAATCGGAAAAATTGGAACTTTTTGAGGTAACAGAATCGATTATTTTTATTGTTTTTTTCCGTTTGTTTTTTGAAATTTAATTTTCCATTGCTGGTACGAATGATAAATATTTATTGCTTTTAAACTACTGGTAAAACTAAAATCTATTGATCACCCCCCCCCCCACAAGTGTATTTATACGTTTCCGAAAATATACACACATATTACATGGGGGTTTACGGTAATCCGAAAAAAAACACCCCAAAACTATGTAGCTAAATATTTAGAGATTTTACAAGAATCGAAATCGGAATTGGTAATTGTATCGGAAATTTAGAACAGAATTGGTAATTGTTTCGTAATCGGGAAAAATATTGGAATCGTCTCATCACTAGATTTTATACTATGCACTGGAAGTCTCTGATGTGATGAAAAATACTGCTGATTGGAAATTTTGTCCAATCAAGAGACGATACGTATATATAATATTGCTGCTGCTGTTTTTGAATAAACTCACAAGTTTTTATACACCAATCATTGCAAGGTAAACAGCCTACTAAAATGGCACTAATGTATCTGTACTGATATGAGAAACGTGTGTGTGTGAGTGTCTTCTACTACTTGTTAGACTATTAGACCTGGAACGTGAAACTTAGTACACATGATCTACCTATGCCGTTTGTTCTAAGAGTTATA
>OY744521.1:75184418-75201918 GCA_963556195.1 Sepiola atlantica
CTTAGTGAGAATATGGGAAGAAATATGTTTGTTCACATTACATTTAAATTTCTTCATGTTAGAACGGTCGGGCAAAAAAAAGAGAACGGAGGGAATTCCAAAAGCAAGAAGCTCGATGAAAGAAGCTAGAACAGTATAAAATCTTCCGGTATCATGGGACGTCTACAATGAAGGGGTTGGATTTTGCTTCTAGTCCGGATGAGTCGCAGTATTTACGTTAGGGAAAAGTGATGGTGAATGAAGTTAATTGGAGCACATTCCGTCGGTGCACTTGTAAAACATGCACGGGGATGCAACACTGCGGAGATGCGATAGGATGGAGCTTGGCAAATAGTGCAGAGCATGTTAGTTTAGAAACTCTTTTTTGCACCCTGTCCAAGGAGAGGCTTGGTACTGTTGTTGGCATTGGTTTTCCGAACCCATTCTTAGAATCATGTACAAGATGGACCATGTGAAGGTTGCCAACATCCATAGTGAAAGTTGTGCTAAGGATCCGACAACATTCGAACACAGCACATCGAGTCGTCAGTTCGCGCAGATATCCACTTCACTACCTGCACCCCCCTTATTTTAGAAGTGTCTAGTCGCCTATATAAGAGATGCTGTCACGCATAAGTTTTAAAAATCGCACCTTAATCGCAAAACGCAGATTGACTGGACGCATCTTACGCTAGCTGATTCCACATTTTTCTATAAGAGGCTATAGCCGTTGATTGGTCTGTAACAATCGAGTTTCAAATCTAGCATTTTCGTCGTCGGCCTGTCACGTAAGAGTTTGAAATAGCATTTTCATTGGCTGGTGTCCCTATTTACGTGCCTCGCCGCGAGGGTAAAGTTATTTCGATTTTTAATATGGGGGAAAATACAGCTCCCCCAAAATGGGTACTCTAGATTGGGACAGCAATAAAAATTGCTTCAGTCTAGATGGAATTCTCTTTCACTGACCGAGGACATAAACGATGAAGTGTTGTATCAGAACAAATACTACACTTTGCTCCGAGCCAAAACTGGTCTGTGTCGCTCCAGATAAAAACAGCATTTTCATCGCTCGACGCGAAGATTGAATGGACGCAATTTAAGACTATCAATTCTTTTTTTTTTTTATTATTTCTTTTTTTTAAAGAAATTTATTTCCTCCTCCTTCAGCAGATTAAAAGCTGATCTGTTCCTAAGAACGGAATGTGGACTGTATTAGCTTGTAAAAACAATCTGCTTATCAACTGTAATTCTTCACTTCCTGGCCATACGACTCTCAGAAACAGGAAAACAAACAAAAAAGAAGAAATAAAGAGACCAATCGGCATCTCAACCTCCTTCCATCGTTAAATACAACGATTATTACGGCTATGGCTACTTACTGTTAGTATGAAGAATAAAGAAAGAAACGTGTAGAAAAAGAAAGAAAAAGAAAAAAAAAGAAAAAATACAGCCAACTTCCGGACTTATATTATTCCAAGTGAATAGGTTTTTTTCTTGCTAATCACTATTTAAATGAATACACAAAACTGAGAAGGTAGATTTGAGAGAAGGGGAGATAGAGCGAGAGAGAGAGCGAGAGAGAGTGAGAGAGAGAGAGAGAGAGAGAGAGAGAGAGAGAGATCGGTAGGTAGCCGTCGTCCGTCGCGTCATAAAAATGGTAAAAATCACTCAGGCGATTATTCAAATCTTTCGGTTAAAGGATTTAATACAAACCACCCACCCGCCGGTTGTTCCCCTTTTTCCGATTCTCTGTAGAATTATTATTATTTATTTATTTATTTTTTTTTACTCTCTTGGAGTTTTCACAAGAATAATTACCAGTGATTGCTCACTGGCAACAACAGGTGGTGTTCCCTGGAGTATGAGTGACTACAAGTCTCCTCAGATTTCCAACACTTTCTCCTTCTCTTGGTTACCATTCCAACTTACTGTGTTCCCGCAACAGCCGTTTACCATTGCTTTCAACTGATACCAGTTGCTGGTTTTCCCTACAACCTGAATGTCAATGTACCTCCTCTAAAGTAAAGCACTCTTCGTGCCGTTTCAGTGGAAGTCCCTTTCCTCGGCCATTTCATCCTCCCAGATCCTTCACGATCATTTTTGTTTTTTCAGCACTGTACACAGTGCTATTACTATTATTATAATTGACCAGTTGTTCTGTCTCATTGATCTTCGCCATGTGACATTCTGGCACTGCGAAATCTACTATTCGGCAAGTTTATTCCTTCTTGTTGATTTTTATCATCTCAGCTTTTCTTGCTTGAATGGTTTTGCCGTTTGTCCTTTCATGTCTTTGAGGATTTCATGTTTTTCATTTTCCTATGCTGTCTCCGGTTTGTGTCTGTACTATTTGTCTTCAGCTTCAATGTTCATCTAAAAAAATTCGAAACAGACTATCATCATGTTCGGTCTTTTTGCTTGGATGAGTTTATTAGTTTATATTTCCATGTCCTATAGGATGCTGTGCCTTTAATTATTCAATACTGGCTCCGATTTGTGCTTGTACAATATGTCTGGGATTTCAAAATGCATTTGTTTGCATAGTTCCTACTGGACAACCTTCACAACCCAGTCATGTCTTTGTTGTATTCCTTCTGTGCTAATTTGCTATATTTACTTACAATTTGGTTTATTGTTTCGTCGCTTTGTTCAGCGAGTCTACATTTACTCTTTTCTGGGTTTTGCTATCTTGATTTTTATGTAGTGCGTTCTGATCGCGTTATTTTGTGCAGCTGTCAGTAGCAATTTTTTTCTGTGTTCAAGTGTCCTTTTATACATCGTCTGTGTAGTTGCTTCTCTTCCCATTTATCTACTCTTGCCTTTTATTACTTCGTTTCGTTCAACTTTGTATTGTCCATTTTCGCGGTGCTTTTGGCAGCGGTAATCAGCTTTTCTCTATCTTGGCTGTCCACGCTGTCTTCTATACTTGCCAGACATCATTACCCTTCCAGAAAAATGCCTCTCTTTTAAAAATCTCTGTCAGGTGTTGTCATTCAGTTATCAGTTCCAGCTTACATTTTTCTATTGCTTTTTCCATTAAGTTGATAATTTTGTCTCGCATTTGGTACATTTTCAAACATTTGATTATCATCATGGTCATTATTATTGCTATTGTTGTATTTTTTCTTCTTCTTCTTGAACACTTGGAACGGATGAGGGTAGTTGGATTTCCTTGCAATCTGAGTAACAATAAGTATCCTTAATATTTCAGTGCTCTTTTCAGTTGAGGCCGGATGGTGCTATCCCTCCTCGGACTTTCATCCGCTTACACCCTCCACAGCCACTATCTGTGTTTTCTTCTAAAATAAAATTCTGCATGAAGAAAAAAATGAACTGGATAAGGTTTTCTTTGTTATTTATTCATTCTTTAATCTGTCACGCTTAAATTTGAAACGTGGCATTTTCTTCGGTCTGCAACGCTCACATTTAAATAGCATGTCAATTGGTCTGTCACGCTTAAGTTTGAATTAGATGTGAGATACGTCCACGTCTATCCCTATACGAGTCTATATTTGTTGGTCAGTTCGTCGAATTTAACTTTAAAACGCAGTTTTAATGGACGCATCTTCAGAATTTCCGTTCTTATCTTATATATAAAGTAAAGTCAGCTTCACCCTCCTACATTGGTAATCGATAAATTCAGAAACAAAAGACGCATACATAAATCTGTTCGTTTATTGATTTCTGGTACATATTGGTCTATGTTGCTAGAAATCAAAAGGTTACTTTTGATCACTTTCTTCTATTTGTTTTATTTAAATAGTCTTACATAAAGTGCGTCGGGGGGGGGGTACTCTCACACTAAGATATATTACCACTCACGTACACCGGAAAGACAGTTTAAAGACACATGCTTCTTTAGCACCGTTGTTGTTGTTGTTGTTGTTGTTGTTGTTGTTATTATTATTATTATTATTATTATTATTATTATTATTATTTTTTATTATTATTATTTTTATTATTATTATTATTTTTATTATTATTATTATTATTATTATTTATTATTATTGTTATTATTATTATTATTATTATTGTTATCATTAATATTATTATTTTATTATTATTATAGTTATTTATTATTATTTATTTACTCACTATCAGTTCTCACACATGCCATCGCCAGCGCTCGCTCACTGACAATAACCTGTGGTGTACCTTGAAGTCCGAGTGACAACAAGTCTCCCGGATTTCCAGTGCTCTCCAGTTCTTTTTATAACCATTGCAAATGAATTTGCGTTGTCGCAACAGCCGCTTACCATAGATTTCTCATTGCTAATAGCCATTGGTATTCCCTGGGTTTTTGGGTGGCAAAAAGCCCCTCCCCCCAAAGGTCTCAGTGCTCTTCGGATTCTTCCAGTGGAGGTCTGGTTAGTGCTCTCCCTCCTCGGACTTCCATCCTCCTCACGACTGTTTGGTGTGGCGACAGCCGATGCCGACATCATCATTTTTTTTTTGGGGGGGGGGGGAGTTAACTTAAAATTTTGCGGTTTCAGTTCTCTTGGTCTCATGTGGTCGTGTTCTTGCTGTTGTTTTTGTTTTATCTCTATTGCAACGTCCATGTTACTGGTTAGTGTTCGCAGTTTATGTAGGTTGGTTTATTTTTATTATTATTGTTACTATTATTTCATATTTCGATATTACATTTGTAACTTAAATACTTTATATTTTCTTATAAAACAAGGTACGCTTCATCAACAAATTTAGTTTTAGTTTCATAACTATTTAGCTATTTAAAAAAAAAATCCTATTTAAAAAATGAATGTGAACATTCCGGGGCAACGCCGTGTAGGTACAACTAGATTTTCTAAGGGGAAATTTAAAATGAAGAATATCAAAAAGAAAGAATTTACTTTAACTGGACAAGGATTCCTACCATTCATTCTTTTCTTTTATAAATGTTTAGTGTTTATTTCATGTATTTTTTTTACAAATAATCTTTATCCTTTCGCTTTACTTTCGTTTATTCGTTTCGGCAGGTAAGCAGTTAAACCATATTTGGTATCATCTCCACATAGAAGGAGATAATCTTTACAATAATCAACGTGTTAAACTGATTTTTACAGCTTAGAGATGAAAGCGAAGAAGAACACGTTACAATGTGAAGATGCAACCCACGCAAGCACTGACTCCACTTACAAAGCAGAGAGGAAATGGAAATGGTGAAGTGGATTGACGACCTAGAGGTGTGGAGTTCGAATCCAGTCGGTTCTATAGAACCACTTTTACTTATAGATATTGGCAGTGTTCGTGTGGTCCTTCCTGCAAGTATCTGCTTCAAGAAGGAATTGGGGAAGCCAATGCCAACAACAGAATCGAGCCTGTCAAAAAGCCGTATCATGCTGATTAATACGAATTTACCATTTTTACCAAACACAGAAAAAAAAAAAAAAAAAGAGAATAAAACTGAAAATGCTGATGAAATCATTTTTGGTTTAAAATTATTTTTGAAGTATCTTTTACTTAAACTATGCTGGATTTTTTTCTCATAATATTTTTTGCTCAAATCAAACGAAAGTAATTTTGTATGGACGAATACAGAGTTATATCCTTTTCTTACGATGGAGCCATTTTAAAATAATTTCGATCCGAATAAAGTATTTTCTGGAAAGAATTAACTCGAATGACATGTTATTCTTAACAACATGCCGCAACGATCCCAACGAAAAACTGGAGAACCAAAATCAAATATTTATATACAAGAAAACTATCGATGACAAAGAAACGATATAGAAACCGATTTTATTTTATATGGTAGATATATATGTGTTTAAATGTCGACATGCCCTTTCCTCCTTTTGTTTCGTCCGTTTAAGGGTGGACAACCTTTTCAGAATGAGGGCCAGATGAGACTTTAAAAAGAAGATCGCGGGCTGGAGTGCAAAACGAAATCTCAGAATTACTATATTTTGTTTACATGAATAAATTGTACAAAAATTGCATTGAACACTCTACAAATCTGATATTTTTTTCTCAAGAGACTTCTGTATGTGATGTTATAAAAGGCGCCCACGAAGAGCCATTTTGGAACCATAAAAATAATGACGGGGAAGTAGCAAGTTGATCCAGCATTCATTTTGACACACCTCACATAGGTTCTATGTTTCATGCCCTTTTCGACGTCTCTCGTTTCCTCTTTGCCTCTCTCTTTCTCGATTTCTATTTTTATCTCAGGCCAAGGATTTGAAATTAATAGTTGAAGAAAAATGAAATATAATGCATCATCGCTCGCTGATGTTTATACATTTTTATCCCACTGTAAATCTTAATTGAAACCTACTTTTACGTCTATGTCACAAAATGATATGAGTTTTACTAGGAGGTCCGTGGACCGGATTGCAATAATTAAGCATAACAGGGTGGCAGGCCGAACACTAAGCCTTCGCGGACCGGATGTGGCCCGCGGGCCGGAGGTTGCCCGCTCCTGCCCTAAAGTGTACATTTTATATATAAAAAATTCATTAATAGAGAAAGAGCATCGTTTGAACGTCCATAACTTAGTAGGAAAAAGGGTTTTTGTCTGATTTTTAAAATTTACATTATTCTACTTCGGACGATTATCCTTATTAAGTTAACGTATATAATTTGACTTCGTTTCAACCGATGTGCACTACGATTGTTGTTGATTATTTGCGTATTGTATATGCTGACTTTTCTATTTACTATGGCTCACAAAAAAAAAAAACGATAATTCTCAAAACCGGGTAAAAACCGGGTTCTTCCGAGAAGTGCCCCCAGCGTATTTTTTTCCTTTTTTCTTTTACTTTTAATCAATTGATATCGATTAAACAACAAACTTTCAGATTATCACAGAAAAATTCAGAAAAATGTATTTTCAAAATTTCCGGCTGGAGCTTGGCCTGGGGAATAGAAAGCTCATTGCGTCATTCAAGCTTATAGTAAAACGATCACCGAGTGGAACCGGTCTTAACATTAAAAAATTAAGAGTTTACAAGTTTATTTCATTTGTGTACTGTTTTTAAAAGCGAGTGTGCAAAATTGTAAAAATTAAAAATGTCTTCCGTATTGTAAATATTCATATCCCCGCATAAATAGAATGAAAGAATAATCATGAATGATTATAAAATTCAATTTGTTAATTTGTTAATTAAATTGTGGAATTGTTTTCATTTGTGCGGAGTTTTCAACGTAGAGCAATCAAGTTTGTATATAAATTCTTACACCGTTATGGGCTACGACATTTGACTTACTGCAGAGAAATGAATATACATAAAATATTTATATATAAAACGCCAATTACCGTAACAGAGGAAATGCTTTTGTGACAACAGTGAAACCAAGATAGAAAATTGATATGTTCTGATCTGTTTCAATAAAACAGGCAGCACTCGGCTATCTAAATGCAGTTACAACTATATTTTCTCAAAGGAAAATAATAGACAAAATGTTTTGTGGAAAGCGGAAACTACAAACATTAAAATCGGTTTTAGAAAATCGATTTCGATTTCAGTGATCGTCGTATGAAAATCGATTTCGAGTCATACTTCTTAGGTACTTATAGCTGATGCCTTGATGATTTCGACTTAATTTTAAGTTGTTAAACGCTCATGCCTAGCGTAATAGAAGCAGTCGCGAGGAACTCGACAGGAACGTTTTCATACCCAAATTATCAACAACGATTATATTTAAACACAGGAAGACATCACAGTAAATGAAGTATACACTTGAAATTTAAAAATTTGTTGTTTTTTTTAATCATTTTAGAAATCTATAAATATAGTTTTTAACGATGTTTTCTTTAATTTTCTTTAATTTTCCAAGCTAAAATAATTATAACGGCTGCTGAAATTTAAGAAATATAAACATTTAAACAAGGGATACAGGAAAAAAGAAAGTTGCGGCTAATAGCAGATTTTAACTTCAAGATATTAAAGCAAGTCTCTCTTTTTCTATTAACCCATTATTTTTCTTATTGTAGAACAGTTTCCGCGTGGTAACATTTGTTTAACATTAACAATTGTTATTTTTCTAAAATTGACAAAATTAACGCTTAAACTCCAGTTTTAATTGCCAATTCATCTTAATGGACTACGAAATCTATACGACTGTTAAAGTATGTTGTGTGTTCTTCATAGGCAGGTCCATTCTGGAACCAAGTGAAACAAAGCTACATAGTTACATGCTAGATTCAGAGGTTCTGGGTTTACTGATTCACAGAAGATTTTTATATCCATATTATATATATATATATATATATATATATATATATATATATATATATATATTAGGTTCAACCAAATTGCTTACAGTGATTATCAATTTTAAAGATATAGGATATTTATACAGTAATGGTTCTTTGCAATAGTGAAATGTCTGAATAATAAATGTTCTGACATATTTCATACCCATATATATATATATATATATATATATATATATATATATATATATATATATGTGTACATGTATATATTATATATATATATATATATATATATATATATATATATATATATATATATATATATATGTATATATTATATATATATGTATATATTATATATATATGTATATATATATATATATATATATATGTATATATTATATATATATGTATATATATATATATATATATATATATATGTATATATTATATATATATGTATATATATATATATATATGTATATATATATATATATATATGTATATATTATATATATATGTATATATATATATATATATATATATATATATATATGTATATATTATATATATATGTATATATTATATATATATGTATATATATATATATATATATATATATATGTATATATTATATATATATGTATATATATATATATATATGTATATATATATATATATATATGTACATGTATATATTATATATATATGTATATGTATATATATATGTACATGTATATATTATATATATATGTATATATATATATATATATATGTACATGTATATATTATATATATATGTATATGTATATATATATGTACATGTATATATTATATATATATGTATATATATATATATATATATGTACATGTATATATTATATATATATGTATATATATATATATGTACATGTATATATTATATATATATGTATATATATATATATATGTACATGTATATATTATATATATATGTATATATTATATATATATATATATGTACATGTATATATTATATATATATGTATATATTATATATATATATATATATGTACATGTATATATATATGTACATGTATATATTATATATATATGTATATATTATATATATATATATATATGTACATGTATATATTATATATATATGTATATATTATATATATATGTATATATTATATATATATGTATATATTTTTATATATATGTATATATTATATATATATGTATATATTTTTATATATATGTATATATTTATATATGTATATGTATATATTTATATATATATGTATATATTTTTATATATATGTATATATTTATATATGTATATGTATATATTTATATATATATGTATATATATGTATATATTTATATGTATATATGTGTGTATATATATATGTATATATATATATGTATATATTTATATATGTATATATTTATATATATATAGTCATCCACATACAGACTGTTTTGCTGTATCACAGCTCTTCAGTGCGGCTAGACCAGTTAGTGCCTCAAGTCGGGATTGAAACTCAACCGTCGAGCTGACAGTCGGTGCTCCTACCCATGCGCTATAATACGACACTGACTGAATGTAAGTAATATCTCAATGTAAACATTGCCAAGTGCCGGGAGCTCGAATTAGTTTAACCCAATGAGCTATGGCAGTTGGCGATATCCTTACTAATAAGCTCTTCCCAGGGAGGGAGCTTCATATAGTCATCCACATACAGACTGTTTCGCTGTATCACAGCTCTTCAGTGCGACTAGACCAGTCGGGATTGAAACTCAACCGTCGAGCTGACAGTTGGCGCTATATATATATATATATATATAATATATATATATATATATATATATATATATAGGGAGATAATAGAGATAACAAATATATCTTTAAATTAATCCTATCGTGAAAAGCCAATGCTCAATATACGAGATAGAGCAATGATAAAATTAATTGAGTGATGAGAATAAAAATTAGAAAAAGAATAATATTTATTGAATCATCAAGTAGTTTGAACAACGAATACATATGAATAAACTTTTTTTCCTTATTTAACCCGTGGAAATTAAAAAAAATTCTGAAGATAAAAGCTTGAATTTTTGAAAATCCATGGGTTATGGAAGAAAAAAAGTGTATTCATATTTATATATTCCTTGTTAAAACTACTTGATGATTCAATAAATATTGTTCTTCTTCCAATTTGTATTCTCATCACTCATTTCATGATATATATTAATTAGGTATTTATATGTTTCTCCAACAATCTCGGGAGAGAAGAAAGCACTAACGCCAGAGAGCTGCTATAGATCTCTCGCAATCAGACAGCACCTACATCTGTGGAAACTGCAACAGAGCCTGTCGATCCAGGATAGGGTTGCACGCTGCAATTTAGCAACAAACAAATCTGAGGCACAGAACTACATTGTCTCCTGAGACAGACGGATGCCAACAATTTATATGTTTATATATTTGTATGCATAGGACTCACTCCTACTCATTAACTGATTATCATAAATTTTGAACACAAAGCATAAGTGATCCAAATGTGGGCTATATTCAGTTTAGTTCAGTTTTATACAGAGTGTAAAAAGGGAACATCATTTGGACACGACGTCCCATTTGAAAATTCGAATATATCAGATTTGCATTGATCCATAATAATTAGTCACAAATTAAGCAAGATTCCTTGAAGTTCAATTTCTTAAGACTCTTTAAGCTTTCCCCTTAAATGTTAGACATTTTCTAGAATCAATATTATACAGTGGATTTTGATCAACCTTACTAAACCTTATGTCAATAATACTTATTCTAAATAAGGATTATTGACATAATGTTTAGTAGCATTATATCTTGATATATATATATATATATAGTATAAATTTTATATATAGTATACATTTTTATTTAACCTCTTCAAACGAAATAAAAAACAAGGAAGTTTTTTTTTTGGTTTGAAAAGGTTGACTCTCTGTGAAGAGTACAACCGAAACATGTATGCATATATGTAACCAATGATATTTTTATAAAAAAAATTATACTAAAGAACAGCTCTACTTGTTATTGAGCACTTTTTATAAACACTGGATTTTAAACGGATTAACATCTACAGAAACTAAGATAATCATATATATATATATATATATATAATAAATATATATATATATATATATATATATATATAAGGCCACGAACATTTAAAACTTTTTATCTATATTTTTCATATTAAATTCTTAGATACGACACGCGTTGTTTATTCTCTGTGTGTCTATTTATTACGTTTTGTGTTTGTGAGCGGCTTTATGTATTTGTGCTTTTTTCAATACGTGTGAGTGTGTGCGTTTATATACCTACTTCCTGTAGTATAGGTGTGAATGTTTGTGTGTGTGTAGAAGAATGTTGGTATATCTATGTTGGTATTTTTTGCGTCTGTATATATATATATATAAATTGCGTGTGTGTGTAGCATGTCTTTATTAAAGCAAATATTATTAAATAACACGGAGTTTTTTTTTATGAGACTTTTTAACATTTTGTTCAATTTTTCAAATAGTCCATTTAGGATTTTGGTAGAATTGGTGAGTATAAGCGTCCTGGGTTCCTTGTTGCATGCGAATGTGATAACGTGCAAAGCGTGTGCAACATTCAAAAGGGTGTATTTAACGGCTATTATTACTTAACCTTTAGAAAGTTCTAATTAATAATTAATTTTCCCATTATATTGTAGATGAACAAATTAAATTATTGATTGGAAACTTAGACAAAACTAATACAAATCAGCCAAATCCTTCCCACTACACTAATTTATTCTATAGTAACCAAATGCATCCGAGCGTTAAATTGGATAAAAACGCCCTGAAAAATATAATACATCGATATATATCCCAACTGTGATAATAACATAAGATTCATTATTTATTCTAAAATATTGAAAAGACAGTAGAAAAAAAAACAATATAATATATGAGTTTACATGCCCTTTGGGAGAATGTATCTCCGACAATAATAAAAAGAAAACTAATTATTACATCTAGTAGGTTCACTCTCCATCTCTCCAACACTAGCTCAGTTTGCAAACACATAAAAAACATAACTGCCTCTTCTCAATATAGACACATTTAGTTAATAATACAAAAAACAATGCACCACGATACCAACATCAAAAGATTAATAATTGTTTAAGCTATTTACATTAAACTATCTCACAATTAATATTAATTACGAAACTAGTCACGCAATCTAAAACTGGCTGGCGTAGTAATTAATATAAACAAATCTTTAGCCAATAAAACACATCCTTTTAAATTTTGCACGCGCTTTGCACGTGATCACGTTCGCATGTCACATCTCATCACTACAGACGCTCATTTTAAAGTAGTAAATTATTGCCGTTAAAAACTCAACAGCAAAGGCATGTTGTTATCACACAAGGACTAACCCCGTCTGATAATGATTTGATGAATCAAATCGAAAGTACTCGCGGGACAAGAACCTGACGGAACTTAAATACACCAACTTGACCGAAATACTAAATACACTATTCGAAAAATTGAAAAGATAAAAAAGTTGTTATTTAATAACATTATCATATATATATATATATATATATATATATATATATATATATATATATATATATATATATGTCTTGGAAGTTTTTCAACCATTAAAATTATATTAAAAAAAACAAAAAACTTATAGTCCCAAGTCTTCCAGTGGAAAATCACTCATGTAAGTCAATTTATTTTATACAGTTATCATTATATTAGTTTGTTTCTAACACTATTTTAAGGGATCATCAGTTGTTTACCATGAAAAACTGTTTCGGGAATTTAAAAACAAGACAGTATTTAATTTCATGGCTTCCCAGCAGAGTTGATCAGACCCCACTTATATATATATCCATAATATTTCACATTTTAATAAATAAATAAATAAATATGTATAGATATAATGTGTGTGCAGTTTTTGTGTGTTGCAACAATAGCCATGAGAATGCATGTTCACAACGAGCGATTTCAGCGTGCCCCCAACTTAATAGATCTGTTGTGTTTGTAGATTCTTTTCTTGAGGGGTGCTGGGTCTCCTCGATGTAGAATTTATCATAGTCACAACATGATATTATGTATGCGCATGCGCGCGTGATTGTAGATAAGTATATAAAACCAATAAATCTTTTCACAAAGCAGATACACAAATTAAGGGAACTTTTCCTCTTTCTTTTCTTTTAACTGTTTCTTGGTAAAATATGTGTAAAAGTGTTTTTGTTTTATTCAACATATCATTGGCGTATTGGTTTTCCTTGGTGTGGGTGGGCTTCGTTGTTATTTTATGAGTCAATTATGTGAAAGTATGCTTGTAATATGGGGGGTAGGGAAGAAATGAAGATAATAGAAAGAAGGAGAAAACGACAACAATGAATTAAAAAGAAAAAAATAATGTCACATCTCACTTCTGAGTATTTAATGTTTACATAGCATTAGCACTAACGCCATTTGCAAACATGGGGAAGAGCGCTATCTGAGCAGGAAAAAACCGAGAGAGATAAAGAGAGAGAGAGAGAGAGAGAGAGAGAGAAGGAAAGAGAGAGAGAGAGAGATAAAGAGAGAGAGAGGGAGAATGAGAGATTCTTTAAACCTCAAATTGAATTTCTTTACTGTCTCTTTCTCTTCCTTTTCTTTTTCACACACAGGAAAAAATGTTTTATTTCAAAAGGATGAAAATATTTAATGAAAGACGAAGAAAATAACCCAAGGCAAACAAGTTTTCTTACCTTTTGTTCCCTGACTGCAATTAATAGCCGAGTGGTTTCACCACCTTCTGATAAGGTCAAGTTTGACACAAGATCAGTTTAGTGTCGGGTACCTGGTTGTTAAAATTCTATAATCACGTTCTGTGGCAGGTTGAACAAAAACTTAACGCGTCTAAAACTCGTTCACCTGTGAAGATTCTACATGCTTTAGGGTTTAAGCCCTGGCTATTTCTTTTTGGTGCAATGGAAGGGTGCTGCCGGGGCGGATCCGCCTCTTGGAGATCGGTCTGTTTTACAATTAGCTGCGAAGACAAGATAATGAATCTATTCTTTTCCCCTTCTTTTTCTCCTTTTTCACTTTCTTCTTTTTCTCCCTTTTCTCTTTTTTCTCCCTTCTCTTCCTTTTCACTTCCTTTTTTCTTTTTCTCTCCCTTTTCTCTTTCTTCTGTTCTATTTCTTATTCTCCTTTTTCTTTCTCTTCATTTATTTCTACGTTTTTTTTCGTCCCTCTTATTTTAGATGGTGTATAATTTATTTTTTTATTTATTCTTTCAATACGTTTCTTCTTGTTTTAAAAGGAAAAATAAGTTTTCTTCTGTATTTTTTAATTATTTCTTTTTTTTTCAAAATGTTTTTCCTTTACAAAATGTTTTTATGCCATTACAAAAGTTTTCCCTCTCTTTAAAAAACTTTTTATGCTCTTTGTTTTTCTCTCCCCCCCCCTCTCTCGTCACTTCTGATAGAATAAATATCATATGGAAAATCCAAACTGATCTTGAATGCTCGGTAGGGTTAACTTTGAGCAAATCGACAAAAGATAGGCAACTATTTGTGCCAGGTTCTCGGGGAGAGAGAGAGAGAAAGAGAGAGAGTGTATGCAGAGGGGGAAATATCAGTAAATATGAAGAGAAGAAAAAGAAAGAAATATTATTTTCTTTATTTTCCTTCTCCTCACTTATATTTCTTTTCTTCTTTGAACAAACAAGTTACACAAATACACAAACACACCAAAATATTCAACAAACAAGTTACACAAATACACCAAAATATTCAACAAACAAGTTACACAAATACACCAAAATATTCAACAAACAAGTTACACAAACACACCAAAATATTCAACAAACAAGTTACACAAATACACCAAAATATTCAACAAACAAGTTACACAAACACACCAAAATATTCAACAAACAAGTTACACAAACACACCAAAATATTCAACAAACAAGTTACACAAAACCACCAAAATATTCAACAAACAAGTTACACAAATACACAAACACACCAAAATATTCAACAAACAAGTTACACAAATACACCAAAATATTCAACAAACAAGTTACACAAACACACCAAAATATTCAACAAACAAGTTACACAAACACACCAAAATATTCAACAAACAAGTTACACAAACACACCAAAATATTCAACAAACAAGTTACACAAACACACCAAAATATTCAACAAACAAGTTACACAAACACACCAAAATATTCAACAAACAAGTTACACAAACACACCAAAATATTCAACAAACAAGTTACACAAACACACCAAAATATTCAACAAACAAGTTACACAAATACACAAACACACCAAAATATTCAACAAACAAGTTACACAAATACACCAAAATATTCAACAAACAAGTTACACAAATACACCAAAATATTCAACAAACAAGTTACACAAACACACCAAAATATTCAACAAACAAGTTACACAAATACACCAAAATATTCAACAAACAAGTTACACAAACACACCAAAATATTCAACAAACAAGTTACACAAACACACCAAAATATTCAACAAACAAGTTACACAAACACACCAAAATATTCAACAAACAAGTTACACAAATACACAAACACACCAAAATATTCAACAAACAAGTTACACAAATACACCAAAATATTCAACAAACAAGTTACACAAACACACCAAAATATTCAACAAACAAGTTACACAAACACACCAAAATATTCAACAAACATGTTACACAAACACACCAAAATATTCAACAAACATGTTACACAAACACACCAAAATATTCAACAAACAAGTTACACAAATACACAAACACACCAAAATATTCAACAAACAAGTTACACAAATACACCAAAATATTCAACAAACAAGTTACACAAACACACCAAAATATTCAACAAACAAGTTACACAAACACACCAAAATATTCAACAAACATGTTACACAAACACACCAAAATATTCAACAAACATGTTACACAAACACACCAAAATATTCAACAAACATGTTACACAAACACACCAAAATATTCAACAAACAAGTTACACAAACACACCAAAATATTCAACAAACAAGTTACACAAACACACCAAAATATTCAACAAACAAGTTACACAAACACACCAAAATATTCAACAAACAAGTTACACAAACACACCAAAATATTCAACAAACAAGTTACACAAATACACAAACACACCAAAATATTCAACAAACAAGTTAAACAAATACACAAACACACCAAAATATTCAACAAATAAGTTTGTACAAATCGCCATTCACTTCTCTCTCACTTTAAAATCAACACGTTTTTTTCTTCCAAAAAATATGTACAGATTATCGATATGAAATTCCGAGCATGTGATTTTTTCATTAACATTAAAATTACGAATAAATCCCTTTTTGTTAATAAAAATTTTTAAAAATTAATTAACAGTATAAATTGATTGAAAATTACATTTTTAACCAGCAAACCAGGTATTGCCCGGGTGCAATAACTTCAAACGTGATATTTAAAAAAAGCAATTATTTCACATATTTCTCTCTCTCTAGCTTTATTTGATGTTTTAGAATTACTGTTGGTTTTGTTCAAATTGCTTTTATTAAGTAATTGCAAAAAGTATATATCTTCAAACGTCTGTATTCCTATAACGAATAAATTAATAAACTTTTTTGTTCATGTGCCTTTTAAATGTGGTCTTTTATAAGTTATAGTATTCAGTGTGAACGCAGGCCCCACATTATTATCATAATCTTGTATATTTAGAAGCGAGGTCACTCATTGCTGTGACATCGCATGCTAAAATTGAAGCAAACTCACCGGCTCTCTTCCGGCCGTGACATTAGCCCTACCCGACGTGCTAAGCGTTCACTCCTGACAAGTCATTCTATCACCGAGTCCTGTTAGAGTTTGGTTATTTATAAAAAATATGAACAATGAATACCGTGGTTCATGCGTGATATTTTTTCTGAGCTCAGAAAAAAATAGTAAAAAAATCGGAACTATAGAATTTTGTTGTGGTTATTGCATCCAAAACAGAAAGCAACCATGTAGATGGAAGGGGTTGGGAAAGAAAGAAAACCGGCCCCATTTTAGGAACGAGGTTAGATACAGCATGGTACAATTCAAATTAATACTCGTCTCTAAACGTTTGTCATGCTTTGGAGCGTCTGAAGGCAAGTCCAGAAGATAGAGTGTAAGATTAATCCAGATCTGACATATGACGTCACAGCAATGCATGATTTGGGGAATATTTATTAATTGATGTGGTAATACCTATTATTAAAATGTCACAAAACTCGGAAGTATCTGCATTTTCACAAAGGGCTT
>OY744521.1:75206918-75241918 GCA_963556195.1 Sepiola atlantica
ATACCGTATTATCACTATTATAGCTCCAGGGCAACGCCGAGTTAACAAAAGACAAAGAGTTCTTTCTTCCGGGCAACGCTGCGTTTAAACACACCTGCTCTATCTAGGATGTTCAACACTTTTGTATTACTATACACCACTTACCAAATGTAATATTGTGATCTTAAATTAAGCTCCGGTTTGGAGCACTACTTATATCACCCAAATAAAATTAAGGATTCCCCAAGAGCACTACGCAAACTACCCTTTTCTGGGTTTCTTGCTCCCTTCCCTAGTTCTAAAAGAAGGTTCAGAAACGTTAAACAAAGAAAATGCCGAGTCATTTCCGGTGGGAATGCATTGAAATTAGACTGTTTTAAGTTCCCCCCCCCCCCCCGACCTACGAAATCTGCTCCATAGCTCCCTTGTGGTGCATTTAGAGATTCGGGAATACTTCTATTATCTTCCCTGGTTTATGTCACATTAGAATACACGTTTAAATTCTATGTAGATTTTCTAACTTTTCTTTCTATAGGGCACACAGAAACACATACAGACATTAAGTTATATAGAGAGAGATATGAGAGGGAGAGATGAATGTATTTATTCCTTTTCCGTCTCGCTTCTATCTCTCTACTTTTTCTTAATTTTCTTTTTCCAAATATATCTGTTATTCTTTGCAAAGTAAAAAAGATCTTCACTCATTTCTGAAGAAGTCTTTTAATAATAAAGACGAAAAATTAAACATCTCACCATACGAGTTGATTTGTGTTTTTAGATTTCTCCGCGCTTTTTACATTCAATTCTGAATTTTGACGTATATTATCCAAAATTGTCCTTATATATATATATATATATATATATATATATATATATATATATATTCCACAGCCAACTTATCTATCTGTATATCTCCTCTGATGATAAGATTTCGATCTTTGAAAAGCCTTGGCTTAAGGAAAGAACAATAAACATTAGTTTATTAAAGAATATACCTTGCATTGAACAATCAAAGTTTGAAATAAATCTGGACTTTCGTACATGTTTATCACTCTTATTTCTTCTACCTTTATATATATATATATATATATATATATATATATATATATATATATATATATATATATATATATATATATATATATATATACACACACACATTGCGGGTTGCCCATAGTTATATAGCTATGGGCAAATAGCGTTGTCAACCCGTGACGATTATGGCAACAAAAAAACCCTGAATGACACTACTCATAATTTTTTTAAAAAGCCACAAATGAACTCCAAAACCACCCAAACGTTATTATTTTAAAAAGCTGATAAAACGAACATATATGTTGTACTTAACAAATCTGACTATTTCAAAAAATTACAAACAATTTACTGCGATCATTCAAAATTTTAAAAAGTTAAAAGAAACTCCATTGAAGTTTATTACAACCAATAATGCCGTAAATGATGACCTCTAAAAAATGTTGGTAAATTAAGTTTTAAGCTTAAGAGTTCTTAAGAAGAAATAAAAATTCAGGGAATCTTACTTACTTTGTATCTAATGATGACGGATCAATGCAAATCTGATTTATTTGAATTTATAAATGGAAGGTTGTGCCTATATAATGCCCCCTAAAACTCCTTTAAAATGCTCCAAATAAACTAAAATTTGGGGAATATTAATTGATGTCTAATATCTATTGCTTAAATTTCACAAACATCGGGGGTATCTGAATTTTCATGAATGACTTCCACCTCCTGTTTATCACCTTAGCATAAACCTAAATTAAACTAAATATAGACCACATAATCATCCCTTACGCCTATCAGTTGTGTTCCAAAATTCATAATGATCAGTTAATTAGTTTAGAAGTGAATCCTGTACATGGAAATGTATATATATATATACATAGATATAGATATATCAAATCACAAAGTAAAATCACAAGGTTGCACCTTAAGCGTTTTAATAATTCTACAACTGTTTCGTCCGTTCGAAACAAAAATATTATGTTAGATCATAAAACTTATAATCACCTCCACGGACTCACCAGGAAAAAAAAACAAAACAAGAATTAAGAATATAAGCGTCTTTTTCATACTTTATATGACGTCATTCGACCTCCATCAGACAATTTCAAACATCTACAAAATAGTACATCAAAAAATGTCTTTAATCATCCAAAACGGAAGTTGGTTCACATCCAGTTAATGTGAATTATTTCCCTTTAGAATAAACCTCTTCTGATTAAACCTATAATTATTAAAATAATTAAAAGGATATAAATCTAATTCCAAACATATATTATCTCTTTTAGATTTATTATCATAGAAGCTAACATTTTTATTTATTATATAAAATTGACCTGTTAATATATTTTGAAAATATAAAATCAATTTTTTTTAACATAGTTCACCCCAAACAAGGGAGACCGCCACTGTAGCCGTAAGGGGCTACTGAGAAAAAGGGTGAGAGTTTTTTTAGGGGGGGGGGGCAGCCTAAATTAGGAGCTGTGCAGCGAGATGTCTGTTTACATTGGTTTTAAATTTCTGCATGTCAGTACCGTCAGGAAAACAGGGAGCAGGGAGAGAGTTCCAGAGTCCAGCAGCACGAGGAAAGAAGCTTTTGGGGTAGAAAGCTCTTCGGCATCTGGGGGCCTCCACAGTGAATGGATGGGATTTGGCAGATTGTCGGGTTGGTCTAGTGAATTTACGTCGTTGGGGCACCAGAGCAGCAAGTTCATCGGAGCACAATCCATTGAAGTACTTATCTATTGTTGATATATTTTGTTCATGTTATGTTTTTTAATTATTTCTATTTAAAAAAAAGTCAATGTACAACGATATCTAACTTTAATGAACGCATTTGCGTTTAGCATTAATCAACAGAAAGTTAATGCACTTTCATAGAAAATTCTCCTTGAATATTTTTCAGTTTTGTCTGTATTCATTTTTCTACTACATGATTAGTTTAAATGAAAAGGGTGTATGAACATTTTCATTTAAAAATACTTACCCATCATTTCAAATAGTTATATGCTTATACATCCTATTTCTTAGAAAACTTAACTTTTTAATATTAATCTTCTTGCGGTTGCAATCGGCTTCAAAAGTAACACTTAGACTAATTAAGTATTTCTATTGGAAAAGAAAGAATAAATAGAAGACTTACATAAAATCTGTTGCTAAGGTCGCTGAAAAAATGGTTGGATCATTCATCCTCTACCTGTATAAGAGTCGAATACGTCCGAAGATGGGGTATCGTTGTCACATCTGGGTAGGTGCCGTTTAGAGCACCCTTTCCTGCTTTGACAGAGTACAAAACCGACTTAAAAATCTAGTGGAGAATGTTCTCTTCTCTTTCCTACAGAAGAGACGCTGCTAGTCTTTCTCTGCTCTATCGTTATTTTCATGATAGGTGCTCGACTCATCTCCAATCTATTGTTCCCCCTTATAAAAAATTCACAACAAAAACACATCTAGTTACAACCACTGCCACTAATTTCAATTTT
The DNA here is from genome assembly GCA_963556195.1 of Sepiola atlantica. NCBI lineage: Eukaryota > Metazoa > Mollusca > Cephalopoda > Sepiida > Sepiolidae > Sepiola > Sepiola atlantica. The sequence goes on from OY744521.1 coordinate 75,210,401, forward strand.
TCCCTCTGTGTACCAAAACACTATACAGAACTTCCATGAGCAAAGTTTATTTCCTATAACTACCCGTACGTGTAACACAATACCACGGGGCTGCTTCCTAGGCGACTACAACATGGTGGTTTTCAAGTCCAATTTAAACAAATTCTTTTTGAGCCGTCCTCTTAAATAATCTAATTCTAACCGGTTACAACCATCGATGTTGTCTCACCGTCTATCTGACAAACTTATTAACCCTTATCCTCGAGTGGCCTTTGCGCCTTGATAGGTGGGGACTTGTTAGTAAAACAAAAGAAAAGAAAACTTATCCAAATGCGAATTGAGAGGAAGACGACTTACTCGAATAAGGACAAAGTAAAGGAAAGCATAATATAAAAGCGGATGGGGGGGGGGAAGATCTCTGATGCCGACAGACATGTCTCTATAAGAAAGGTCGGAGCTTATCACTTCAAAATTTTGCAATGTCGATGTGCTTAATGCAAACTTTCAAGTAGACAGCCTGATACATCCGGAGTCAGGTCAGGTTGGCTGTCTGAGCCAATATAATGCAGAACTCGAAATCGGCACTGAAGACCACCCATAATGTATTTAAAAAATGTATTTTACTATTATTAAGTATTAGGCATTTAAATTCATGATAGCCTAGGATAGTATATTACTTCTGATTATTCTGTATTATTTGATTCGATATTGATTGAATATTTAGTATATGGAATGGTGAATAAGCATTAATTAATAATTAAGTATATAAGCGTCTTTTTCATATTTTATATGACGTCATTCGTACTCCATCAGACAATTTCAAACATCTACAAAATAGTACATCAAAAAATGTCTTTAATCATCCAAAACGGAAGTTGATTCACATCCAGTTAATCTGAATTATTTCCCTTTAGAATAAACCTCTTCTGATTAAACCTATAATTATTAAAATAATTAAAAGGATATAAATCTAATTCCAAACATATATTATCTCTTTTAGATTTATTATCATAGAAGCTAACGTTTTTATTTATTATATAAAATTGACCTGTTAATATATTTTGAAAATATAAAATCAATTTTTTTTTTAACATAGTTCACCCAAAACAAGGGAGACCGCTACTGTAGACGTAAGGGGCTACTGAGAAAAAGGGTGAGAGTTTTTTTTTCCTAAATTAGGAGCTGTGCAGCGAGATGTCTGTTTACATTAGTAGAAATAATAAATAGATATACGTAGAAATATATGTTCCCCTATGAGTGGAGCACTCTGGTGGCCGAAATGATGGTTTCAACTTAAGCATAAAACAGGATACTTCCTTAAAACGAATTGAATCAACTCGATACATATTCAACTAACAGTAGCAGGGTTGTTAACTCAGGGGATAGAGCATCGGACAATCCAATCGAAAATGACAAATGTCCGGGCTCGAATCTTGGGGTTATGCGCTCACTAAGTTAAGTCACACAGATGAGTTGTGTCATAAGTATGTAGATGACTCTCTCTCCCATATATATATATATATATATATATATATATATATATATATATATATATATATATATATGAGGATACAATGCACGATATGTCATAAAATGAAAATCCGTGAAAGGAAGGATGTTTGAAAAAAAGACGGACGATAAAAAAATATTAAATACAGGAAAAAATCATAAAAGACACGAGATATTTTCTCGGATTTCGTTCGGACCAACGAACGTCTTCAGAAAAGGTGAAGATTTTAAATGTATTCGATAACGGTAAAAACATAGGAAATAGAAAAAACGCACAATGGGATTTATTGGCACGCGTTTAACTATTTGAAAAAAAAAGAAGAATAATGACACGCGTGTGGCAGAGAACGTTACAATTGGAAAAGGGGGTGAGGAGAAAAACGACCCGAAAAAAAGAGATGGACATATATATGAAATGTAGTAAAAATAAAAAGTTACTTTAACCGGGATCGCAGTTATTTAAGCAATCATGTGATATATTGCATTGTGTCAGTGCGGTTTTTGCTAGAAGTTTGTTTAAGGAATAAGTTCCAAGTCTGAGGTTATTGCTAGATGATGATCAGAGAAGTATTAAAGCACTTTCGATGCACTTGCGACGTGGAAGAGAGTATTCTGTCTTGAAGAGGGTGCAGTTTATGAAGTCAAAATTCTAGGTAAAACCGTTTCTGTGCATGACTAATGCGTTAGTGTGATTGTTGTGTTTGAGGTTCTGTCTGGGTTCGTAAATGTGGGATTTGATATTTCTGACCAGTTCACCAATATAAAACATCGGATATGCGTCAGATTTTATTTTGTAAATGCCGGCGAGGGAAGAAGTGTCCTTAGGGAGTAATTGGGAACGGGGTTTGGTGTTGAGTAAATTCTTAATTGTTTTAGAGGGTTATGTTACTATTTTTATGTCAGATTTGAATTGCTTTTGTAAGGTAATAGATATAGGATTATTGGTTAGAAATGTGTAAAATTTATTTTTCTCAGTCATGTCGGTGTTATTTGTGCTGGATATGTTTTGAGTGTAAATATTTGTGGTGTTAGTCTGTGTTTTGTTGTGGATATTAAAGACTTTGCGTTTAGCATGTAATTATTCTCTTTTTTTTTAAATAATTAAACACGTGCCAATAAATCCCGTTGTGCGTTCTTCTTTTTCCTATGTTTTTACCGTTATCGAATAAATTTAAAATCTTCACTTTTCTGAAGACATTTATTGATCCGAACGAAATTGGTAAAATTTCTCGTTTTTTGATGATTTTTACCTGTATTTAAATTTGTTTCTCCCATTTGCCTTTTTCACACACATATTTTTCTATCTATCTATCTATCTATCTCTCTCTCTCTCTCTCTCTCTATATATATATATATATATATATATATATATATATATATATACAGAGTGATTCATAAGTCACTTAGCTATTTATTTTTGAAATTCTAAAGTTAAAAAATACGGTAATACAAAACAGAAAGTTTATTCAACAAATTCATTTATGGGAGTTTAAAATTACAGCAAGTTTTCAAGATTTCCACCTTCGTTCTGCATGCATAGCTTCATTCTTTTTTGCAAGGAATTTACGACTTTTGTAGCATATTTGATTGATTATGAAATAAATATATATAGAAACAAATATATAAACGAACAAATTTAAAATAACCAATAGCAGTAATTAGAGAGTAAGAAAACAATTATCAAAAGTTCATAGTATGTTTGTGCTTCATATGGTAATCATTTTAAATAGCAAAGTGAAGTGACTCATGAATCACCCGGTATATATATATATATATATATATATATATATATATATGAACTATAAATACATATGGAGTTATCTGAAGTATAAATGTATGTATGTATGTATATATATATATATATATATATATATATATATATATATATATGAACTATAAATGTACGTATATATATATATATATATATATATATGAACTATAAATGTACGTATATATATATATATATATATATATATGAACTATAAATGTACGTATATATATATATGAACTATAAATGTACGTATATATATATATATATGCACTATAAATGTATATATATATGAAGTATGAATGTGTGTATATATATATGAAGTATGAATGTATATATATATATGAAGTATGAATGTATATATATATATATATATGAAGTATGAATGTATGTATATATATATATATATATATATATATGAAGTATGAATGTATATATATATATATATATATATATATGAATTATGAAAAAAAAAATATATATATATGAAGTATGAATGTATATATATATATATATATATATATATATATATATATATATATATAGTCTTGGAAGTTTCTCAACCATTAAAACTATATTTAAAAAAAAAAAAAAAAAAAAAAAAAAAAAGAAATTAAGTCCCAAGTCGTTCAGTGGAAAATCACTCCTGTATGTAAATTTAACTTTTTCAGTTATTATATTAGTTTGCTTCTAACATTATTTAAGGGATCATATATATATGAAATATATAATTTTACTTCTATATATTCTATATGTCATGCATGTGTATATTTATATTAACTATCTATTAATGAAGTATGTTTTCATATAAGTTTTTTTTCCTTTTTGTGGGAGACGATGGAGAAGTTGCTTCACTTGTACCCCCACTACTTGCTGCTCTCTCCTCCCTAACCAATCAGATGTCAGGGTTGTTCATCAAGAAAGGTGAACCGATCCTCCACTAATTAACCCTGGCAGGAAACAGCAGGATCCACATGTTGGTGCTGACCATTTTTTTCTGAGACCTTAGCAGACTCATAGTTATTTTTTCTTTCTTACTTTTCTTTTTTTTTGTCTTATCTCTCTCTTCACAGCAACATTCTTTCACCTCTTTCACCCTCTCCGACCCTCCCTCATGAAGAAGCCTAACCCAAACCCTAACTCTCATGAAGAAGCCTGCTTTAATTTCACACCTAGGCCAAGCAGTTAGAAACGAACAAAAAAAAAAGAAAAAAATGCTAGATCATGTGTTTAAACTGTGAGGGAGTTTTTGGGTCTTTCATTTTCCTGCCCCCCTATATATATATATATATATATATATATATATATATATATATATACATATATATATTTTCTTTTGATTTAATTACTCGCATCTAATACATGGTTTTTGAAGGCATTTTTGCCTCTATATTTATATTATATATATATACATATATATATATATATATATATATATATATATATATATATATATATATTCCTCTACTTTTATGGTGGCAGATGGCTTACTGGGCCGATTGACTAGAGGAGCATCCTGATGGGTGCATGGCTGCCATATGTGAAGCACGCTTTCTTTCTCTTCATCATCTTGCCTTCTTTATCTTCTTCATCATCTTCAGCATCTTCTTCCTTTTAGCAAGTGTTACCAAGTGTTTTCTCCATTACCTTCAACCCGTAACTTTCTCTCATAACCTTCACATTCATTCAGTACTCATACTCATGTAGAAGCGGCCATCGAGAAAAAAACAACAAAAAAAAAACAATAGAATGCAGAAATATGTGACTCACTGTTTTGTTGATTAGTCTCGGTCGATAAAATGAATCTCTCTATATATAAAGTCAGCTATGTATATATATATATATATATTTCTATTTCTATCTACAGGATAATCTCCTAAACTGATGAATGGATCATTATGCATTTTGGAATATATATTCTAGACAACATGGTGAGTAACATAGGCACATTATTTCTTGTGTACATTTTAACATTTAGGTTGGTGAGTATATATATATATATATATATATATATATATATATATAATGATAAATATTTGTTTTTTGTTTATTATCTATGTACGTATACGTTTCGTCTTTTTTAATCGGGACTCATCAGCATGGAGATATAACTATTCATTACTACCTGCGTGATTCGAAACTCCGGGCTACGAGTATTTTACAACTCAATCCCGACACCTAGAATCATTCGGCCACCGCTGGATAGCTAAATAAACAGTGATAATTTTAACACTTATGTCGGCGGCTTGACTTCATAAGAGCGTTCAACTTAATGAAAGAAACGATGCATTTATAGCTAACGACGTCGTACTGTGTTAATACTACACTTACAGTGCCTATCTAGAGGGGTTTCTAGGGACTACAAATAATAAATATTTGTTTTTTGTTCATTATCTATGTACGTATACGTTTCGTTCTTTTTAATCGGGACTCATCAGCATAGAGATATAACTATTCACTACTGGTCGCGTGATTCGAAACCCCGGGCTACGAGTATTTTACAACTCAAATATATATATATATATATATATTTATTTCGTTGTACAGGATGAACTCCTAAACTAATTAACCGATCATTATGAATTTTGGGATATATATTCTCGGCCACACATTGAGTTATGTGGGCACATTCTTTTTTTTTAAACTTTACCATTTCGAGAGTCCACCCACCTAAACTCGCGCCCTACCTAAAAAAACTTTTAAAATAAGTTAGATACAAACATTAAAAAGTAAAGAATTGCTCTACATAACATTTTAAGATATATTAAGTAATACATTTTTAAAAGGATTGGTGCTCGCACGTGAGCATCAATAATATCTATGTGTTTGATAAAGTTCTAAACTATTGAACTTATTATCAATTATGGAATATTTATTCTAAGCAACAGGGTTAGTCAAGCACATTATTGATTTTTGTTGTAAACTTTACCATTTAGGGGAGGGAGGTGCCACCGAAACTGTACCATACCCAGCAAAAATAGAAAAAAATGCTATATTTATTGAGACGGGTATTCTACTAATATATATATTTTGCAGTTCGGCAGTATTTATTCTTTCAAACATAGTTTTCGTTCTTACAATGTTAAAAAGATGTGTTTCGTATTTGGTCGAAGTTTATTCTATCTGTTTTAGAAATTCCTTTAGAAAATTAATCAATCATTTCTATTGGCGAAAAATAGAAAAGTGCAGTAAGCCATGTAAAAGAAGATATTGCATCTATGCACCGTGTGAATGTTTGTCCAAGACGACTAGAAACCTGGATATGGTAGGCATTATCACAACCTCATCTGGCGCAGAAACACTGACAGAGAATGCTGCCTTTTTTTCTGTTGAGATGAAAGCAACAATCGTATATCTTTTGTGAGTGACCGCAGTGACTGCAACTAGACATTGGGGTGAAAAGCTACTCTAAACGTAAATTTTAATTTTCCATTGATGACGCTGTATGCATCCTCTGCTGGATGAAATGTATATGAAGTATAAATGTATATATTTGATTAGATGACTCAAGTTTGTCGAAAGCTCGAGAAATAAGTTTTTTTTAAAAAACAGCATTAATTTTGAATTTGTTTTATTTAACTCACACTCTGACTTGTGAAAGTTTGTTAGAATTTTGAAAAGAAGGATCAACAGACTTTATTGACACTGAATCTCTATTTTACTAAACAGAATATAATTCGTATTCTCCACTCTATAATAAAAACAAATATGTCTTTACTTGTATACAAATGAATATAAATCTCTCCCGTCACACAAAAGTTAGAGAGTAAAACAAAAATATCTTTTTCTAGCCCCCGAACGAAACCATTTCAAGAGGTGATGAGAAGCGAGAAAGTAGATAGCAAGTCAGACAAACCCCACCGTCTGAAAAAAATTAGGAAAAAAAGTATGTTAAAAAATAAAAAGAAATGACATATAATATAAAAACTTATAAACAACAATTTTTGAGTCAGCATGGAAGAACTTGTTTATGCTATCCGAAATTTCAATCTCGCACAAAAGTTAATATTCAATTATTTAGTTTGTTTTGTCTTCTGGTGATTCTCTGTTCATTCTAGATTCTTTTTAACGTTGGAAACGACCTTTCTCCACTAAAAGTGATCACCATAAATGCATGACATATGAGTAGCGTGATTTTTACATTTTGCAAAAATTTCTTGCAAACTATAATTCTTGTTTGCTTACGGGCGATAGAATTCCAATTCTAAGGAGTCTTTTGCAGGATCTACGATGGATGAAATGTCAGTTTTGATTAATGCTAAGAATTGAACACCCGCCACTCTATGAGAGATGTGTATGTTTGTTTTCTGGCTAACTACTCAGCATTGGTAGTCCTAGGAACTTCAAATTTGGTACAAATGACTTTCTTCCTATACGGATTGCCGTAAGAAGGTCATATTTACCTTTTGTCGTTTAAAAGGTTCCCGAAGGAGCATGAAACCCTCCTCTTGAGATATTTTCACCTCTGATTTTAATGATATTTAATGAGGGCTTAATTTCTGTATGTGCTCTCTTGCAACATAGCTTTCACCATATATATATATATATATATATATATATATATAGTAATCAAGGTAAGGATTGTATCCATAGGTTAAAATCCGGAGAATATTTACTGTGTTTATATGATACTGTCAAATAATAAACAGCGCTATAAATATATATAATAACAATTTTATTTATACAAACATTTGGCTACACATCAAGACATGTTTCAATTGCACCTTTGAAAAGCTTGATTTCCTCAGGCCGAAAAAATATAAGTGTCTGCTCTTTATGTTTAGATATTTAAGAATGGAGAAAAGCTGGGGACCTCCACGATGAATGGTCGGGTTGGTTGAGTGTATTTATGTCAAGGGGGCACCAGAGCAGCAAGTTCATCGGAGCACAATCCATTGAAGTACTTGTAAAACAAGCACAAGGATGCAACATTGCGGCGATGAGACAGGGCCTGGAGCTTGGTGGATAGCGAAGGACCTATTAAATTAGCAACTCTATTTTTGATCTTTTCTAAGAGGGAGAGACTATTAGATGGTGCACCAACCCAGATGTGGCAACAATACTCCATGCATGAGCGGACGGTGGCTTTGTAGAAATATAGGATAATGTCAAGTGTGAGAAGTTTATTAGCACGGTAGAAGGAGCCCACCTTCTTTGCAGCAGCCTTGGCAATGACTTCAATGTATTTGTTCCAATTCATGTTACCTGTGAAAATTAGGCCGAGGAGTTTGAACGTTAAACTCTCAGGTAGGGTGTTATTTGGCATGGCAATCGGTGATTGAATAGGTTTCTTGTAGGTATTGAAGGAAATGGGCTTTGCCTTAACAGCATTGAATGTTACCATCTATTTATGACCCGATTCTACTACAAACTGGAGGTCACTTTCTAAGGATTAAGCCATTGCCTCGGACATGTGCGCGTCCGTTTTGCCCACATGAAGAGATTGCATTGAAGTATTTTGAGGCTTGAGCTTTTACACTTTTTAAATGGTTTCTTGGTAGAGCATGCACCTCCCCTCTGAATTCTCATTTAGCTCTGATTTTAACGAGATTTTAAACCATAAGTAACATATACATAATTATATCGATTCTAATAAATATAGGCTTATTCAACAACAATCCCATTATGGGAGCTTGTTTAACCCCACAAAACTAAACATTTTTCTAAACCCATTAGTTAAGTCGTGTAAGCCAATCTCAAACGAAACACATCATTCTGACAACCTAGACACTGGTAATCAACATCTTTGCTGGAATGATGTATGGCGGTTCGGCTCCATCCTAGGAGGTGCACCCTCTCAGTTTTACCTCCTCCTTTGGGAGGTGGGGTTAGTTTATTGCAGATCGCCTATGGCGTCCTTACTGAGGAATTTTTGTACCCGAACAGAGTGCACCCCTCAGGGAAGCTGGTTTTCCCCACCTTCTGGTCTTGTGTCTCATCTTGCTGTAGCGGGAAGCAAGTAACTCCATACGTATTATAAACACTTAATTAAACACAAGTTGTTGTTCTACAGATCGTTGGGTTACAATTGTGAGTTCATATCTTTCGCAACACTATTAGTTCATAATTGAATTCAATAGCTCCGGCAGAATTTGAATTTCACATCGTCATTTTCATAGTCTGAAACAGAATCCATTGAGCCAATGTCGCACTCCTAACCTTACAGGTGTATTTTGAAGGGATGATAATGCCTATCGAAAAAAGTATCAAAATTTATAGCACTAGGATTGAAAAAAAAGAAGAGATAAACTGCATAACATCAGATATTTTGTTGATTTTTTTTTTTTACCCTTTTACCTTTGAGAACAAGTAAGAAAATGAATCAAAAGTTGGGGAGGGGCTTTTTTTGTTTTGTTTGAAAAGTAGAACATTGTTTATTTGTTTCTTGTATTTTGTTTACATCTTCTTTGTTGTTGTTTTTTATTTGTTCTCCCTTCCTCTGTGAACTGGGTATATAAGGGTATCAACGTGTCTGGCCTTCATCACCTTCGCTTCCAGCTGCCTTTGCTGCTGCTGTTGCTGCTGCTGCTGTTGTTACAAAAACCATCGCCGCCTTCAGCGGGCTGCAAAATCTCAGCCGTTTCTATTGAAATTCATGGGAAGGCAAGTGTCTGACAGATCTGGGTGACTAGCCAATTCTTCTCTCAACAGGAAGGAATCACCTTCAGAACAGGGGTTTTCAAGAGGCAATGGACGCTATCCACAGGTGTTAAGAGCAGACCGTAATAGAGATGTCTCTTTCAAACACCACCATCCACAGGCATGTCTATGCATATCTGCCATATGCTTGTTTTTTTTAATGCATAAATATATTTACCCATTTGTATGTGGATATATGCATACCTATATATATATATATATATATATATATATGATAAATAAAAAGATAAAATAAATCTGAAGGTATGAATTAAAAAGGAACAGCAGAAGACCTAAAACTAAACGTTTCGCTCACCTGTTACGTGGGCTTTATCAAGAGCAAATAAATGCCAAAAGTGGCAAACTTCTTTGCAACTTTTAACATTTATTGCTCTTAATAAAGCCCACACAACAGTTGGGCAGCTCGTTGAGTTTTAAGTCTTCCGCTGTCTCTTTTTAATTCATATATATATATATATATATATATATATATATATATAAGGTTAACACAACAAAAGATATACGAGGCAACTAATATCTTTAATTAGTGAACATCCGGATAAAAATGAAGCTCAATATACTGGATAGAGCATTAATAGCACTAGATATCGATGGCAAACAAATTTCCCGCCTGGATAACTTTTTCGTTTTTGGACTACCATTCACCACCTGGATTGTTTTTTAATCGACCTCTTTGACATCTTTCTAGAAGCTGTTTTAAACTATATGACTTGGATGAACTGTATAAGTTTAACAAAATAGGGTGTTTTGGGCCGATATATTTGATGTATTTTATATATTTTTATATATTTTCAAAGTTTAATTTTATTACCTGCAGTAATGTCATTGCGGCAATGGTCCTCTTAAGAGAAGATTTTCTTTGAAAACTCATGAGCTAAGGACTTTAAAGTACTTTGCTTGAACTTTCAATTCTAATAAAATTTGATTCGCACTTTATTTTATTCTTACACTTTATCTAGTGCTATATATATATATATATATATATATATATATATATATATACTAACCCGGCTTTAGGGGGGGGGGATAATGTCTAAAACATAACAACAGTAACAGTTCCTTGGCCTTTTGCAAAGTGTAGTGTCTGTTCTGATACTGCACTTAATTGTTTCTGTCCTCGGTCAGTGAAGGATAAATCTTTCTCGAGAGTCAATTTTAATTCAGAGTGACCCTTTTTGGGGACTGGATGTCCAACACATTAAAAACCAACCTTATGTCTAACTTAGTGTCGTGGGGAGGCAAGTAGATAGGAACAGTGGAATTCTTACTGGGAATATTACGAGTTAAAACTGAAAAAAGAGTTGAGATTTTACTGTAATAATCGCAAATCAATAAAAAAAATCAAACCATACATGAACACCTGCTAGTTGTTTGAATTTAATTTCAATGGTAACAATCGATTTGATATTTTCATCAGTGTGAGATAAGTATTAAGTAAAAAAACAAAACAATAAATGAATGTGTTTGAAGTTTTATTTTGAAAAAGAAATTCCTGTACGAGTTAAGTATTACTTAAAAAATGGCAAATGGATTTAACGAATGCTGGATAATTTCGGTTTTATTTAATTATTTTAAATTTAGAAAATGGCAATAAAAATAATTATTTAAATGTTTACACAATCTTCACTGAGATATTCTTTGTTTAATTTAATTTTAGTTCTATGAAATGAATAAAATCAATTAAAAAATGACTTTTATTTTTTTTATGTTCTAATATGTTCCAGTTATTTTATGAACCAAGCCGATAATTGCCCCTAGTGACCCGAAATGGAATCAAAGGAAAATTTCAATGGTGTCTTTTGATTCTGTGAAAAATGTAACCCTTATTGAAACTTATTTGAATGTTTTAACTGTTAACATACCGACTTCTGTAATACTTAAACAAACATCGACTTATACATATACGATGTATTTCTATGTAATTATTTTTATAGGTGATTGCAGCGTTAGATGTTATTAGCTTACTTATTATTTCAATTGTTTCACTTCCTAAGTGATTAAGATGCAGAAAAACTGCACTACTAGTCGCTCTCAACTTATAGGACGTATTTTTTACGTTAATATATATAATTTTATTTAATACGCATATAAAAGTAATCCATATATATATATATATATATATATATATATATATATATTGAAAATAATTTTGATTAAATCTGACAAACTATTAAGAAAATAAGTTAAAGAAGTGATTAGACGCACAAATTCAAACATTTTAAAAATATACGCAACAGCTGATATTTCGTCTTTATTTATTAAAAGACTTTCTCAAAAACTTCACTTCTCGGCCTCTGGTCTGAGATCAAAGTGTAGTATCTAGTCTTACTAACCAGGTTTTTATTGTTGTTCCTTCCCCATGTTATTCTAATGAATGTGCATATAGATGTATATTTATAAATAACATTAAATTAGAGATATTTTAAGTAAAACAGCTCCATGGGTAAATGTGGTATTGTGTGACTCCCTGTGAGTCTAGCAAAGAGTAGGATAGACAGACACTAACTATCGATCACCCCACTTATCACACTTTTGATGACCTTGTGCCTAATTTGTTAAAATGAATTTCTTATTTTTGCAAATAAATAATTCAAAGTGTAATATCTGTTCTGTCTTCAGTCGGTGAAAGAGATCCTTCTAGACTGAGGCAATTTAAATTTTTTGTCCCAATATAGAGTGCCTTTTTATGTGGGAACTGGATATTCCCAACATAAAAACCGACCTTTTGTCTAACTTAGCCCTCGGGGGGAGGCAAGTAAATAGGTTGTTTTTTTTTTTCAAAGTGAGATTACGATTGGTTCTTATTGTTTGATCAAGGATAAGATCTTCTATAAACTCATTAACAAAATTTCATTAATTTGGAAAAATTCTGTAAAGCATGAAACGTGTGTAAAGAGCATCTTTGATCATCATTTATTTACTTGATTGTTATTAATAGTATATATATTCATACACCCACACACGTATTCGTATATACACTGCGACCAGCAATAATAGCTTTCTAACAAAAATAGTTATTTCTCAATTTTCTATGATTGATTTTCGGAATTTTTTTTCACAGGTAATCGAGCACTCTATTATAAAAGTGTTGCTAAAAAATAATCAAAAACTCATAGCTAGTTGTTGCAAAATAAAATATTTATGTTAATCACTGAATGTCTACCAACCAATGGTAATAGCTTTTCAATTAAAACAACCAAAATTAACGTTTATTAGTGAAAATAAGGAATAAATGAATAAAATAAAGATGAATGACGGTTATATTTAACAATTAATTGATATGAATAAATATATAATAATATATAGTTCAATACCTATAATGAACAAATACTTTATTTACCCACATAACCACAATGGACCTTTATAACTTCAAAAAGTCTTGTATTGACTAAATCAGTCAATTTTTTAATAGTGGTTGGGTGCACTGCCCTTGCTGCAGTATTAATGGCTTCCAATAAGTCCGTTTTGGACAAAAATTAGCGTCCATTGTCATAAATATCTAGTTTGATGCAGACCAAAAGTTTTCTATTGGGTTTAAATCTGAGGAGCATGGAGGCCAGTTCATCAACTTTGTATCTTTGATGCTCAAAGATGCTAACAAAGCTTGAGTGGCATGGGCAGAGTGAGAAGGAGCATTGTCGTGCATAAAAAAAGTCCCTTAGTAGAGCAAAATTTATGTCATCTAGCCAAGGTACCAGAGATTATCTCAACAGATTACATTAGGCAGCAGACGAAAATTTTACACCTTCGGGTACTCTAAAAAGACCAATAAGTCTATCTCCAATGATACCCACCATATCATGACTCCGCCACTCTTTTATTGTCATCTCAAGCGATAGGTACTCTCAGCTCCGGAATAAACTCATCCTTTTGCCCAGCCATCAGGTTAATCAAGACTTGCCCTGGTCTAATCCGTATAAAGTACCTTGCTCATATCCATATTCATATATTTCTTTGTCAATTCTATTCTCAAACTTTTGTGTCTTGGTGTAAAAGGAGGCTTTATAAGTGGAACTTTTTTAGAAGCCATTGTTTGAAGAATTACATTCATTGTTGATCTGGTGATACCAGATCAGGCTGCCCTGTGGCTCCCTGAGACGAAATTCACCTACATTGACGTTTTTTTTTTTTTTTTTTTTTTTGTTTGTAAAACTTAATTATGTTCTACAAAACCAAAAACAAAAACAACAGCCCCTCTCCCTTTCTCCCTCCCCTTTTTTATTTTTATTTTTCCTACCCTACTCCCGGTCCTGGATATGACCTTAAACTACATCCGATGGTGAGATCCGGCTTACGGACTTTGGGGAATGTGGAGCCTCCTCTTAATTACCATTGCTCCCAGGTCCACCCTGACCCGGAGTGGTAGTACCTGTTAGGGTCCCAACTATGGGTTAAATAGAAACAGATATTAAAAGGGGAAAGAAACAAAAAAAGAGAAGAAAACAAGACCAGATTCGGCATTAAATAACCCAAAAAGGGTTGATATGCCGTAAAACAAAACTACCAAACCAAACCATTGTTGATTTTGGTACGTCCAGACACCCAGCTGCTGTAAAGATTGATTTGCTTGATTTTTCGGGCAACTACACCAGGGAAGATCCTTTTAAGCATTTCTTTTATCATAATGGCTTTTTCTCTCTCAGTTAGGGATTTTGAACGACCCATTTTTGTTAAGAAGAAGAAAAGCTATTATCTCTGGTCATCCTGAATTGAGAAAAAAAAAACGTTAATGACTATACAAACTATTCACAACAATATGTAAATCGATCAAATAATGTTATCATAATGTGCCAGGATTTCTGTAAAACAATTGTTGAAATTGGTTAACAGAACGATGGGTAAATTTAATTCTTATCAGAAAGCTATTATCGCTGGTCGCAGTGTATATGTCAAAAATGCTTCATGAGTTTGTTATCTTACTAACATATTTCACCAAAGTAAATGACTTCGTTAGAGCATTGAATAAAATGGAAATATATATGTATATCTGGTGCTTGTGCAGATGAGCGGCCGTACGAAAAAAATATTTTTTCATAAAAACAGTATTATGTACTTATTCAGTGTTATTTTCTTACTCTCTGTAGAAAAAATAAAAAATTATCCATTAGAATTTTAATTACAAATATTTTTTCCATTTTGGTATCATAACAGCGATTTGTTCAGTAAGCGTCCATCTTTTTTCTTAAAAATAATTCAAGGGCAGATAATTCGCAAGGATGATAATTATGCAATTTAAAAAAACAAAACAAAACAACTACATATATAAAAATTAAATTTATTCCAATAAAACAAAATGAAAGTAAATAAACGAAATTAAATTAATTTATTGCAATAAAACGAAATGTTCATATTCTCACTGGGTACCTTTCCTTTTAAGACAAAAGATGGACGCTTACTGAAAAAATCGCTGTTATGATACGAAAAATGGAAAAATACTTGTAATTAAAGTTTGTAGTGGATAATGTTTTCTACTTTTTTTTACAGTAAGTAAGAAAATAACACTGAATAAGCACATTATACTGTTTTTATAAAAAAGTATTTTTTTCGTACGGCCGCTCATCTGCACAAGCATCGTATATCTATATAAATGCAAAGAAGGCATGCATGGTGTAATGGATAATGATGCTGACTATGGAATTAACTAAGCTGACTTTAAATCCAAACGAATATACAGCATTTACTTATAGTGTAATAAAGTTGGAAAAGGTATGAACCCCTTTCGCCAGCTGTGGATAAAATAATAACTTGTGTTCAATAAATCGTATACACTATGCATTGTGTTTCAGCATTAAATAACCCACAAAGTGTTGATATGCCATAAAACAGATGATATTTTTTAGTTTTTCTTCACCTAAGCTAATTGTCCTACCGAGGCTTGAGAGTCAAGTCTACCCTACTATTCACCTCTGGTGGGAGGAGAGATGGATTTATACCTTTCCCTGGAGTAGGAGTGCAATTGGCTCAATGCCAGAAAACAATTGCACCACTGGCACACAAAGAAACATGCATAAATAATGATTGTAAACACTTTTTTTTATTTGAAATAGGCTTTATTAAATTTATATGGCATGTTTGCTCAAAGGTTTATCCTCTTCAAATCCACAAAAGAGCTAGATAATGTTGGTATGACCTTGGAGAACAAACAAGGGCATAAAAACTCATTTTAATGAAAATAATATGATGAAAATATTGGCAATCTTATAGATGACGCATTATGTTTCCAGGACTTCACGTCGCCAACATTCGGACAGGTTACGAAAGCGCACAAGTTTTAACGAAGTGAAAACTGCCAAACACAAATTGAAGACTGGCAGACGATAAATTTCGATAAACAAAATCAAACTAAAATACATCTATAAAAATAAGAACGAGCAAATCATAGCTGAATAACTGTTATTAATTAGATGTTTTTTGTTTGTTTGTTTTTTGTTGTTTGTTAAATGTTTTTAAATAAAATGTTTTTTGTTTGTGCACCGGAAAGTTTCAAAAGATGATTTTATTTGCTTTGTTAAGCAAATATTTTTGTTTTTATTTTACTTTTTTTTTCAATGTTTTTTTTAGATTAAAAAAAAAACTCAATTAGTCCTTGGGGAGATTCAACGAGCTGACAGAGATTATAGAAATTCATTTTTTTTTTTTTATTGAACGCGATTAATTTCTTCCAAAAGTTATCGGCTACTTGGTTAATAGTTTCGTCAACTCTTGGGCGCTTCCGAGACTTGCCCGGAAGTTGACGACGCGAAGTCACGGAAACATGGTGCGTCAGCTATAAGAGTACCAAAATATTAAATTAAACTGATATTTAATAATAGTAGTATTCATCTTCATTGAAAAAAATAATTTACCGTAGTAAAACGACAAAGTGGATAGTTAGCGTCTGTCTGCCTTACTTTTTCACAAAAATGATGTCTGCAAACATTTTTTAAAAAACGTATTTTCAATCAAGTAATTATTTTTAATTGTTTTCCTTTTTCATATGGTTTTAAAGAAGTTTATTTTTATGCCGTTACTATGTTTTAAAATTAAGATTGATGAAAAAAAAGGTTAATTCCAAAAAACTAAAACAGAATAAATCTTTTTCTAAATTTAGTCGTACTCGTTCTTAAGAAAAGAAAAACAAGCAGCAGCTTAACCGACCATCTCGAGTTTTAAGGCATATTTTACAAAGTATTAACCGAAAATAGGATTGTGACGGTGGTCAAGTGAATAACGACGTGAATTAGCGACCTGGCTGGGTCAAGTTCGAATCCAGTTTGTTCCATAGCCCCACTTTCGCTTAGGGCTGCTGGCAACCATTATGTGGTCCCTCACTTTGTACTTTGTAACGAATTTACTTGTTACTTTAACTGAAAATAACGTTCTGTCTGGCAGGGATTCGTGGGGAACAGACTGCTGGGATTCAAATGTTTTAGATTAAAATAATGATAATATTCTTTGTGGGTTTCTTTCCTCAATCTTACTTTGACACACTGGTTCCCATAAGATCACCAAAGTTAAGCAACGTTAACCCTGGCCAGTACTAAATGGGTGACTATTTTCAAATATATCTGCAAATCAATCATATACAAAGCATGTACGCTTTCCGGCATAGAATTACTCAATGATTATTGGCATGCCATAAAACCTAACAGTCAATCAATTTCTTCAATCCATACCATTATGATGTTGCTGATCATTCTTACAACTAAGAAAAGAGACACAGGCATAAATACGGCAATTGCAAAGAAGGAAATACAAACTCGTGTGCACAGCAAAATATAATGGTGGCATTTATTTCAAAGAAATAAATGCGTGACCGCTAAGAAGCGTTCATGATTCAGTGAGTCGATAGGAGAGATGATGGATCATTACCGTAGGATTAACATTTTTTTTTTTAACATAGTTCACCCCAAACAAGGCAGGACGCCACTGTAGACGTAAGGGGCTACTGAGAAAAAAGGGAGAAGGTTAGGGGGGTCAACCTAAATTCGGAGCTGCGCAGCGAGATAACTGTTTACATTAGTTTTAAATTTCTGCATGTCATTACCGTCGGGAAAACAGGGGGCAGGGAGGGAGTTCCAGAGGCCAGCAGCACGAGGAAAGAAGCTATTGGAGTAGAAAACTCTCCAGCATCTGGGGGCTTCCACAGTGAATGGATGGGATTTAGCTGATTGTCGAGTTGGTCTAGTAAATTTACGTCGAGGGGGCACCAGAGTAGCAAGTTCATCGGAGCATAATCCATTGAAGTATTTGTAAAACAAGCACAAGGATGCTACATTGCAGCGATGGGACAGGGGCTGGAGCTTGGTTGACAGTGAGGGACCTATTAGGTTGGCGACTCTCTTTTTTTTCTGGTGGTGATTGTTATCCGAGCTGAAATGTCCTTTGGTCTTTTCACTGGGAGCTGTTTCTTTTGATGCAGCTGATGTAGAACTTTGTCTTATGTTCTTGTTGCAATATGTTATTGATTTCTTGGAAGTAATTTGAGGTCTAAATCTCTTGCATCTAAGGGTTTCTCAGCATTATAGCCCCATCTTAGGATGGGTGTTTTAGCTAGTGTTAGATTCCCACCAAAAGGGCAGGAACAAGTTAATAAAGAAAAAGAGTGGATAGGAAATGACAATCAGTAACAAAAGAAGTAAGGAATAATGGAAAGTAATCTGAAAACAGGGAAAAATAAAAGTAAAAAAAAAATTGGGTTTCATCGAGTCGGATTGTCTCACTCAATCATCCATTCAAAATCTGATGATCCCTTTATAAAGGAACAGGTGCACTGACTAAGATTTTTATTTTCTTTACAAAACTTCTGTGTTGAGCGTGCACTTTATACAAACAGAAAAGAGATTTATTTATTGAAAATAGGTTGATAGAAATCTTTAGAAAAATCTAAGGGTCTAATTTTTAGGCGATGACACCTAGGAACAAGTGATTTGGTAGGAATGATCTCTTACCTGTGCAGATAGTACCAAGATCCCATACCGAATGTACACACCTTTCGATACTCTTTACACATACAGGACAAAAATATATCTTTTATATACAGGTGTTTTGAAAATCGATGGCATAACTTTAGGATTATGTTCTATATGTGTAAAGGAACCTCTTTATGTGGGATTTGCTTTTGTAATAGTGCTCCATTACTAGTCTGATTTCCCTTGTGGCCCATTTCTTCCTCTACATGGTCTTTGGTTTGTGCTTATTGTTTACCTGCATTTGGTCTGTTCTAAATAAGGCCTAACATTCGCAGGATGCTAACTGGATCCCCCATGTTGGCTATCAAAGAAGCCCCTGCCGATCATGATGCGCAAATATTTCTTCTGAGTCCCACAGCTTTTATATTCGTTTGGTGTCATTTTTTTTCATGGTTATGTTGGTGTATATGGCAACACCAGGCCCAGGCTTATTTTATCTGTAATCCTGACACAAGAACAGTGTTTATATATCCCATATGTAGGAATAACAGTGCTGCACTATCACACACATTGGACGTGTTAAATGTTTACAATAAAGAATGTGTATTTCAATGACCTATAACTTGGAAAGGGACACCAAGCGTTTCCAGACCTGTAACCACATATAGAAGATAGTTCCGAAGTTATGCTATTCGATGATCTAAACAACCTCTATATAAAAACGAAATTCGTCTGTCTGCTTTTCACTCTTTCTTCATCTAATACAGTTATAAATCAGGATACCCTGCGAATCGTTTATGGCAAGTGAACAAACGGACTAACATGCTCCCTATTGAATTTAGTAGTCAGCGTGCAGACCGGAAAACTTATATAGAAGCCTAGAAAGTTGGTTTATAAGAAGGCTAGGATGTTCCATTATACTTAGATGGGCATATCTATTCTCTGGGTTCTGACTGTTTGCTAGTCCATGAGTGGATAATCTATCACATAAATATTGCTTCATTTAAGCAAGAATTTTCCTATCAACCAGACAGCAGTTGGAGCCCTTATGCCGGTAAGTGTCAATTTGATTCTCTATATATTTTTAAAACATCTAAAATTATCACCAACGATTAAATTTGACTGTATCAAATATGCCCTCTCTCCCTAAACTTGATCCTGCTCAACTAACCAATCTTTTTGTATCTCTCAGTCCCCCTCACTAACATGCTGTGACCACTTCTGTATTTCAGTATTTGGTATGGGACTCAGTCATCTGCAACATTGCACTTTCATGATTGTATCCCCTACTAGGCAGGTCTGCTAAGAAGAAAAGAAAATCAGTTTTGGGTAGAGATCAAAGTGTAGTATCTGTTCCGATAGATACTACACCCTATAGACCGATGTCGTCTTGGCCTTCGGGTCTTGATTCTGCCGGTCTGTGGGTTGGTCCTGTGCAGTTCTAGGAGGTCCACCCTCCCAGGCTTCGCCTCCCATCTTTGGGGAGGAGTAAGTTTATTGCTTACTGCCTGAGGCGCCCCTACCGGGGGATGCCGATGGGACTGCCCAGGCAGTTTTTGTAGGCCAGAGTGCTCACCTTCTCGGGTGCTGGCTTTTCAAATCCCACTTTCCCGACCTTGTGTCACAGCTTACCTTGTACGAGGAAGATAAATAAAAGTGATCAAAGTGTAGTACCTGTTACCACTGATGTATTACTGTACTTTGGTGAGTAACACAGGACTTAACCTTAGTCGACTGCTATATTTTACTTATATTGACTACATATGACAAAGTTAAACAAGAAACTCACTCTTGAAATATGCCATTAAATGGGAAAACGAAACCAACTGAGGCCTGACCTTCGGGCTGCGATCAAAATATAGCATCGGTTCTGTCATCGATCGGAGAAGGAGAGATCCTTCTAGTGTGGAGCAATTTTAATTTTGGTCCTAACCAGAATGCTTCTTTTTGGGGAGCTGAATACCCTCTCCTCCCCACATAAAAATGACGATGCATCTAACTTTGATCTCATGGGGAAGCAAGTAAATCGGGACAAACGAAACCAACTCATTGCAGATGTTGTTAGAAGAACATTCAAGAAAAATTGAACTGTTTTTAGGGATTCAATTTTTCTGGTTTTGATCTTAGAGATAGTGTTTCGATAAAAAAGCACTGGTGGTCCCCAACACCTCACTGCATTGGTGTCAGGAAGGGCATCCAGTCTATAAAAACCTTTTCTAAATTAAGGAGATCACTTCCAAAGAAACCTGACCAGCATGTAAAAAGGACGTTAAACTCAATATTAGTGTGATTATTATTATTATTATTATTATTATTATTATTATTATTATTATTATTATTATTATTATTGATGATGATTTTAAATTTGTATTTTTTCATTCTTAAATTTTGTTGAAGTGTAGTATCTGTTACCATACTTTAGTGAAGGCCACAGTACACAGCTTTAATTGTCTGCTAAATTCCACTTTTCGTTGGTGAGCGGCAATACATGATCGTCTGCATGTTTTATTCTATACATAGTTTAATGCTTAAATACAGAAATCAAAATGGTTTATTCCTGTCCGAAACCTGATTCAGTTTTTGAAGAAATTAGAAATTTGGCAACTTTTTTCTGTTTTTTTTTTGGGCTCATATAAAATTATAGTTTTAACATTTTCTTTTTTAAATTTTTATTTTATTTTTTTTGTGGGGGAGGGGGTTTCTTCAATTTTGAAAAAAGAAATTATTTTCTGAGTTATGCATTCTCTGAAATAATTTTCTTAAAAGAATAAGAAAGAAAGAAGGGGAAGAAAAAGGATGAGCTGACCATGAAATTTATTTTCGGAAATGAAAAAAAAAAAAAAAAATCATCTCGACTCTGTTGGACTTTATATTAAAATCCAATCAAAATTCTAAATCATTAAAACCAAAATTTGAATGATAATTTGATTTCTTAAATCTTTACAAAATTATTGATTTCTTTTCACATTTCGAATTATTTGTATTTTCTGTTGACAATTCGTATTTTTTTCTCTCTTTTGTTCATTTCATTGACCATTTTTTATGAGTTCAAGAAATCCTAGTAAAAATGAAATTTTAATTAAATTCCTATTTGTTCCAAGAGTGGCGGATTTTAATTCTTCTAATATATTGAGCCTTGCTTGAAAATTATCGAAGATCATAGTTCTGCTTCTTGCCTTAAAACCTAAAACCTATAACTATTCCTTTTTATGTTTCAGAATTCTTTAGATAAGGATTGACAATTTGTATTATTTAGATTATTAAGACTACTATTCTCATCTTGGTTGTTAATTTCACAACGTTTCGACCGATGTAATTTTCGATTTTCGTCAGATGCATCTTTTCAAACTTGGGAATTACATGGACCTGTGGCGTAATGATTAAAAGCATTGATTCACAATCAGTTCAAAGTGACAGTCTCCGGAGGTTGAAGGTTCAATCCTTACTACAGGCAGTAATAATAACTAAGTATTACATAAAAATTAATTAACCCTTCTACCGGGTAATGGCTGACGGAACAAGAACAATCTCCACCCATGGATTAAATAAAGGGTTCAGTTTGAAATCCTGTACAGATTCCAAAGTTTTACATGAAGATTCCCAAGTTCACAAAGTGGCACCTGAAGAAGGCCGAAGATTATATTGTCCGAAACATTTTGAAAATAACAACCAAGATCTGAATTGTAGTCCGAACAATTCAAATAATACAAAATGTACCCTTTTATGGGCAATGTTATTATAGAGAACAGGTGTGCAATCCCTATGTTGCATTGTTCTTTAATGAAGGGAAGGCGTTGTATGTTGTTCATTCTTCAGAGTCAGGGAGCAACAATGTTCTTCTGTTCCTTCTTTTGTTCAAGTAACTGGAACCCAAGGAAACAGGCCGACAAAAAGGTGTTCACATAATATCTCTATATTAATACATATAACTACTACGATCTCCATATTACAAGATGACCCCCCCCCCAAAAAAAAATGCCGCTTATGTAATTGTAAATAAAATTCACAATCTTTTCTGCAGTACGATCATATTTGGTACAAATAAACATCAGTCTATGCCTGATTTGTCCACCAAGTTTCAGTAATAAATATCCAACAGCTTTGTTTAATTGCCGTTCATTGATGTGCAGGGCCGCTTTGGTAATCGTCTCATCAGCAGGCGGTGTGATCCTGAATGGGCTTCACACTCACCGGACTTTAACTCCCCAGATTTCTATCCCTAAGGTAATCTCAAAGATAATATCTATTAAAACAATTCCCAGACTATTCGCGAACTGAAGAGGATAATCACAGCCCAAATCTAGGCAGTGCCAATAGCGGAGTAGATCAAAGTTATGAACAATTATTTTACATCGTATCCAGATGAGCTTATTATTGAAACGAAAACTGTTGGACATTCATCACTGAACCTTGGTGGACAAGTTAGAGAAGACTGAAGTTTATTTGAACAAAATATGGTTTGATTGCAGAAAAGAATTGTGAATTTTAGCAACGATTCTACGGGTGGCATTTATTTTTTTTTGGGGGGGGGGGTGTAAACTATATAACAACTATAATTTTTTTTTGACTGAGATCAAAGTGTAGTATCTGTTCCGATGGATACTACACCCTATAGACCGGTATCGTCTTGACCTTCGGGTCTTGATTCTGCCGGTCTGTGGGTTTGTCCTGTGCAGTTCTAGGAGGTCCACCCTCCCAGGCTTTGCCTTCTCACCCTTTGAGAATGGTTTAGTTAATTGCTAATCGCCTGAAGTGCCGACGGGGCTGCCCAGGCACTTTTTATAGGCCAGAGTGCTCATTTTTTCGGGCGCTGGCTTTTGAAATCCCACTTTCTCGACCTTGTCTCAAATCTTACCGCTGTGAGAGGAAGATAAATACAAAAAAAAAGAAAAAAAAAGAATAATCGATTTGATCGCTCATCCCAGTAAATATCGATATTTTTTTTACTAGGAGTGTAATTAATTATTTGAACTAATTGTGGGAGCATGTCAATTGTAAAATACATCTTGTAGATGCTCCGAAGTCGATCATCAGCGATGAACTGATTTTACTGCAGGTTCCGGGTTTTAGATAATCAAATCCGCCCACCATCAACCCAACAATTTCTCAAAAGAAAAATGCCCCCTCCTCAAATGTGACATCGTGCTACCAACCACATAAACACTGCAAATTAAATGGCCTGACAGAAGAACAGACTATATGTGACGTAGACGCTGAGCATCAGCCCATGGAAATCGCTCCCACAATCCCATTTACTGTATTAGTGTAAATAGTTTTTAAATCAATATTGACTGATTTCGTGTTTATGGTATAACTAATGTTCCCCATCAACATCATTGGGAGCTTTCAGATGAGATTTTTAAAAAGAGTCTGTACTTATTGGAGGTGATGTATATCTGCTAGACAAAATAAAAACTAGAAACAAAAATTTAAAAGATGAAACGTTTTTATTTTCTATTCTGAACTAGGATTGGACATTTGTCTTGCTTTTTTTTCTTCTGTACCCTTATTTTTGTTGAGATGCCTATTAATGCAGAAATACATAGAGAACGTGTTCAATATTACTATGGGTAAGTCGACTTCACAAAAAAGGAATGTTCAATTAACATGGGCATTAAATGTTGGAAACTGCTTAATTTTGGATACATTCTGGGCACACATATGCATATCACATGTGTAAGTTGCAACACAGTGATGCTGACATTGTGCAATTTCTGCAAATGTCCCATTATACTTGAAATGTTTCGAAGCATATCATAAAAACGGTGACGATTTAAAAGCATATTCATTTCATTATGAGTGCGAATGTATGTGTTCAATTCTGTAGAGATGCATGTGTCCCGCCCTAAAATACCACTGGGACACACGATTGATGCATATTCTTTTTTGTGATTATCTTAATGGCTTATTAATTCACCCAGAAACAATCACCGGCCGGTTGGTTGAATCATAGATTCCAAGGACTTTACAATGTCCATTCTTTTTGCCAGTTACATTATACCATGTGTTGCCAACGGTTTTAACTAAACTGGCTCACAATTTCGTAGAATTTAGTTAGACAAACGGATCAGTATTCAGCTGTACTGGAAGTTTAGTTTTCTCTGAAACACTCTAGATCTACTTGTATGAAACACCACCTGCTCCAACCCTTTCATGCTATTAAGAATTGCAGAATTTGCTGTCAATCTCGCCCCTGCAGCTCACTTCACGGAAACAAGAGAAAGTGTCAGAGATCCTCGGTCCCGATACTTCACGGTTCAAACAAGACATTGGACAGATGATAGCTACTTGTAGGAACGAGCCCCGAAAGACCACTTGTATGTTACAACACATCTCCCTAGCAATCATCCGAGGAAATGCCATGTCCATTATGACGTCATCCCACAATATCTAAATCTTGATAGAATGAAACAAAAAAACAACAACTTTGTTCTCGTGTGTAGGGTAGTAAATAGGGATTTATTGAAGTACAACTTTATCTCTAATAAATGCTCCTGTGCAACGCCAGATAGGTACAGATTGTTAACTATAAAAATTGAAAAATTAACGGAGTGAAAAACCGCAGCTAAGTACATCTGAGAATTACAGGAGAAGCATACATAAAAAAAGCGCGGTAGCTCGCTCTCTTTCTTTCAATATTATCGCTTAGTATAGCCTTCATTGTTCTCTATTTTTATATCACTATCGATTAATAATACACTGTCGATCGACAATATTACTTTTTAAAGTATATAAAATTGAACGTTTATGTAAACAGTTATTGGTCGCGACAAGTTTCTTTTCAATAAGAATATTCGAAGTTTATTTTTTGTTGCTGAAAACTGATAATATTTTGTTTCCATCGGCAATTGTTAGAACCCGAAGCAATTCATTATTTTCCAAATTAAATACATGGCTGTTTCTTAAAAGAAAATAAATATTTATATTTTTTAAAAGGAAACGGAAAATAAAATCGTATAAATGTTAAATGCATCGGAAGTTTTTAAAGTATTCTTTAGGCATTGTCGCACCCGGAGTGGCCTGGAAATCTTTTTAATTTAATTTTTGTTCAGAATTTGTAAGCTAATGTTTTCTTTCTTTGCAAATTAAGTAATTTTATTGATATCAATATTAAAAACTTAAATTTAATTAATAAGGTATAGATTGGTAAGAAATATATAAATAATTTTTGAATTTCGCTCTGTGACGAAGGATTTGCGTCCAAACGTAAATTGGAAGTTCAAAATGACCCTATTCTCAGCAGTCACAAATTAAACAACAACAAATTAAAAAAAATGTGAATAAGTAATCATAATGTTAATAAGTGCTCAAATGTAATTATTAAAACGTAATCGTAATGCAAATAAAGTAAAAGAAGTGAATAATTACGTAACCAGTGATTCTAGACGCCATTTTGAATCTTTCCAATATATGTAGCATTTTAATTGGATAATCATCTTTGTTGACTATCCAATGGAAATAAACGATGAATCTCGCGCAGTGTATGTTACTGGAAGAATTATCAGGTATGTTAGAATATTTAATCGGTTGGAATTTTCTCTGAAAATTTACGTAAATGACTGGCTTGTCAGAATCAAATATTGATTTGTTAGATCCAATCGTATTTAGGTCTAACTTCGAGAATCTGATTGAAAAATGTAAGAGGTGACTTTTTACGTTGTCACTGGTTAAATTACTGCATAGTTCTGTGTAACCAAATAAATAACTAAAAAATGTAATTTTTACGAGAAACTATTTATTTCGTGTGTATGTCTTCAAAAACAACCCACAAAAAACAAATGTATGGAAGGGATGTGTGTAGTCGATAATTAGCAACCTATGTGCGTCTTTTTTATCAGAAAATATGAAATAGGATGATGAAAAACGCCTTTTATTTACTGATAAAAAAATAAGGTGTGACTCTACCGGTGAAATTGCTACGAAGTTCGAAGTAGCCGAAAAAATAAAACAAAGAATATTATTTTTAATAGAGCCTTTTTATTTTATGCGCATGTCTTGAAATGAAAACCACATGAAAAAAAATGTATGGGACGGATGTGTTTACTTCATGATGATCAACCTGTCAACGATTTTATTTAATTATTATTTTTAAATACGAATGAAAGAAATACGTTATATTTAGTGTTACAAATCTGAAAGTGGAAGATTTCTAAATAAAAGAAGGAATAATGTTTCGGAATTTTTTAGATGAGGGTTGATAATTCGTAGAATTTGGTATATTCGGAGTACTGTTCCTTCTTCAGGTGTACCTTGTCGAACTCGGGAATCTTTCTGGCGAACTCTGGAATCTTGACAGAATTTCCAACGGAACCCTTTATTAAATCCACGGAGGTAGCATGCTATCGTTCCATCTCCTATGACTGGGAAAAAGTCTTCAGTAATTCGCAATTTTTCGTATCGCCCGCACTGAGGATTGAACCTCCAACCTTAACTAAGAACTGAATTTTACTTAGTACTATATCCACTAGCCGAAACGTTGTGATAAAAACACCCAAGATGAGAACAGTAGTCCGAATATACCAAATTCTACAAAAGAAGGGATGTTATGTAATTATATTAATCCACTTATTTGTCTGTAAGTAAGGAAATAAATAATAATCGAAGCTTAACTAAGACAACGAACAGAATCGGTCCTTAAAAGAAACTCGATTAACGCGACAGAATGTGCATACTTGAAACTGATTATTAATAGTAACTAGCAAGAAGACTCGACGTTGCCCGGGATTGAATGGAGATCCCTACTATGCACTTTTCAGTATGCTCACAAAACCATATTACTTTCTTTATTATTACTGACCCCCTCTTCTCGTTTTACCACTTAATATTGTTCAGTTTTTTTTTATTTATTCATTTATTTATTTATTTTTTATGTATTTTTAACCTAAGGGTAATTTTATTCTGTGTAAGCAGTTATTTTCTATTTCACGTCTACAGTTTAATAAGTTTTGGGGTCTTTAAAGTTGAACATTTCAAATTTCTCATTCAGGCATAATTTACACGGGTCGTCTAAATTTCTACATGTACTAGCCTGTCGTATTATTTTCTATTCGATTATTGGTGAGCGTCCACTATCTTTGAGCTCCCAATTGTGGTTTGTTAGTGCTATTTTAATTCGGCGTTCTTTGTTAAAAAAAAACAACAGATAAATAAAAATCTAAACTAAAACCTGAAATAGAAATACAAGCAAGCACGTGTTAAAATAAGGTCACCAATTATTTCTACGCAACAGAGAACAAGGATGGGCCACTCTATAAAAAACAAAACAATAGAATAGGAAATAGGAAGTAAAATCAACTGAACCATTGTTTGTTAGAAGCCCAACGATTGGCTAAGAGAATAACAAAGAATATGATTGGTTAACTAGCAAGACTAAACACCACCTGTATATATTAAAACACCTGGCAACACAAACTCCATGCAGTTTAGCCTGATGATTCCCTACGGGGATGAAACGTGGAAGCCTCTGTATAGTTTAATTGCCATAAATATATTTTCATAACTTACCATATATATATATATATATATATATATATATATATATATATATATATATATATATATATGGAGAGAGAGAGAGAGAGGGGGAGAGAGAGAGTGAAGTCCAAGCAAAATTCAAAATGCTCGGGTAATTAGTTTAGGAGTGAATCCTGTACATACAAATATATAAACATATACACATACCTAACTTATATATTATTATTCTTATTATTATTACTATTATTATCATTATTGTTATTGTTATTATTATTATTATTAACCCCCCCCCCTTACGCCTAACAACATGCAAAATGATAGGTCAATTAGTTTAGGAGTGAATCCCGTACATATAAATATATAAACAGTGGACCATAGGTTTACTTTCGGCAGCCTCGTAACTCTCGCTTCCCTTATTTTGTCCTTTAGTCCTCACACTCCATGATCGATGTTTCTAACAAAGGGGGAAGAATTGCTGTTTTCTTGATCGGAATCTATCCATCTAACACTTACCATTGGCTAGTTTTTGACTTTGAAGTAGTATTTTTTAGCTCCTTACATCAAGTGGCTTCATGCCTTGTCTGAAGCCATTTCCATAAAAAATATACACATACCTATATATATATACACACACACACACGCACCCACACCGTAGCCTCCTGCTGTATTACTGTAACATCCAATTACTGCAGTCTTTCTACAGCCGTTGCCATTGAGAAAGGTAGACATTATAAAAAGGATAACCTTTATCTGCGGTTGTTAGTTCGCAATCCCTTGACGACGTTAGTTTTTTTTGCAAGGAGGCCTCGCGAATGTCACCGTCCTTCACACCTGCTATTCACAAATGGTCACTCATCTAATACTGGCAAGGTTCAACATCGCTTAAAAGTTGTTTTTTGTGTCTTTCTACAGAACACGACCGATATCGATACGAATGTCTCCGATTGTGGTTTACGGAACAGACCGGAAATGGCCGAGTCGTCGTTGAGCAGTCAATTAGTACCAACATTAAATGAAACAAGTTTTTTCTGTTTTTTTTTTATCCCTGACTAAAGATTAGTGTTAATTAACACCCAGATCTCTCCGTGTTAAGAATGGGTTTAATAATTTTCTGAAAATCAATAAGTGAATCAACTTTATTTATTTTCTTTTTGATGTTTAGGAAGTTTTTTTTTATCAACTTTATTAAGTTTTTTGATGGCACTAATTTTTTTTTTATTACCCTAACCCAACCATTCGCATACTTAATGTCGTCTGCCTTTTTTTATATATATTTTTTGCGACTTTCAAATCGTAAACTGCTTCGGCCATTTCCGGTCTGTTCCGTTAATCGCAATCGGAAACATTCGTGTCGATATGGGTCCCGTTTTGTAGAAGCACCTTTTTCGTTTTGTTTGTTTGTTTTTTAAGTAAAAGAAACAGTTATAGAGAAAATGAGTGAACCTTTTTGGCAGCGTCTTTTCGGTTGGAGGCGCGAACACACGAACACAGCGTAAGTGTGTTAAGTAGATAAGTAATGGCATTCTGAGTGAGTTGTGATATTTCGACGCCACGGCAGTTCCTCTACCTTTGACGGTGAGCCCCCTGAACTGTTGAATGAAATAATCTGGGTATTTTTGCCTGGTTAGTTTATATTGGTGAGGAATCACAGATGCATTGATGGATGGATGAGGAGAGGGGGGGGGGTTAATAAGGAAGGAAGGACAGGTAAGTTTAGCCGAAACCAACAAGGCACCG
The DNA here is from genome assembly GCA_963556195.1 of Sepiola atlantica. NCBI lineage: Eukaryota > Metazoa > Mollusca > Cephalopoda > Sepiida > Sepiolidae > Sepiola > Sepiola atlantica. The sequence goes on from OY744521.1 coordinate 75,240,419, forward strand.
TACTTAATGTTCAGTTTTGTACAGTGTACACACGCGAAAACATTACCGCTCTTTTAGAACAAGGCTTTTTATTCTCTCCGTTTTTTACGGAACAGTAAACACACACACACACACACACACCCACACACACACACACACACACACGCTTTTCCTTCTCTCTCAAATACACACGAGCAGAAGATACATGACAGATAGATGTAATTAAAGAAAGAAAAAAAATATGCGTTGGAATGTATGTATAAAAGTATCGTTTATATGCGTAAAAACGCACAACATGGCATTGTTGTTGGTTCGGTGATGAAGAAGAGAGGGGGGGGGAAGAAAGATGGAAGAATACGGAAATGTAATTAATTGATTGATAGCCCGCAGATGTGCGAAGAGATTGAAGACTGTAAGTTTTTGCAGTTGTTTAGTTAAACCGACGGAGGTGAAGAGAAGTATGAAGACACAAGAAGAAAGAGGAGAATGAGAAACTGAAAAGGGAAGAGAATGAGAAACTGAAAGGGTAGAAGAGAATGGGAATGACACACTGAATGAAAAGAGAAGAAAGAAAAACCGAAGATTAAGAAAAAGAATGAAAAATTGAAGAAGAAGAAGAAGAAAAAAATGGCCCACGAAGAACCGTGGATGTATAAGAAACTGAAGAATAAGAACAAGATAGACAAGCGAAAGAAAAAGAAACATTGGAAAATCTATGAAACGAAAAAGATTCGAGAAAAGGAAACTAAAGTGACAGGAGAAAAATGAAAAATTTACAAACAAATGAAAAAAAAACAAAAAACAACATGCAAGGTATTAAAAAACAAAACAATAAAAACAGAAAGATTTTGTTTAAAAAAATGTATTGTGATAATTTTTTAGCATAAAATGGAGAGAGAGTAAGAGAGAGAGAGAGAGGGGGGGAGAGTGAGAGAGTGTGTGAGATAGTGTGTGTGAGAGAGAGTGAGAGATAGTGAGCGAGAGAGAGTGTGAAAGAGAACGAGAGTGTGTGAGAGAGAGAAAGAAAGAGAGGTTGAACGAGAGAGAGAGAGAGAGAGAGAAAGAAAGAGAGAAAGAGAGAGAGAGAGTGTGTGTGTGTGTGTGTGTGTGTGTGTGTGTGTGTGTGTGTGTGTGTGTGTGTGTGTGTGTGTGTGTGTGAGAGAGAGAAAGAGAGATGTAAATTCTGTTCACCCAGAGAAAGATGGAAAATAAAAGTTTGTTTTTGTGAGAAGTTTGTGGCTGGGACGAAACCATCTGTTTTACTTAGTTAAACTATTGATGGATACATACATAATTAGATATATAGATATGTATACATAATGAGAAATAGCAAGATATATATAGAGAGAAATATATAGATACATACATACATACATACTGAGAATTACAAATAAATAGATAGAGAATGCGATATAGATACACGTAAACATGTATAAGGAATGAGATAGATACATTGTGATAGATAGATTAACATAGAGTTAGAGTTACATAATACGAAGAAAATAGGGAGCGCAAGGGAGA
>OY744521.1:75251918-75254418 GCA_963556195.1 Sepiola atlantica
TTTACATAATAAACATTTGTTTTCACTCTAAATAAAAACAAAGAATTCTTTCAAAGTAAAACAGAAAACTTATCCCATTTCACCCCCACCTCACAAAAAAAACAAAAAACATTTCTCTCTATTTATTTCTAATATGATTTATTTTTGAAATCAAAATTTAGGATCTGAAATATTAAAAAATTTTTTTATTTAATACTAACCCTAACTTACCCGACGTTGCCCGGGTTTTTTAAAGCTTTCATTTTTGTTTCGTCTATTCTCCTCTTCTCCCCCCCGTCTTTCTCTCAATTTATTTGTAGAAAATATTTATATTTTTGGAAGGATAATTCAATGAAGGATATGTATTTAAAAAAAAAATCTATCTGGCAATAAAATCGATCCGACATCAAACAAAGAGTTGAAATTTAAATCACATAAATACTTTCGATTTTTTATTTTTTATTTTTTTACTTTTACATTTATAAAAAAATAACGTTATCCGTGAAAAATCAACAGTTGTACATCTGTTGTGTATTCTATGGATGTCCAGCGCGAACGAAGACACCACAATATTATTGTATCATCTTTGTTCAAACTGAAACATACTCATCCAAGTACTCTGGTTAATGTAGTTTCAGAATATGTCTAGTTATGAGGGGGGTCTTATCTGCAGAACCATTGTAGGAGTTCGTCATATATTTCCCTTCTCTGGACGTCCGCAAATCTCACGATATTTTTGTACCATCTTTGGACAGAATAAATGCTATATTTTGATTCTAACCCGAACATCAAGACAGTCTATTTGATTTCAAGTTTCACATTCGACATAATAGCGTCATCAGATGAAGTTTGAAAAAAAACAAAACTTTTTTGTATCGCATCTTTGGAAATCGGTCGATCCCATCTTTTAAAAAAGGGAGTGGAGGGTACGTACGTACGAACATAAATTAGTTCCTTAACGTATTATCATATAGATTAGCTAAGAATCAGAAGAGGGGTGCATGGCGTTTTGTTTTCTTTTAAATAGGATTTTGAAACTTAAGAAGAAATATAATGAATAAATTTAAGTAAATATTTAAAATAAATTATTGATTAATTAATTTTTCTTGAAAAATATTTATGTTTATTTATATTTTTACAAACACGATGTTTGGTCAAGTAATTTTTAATAGAGATTTACATGTTCAACGAACGAACACCTTAATTGTATCTTACATTTGGCTTATCAGACGAAAGTGAGAATCAATATGAACTCAATTATTTGAACAGTTCATGATTGAACTGTTCAAATACACTTTCTGTCTGTCCAAGTCCCCCCCCCCCCCGGCTCAAGATTAAGAGGATTACGTTCTACTCAACCACAGACTATTATTATCATCCTCCAGCAGTTTGGACTTGTTGAAAGAAGAGGGCAATACACTTGACAGTAATTACATGATCAATCCCTTATAATTACTTGTTGACACCACCGAACACGGGGAGGGATAGTAGGGTGTGGGGAATCCCTTTTCTTTGAGGCAGAGGGATCATCTACTATGTTGTCTTTGTCTACCTGTAATAATGTCTCCAAAAACCAAGATAATATTATGCAAATCTCATCAACAAATACAGAGTACTCATCCTACTACCACCACTGAAAATAACTTTCTTTCTTTCTTCGTGTGGCTAACATCAAACGAAATTTCTATGAACAGAGTTTAGTTCCCAAAACATCCCCTCTATGGAACACGTTATCACAGGGTTTCTTCCCTGGGAGCTACAACGTGGTCATCTTCCAATCCAATGTCAACAAATACTTGTCATAAACCGTCCTCAAAAGTCACGGCATTTTACTCTTTCCATTCATTATTTTTCAATCTTCTCATAATATTCATCATCATTTCTGAAACTAGAAGAATACTCGTCCCTGGACGGGTAAAATGAATTCCCCAAACAGAACAGTATTTTTTTTTTTTTTTTTTTTTTATAGATATCGCTCCAGACAAGGCATGAAGCCACTTTATATAAGGAGCTAAACAAATACAACTACAAGGTAAACAACTAACCAACGATTAGTGTTAGAGGGATAGATTCCGACCCAGAAAACAGCAATTCTTCCCCCTTTGTCAGAAACATCGCTCATGACATGTGAGGACTAAAGGACAAAATAAGGGAAGCATTTTGGTTACTCATGAGCTAATAAAACAATTATCTGAAAAGTATAGATCTTACAGTTTTACTTCGTAGATTTTTTAAATTAAATCACATTTTATTCTTAATGTCTTTTTAAAACCAAACAGATTAGTTATTAAATGTTAAAATATTTAGGAAGATTGTTTTTTGTTTCTATATAGCAATGGTTAAAGTAGAACTTGATGTTTGTTAAAAAAAAAAAAATGAAGAAAAAGTCGTGTTTCAACTTGTCTCAAAGACATCTGCCAAACCAGCTGTGGACACTTTTGTAGATAATAGTAGATAAAATTTGAATATATTTCTCATTTCTTCGAGTGGTTTTAATTTATTGACAAAAATTCGTTTTCTT
>OY744521.1:75261918-75271918 GCA_963556195.1 Sepiola atlantica
TTTAAATTTAGTGTAAGGAAGGTTTTATAAGGTTTGAAAAAAAAGGGGGAGGGGTGAAAAGTAACATTTGAGATTTAAACCGGAGAAGATTTAAAGAGATATAAAAAAATATAAAAAAATAAAATAAAGTAAAAAAAATTAAAAATATAAATCCCGTGAGTCAATATTATGAGTATCGTATATTTGGCCGTTACTGTTTTGTTTTTTGGGGGGATGTATATATATATATATATATATATATATATATATATATATATATATATATATATATATATATATTTATTCTCGATATATATGTGCCTTGTAACCGTCTGAAATAATCACTTCCCTGCACTGATGAGAGCATAAGCTCGAAACGACGATATTGAAATGTTGTCCAGTAGAAAGAAAATTAGGGTCAGACATTTTTTCTAGTCCCTTCAACTTAAAATTAACTTATAATTATCTATTTTTAATCATTTATTTTAAATTATTTTTTAAAATTATGTTTTTAATAATTAACTTCTAATTATTTATTTTTACTTTAATAATCTAATTTTTTTCTCAAAATTTAGACTTCAGCTGCAATATTAGAAGAAGTTTTTTAGTCCTTTATTTTTTCCAGGTGTATTACCTTGTCCTTTACTTTTTTCTAGGTCTATTAATGTAAGAATATTTCTTTGCATGCGTCCTCATTTTCCCCTGTAATATGTATAATGTGTCGCGGTCAGTTCATATGTATGTGTGTACACCCTCTACACCCGTTTGATTCAATCATAACCGTACAGTGTCTTTTACATAATCACTTCATTCTTATTCCCAAAGAGAATCAAAACAAAATCCCAAATTCTTCAACTTTTTTTCCTCCCAGAGCGTGTCTATAGAATTCAGCATCTGTTGATTATAGAGAGAGAGGAGGAGGGGGGGGGGCATTTTTTGAATAACATAACAGGACAGACCTTTTAATGTTTACATAAAGCCTCTTTCACTTGCAGATGTGATTTCGCAGATGACACAGAAGCAGTGGTCGTAGCGTTTTGAGGAATTATCGAAAGTTATATAATGATAATACTAATACGATATCGTGACATTGTGTGAGCCCTCAATGGAAACATAAAACTTCACGATGCGTCGTTCGATAGATCTGGCTAAAAAAAGAAAACCCAGTTTTTCTGTTTAAATAATCTAAGGTATTCCTTTTTTCTTAATTCTGTTGAGGGGATGGGCTGAATTACGTCGTATGTTTTGTGATTTGTTTTTGTTGTATTCAAAAAAAAAGAAGAAAAAAGAAAGAAAATACTGTTTCGTCTCTCTCTTTCTCTCCATCAATTCTTTGTACTTAACTCGCTGCTATATCTACAGAGAGAAGGCTGGATGCTGCTCTTTGGATGTAGTAGTAGCAGTAGATGCTATACGGAATATCGTGAGTGGGAGGAGGTAAGCATGGAAAAGTGGGAGGAGGAATAATGTGAAAGGAGAGAGAGAGAGCGCGAAAGGATATTGAGAGAGGTTGGGGAGGAGAAAATCAAAAGAGTACCTGTCTCTTTCTTCATCATGGTCTCCCACAACCATCACTCTCTCTCTTTTTAACCACCTCCGCCCCCTACCCTTGCTTTCTTCTGTACGCACCCCTCCTCCTTTTATATACTTTTTTTTCTTTATCCATTCCCTCCTACTCCCAATTCTTATATTGAGTAAAAGAGAAACAAAAAGGGGAGAGATAAGCTGAAAGAAAAGAACAAAAAAAGGGGTGTACGCGCGTGTATAGGGGTGCCTTGTCTATCAAAGAAAAGGGGGCAAATAGAGAGAGAAAGAGAAATAGATGGTTCTTTCTTTATGATTATTTGCAGTAATAATAAAAGTGCACACCAAACTACAAAATACATTAGAGCTCAAACATTCACTAGTTTTATTAAGAGGGAAAGAAAGGCTCCAGCATCGTCAACACGGTGTATCGGTTTACCGCCACAGTTTTGGCACCATGATTGTAGAGAACGGTTTCCCTCTTCTGAAGTGAGTTCCATTCTTATTCCTCTTCTTCATCTTCTTGTCGTTTTCTTTCTTTTATTGTACACGACTTACCATTATTTTGACCATCTTTTAATTCCACATTTTAAAGAATTATTCTTATATCATTTTGTTGTTCTTTCTTTCTTTCTTTATTTTTGTTTTCATTTCGAAATCAATGGAATTGTCACGTTTGTTTATTTATTTATTTAATTTTTAAAAAATCTACTTTTAATTAAAGAAAAATGCCTCTAACTTAATTATACTATTTAATACAGAGTACAATTTTCGTGCATATTTTCTTTTTTCGGGTAGTTCCTTGTTTGATTTGAAATTCTTCGTTTTTGCGATGTTACAAAACGCCCCAGTAACACCCCCACCCACACACTCTCTCTCTCTGACCGTTTTTCATACCCTAAATGTGTTGTAATCAAAACTTTAAAATACCAAGTGTTTCCTGTTATCCATTTCTACCCTAGTTGGCCCATTAAAGGCTTTATTATATATATATATATATATATATATATATATATATATATATATATATATATATATATATATATATATATAATTATTATTATGTAAGTTCAAATATCTTTGTTAATTGAACTAAAAACCAATATTTTTCAAAAGTGCTCAATACAAAGTAGAACTTTATAAATAAATAAATCTATATAAACATTAGAACAGCCTATACAAATTAACTCGCGTTTCTATACGAGCACACGCTCACCGGGCTGTATACCAACTAAATATATTTAGTTTAGGATATTTAGTTGGCAGACAGCCCTGTGGATGTGCGCTAGCATGCAAACACTAGTTAATTTGGATAGGCGGTTCTAATGTTTATATAAATTTATTATTATTATTATTATTATTATTATTATTATTATTATTATTATTATTATTATTATTATTATTATTATTATTATTATTATTATTATTATTATTTTATGTATACCCGTATAATATTGTAAGATGATATAATATATTGGGTATAGATTTTCAGTATTTACTTCAACAGTGAGTAGAACTTAGTAGTAAAGTATGAAAATATATTTATCACAATTAAGATACACAGAGGCAACAACGTTTCATCCACACAGGAAATCGTCAGCTTGACACACACACACACACACACATATATATATATAGTAGTATAAAAATATACTTATGGCAGTTGACCTGCATATGAAAGTTTGGGTTTCATTCCCGAAGGAAATCATCAGGTTAAATGACACATATATACATATACACTCTGACACAGTGGTACTACTTTTTAGACCAGTGGTTAATTACATAAATAAGCCATCTTCTAACCTCTTTTACTTGCCACGAAGTCGACGTTAGAGACGAGGTCGGTTTCTAATCTGAGAGATATACAGCTCCCCCAAAGGTCAGACTTTGGATGGGAGAAAAAATGAAAATCGTTCAAATCGAGAAGGAATTCTTCTCTTCTCACTGTGTACGAACCGATACTAATTTTAAAATTATTTATTAACAAAAAAAAAATCGATTTAACTTTTAGATTAGGCATAAAGTCATTAAAAGTGTCTATCCTACTCTTAATTAGCCGTATCTGGATCCATTAGTGCAAGCACTACCAAACAGATACTACTCTTTGATCCTAGAAATGCAGTCTGATAAACGTTTTTCTTAGTGAATTTAAAGTAAGAAGACGCAACTAATGACACGTGTGCGTGAGTGAATGGAAAGCATTCAACAAGTTTCTTTTCGGTAATCTTTCTATCAGTTTCTTGTTTTCCTCTACACATTCTCAAGACATCTTTGAAATAACAAACAAATACACGAACATTCTTTAATTCTAAAATAGGAAGAATGTGGCAACTTGCGTCCAATGAATCCGAATCTTTTACAACATTTTTACATCATTTTCGCCATTAAAGAATTCCCAACAAGCCGTAAAAGTAACAAAACTTAATCAGACAAAAGATATTTCTTTCTGTTTACACCAATTGCAAAGTTTTGTGTTTTTCGTCATTTTTGACAGAGGTTGTATACATATATATATATGTATATATATTAATGTATATATATATATATATATATATATATATATATATATATATATATATATATATATATGTGTTTATATGTGTATATATATATGTGTGTGTATATATGTGTATATATACAATATGTATGTATATATATATATATATGTATATATATGTATATATATATATATATATGTATATATATATATGTATATATATATGTATATATATACAATATGTATGTATATATATATATATGTATATATATACAATATGTATGTATATATATATATGTATATATATACAATATGTATGTATATATATATATATGTATATATATACAATATGTATGTATATATATGTATATATATATGTATATATATACAATATGTATGTATATATATATGTATATATATACAATATGTATGTATATATATACAATATGTATGTATATATATGTATATATATACAATATGTATATGTATGTATATATATGTATGCATATGTATGTATATATATGTATGTATATATGTATATATATACAATATGTATATGTATGTATGTATATATGTATATATATACAATATGTATATGTATGTATATATATGTATGTATATATATATATATATGTATATATATATGTATATATATACAATATGTATATGTATATATATATATGTATATATATATATATACAATATGTATGTATATGTATATATACAATATATATGTATATATATACAATATGTATATGTATGTATATATATGTATATATATATATGTATATATATATGTATATATATACAATATGTATATGTATATATATATGTATATATATATATACAATATGTATGTATATGTATATATACAATATATATGTATATATATACAATATGTATATGTATGTATATATATATATATATATATATATATATATATATACAATATGTATATATATATATATATATATACAATATGTATGTATATGTATATATATATATATATACAATATGTATGTATATGTATATACAACCACCAATTAAATGTTTTTTAAGACAGGTATCTTAACGTAACGGTTAGCGCACTCGATCACGTTGTTCGAGCCCAGTCATAGTCATCCACGCTGATGTGCAGCAGTAACGGCGAAACACCTGTCCGTAGACAACTATTTTATCTATAAACAAATATCAGTAAATAAATAATAAAAAAAAATATATATGTATATGAATTCTTTTAATATTTGTATATATATATATATTTATATATATATATATATATATATATATATATATATATATATATATATATATATATATAGTTTATGTTACTACAAACTGATTTATAGAATCCTTATTTAAAATCTCATAAGAATTGGTGAAACGATTCTGGAATTAGAGTTTAGGCTAACTTACATTATCTTATTATTATATGGAAGGATTTTAAAATTTAAACACAAAACTATTCAAATTTTAGGAATGGGGTCGATAAGTTTGCTATGCTTATATCATTTAATTATCATTCAATTATCATTCAATTAAAATATGGACTCTCTTACGAGAAGGCTTATAAATAAAGTCCACCTTATAAAAGTTACTCATGTTATGCATCCAGTTTTAAATTAAATTTGTAAAAAAGCTTTTTCAACTTCATGACGATAATGCTTCAGGTAAGAACACTGACAATAACAAAACATGTTAGGTTTCCATTTTTTAAATTTATCATTTTTAATGGGGTTCATTAATAAAAGTCACGTTATGTTTAATGAGATTAAGATTAATAGAAATTTAATTGACGAAAGTTCCTTCCGTTAAGTGACTGTTAGAAAACGATGCCAAAGTTGGACTTCTTTGTGAGACGACGACAACACGCAGCAGTGTTGATATAAGCTGCAAACTTTTCAGGAACCGATTCTCTCAAACACTTTTTTTCATTAAGCTTTTTTGTCAGCAGAATCACAAAAGAGAAAGATGCAACAAATAATGTTTAGCTATTCACATGTTTAGAACCGTTTTCCGCATTTCTTTTTTTGTATTTCTGTCCACAATAACACTTCATCTCAAAAATATTTTTAGATTTTGAAACTGTTTAAAAAAAATGCAGTTTTGGCATTTTTCACATTCATGTTATGTCTTAGATGCGAGGTAAGCATTCTAGATAGATTTACAAAAACAGGAGTGAACACATTTCTTCTAATGATTCTAAAATCAAATTTTAGAACAGATTGTTTTGTTTTAATTACCAACAAATTACGAGAACACTTAATCCTTTAAATAATAATGTTCTGTCCAAGTAAACACAAATTTCAAAACAATATAGGAACTAGTTCTGCGAACTTTTGTTAGTTTAGTAATCAGTTTATATGAAGAACAATGTGAATCAGATGAATGACACAACTTACCTCTTGTTTATCAAGCGAGAACATTTATTGTTTTGATTATTTAAATGATTAAAAAAAATTTACAGATTATCTTTAAGTTATTATCTTTTAAATAAATCTAATATTTTACTAAAAAATGTTATTTAAGTTATTTCAAATGAGTTGTTCCTAAATTTTGGTGGTACCTTCAAGAAGTTGTTATGAATCTGAGACTTTTAATAAAAAAAAAGTATCATGGTGGTCTCACAACATTTGAAAAATATTTTCATTATTTGGAGACAAATGAAATATAAAAAAAACTTTGTCATTGAGTTCCTACTTCTTAAATAGTTAAAAAAATAAGTAAAACATTGAACCTGGAATCTACATGATGTGATGGCATTTAATTGTTGCTTGTTTAGCTTAAATACCAAATTTTGGTATTTGGCATGAAATAATTTTGAGTCATTGGTATTTATTTTTTATTACAATTCAACATAGCACTGATTAGCCTTGAAAATAACATATTCATTTTATTAACTATTATTAAATGTAAGGATTAGAGTAAGAATGGGTTTGTGTATTATGCGCAAATTCAAAAAAAAGAGTAGAATTGGTGGGGATAACCCATAAAATAAAAACATATATTTCATCTGATTACAAAAAATGAATTCTTTCCATCCCTCCATTTTTATTTGATTTCGATTAAAAAAATAAAAATATTAAATTTATGTCTTACTATTTTGATTATTTAATGAGTTAATGAAGAAAAAACATTCGCAGAATTTAGGTAGGAAAGAGATTTTTTTTCATGTGAAATTAATTTCTTGTTGTAAATAAGCTTCTTTAAAAAAAAATGCATTTTAATGAGTTTTGATTGTTAATTGAAAACAAATATTTTCCATTTTCTTATTTGAAAGAAGACGAACGTCAATAACTAAATCTGCCACACAATTCCATCCTTTTTCTAATATTTGTAATAAAAAAATTGCCTAATCACGTGGAAAGTAGCATATGCAAACATTTTAAGGATGAACTCTTATTTTATATGGCATCTATCATTTTTGCGTCCGTCACTCTTCCACTGTTTGATAAAAAAAGGAAATAATTGGAATAGTTCATTAGAAACAAAAGGGAATATCACCACAGGTAGTAATGATATTTAACCCGTAACTGTGGAGAAAAAGCAAAAAGGCAAATTTTACCCGAGTGCCATGGGTGACTCAAAGAGCTCACATTTTTTTCTAGTATATATATATATATATATATATATATATATATATATATATAAAAGAGGTTGGTGCAGTATTAGTGCAGTTCCAACGAGATAAAAGTATATATGTAAAGGAGTAAGGCTACCACCATTTGTAAAAAGATTTTTTTAAATTTATTTATTTTGTTATATTATTATTTTGTGTAATGCGTTTCAAATGGTGGTCCGCTCTGATCATTTTTTTTATATATATATATATATATATATATATATATATATATATATATATATATATATTAGAGAGAGATAGATAGAGAGAGTATAGATATTAGTTAAAACTAGCACTAAATATAATGTAGATATTTAGATAAATACATGTAGATATTTAGTGTTTACTTGTGTTATTAAACAAAAGTAATATATATATATATATATATATATATATATATATATATATATATATATATATATATATATTCACCCAAAACAAGGCATATTACCACCGAGACGTATGGGGTTACTGTTATGAGGGGACATATTTATTCATAGGGGGCATCATAAGTTGAAACTTCTGCAGAAAAGTTGTTTGTTCAATTTACATTTCTGCATACTGGTACAGTCGGAGAAACGGGGAGTAGACAGGGAATTCCAAAAGCAAGCAGTCCGAGTAAAGAAGTTATTAGAGTAGAAAGCTTTCCAGCATCTCGGAACCTCTAAAGTGAAGGGGTGGAATTTTTCTGCTAGTCGGATTGGTCGAAATAAAATGAAACTGTACTTGTATTGTTGCTTATTTTGTTTGACAATTGTTGAAACAAAATTGAGAAAAATAACTTCATGAGGAGAAAAAATGTCCTTGTCATCAGTCATTTCTTCTTGCGTTTTTTTTTTAACACGCATGCATTTGTCTTCATGTAATCACTCATAGACACACATACATACATACATACATACATACATACATACATACATACATACATACATACATACATACATAAATGTGCTTTCTTTTTCTTTTCACAAAAAAAAAGAATTTTATTCGCTTCATGAGCACATCTCTTTATATCTAGGCCCATAAAAAAGTTGGTGCATATTACAATATCTGCTCTGATTGGCAAACAGAACTTTATAATTTCAAGGGGAAGAATTTAAAAAAAAATAGTCGCCTTTTTTTCTTTCTCTCTTACCCTTCCCCCTCTCTAAAGCCCCCTACACATCCACGCAATCTTCATTGGAATTGTTTAGATTTCATTTTTCTCCCCCCAAAATACATCATTGACATCGGTGGGTGACTAACGCATCACACTGACTAAGCTAGTTCTTGTTGCATGATTCTCAAACTTCATCACCTCACATCACTCACTCTCATCTCTTACCCTTTCAAAATGTGTTTGCATCTTCTTTTTTGCTTCACTCCTCACCTACACCCTCATCTTTAATTGTGAAGAAAAAAGAAAAAAAAGGATGCACTGTCAAGAATTAAAAAAAAACCAATTAGTCAAATAAAGAAAAGAAAAAAATGATGTAAAACTGTGTACTCATGTACTAAATCTTTAAGTACAATGAATTTATTTCTTCGAATTCATAATTTTGAATGTATTTTTCTTTTTAAAAAATATTGTCAGTTACAGAAACAATAATGAATTTCTGTATAGTACAAAAGAAATAATAATAATGATAATAATAATTTAAAAAAAAAAATAGATAAAAAAAATTGACAAATGTCACCAGACAGCTATTAAGTCGCTCCTATTTTGGATAAAAAAATAAAAAGAGAAATTAATTTAAATTCTTTTACATAAAAAAGAAATGACTCATAATATTGCTGCTATATATTCTAAATTCTTTATTCAATCAAATTTTTTATAGCAATGTATACAGAAGAAAGAGACTTAAAAAAAAGAAAAAAATTCTTTTTTTTTCCAAATGTGTATAATAATTTCACATTATCAATTGTTGCTGACTGAATATTTTGAAGATGCATACAATAATCTTTTCTTTGAGAATTTCTTTTTATTTTAAATCTCAAGAAGTTAGAACAAAAAAATCTAGAACCCGAACCCAAACCCATTCTATAACTTTGGTTTCTCTTTTGTATGAAACTTCATTTAGACATCCATGTTAATTTTTCATTGAATTGAATTTGCTATCTTGTGTTAACTTGTATCATATCCGATCAGAACATTTGCAGATGAATGCAACAGATCTTATTAAAAAGAAAATAAGAAAAAAATAAAGAAGATTTTGAGTTTGGGGTAGACATTTAAAAAAAAAAGATTTCATAAAAAAAATACAGACAATTTATAAGAGAAAATGCATAGAATTTAAATAGAATGTCTCTTTTTAGTGAATTTATGAAGTATTTATTTTTTATTTATTTATTTAAGTAAAAATGATTTGTTAATTTTTTTTTACAGATATCATTCTTTT
>OY744521.1:75276918-75281918 GCA_963556195.1 Sepiola atlantica
ATAGGAAAAAGCCTTATTGAAACAGACGTTGATCAACTCACATTTAGTATGATAATAGATGTAATAATATAATAAATACAATAATGATAATAAATAATAATATGATTATAATAAATATAAATATAATAAATAATAATATAATAATACATCAAAAATATAAATATAATAATAGATATAATGATATAATAAATGTAATATAATAGATATAATAATAGATATAAAGTCTAAAAAATGTGTGTTTGTGGTAAATATGGTAAATTGTATGTATTGAATCCAAAAGTACTCAATAAACTATGCAAATTAGAGCAGTTAAATACTGTTTATATATAAACGTGTTTGTATATATTCTATGAAATAAATCATGTTCACTTTTTATCATCTTTGGATCAATGAACCATCCTTTTTATTTCGTCTACACACATAAGATCAAAGTGTAGTATCTGTTCCGATGGATACTGCACCCCAAGCCTTCGGGGCTTTATTTACGCCGGTCTATGGGTCTGTCCTGTGCAGTTCTAGGAGGTCCACCCTTCCAGGCTTCGCCTCCCCTTTTTGGGAAGGAGTAAGTTTATTGCTTACTGCCTGAGGCACCCCTACCGGGGAATGCCGACGGGGCTGCCCAGGCTATTTTTAAACCCCACTTTTCACGACCCGACCATGGGTCACATCTTACTTGTGGGAGTAAGATAAAAACTGGCCTTGTGCCTAACTTCTGGAGAGGAGTAAATCAATACACACACACGGGACAACTGGATTTGTGAGATAAAGTCCCAGCTTATCAAATCCCGAGTAGCCTGGCTAATAGAAACCGTACACTATTTTATAATTAAAGGATTGAAAATAGTTCTGCTCTTTTGTTGGTTAGCACCATTTGGTTGCACCTTGCTATGTAATTGAATAGTTAATTTGGCAGTTGGATTATTTGTTTGCAGACATCTAACCCTTACCCTAACCCTCGTGCCTTTGACTTCCTTTCTTGCCGAACCAATGTTTATCTGTATCACCCGCAGACCCTCTCATCCAACCCCAATTGTTTATTAGTCTAACAGATAATAACCTAATGAGGACCGAGCTTACATTCCTAACCAGCTTTCTATTATTTCTTTTCTTTTCTTTTTTTATTGTTTTTCTTTTCTTTATATCTGCGTGTTAATCAGTCGAGTATAATGGTTTTGCCATTATTATTAATTTTTTTATTCCCCCAAATCTTTCGTAGATTACTACTTATATTACATATACGGTTAGACAAAATTGTGTGCGTGTGTGTTGCTCAAAAAGTTTTATTTCAGAAGCACCAGCTGTTTAAGAGTTAAGTGTATGTAGTCTTTTCATGACGCCAGAATAAGTGGAAGTCAAATGTACTCCGACGAACTTGCTGCATCGGTGCCCCCTCAACGTAAATCCCCCCCCGACAATCAGCAAAATCCCACCCCTTCATTATAGAGATCTCAATATGCTAGAAGGCTTTCTACTCTAATAGCGTTTTCCATCAATTTGCTAGCTTCTGGATTTCCCCCCTGCTCCCTGTTTCCCAGACTGTACAAACATGTAATGTGAACAAATATCTTACTGCACAACCCCTATAAATCTGGACCCTGATTCACAGTAACCACTTATGTCTCAGTGGTAATGTGCCTTGTTTGGGATTAATAAAAATGTTATTAAAAATATTTAAATTTAAAAAATATTCTATCCAGGTAAACACATATTTGTATATATCTTATATATATTATGTAATTGTTTCAGTATTTACTTCAATATTGCTCAATATATGAGTAGAGCTAAGGAGTAGTAGTATGAAAACATACTTATGACAAGCAACCTACACATAAACCTTTGTGTTTCGCTCCTTAAGACTTATGATGCTAATGTGTAACTTGCTTGCCATAAGTATATTTTCATACTAATATATATATATATATATATATATAAGCAAAGTTCATATTTCAAAAGCCAAGATTTTATTTTTCTTACAAAACATTTTCAAAACAAGTACAATTTAATGCAAATTATTTTACGAATCGTTTTTCTTAAAGTAAATCAACGAACGTTATTATGTCAATATTGGATCTGTCCACCTAAAGCTCATCAGAAAGTACATACAAAATTCTTAATTTGAAAAAATATACAACGTAGTGTGACATGATAGATAAACGTTCAAAAGGAAACTTTGAACTGACGTTCAATCCTCGGAAGTCCGCCATCTTGAAACCGCAATTCAGAGTTAGCAAGATAAATCACGTAACCTATTCCAGCAATTTTACTTTAGTTTTATTCTATTTTAGCAAGGGATGCTTATTGTTTTTCTAGAAATTACTTAAATTAACTCAAAGATAATTCTCATTGCATAATACTCTTCATTAATATTGTGAGTCTCTTTCTCTCTGTGTCTCTCTCTGTCTCTCTCTCTGTCTGTCTGTCTGTCTCTCTCTCTGTCTGTCTGTCTGTCTGTCTCTCTCTCTCTCTCTCTCTGTCTCTCTCTCTCATTACAATACATATCTACTTTATGGAGCAATCTAACAATAAAAAAAATCCTAAACTTCCCAATTTCAAAAGATTAACATTTTTTTGTCATTGATTATTACGTATTTAGAGGGTTAATGTAAGACTCACTTTCTGTATATGATTCTATAGGGAGTTGATTACTCTTGAGTTGAGTCCTCTGGTTTGGTTTAACCCTTTGTGGAGAGGGAATTATGGGTTCATACCTTTCCTAACGGTATTAGTGCATACTTGAACACCATTTCTAATCATATATATCAAGTAGAGTATGTCAACCAAAAGACTACCGGGCAACGTCAGGTAGGGTCAGTCAGGTAATATACTCCTTTTAACAAGCTGCTGGATCAGATTAAGAACAGTAATAACAGAAAATGTTTCAATGAAATTGTATTATTCGGACTACTATTCTCATCTTGATTGTTATATCTGCAACGTTTCTGCCAATGTAACCTCCGACTTTCCTCAGATGAATCTTTCTGAACTTGGGAACCTATATGCAATTTCCCGTTTATTTAATCTACGGAGGTAGATTGTTCTCATTCCGTCAGCCATGACCGGACAGAAAGGTTAATTATAATGTTATTCCAGAAGACTGTCATGTAGAACTGGTTGTGCCTTAAACCATTTCGCCATGGGTCCGTACAAATTACCAATCCTCATCTAAAAAATTTACAAACAAAATTAGATGCATTCAGAAATAATGGTAAAAAAAACAAGTTATTAAGAGAGCATTTTTGGAAACTATCAGATTAAATATTTAACTGAAGTTGGTCTGTATATTGATATTGTATTAAAAGTGTAAAGGTTCTGTGCAATGGGTTTTTTAGGGAGGGGGGATTGAGAAGATTGTTAAAACAGGATATGTCCAAAGAGGCATCACAAAAAAATAAATAAATGATGAGATTTGGACGTGGCAATCCCATAGTCCACAACTGTATCCATTAGGCAGACAAAGCCCCCCCCCCTCCTGTATATTTTTGAGGGCATCTGATGAAGATAGAATATAGACTTTATAGAAGAAAAAAGAAGTGTATGTTAACGTAATTATAGCCGTGACAGGGGCGTGGCAAATGCGTTATTTTTTGATGACGTCATCTTTTATTTTGAAATACTGAAAACTGTTTGCATCTACTTGGATATTATTTTCTTTATCATTGTTTCAGTTTTGGAATTATTTATGCTTCCTGCCTCTCGACGTTGCTGTTTTTTTCTTTGACAAAACAAAAAATGGTTTCTCTTCAGTCAGCAGTGCTCACTGCAAACAAGAATCTTAGATTCCCCCTCCCCCCCCCCCTCAAACCTTACCAAACAAAAAAATACCCCAAGAACTGCCATGATTTAAAAAAAGTTAGATACTAACATCAGCAATCACACATATGAGAAAAAAGAGGGAGAGAGAGAGAGAGATTGGGAGTAGAAGTGAAGGCAAACAGTAGTAAGGTCCACCCATCCCACTACCCTCTGCTGCTCTTTGACTAAACACTACCACCCCCACCCCAGGCCGCCACCGCCTCCACACTCTATTTTTCTTCTTTACCCCCATCTATGAAGCTCCTCCTTTACTTACTTGATGCACCAGGATGACCCCTCAGAGTTATTTTCTAAAAGGTGCTCCCATCCTCTTCCTCCCGCTCCCTATCTTCTTCTCCTACCTGATATCCCCCCACCTCATCCCTACTCATATTTTCTCTTTCCCTTCTTTAGACAGTCTCCTCTTTCTTCTTTTTCTTCTCCTTCTTCATCTCTAATCTCAAGACACCAACAAACATCAGGCTCCCCAGTTCCACTGACTGTTTAAGAAGAGGAGGAAGAAGATGAAGAAGTTGTAAGAACTATTGGTTTCTGTTGGTGCCTAGTGCCTGGGAAGTATTTTGGCAACGGTAATGGGGGCTTGGGTTGGAGGAAGGTGCGCGATGGGTGACAGAAGCTGCCCAACTGAAAAAGGAAGAGAGGTGTAAGCAGAGAAGCATCATCTTTGCTAGACACTCAACAGTTTTGTGTCTCTATCTGGGATGGTGTTGGGGTGGATACCTACAAACCGTGGCTAAGCAGCATTAAATCAAATTAGTCATACTGGGCACACACACACACACACACACACAGTATTGTATCGATGGGATCAAATTATGGTAGTAATTAAAATTAGACTTTCCAGGGGTTCTTCCTCAGATACAGTGCCCCACCATTGCACTAAAAAAATACAGGGTCGAGGTCAACTCCTCCATATGCCTGTGGTAAATCCCCAAATATTAAAAGAGCCTACAGTTTGTGCCATTTTTTTGTAACCAGCCCTCAGTGCGTAACAGCACGTGACACTTCTCATTAAACTTGGCCTTGTGCCATATTTGAACCCCATGAGAAGTTTAGTTCCAGCTCTAGTTGTAGAACGGTATAAAATTGAAAGATGATTTATTGAACGCTAAAGCCTACACAATCGAAAAATGGTTTCAAATCCACGGTCCACCTATTCTTTTTTTTGGTGTATATTAATTATTAAT
>OY744521.1:75286918-75306918 GCA_963556195.1 Sepiola atlantica
GGCATTTTTTGTAGGGCAGAGTGCTCGAATTCTCGGGTGCTGGCTTTTCAAATCCCACTTTCCGGTTTGTGTCACATCTTACCGCTGTGGGTGGAAGATAAATAAATTACGCTACTGATTTCATTAAGAAAGCATGAACCTTTACTCACCTCACACATGAAGCTCTGGATACAAAAAGCAGCCAATATTCAATGAATCCTTCACAATAAATATTTTATTTATCTGTTAATTTTGTTTTAATTAATCTTTTGGAGGGGGCGGCTTTCTTTTAATATGTTCATTTACTAAAAACTAATTTACTCTCAATACTTTAAAAGTTGAATTTTTTCAAATTAATGACATAATAAAAAATATGTTTACAATGATGCAGTGTAGTTAACAGCCGAGAAATCGAAAACAAACAAAATATTTAACAAATAAGTTTTACCAAACGCAAGAAAATTTAATTTTCTATCGATCTATATAATTTTACAGTTCTGAAACTTTGTAAATGTTTTTTTTTTATTTCATAATGTTTCAGAGCCCCGAAGACTAAAAAAAATGAACACTTGCGACCATAAGTTTTGAGATACTGCAACTTATTTGAAATAAAGAAAAAATTGAACCGTTTCAGTTAGTTAAAACTATACATATCGGTCAAAAATTAAATGTAAATGCATTTGGTGACAGTCATTAGTTGTAATCTTTAAATTTTCGATTTCTTAGTTGTTATCTATAAAACATAGTATCTAAAAGCCATGAATCAGCGGCCATGTTGGATTGTTAGTCGATGATCCTACAGATATAGATTAAATCTTATATTGAAATAAAAAAGACTTTAAAACAGTTTCCGAATGTTAAAACAATGCAGGTCGATAAAAAGTAGATATGTCAGAGAAATCAAAGTACATTAAATAGTGGCAGTGGTTGTGTGACGGGTACGTCTAATATATTATAAATACGAGGTAAATAAATGTATGACATATTCATTTACATACGTTCCCAGAATTCAACATAAACAACACATTTGTGTACGATCGTTTCTGAGACAATATGAATTTTTAAATTTTTTTTATTGATATCAAGACTATTATCAGCACCGGAAATAGACACCAAGTTGGAAGTTAAAACATAGCATCATGGCTAGAGTGCAGACATTATACAGTTATACAGCAATTCGAGAAGTTGAGGGTTAGGATATAATAATTAGAATTCAGTTCAAACCGGTCACAAAGCAATTGTATCAAACATACAAAAGAACGCAATAAGGGAAATACATACTGTGTATACTATAGACGTATAAAAAACATACAAAAGAACACAATAAGGGAAATACATACTGTGTATACTATAGACGTATAAAAAACATACAAAAGAACACAATAAGGGAAATACATACTGTGTATACTATAGACGTATAAAAAACATACAAAAGAACACAATAAGGGAAATACATACTGTGTATACTATAGACGTATAAAAAACATACAAAAGAACACAATAAGGGAAATACATACTGTGTATACTATAGACGTATAAAAAACATACAAAAGAACACAATAAGGGAAATACATACTGTGTATACTATAGACGTATAAAAAACATACAAAAGAACACAATAAGGGAAATACATACTGTTTATACTATAGACGTATAAAAAACATACAAAGGGGAAAAGAGAATAAAAAACCCAAACAATTAGAGATATTTTTTCCAGAGAAGTGTGTGTGAGTATATAAAATATGTGAAGTACTGCTGGCTATCAAAAGGCTCTTAACACGCCAGGAGACGGTAGTTTAAATTTCTTGCTAGTTTGTTCTGTCCACTTGGATGTTGTGTCTCTCAGTGCGACACTTGTAATATAATAAACTCACGAAGATTCAACAATTGACTTGATTTTGTTCACTTATGGTTTTTTGTTACAACGCCGATGTTTTTCTTTTAATTTTGCACCCATAATAAATGACTCTTCTCCAACAGATTGAAAACTCGTTTAAGGATTGAAAAGAAGATATCAAAAAAGCGAAAATGAAAACGTATCCCGTTTTACAATGAATAACACTTTTGTTTCAACTTTAATCTCTCTCTCTCGCTCTCTCTCTCTTTGTCATATATATATATATATATATATATATATATATATATATATATATATATATATATATATATATATATATATATATATATATAATAGAAGAATACTCGTTCCGGCACCGGACAAATTAATTTCCGAAAGAGAACAGTTTTGCTCCACTCTTATGTCGCCTTACGAAGATTAAAATCAATATATAATGATACTAAAACGTATGTCTTGAATCCTTATTCTAATTTTGATCAAAGTCCATTACATGATTTTGATTCTGGAAAATGTCTAAAATATAAGGCATAAGCTTTAGGGGTCAAGAGGAAATTGAAATTCAGGGAATCTTGCTTAATTGATACTAATGACTATGGTTCAAATTCAATGCAAATCTGAAATATTTGACTTTGCAAAAAGAAGGTTGTTCCCATATTATGCCCACTAAAATCCTTTTAAAAAGAAACTGAAATTTAGGAACTATTTATTAGTTGATATTCAATATTCACAAAAATCGGAAGTATCTAAATTTTCACGAAGGTCTTCCACTCCCTTTTTACTCTTTTTGCATGAAACTAAATTAAACTAAATATATCCCACATTATGACCCCTTATGTCTAGCAGCAGTGTTCCAAGTGAATTTTGAACATTATTCTCTGAAAACGTCAGATTTACTTCAGAGATGAAACCTTATAATTTTACCAAAATTTGTTTCAGTTAATGTCACTTTACACGAAATCAATAAATCGACGCTGAGTACATTCTTGGACCTCACTCTAAACACTGAAACTTATATAAAATGCAAAAAATAAGAATAAAAACATGTATATGACGTTCACGAATAGGCGAAAAAGATTATACGATTCCTCATTCAATCCTGGGCAATGTCGGATCGTCTTTCTAGCATATATATATATATATATATATATATATATATATATATATATATGTTTTATTTACATACTATACAATGTAGATTCCATCGAATAATACTATGGGTTTTGCGTAACTAACCATTTGCTAGTTTAAACCCTTTGCAGATTTATAGGCTACAACGTTCGTTGGCCATCAACATAGAGAAAACCAACCCTCAAATGAAAAATTTGACAAAAAACACTGATTTTTAATTTGTTAATCAATAGTATTCAACCAAATATGTGTTAATGAAAATATACAGTCCAAATACAGTATATATATATATATCGAATCTTGTCTAAGTTAGCCATGCTGATGACGGTTGTGAGCCAGAAACACGTGTCCATGGATTACTTTTATGTACGTATAAAGTGAATAAAAATATATAAATTGACGAAAAATACGTCCTATAAAGTTAAGGGCGACAAATAATGCAATTTTCTGCATCTTAATCACTTAGGAATTGAAACAATCGAAATAGTAGTAAGCAAAAAAAATAACAGAACAACGAACGCTTTAATCACCACTAAAAATAACTACATAAAAATACATTAAATATTTAGGTGATACAAATCGTAAATAGTTCCAGGTATGGGGGTAAAACGCCAAACTATTGACATCAACATCGAAGGTTCAATCCTTGTTTAAGTTAGCTATGCTGTGAGTCAAAACACGTGGATGACTTTTATGTACGTATAAAATGAATAATTATATATATATATATATATATATATATATATATAGTAAGTTATGAAAATATATTTATGGCAATTAAGCGACACAGAGGCTTTCGCGTTTCATCCCTATATGGAATCGTTAGGCTAAAATACATGGAATTCGTATTCGTGTTTTTATATGTACAAGTGATTATATATATATATATATATATATATATATAAAATCTTAATTGTATGGTATGTAAATAAAACATATTCTGCTCTTGTTTCACAATCGACCACTTTGGTTTATTTTTTTCTACTGACACGAGGTACATGCTAATATCTATCTATCTCTCTTCATATATATATATATATATATATATATATATATATATATATATATATATATATATATATATATATATATATATATATATATGAGGGAGAAAAGGAGGGAGGGAGAGAAATGAAACAAAGTGTCTTTTAAAATCTTATCAGTTTCTACAAGGCAATCTGGTCTATTGTGGGTCCTTCTTCTGGCTTTGTTCCTGATAACATATCCACAATGAAAAGATTCAATTGTTTTCAGGGCCTCTTGTCAATAATAATCGCCTCTTCTTCTACTGCGAACCAATATCCAAAGTTGTCTTGCATGTCCTACGATTATTGTTGTCTTCTTTCTTTTCTTATTATCTGTTTTCTTCTCAGTCCTTTACAAAATATAGAGACTGGCTTCTTTCTCATGATATAGATTAGTGTCTGTCTGCAACAAAATCTATGTCACAAGCGACATATCATGTGTATTAGAATTTATTCGCAAATATTTACAACTTTGTTTGTGTCAATATCTGTTTTTTATT
Organism: Sepiola atlantica; assembly: GCA_963556195.1. NCBI lineage: Eukaryota > Metazoa > Mollusca > Cephalopoda > Sepiida > Sepiolidae > Sepiola > Sepiola atlantica. The sequence goes on from OY744521.1 coordinate 75,291,409, forward strand.
CATGTATAAAATGACGAGAAAACGTGTATTAAAAAATAATTATGAAGTAGCTTTTTTATGCGATTGAGATCTGCTCTATTGCACATTGATAAAATAATTTATTAATTTTGTTTAAACCTCACTTTTGATAAAATAATTAACACACTTATTCTGCTCTTGTTTTTTGGCAAGTCAGACTTCTGCATAGAGCTCACAAAGATTGTGCCTTAGTATTGTATGGTCTGCGTGAAGTCCTCCTTGATTGCTGCAGCTATTCGTTCACCCGCCAGATTGCAGGGTTTCAGCCCAGCAGTTGCATGTGAAGTCAGGCAAGATTTAGCCGAGAACATGAAAAGGAAAAGCGCAAAATTGCCACTTTGCTACATTGCTTTGGGTTTCCGCACCTGACACGTCTTTGCTTGCAACATGCAGAGGCAGGGAAGACCAGAGGACGATGGATTCTGATACCGACTTCTCCTGGATTTGCACCAGAGCCTTGTTAGCCGGGAAGTTCTAACACTATCATGTTGCCACCGTTCCTACCCCGATGAGGAAGGATTGGACTTTAGGGGGGAGGGGGTTCTGCTGTTGGATAATGTTCGTGTGCATGGGGATAAGTATTTTAGGTACCCTGGTGGTCTCGTGCCAAAGTTGCCTGAAGATTGTAGTGGATTCTTGTGCAAAGTTGCAAACGAAGGAGAGATGACCTTCAAGAAGCACTTGAAAGACCTGGGTTGCAGAGTATGTTCAGAAGCAAGAAAATTGAGATAATTAACAGATGTGAAAGAGGTCAACTAGGAAAGGCACCAACAGAATAATAGTCAATAGCAGACAACTCATGTGCAAACAGTTCTTTCTTCATCTCCATTCAAACAAACTGTTTTTTCTTTTGGTTTTCCTGCGAATAAAACAACTAGTTCAGCTAATTTGCATTAGAAAAACCATCTAAGGATTTATTATGTAATCACCTGCAAAGGAAATCAAATAATTTTGAAAGTATAGTTCTCCATATACAATAGATTATCCTGGATGATTAACAGGGGACAGCCCCGAGAGTCAGCTTGACCCCCAAATGAAAAGTAGACTGTTGATGTAGGAGATATTTGAAAATTAAAATTAAGTTGCTGTCATAATTTCAGCAAAGCCACACGTCATGTGAGATCGTGAGAAATAAGGAGGTGCTAAAATCCATTGTTTTCACTATGAAAATAGTCCATAAGAAACTTCTTGGTATGAAATTGAAGTTCCGTTTTATTAAGTAAATAAAATCCAGTTTAAATATAAAATCGTCATCATTGTCTTCATTCAAAAAAGAATCGAGAACAATATCTTCACCCTCGACACGAGATTGTGCTAAGAAAGTTTTTTTATTTACTAATTAGACACTATTTATAAACTCCACTCGAAGATAAGGGTTTATGAGATGGATAGATTGTCAGTTGAATGATGAAGAATATTATGAGAGGATTGAAAATGATGAATGGAATGAACAAAATTTGATTATACTTATGACAGCAGTTTATGACCAGTATTTGTTGACATTGGATTTAAAGACAATGTTGTAGCCTGCAGGGAAGCAATCCCATGGTAACGTGTTCAACAGATGGGAAGGTCTTGGAAATTCCGTTTAGTGTTAGGCACATGAAGGAAAAATATCTTACAAGGAGGAACCATAGTTTGAATATATATATAACATTTGTATTTTAATGTAATTGTTTTTACTGGTGATTGGAACGTTCGTTGTTTTTGCTTACTACTATTTCGATTATTTCATTTCCTAAGTGATGAAGATGGAGATTACTTTTATGTACGTATAAAAAAATTAATAAAAATACATATATATAACATAGTATTCAATTTGGTAATATAATAAAAGAAAAATGTTTGCTGTATCATTTCTCTTACCTGAAGTTTAGCGGTAATTAAAACCTTAAAGATATTTTTTAATTAATTCTAGTTAAGAGTTTTTGCTAATTCATGAAAATTAGTTAAAGTAAACAATTGTTTAAAATTGTTTTATTGTGAAAAAGACAGCATTGTTTATCAAGATGGCTAAATGAAAAGATGTCAACAGCTGTGATGCTTATGTCGATCCTCCTTTCAGTTTGTTTAATTACTTTTTATTTATAATTTTCTTCACCTAACCAGGATAAATGTTACCTTTTAACATTAAAGATCTTCGGTCACGGACTCATTAAATCTTATATAAAAAAATAACAGGCGAAGAATTAAAAAAATATCTTTGTGTTACACAAAAACTTGTTTCCATTTTGTAAATGATCGATAGGAATCTAGTCATTGTTTGGGACACCTGCTAATTTTTGCACAGCTTGACTACTATCCCAGTGCATCAAATGGACATCCTACTATTTCTTCGTGTCTTCCGCATTTCATCGGACATTATCCGTGTTTTGGTATTCTTACGGAAGATGAGTAAAAGCGATACTATAAGTTGAGATATAAAGAGAGTTCAAAGCTAATAACATGATCCTTGGAAAAATTTGTTCTCTACATTCAATTCTGACTTGCGTTTAAATAAACACTCTTACTTGGCTAAAATAGGGTTCACCACAATTCCGCATTTTACTTATACTTTAAAAAGTTTTATTACTGTTCCAAAGTAACCGTTTATAACTTGAGTGATACAATTATTGGAATATTCCTTTGACCAACTTAGTCGTCTTCCTGGTATAGAAATGAACCCTAGTCTACTTCTTCCAAAAGAATAAATTTCTTGGGAAAATAAAATTCACAAGCATTCCTCAGTTGCATGTATATCTCAGTCAAGAGAGATGACAACGTTAGTTTTTTGCATTTTTTTTTCCGCAGGAAGTTGTCACCGTCCTTCCATCGCAGGGTTACGAATCCGGTAGTGACCACACCGAACGTCACTTAACCTCAGTAATCTAACGAAAATCGGTGTATCAACGTGATTATGTTGTATATCAACTTAGTGGCTTTAATTGAATTCCCCACGTGTTGACCATGTTGCTATCTTTGACGTCATCTTTATAACTGCACTGCGATAAACTGATGACTATAAATGGCATAGCTGTCATATATGAATAAAGAGTGTCACTGCTGACACCCGAGTTCGAACTTGAATCTCTAAATAATGAAATGGACGATCGCATAGACATACAAATAGACATACCGTCCTATTGACTAAGAGTGTTCCTTACGATTTTTTTTACTATTGCGTTAACGCGTATATTAAACACAAGTTATATCTGTTCCAGGACGATTCAGTACAATTAGTAACTCGATACAAAACGTGTATTAACTTGTAACCAACCGATAATAGTTTGTTGACTTTTAGCTTTTGTTTGTATAATGTCTTTTAATTGTATTTTGTAATTAAATACTTCTTATTCTACGTTGAGTTTATGTTATTGATTACTTGCATTATGTGCGTGTAATTTTACAAAACAGAATATTTTGAATATTAATTTATCAACTTAATTCAATAAACAATCACTGTCCGGCTGGTTGCATCATACATTACTCAGACTTTACACTGTTCTGGAGGTTGAAGGTTCAATCCTCAGTGTGGGTGTTACTAAGAATACAAATACGAATTACTGAAAACTTCTGCCCAGTCATGGCTGACGGAACGAGAGCAAACTACCCCCATTGATTAAATAAATAATTCTGTTTGAAATTACGTAGAAATTCCAGCGTGTGACAAGATGCACCTAAAGAAGTTCGGAGGAAAGGTAGACATTTTATAGAGGATAACCTCTATTTGTGCTTGTCAGTCCGCAATCCCTTGACGATGTTAATTTGTTCAGGTCAACTGCAAATTCTTTCCAAGGTCAGCATGATGTATCTCACAGTGCTTCATAGTAGACCCAGAATTTCAATATTCGAAAATATGAACATATCTTTTTAATGATGTGATGAAATAGTAGTTGAGTTAAATAAAAAAAATTAAATAATTTCAAAATTCTGAAAATAAAGGACGTTAGGTAGTTTTCTATAGTTAGACCCTAAAGACCCAACACAGTAAACTTTACGTAATTTGAGTTAGAAACAAGTCTAAAGACCCATTATATACTTGATCAGGTATTTTTAATACTAAAGCAACAGTAATTGAGTTACCTGTTAGCCAATCCACACAACCCTTAAAGGGACAAGGAAGACAACCACTGACCAATCAATGAACGTGTTATAAATTCCATTATTTCTAATACAACTGAAAACGATATTTAAAACTTAAATGTTAAGGACCATTGAGTGAATTTTCCATATTCCCAGATCTTAAAGGGTTCTAACTGTGTTGGCCATTTACTGATTACTGAAGCCGAAAAATGAAATTTTAAGTGTCATTGTTTTCATTTCTTCAATGATTTATGGAGATCTTATTTATTTCGTGTTGAGATGGGGGTGAATCTTTACATCCTAAATTAGACTATACATACTAACAGGTCTACCTATAGCGGAAGGGAAATGTTGATTCATACCTTTTGCAGAGTAATTGTTACCATATGTTGAATGATCTATGGCTATCTAGTCCTTAACTATGAATCTTACAGAACTGGCGTGTCAAACCTAATGTCTATGTTAGAGACACCATTACTGACTTACTCGCTAAAGGGTTCCAACTGTCCTGCTATCTACCCATGACTTCAGGGTGGGGCTGGTATTAATAGATTCATGCCTGTCCCAGCTGGAGTTTGGACTTTGTTTGAAAGTTATTTTTTTCTCATCTTCTGTGAGACCACCCATACCTTTATAACTATCCTTATGAAGAAACCCCCAAGACGAGGGAAGAGAAATAGGTTTAAATGTTCAATATTCTTCAAGACAACCTTATTGTGTTTTTGTTTCTGCCACTGCCTGCCAATCTCATCATAGAGCCAGAGTTTAGATTTGGCATTGTGTAGCGTTTCTTCCTAAAGAATTTCGACCCAGTTTTTCTTGTGCCACTAAATGCAGTGGTACCTCGTAAATACCACGTGATTCTATGACGGATTTACTTTCTTTTTTTTCTATTTCCTTAAAAAAACAAAACAAACAACGTTCTTATTTTATTTTTGGTTTCTAAAACATTTTGATTCACCTATTTTTAACATTTTTTTCCCTTGACACCTTTTTATTTTCTTTCGTTTCATTCTTCGAATATTTCAAGCTTTCTTCCAACTTTTTCGTTTTCATCAACTTCAGCACTCCTTCTTTTGTCTCTATCAAATATTTTCATCCTCCTCCTACTTCTACCCCCTCTTTCAACTACTTTCTTTTCTTCTCAATCGCAATCTTCTGTCTTTTAACAAGGGACAGCTTCTTCTACGCCGTCCCACCTCCCTTAGTTCAGATTTCTTTCCAGCTGCTGTTTTTGCTAAATGAGCCATTAACTCGTTTGATTTCATTCTTGGCTCTAAAACAGAAGACAGAAAGAAAAATAGTTAAATAAAATAAATAAAAAAAAAACTTCGTCAAACAAACAAAAAAAAAACAGAGTCAGTTGAACATTTCATGTCTTGTTACTGAATTACTAGAATACAACTTTCTTAATTATAAAAGGTCCCCCTCCCCCCACAATACAATAAAACAAAAGTGAGTAAATTATTTTCTTTTTATTTTCCAGGTTTTAGTTTATTTTCAGTCAAGTTCTGCAACACCGGTTCTATTTGTTGAGAGTGGGACTTTTTCTTTTTGAATCATTATTCTATTTCGTAATTCCTTTTTATTTTATTTTCTCTTCTGCTTTACCCCCCCCCCTCCCCTCCGCCTCGCTTCGGCCACTTGACTTTGCTTGTCTTTCCCTCATAACAAAAGCATTTTCATCTGAAGTTGTCAATATGTTCGCTCCCCATCACTCCCTTTAATTATGTGATATGCAGATTTTTGCATCAAGCATCTCGGCAGTGTTCTGCGGGCTTTGTTTGGTAATTGTCTGCCTTGGTTGGTTGATTGATTGCAATTTCACTTGCAGCGGAACTGCAAATAAAAGACAATGAAAAAAAAAGGCCCTTTTTGTTCTTTTTTTTTTTTTGAATTCATTCCCTTGTACAGGAATTAAATTTTCTTGATATTTCAGGTAGTATCTGTGGCTCGGTATTTGTACTTTCTATGAAAAGAATTATACACATAATATTATATATATATATATATATATATATATATATATATATATATATATATATATATATATATATATATTATTGAATAGATATTAAATTAGTTTTACCTACAGACGCCGGCGTTTCAAGCTTTTGCTATCATCAGTGTAGGAAGTGGAAATTTCAAACAGGCGGAGGACACAAACTCAGTACAGAATCAGACTAGACTCCGCAAGCTACCGCTCTAACCCCACGACCACGGGAAATTATGACAAAGAAAAATTAAGTTCTATTTGTACTTTAAGAAAGCGGGCAACAGACAGTAGACAGGGTTCAACGAAAGCGTATATATTTATTTATATATGTAATCACAGAAGATTAAGATAACATCGGTACCGTCGGTTTCAAATCCAAACGAAGTGGACCTATAGTTGGTCTCCTATATCAGACTCTATTCAGCCTCTGTTTACGTCTGTCTCCTCGGAAAATGGCGTCTTGAGGAGACAGACATAAACAGAGGCTAAAGAGAGTCCGGCATAGGAGGTCAACTATAGGTCCCCTTTGTTTGGATTTGAAACCGACGGTACCGATGTTATCTTAATCTTCTGTGATGACATATATAAATAGATATTACGCTCTTATTTAAAAAATCTTTTCTTAATAATCGAGCACTTTGTTGGAGTTCTCTCCCACTAACCTTACATAGATTATATATATATATAAGATTAGTTGGAAGTTGAAGTGAGCAATGCTTAACCATAAAAACAACACTAGAATGTAAATCGATGCATTTAGCCAAATGATTTCCATCGGGAATGAAGGATGAACGTTTGTGTAGCTTACTTGCCTTAAGTATATTTTTATACTATAACTAAGCTCTACTCATGTATTGACGACAGTTGTAAGTCTATATATGATTTTATGTGTGTAATATATTATATATGTATATATATATATATATATATATATATATATATATATATATATATATATATATACACACACAGACACATAGGGTGTTTAAAACATTGAATTAAATTTTAGATAAAATAGAATGTTTAATATATAGAATAGTGGATAATCATGAAACATACTACTAATAATAAAAACAGAGACGCATCTCTGAACCCAACCAATATGTCGGTCATGTCAAATGACGTTAATCTTTGGTTCACACAAAAGGTTACGGTCATTTGACACCATCGAAATATTGGCTGGCTTTAGAGATATGTCTGTTATTGCTTCTACTAGTGCTCGATATACATATATAAGATATAGGCCATCCACAGACAGCTGTTTTGTCGTATTTACGAGTCATTAGTAGCTTAGATACAGCTAGCATCTCAACTGTAACCACGAGTATTGTAATCTGACATCTTTGATAATATAATACTTTTCATTGTGCATTGCATTTTTTTTTATTTCTATTATCATCTGCGACCACTTAGTTGTTCAGTTGTAGTTTTTTTTTTTTTTTTTAACCCATTTTATGGGCCTTGACATAAAATCATGCCTGCGATCACCCAATTTCTTTGGGAACTTTTCTGGCTCCCTTTTCTCTGGGTCACCAGGTTATTGTTTACAATTGTCCTCTAGTGCCACTTTCTTCATATCCTGTCCACTTGCTTAAATTTGATGAAATAACCCCCCCCCCCATCTTCTTTCATTCCAACTTCGTGTGTGCGCGTGCGTAGCGAGCTCATACCCATTACACCATTTTCCTTTTTAAAGAATTTATTCTTTTGTTATTTAAGAATAGATCTGAGAGATAGAGCGGCAGAAAACAAAACAATAAAAGAAGTTCCTTTTGTTTCTGCATCCGTTTTTCTTTTGTTGCTTTGCACTCACTTGCTTTCCCTCCTTCATCCCCTCCTGTTTACCCATCCTCTTGGTAGAGGTCATGTCAAGTCTAGCGAAAGTGTCTTCAAAATATAACAAGTGCCCCATGAAGGAGATGGTGATGATGGTACTCTCGACAAAGGAATCTATGTACTAATATCATTGCCAGTCTACATATCTATCTTCATCAGCTGTGCATGGTTGACCTAATGGATATCGTTTCAGACTATGGAATTACTTATTCAGAGTTCAAATCCTATCAGATCTATTATGACCATTTATGCACTAATACTGTTGGGAAAGGTATGAACCCACAATGACTTCCCAGGTGTAATAGCAGCTTGTGTTCAAATAATCGTATACAGTGTTTCACTATGAGATAACTAAAAAGGTTGATATGCCATAAAACAGATACACTAGCTAATACCTGCTTCAATTTTACAGGACTTTTCAACATTCAAAGCTGCAACATAGTATTAACCTCCCTCCAATCGCAGGAAGGTGTGGCACAGGCCGGAAGGTGGGGATAAAAAGCCCAGCATACTGGAGGTAGTACACTCTGGACCCCCCCTCATAAAAATACTTGGGCAGTCCCGTCTATATTCCCTGATTAGTGATAAACCAACCCCTCCACAAAGAGAGAAAGTTAAGCATGGGAAGATGTATCTCCTAGTGCTGCACAGAGCTATTATTTCAGTTCGATAAAGCAGGGTAGTTGGTGCCTGTCGAGAACGTATCCTTGACTGATACTGCAAAAAAGATTTGATACATGGTTCAATGCTGCGACATCGTTTCTAGAAGCAGATGCTAATATCACTTTAATATTCTGGTTGTTTCAGTCAGAGGCATTATATGCCATAATGTATTCAATATTATGTTTGCAGTTATTTCTACATTGTCTCATTTTGGTTCAATCAAGAGAGAAGTGTGCAATATTAGTGTAATAGATATCATTGCAGACTATGAAATCGACTGTTCAGTTCAAATACTGCAGACCACACATTCATTTACACATCAATACGATTGGGGCAGGTATGAAACAATTATTCCCCCGTCGATCTGTGGGTACAATAGCAACGAGGTGGATTGAGCTTAGCCAATAAATAGTTTATAATAGGAATTTACTAAAAAAACGGTTGATATAAAGTAAAAAAAAAGAAGGCAAACCAATACTGGATTCCCCCCCCCCCCCCCAAAAAAAAAATAGTATGACAGTATTATTAATGTCATGTGAACGCTAATAACAGTAATAATAATGTTTAATATCTCATTTAGTAAAATAATGTAAGAGATGACATTTTAAAGATTATACAGGGTGGGCCAAAATAAGGGTCCTATCTTTAAATTTGAATAACTTGAATTTGAATAACTTCCACAAAATAAAAGTTAAACTCACCAAACTTTATGTGTGTGTAGACTGACCCTTCCGAGATTTTTTGAAATAAACAAAACAAATTTTAGCCGAAAAACACTTCTTAAAACTTTACACTGTTTTGAGTTTTTTAAGCAAAAATAATGTTTTCTAAATGAGGGTACGTTCCTTAGGGCTAATACGGCTCATGCTTGCTTCGGAAGGGGTCCTTTACTTATTCTTAAAAAAAAAAAAAAAAAAAAAAAAAAATCAATAAATAAAAAAGTTATGAATTTTTAAAAATAGGACCCTTATTTTTGCCCACCCTGTAGTTAAAATATCTTACCCCTACGTAGTGCTTCGACTGATATTCTTAAGATACGTCCATTCAATCTGCGTGTTGATAAAAAACAAACTATCATAAACTGAAAAGGTTGACAGACCAACACGCATGCTATTTGAAATTTAACAGTGACAGACAAACGCACATGCTATTTAAAGTTTAAAGATGACAGATCAACACACATGCTGTTTCAAACTTAATCATGACAGACTAAACACAAATTCTGTTTCAAATTTAAGCATGACAAACCAAATTCACTAACACTCTCACCCCCCCCCCCCCCTCCTTTTCACTGCTGCCTTAATGTACCCACTCAAGGCTTTCCTTATTCATTTCACTCTCTGCTACTGACTGACTTCTCGCAGCCTGGACCCTCGTCCAGCGCTTTTCCTTATCAACCCACTATTTCGATGTACTTGCATGACTTTTTTCTTTAAATTATCATCCTGAGGAAGTCTTACAATAAAGACGAAACGTTGATGAATATATATTTTAAAAAAAATTCCTTTAATTTTTCTTTTTCATTTCCCATTACGTCGGATTACTCTCACCCTTCCTTTCTCATGCTATTTAAAGCATACACATGATCAGCTCATGGATAAACAGAGCCTTTTATAGACACGTGTGAATGAATCTAAAAATGTAATTTCAAAAGTGAGCGTGACAGGCTAACCAAACTTCTATTGCAAACGTAAAACATGCCGACGGACAGTGCTCCCTATAGAGATGCTTGGACGCATCTAAAAATCCTTTGTTCCATCGAGACAGTGAAGATGACGGCGATGATGATCTAACCATGTCAAGTGCTTGGGAGAACAATGCGTTGACTCGTTTGGCCTGCAGTTCAACTCTGCATACATTCGGACAAATATCCAATCATACCGTTTTCAGGACTTCAAAAGGGCTTCCGTTTGATGCCATGAAATGACCGTTCTGCATTTAAATGGGGAAAAATTGGTCTGATGCAAAGTCATTGGTTTCGCTTGTAGGTAAAAATTGATAGGATAGGAAAAAATAAAGAAGGAAAATTGTTTAAGAGGAAAAAACAAAACAAAAAACTTTCTCAAAGACGTTTATTAGAAAGTTTTTTTGGGTTTTTTTTTGCTAAAAAAACAAACGTTTTTACACCTGAGTTGATAAGAAAATGGACACAGTTCTTCCTTTGCTACTCAAAATAGGTTTGAACAAAAACCAGTTTGAATTAATTGTAATCTATCAAATCTTCAAGAAAAGGAATTCTTGCACATTGTCTTTCTTCACGGATTTTGTTTGAAAAACAAATACACTAAATAAATCTATACTATCATGAGAAATATGTGCCTGGTTGTACATTACCTACTATAGAATCTCTATAAAAGTGCTATTAGACCAAAGAACCCGAAATTTGATAGGAATGATTCCATACACTATGAAATGTATTGCTCTTATAAGGGAACACCATTTGAACCCTGATCTACGTAATTGTACAGATTCTCCAAATTTTACCAAATTTAATGGTAATAAAAGCTTAACGCTATAAAATGCAAATCTCTCTAAACCCATAACTTCAGTCGTGTCAGTTCTATTTTTACACAGTTTTCGTTAGAGTAATTGGCCTAATAGATACTTTGTTGGACTATGGAATCAACTATTTCGAGTTCAAACCATGTCAGAGTGATTGTTTTCAACAGTAATACCATTGAGAAAGTGCGTTGTGTTCATATCTTTCTCAATGGTATTACTGTCGAACAAAATAGTAAGTTGGGTTTTAAGAATAATGCACAAAACTTCGGAGGGGTCGGGAATGGCGCCACTCCTTTTCCGGGATCACCCTTGATTATCTTACCCTTATCATGCTGAAAGTTTAGCAAAGAGACAGCAAGTACCATTTTTAAGTCTTTAGTGTGACTCGTATCTACCCATTATGCAAAATAGGCCGGCATTAAATGACCCCAAAATACGGTTGATATGCTATAAAATAGACGGATCAAAGCTACTTTTTGAATCGAAAAGTAACCTCATCTTTACGACTAAAGAATCATTCATATTCATTTTCGTATCACATTTGAAGGAATGTCTTCATTACAAAGAATCACAAGAATATTTTTAAGTAACAAAGCGTGCAAAGCATTGTCTTCAAATCTGGAGATCAAGATTAATCTCATTCTTCTCTCCATTGTGTTGCATTGTGTCGTATTTGCCCTGATGGATTGAAACAGGTGTGAGACTTTCGATTATCAAACAGCTTTTATCTTTTATGTTTCTTTCATTTTTCTTTATTTAATATTTTGACATTTAGGTTGAAAAGGATTATTAAGAAACAATTGTAAGACCGCAAGCAATTCTGCCATCGAAAAATACAAATAAAATTAATGATTTCGTTAAAGACTGAACTTCTTGGTCATTGGAATATAAACAATCACTATATATGAGAGAGAGGGAGAGAGAGAGAGAGAGAGAGAGAGAGAGAGAAAGATAATACTTTAAAGATATAAATAATATCTTTAACCAGTAGACTATCAGGATAAAAACAAAGCTCAATATAGTGTATAGAGCAATAATATTAATTGAATGATATAATAAAATGAGAAATAAATCAGATTTGATTAAAGTTCAAAAACAAGGAGTGAGATTGTGTCCTTAACACGTGAGTTTTCAAAGGAAATCTTATCTCTCTCTCTCTATCTCTCTCATATATATATATATATATATATATATATATATATATATATATATATAGAGAGAGAGAGAGAGAGAGAGAGAGAGACATATATGTTTATATTAACATCCAAAGACACGTGTTTCGTCTTTTGAAAGCTTGTGCATCAAAGTGGGGCTTTATTCAACAAATACACCAACCTCAAGACTCGAACCCCGTAATGTCAGTCACTACTGATTGTAACAGTGTATCGGCCGGCTTGCTAATCGATATAAAAGAACATTTACCATATTTAATTCATGGATCAATTTACCATATTAGCTTAAGTAAAAACCGTTTTTCTTACATTAGAATGCTCTCTATCTTCCTCTCTTTCTCTCTCTCTTTCTTCTACATAAGCGAATTTATATTATATCAATGTTAACATCCACATGTACGTGTTTCGTCTTTTGAAGACTCATCAGCCTTTATCCAACCAACGCACGAATCTCGAGGCTCGAGCCCCAGACTTTCAGTCACCACTGAATGTGACAGTCCAATACTGTACCATATGAGTTTACAATGTAGTTGTGTATAAGAGTCGGGAGTCGGTAATTTGTGTATAAGATTGGGGAGTAAGATTTTCACTAGCTGAGATGGGGGAGTCACGTGTTGAGAGCTTCCAAATTTTGCATGAATTGGTGGTGGAGTCAAAGAATTGGACTCGGTTTTCTAAAACTGACTTCAGAGCCGGGAGTCAGTTTCTGTCTAGCTGACTCCTCACAAAAGTGTGAAATTCAAGTTGCTAGTCAGCATTTTTTTTTGCAAGACTCAGTCAGGTGTTTTAAAACCGACTCTGAAGTCGTGTAAATTTTTCCCCTCGACTCACTCCCTCTGGTCGTAACTATAACAACCAGCACGAGAACAACAGACTGATTGATTGCAAATAACAATACATACGCAAACAGCGGTCTTATAGATAACATTGTATCACCAATGATTACACACATTCATAACAAATTGATTGTGGAAGTCGTTAGAAAGTTGTGAGTTTATTTGTAACTAATTCCACATGATTTGCGTCCATTAACAATTCACAGGGAAAATCGAAATGAAAACAAGAGACGAAATAAATAAAAAGAAAGACAAATGCATTTCATTTGGTTAACAAAGGTTTCTGGTTGTTGCCTGCTGGTGTGATCATCACTTGCTTATTGATAAAAAAGAGAGAAAGCTAGAAAATGTCTAGCACTATTGTTCAGCCTCCCACACATAGCCGTGAATATGAAATATGATCAGCATTGATGGGTTTGCAGGCCATTGTAGGAAGTCATTGAGTGATTTCCTTAGGGTTTTAATCAATTGTTGTGCTATGACACAGTCACCATCATATTTTTGACATAATCCTTTTGATGGAATAATTATATATATATATATATATATATATATATATATATATATATATATATATCAGCAGAAAAAATCAATCAAAGTGCTCGATCATAAAAAGATATAAGAGCAGAATATGTATTCTCTCTATATATATAAGTACATGTCGGATATTCAGTATCGCTAGACATAGTGAGTGTTTCGAGCTGAGACTAATAACTTGACCGCTCCTACAGTAGTCAGCAATTTTTCCTAGATGCCATCTCACTCACCATAAAAGTAAGACAAGTCATTTTCATATTTGTTTACATTACCGGCTTCCGAGAGAACTCCATTCTAATTAGAGAGAGTAATGTTTTACGCTAAGGAGAAAACGGTTACTTAGATTAGAGAGCTCGGCCTACGAGTAGGAAACCAAATATATATATATATATATATATATTTATATATATATATATATATATATATATATATATATATATATATATATATATATATAACATTTTAAGAGGCTGGATTCATTGTCTATGCTAGTTAGTACATCAGGGTGCTGTTCACTGTGAAATCTGCCAGATTTCCTGAGTGTTCGCATAATATTTGACACTTCCAACAGGAAAGACTGAGTGAGACACCTGTTCACCAATATGGACGCCATGTTAAGCACAATTACTTAGCCATAAAACAAATGTCTAAGTAAAGGCAATCTGAGAGCTCTCAATTGTAGGAATTCACATCGTCGCTCTGCCCCCCCCCCCACACCATCTGGTAACAATTAATTATTCATTGAAAGGATCCACATTCGGTGCATATTTTCTCATTGTATTCATGCGAACACTTAACCTTTTTAGCTGTAAAGGGCAATGGTCCGCTTTCATAGAATTATTCGGACAATTGAACCCTCGTGTTTTTGCTGTTCACACTAGGATTTAAGGCTCATGTAGTCGTCAGCCTTAAAACCTAGTGGAAAAAAAACATAAACAAAAAACACACACAAAGGATTCAATTGTCTGAATAATTCTGTATATACTAGCAGGGAGACACGGCGTTGTCCGTGATTGAATGAGATACTCCCTGCTGATGGCACATAACACAATATTACCGTTTTATTCTTTTTTTTTCACATATTATATATTTTATTGACGTATTGATTGGATGAGAAGGGGTGTAGGTACTATGAAATTTATTGAAATATTTTTTTGTAAATTTATAGTTTTTTTATCCTATAGAGCCGTATCCGGCGTTTTCCAGGAATGATTAAGTGCCCCTGTGTAGCCCTGCTCCAGGTTTTAATCTCATTTTACCATTACTATTCTTATCTTTGTATTTATATAATTTTTTAAGTTATAAAATTTAAACAAAATATTCATTTTTATGTGTTTCAAACACAATCGGAGACCCCCACCCTGCAATAATGTATCTCCTTTAATATATATATATATATATATATATATATATATATATATATATATATATATATATATATATATATATATATATATGAATCAAATAATTTGGATCAAATACGACAAAACGTTGACCAAACATTGGAAAAGGTGAATTACCGGTACAATCAAAGCTAATTAAATTCTTGTGCAGATCTTATATTTTCATCTTTATTTATAGAAAGACATCATCAGAATAAAATTGAGCTGAATTTTAATAACAAATTATCAAAATTATAAACAGTAGACATGAGAATGAAAGTAGGTAGGAAGGGAGGACACCATATAGTGATAAATAATAAAATTGGCTTATCTTATTTATTATTGTTATACATCTGAAACTATATAGAACCTTTTGTGTGAGCAAGATCTGTTGTCTTCATTCCGATTTTGAGAAGCTGCTTTTCATGCTATCGAACTATGAATGATGGTGTGTGTTCTTGACTCATTTGTTTGTGAATGTTTTTCATTTTTTCTGCAAAAAGTAG
>OY744521.1:75309418-75359418 GCA_963556195.1 Sepiola atlantica
TTCATAGCTTACTACCTAGCTCTACTTACGTATCGAGCACTGTTGAAGTAAATACTTAAAATTGATACATAAAACATCATCTCTCCTTATAAAATTGTATGTGGATACATGAAATACTAATTATATATATATATATATATATATATATATATATATATATATATATAGTAGAGAATGGTAGTTTGCTTGAAGCATTGCTGGGTATAGTAGTAGTAAGTTTTTGAAAGGCTGTGGGCAATGCAATTCCGGGTAAGATGCAAGTTGAAAGGAAAGGAACAAAAACAATAAAAATAAATCGAATACGATATAAGACTTACTATTTATTTTTCCTTTTTTTCCTTTTTTTTTTTTTTTTCTTACATAACAGCAAGAGTGTTTTAGCTGTCCGGGTGATTAAAAATCACTATTTGATATTTCGGGAAAAGACATCCCTTTTTCAAAAATAATTAGACCAGAAGAAGAATAATATTTTATTCTTCTCCGACTGTGTAGAGAATAATACAAAACAAAATGGCTGCCAGATATAGACCGCAGCAAAAAAAAAAAAAAAAAAAAAAAAAAAACAGTTTCACAGGGAATATAAATTAAGTTAAGTTTTATTTTAATATTATGTTAAATATATGATTGGTGTTTAGAATATTAGTGTAATGTTGGTTAGGTGTATGGTGTTCGATAAACTGTTATTTTTGATAATATATATATATCATTTTTTTATTTTATTTTTTTTTTTTATATTTGAATATTTACTTTGTTTTATCTTCGTATTTTTATTTTGTTTATCTTTCTATCGTAATTTAAGAATTTTAATATAAATTGAAGTAATTAGTCTCATATTTTAAATATTCTAGATCTATCTACTTATCGATTTCGATTATCATCTATTAAAGAAGTGTTATTAATTACTAATTGTGAGTTTCGTCAAATTAGATTAACGAATTAACTTATTAACTTGATATATTTATTATAAGATAAAGGGGAGTAACTCTGGATTTTTTTAAAATATTTTTTTTTATAATTAATTTTTTTAATTTTTTTTTTTTTTTTAATTTAAAAAAAATTTTTTTTTTGGTGGAGATCTGTATAACAATATTAGTATATATATACAACATATATACACAAATGCATATATACATATATATATACATATCTATGTATTATTGTTTGTTTAATTGTTTATCTATATATATTCATCAATTTCTTTACATATTTGTTTGTTTTTTTTTTTTTTGTTTTTTTTTTGTTTTTTTTATTTATTTATTTTTTATTATTATTATTTACTTGTTTAATTTATTTTATGAATTATTTATTTAATATTTGCATGTTATTTGTATACATTCTATATGTGTTTGGATTTATTAATTAATAATGCTAGGTTATGGAGTGACCATACACCCAAACAATCAAACAGGCCCCTCCCCATATGAACTTCCATCCTTACACACTTTCAACCACAAACCAAAAACCATATTCAGCATACTCGTCTAACCCACCAAAATAAGTCACTCCATAACCTAGCATTATTAATTAATAAATCCAAACACATATAGAATGTATACAAATAACATGCAAATATTAAATAAATAATTCATAAAATAAATTAAACAAGTAAATAATAATAATAAAAAATAAATAAATAAAAAAAACAAAAAAAAAACAAACAAAAAAAACAAACAAACAAATATGTAAAGAAATTGATGAATATATATAGATAAACAATTAAACAAACAATAATACATAGATATGTATATATATATGTATATATGCATTTGTGTATATATGTTGTATATATATACTAATATTGTTATACAGATCTCCACCAAAAAAAAAAATTTTTTTAAATTAAAAAAAAAAAAAAAAATTAAAAAATTAATTATAAAAAAAAATATTTTAAAAAATCCAGAGTTACTCCCCTTTATCTTATAATAAATATATCAAGTTAATAAGTTAATTCGTTAATCTAATTTGACGAAACTCACAATTAGTAATTAATAACACTTCTTTAATAGATGATAATCGAAATCGATAAGTAGATAGATCTAGAATATTTAAAATATGAGACTAATTACTTCAATTTATATTAAAATTCTTAAATTACGATAGAAAGATAAACAAAATAAAAATACGAAGATAAAACAAAGTAAATATTCAAATATAAAAAAAAAAAATAAAATAAAAAAATGATATATATATATTATCAAAAATAACAGTTTATCGAACACCATACACCTAACCAACATTACACTAATATTCTAAACACCAATCATATATTTAACATAATATTAAAATAAAACTTAACTTAATTTATATTCCCTGTGAAACTGTTTTTTTTTTTTTTTTTTTTTTTTTTTTTGCTGCGGTCTATATCTGGCAGCCATTTTGTTTTGTATTATTCTCTACACAGTCGGAGAAGAATAAAATATTATTCTTCTTCTGGTCTAATTATTTTTGAAAAAGCGATGTCTTTTCCCGAAATATCAAATAGTGATTTTTAATCACCCGGACAGCTAAAACACTCTTGCTGTTATGTAAGAAAAAAAAAAAAAAAGGAAAAAAAGGAAAAATAAATAGTAAGTCTTATATCGTATTCGATTTATTTTTATTGTTTTTGTTCCTTTCCTTTCAACTTGCATCTTACCCGGAATTGCATTGCCCACAGCCTTTCAAAAACTTACTACTATATATATATATATATATATATATAATTATTATCAACATAGTATACGTTTCATCCTACTGGAATCATCATTATGGATGATTACTCTTCAGTCAGTCGCACGATTCGAACTCCGGGTATGAGTCACCTTAAACTAATTTTCCAGCGTTCTAACCAAAGGGCCAACTTCAACAGCTATACGACAAGAAGAGAAATAAATCTTATTTATGTCATGAAGCAGACAATATAGTCAGCCGTCTTAAAAATGTTCAACAGATCACATAGACAGGAACTTCGCATTTTAGCTTAGATAGCTTATTCTATTTCTCTTAAAGCACTCATCCAGAGGGGAGCTATAAGTAATATATATATATATATATATATATATATATATATATATATATATATATTAGTGTAATTGAGCACACTTATTATTACAAGAGTGCTCAATTACATGTACAAGAGCATATATATATATATATATATATATATATATATATTTAATGGATAGTATACATTAGTTTCATATTTCATCGGTACCTTCGGTTTCACGGAAACACTGAGAAACTCAACCCGTAGAGCTAAAGATACCAAATGTGACCGATTTATCAGCCGATGTTTTGATAGTCTTGATAGACAGTTTTAAACTATCATAACATGGTCTGATGAATCGGTCACATTTGGTATCCTTAACACTGTGGGTGAAGTGTCCAGTGTTTCCGTGAAACTAAAGGTACTGATGGAAGATCAAACTAATCTATAATGTCAATTTAATATATATATATATATATATATATATATATATATATATATATATATATATATATATAAATATATTAATACTGTTTTCTCGTTAATTACCTACACCACCTTTTGTAATATCTTAATTTTGTAGGCATAGGTAGTTTTAAACCGATCAGCCGTAAAGAGATTGCAATATTTTATGACATTGTTGTTTTTCAATGCCATTCATTTGTTCGATAGAAAGTGGATCTAGTTGATTATGTGACAGGTATTACTACTGTGCATTGAAATACATTGCTAATCGATTGCAACTTCATTCATGAGTTCCTGAATTGTAAGCATGTGAAACTCGCTATTGCATTAGGGCGATTCCGAGCGTAAAATGTTCAATGAACATTTTGATTCTCACTCATTGCAAAACTAACTGGATATATTAGAACAAAGACAAATAGCTTCTGACCTGCGACATAAAATGAAATAAAAAGAAACTTACTTAAAATATGTACTTGTTTTATATCATCTCATCTCAAAACTCTCTTACTATTACGGACTATAGAATAAGTTATGTCGAGTTCGAATCCTATTTGATCTAGTCTGTTTAATTATGTACTGATACTATTGAGAAAGGTATGAACCCATAATTTCTCCCATTTCCGAGTAAAATAGTGACTTCTGTTCAAATAATTATACAATTAACCGTTGAAAGTATGCACTGTTCTTTGGTGATAATTGATTACAAAAAAAAGGATTGATCTGCCGTTAAACAAATTAGGATTCACAACCGCAGATAACTCTTGATTTAATGTAAACGTACTATCTAATAACAAAAAGGTAAATAAGGATTGAGACGAATTATGTAGAGGGCGTCATAATCTTTCAAACATGAGTGAAGTTAAGCCACGTTAAACCTGGTCAGTACTAAATGGGTGACATTTGAAAAGACAGGGTGCTGTATGCGACAAAAGGATTTTCAAATTCGAAATTAATCTACAAGTCCACCTTATACAAAAACATGTACAACTTCTGTATAAAATGACCCGACGATGATTGATCTGCCGAAAAACCAAACAACATCCAAGTACGAATAGAACTCAATTATTCTGGTCTGCTGCACCATCCACTAGTCTCTCTCTCTCTTAGACAAGGCCCAAAAAAGAGTCGCCAACTTAATAGGTTCCACCAAGCTCCAGCCCCATATCCCATCGCCACAATGTTGCATTCTTCTGCCTGTTTTACAAGTACTTCAATGGATTGTGCTCCGATAAACTTGCTGCCCTAGTTCCCCCTCGACGTATACACTAGACCAACACGACAATCAGCGAAATCCCATCGATTCACTGTGGAGGTCCCCAGATGCCAGAGAGTTTTCTACTCCAAAAGCTTCTTTCCTCGTATTGCCAGTCTCTGGAACTCCCTCCCTGTTCCCTGTTTCCCCGACTCTACTGACATGCAGAAATTTAAAACTAATGTAAACAGACATCTCGCTGCACAGCTCACAACTTAGGATGACAACCAAAACTTACACCCTAATTCTCAGTAGCCCCTTACATCTACAGTGGCGATCTACCTTGTTTGTGGTGAACTATGATATATATATATATATATATATATATATATATATATATATATATATATATATATATAATATACGCTCATAAAATATACTTAGCTTGACACTTTACTTCAGTTTCAGGGCATCACCGATAATCAAGAGTGTCACCGACTGCCACCAATCAATTGATGTCGGAAACATTTTTGATGATCGTGGATGCCGCGAAATTGCAGTAAAGTCTTAATCTTAGTACATTTTATTAACATATATTATTGATAAAGCGATATCCGATAGGATATCAAGCCTTTTGTTTGTCGAAAATATGTCCAAGTATATATATATATATATATATATATATATATATATAATTTAGTTTTTACCCCAATATATGACAAGATTCCTCTTTTTCAGTAATCAATACTTGTTCAAGTTTTGTATAAACGTCATGTCCTCATGTTGTCCTCCTTATACGTTGTCATGTCCAATAAGCAGAAAAGGATTCCCCCCTTTTCACAATCGTATCTCCCCTTTTTTAATGTCAATCTTTTTTGCACTTTTATGAATGTCGATAAAAAGACAAACAAAAATAAAACAGTTAGATTTTCTCATTCCTCGGTTGTTGGCAACATTTTGGGGAGTTGTATTTATTTTTTTTGGTATTTGTTTGCTGATCAGATTCAAGACTCATGGCCAAAGCATTTTGTGAACATCTTAATGACATTTGAAACCTGCCTTTGTCATCATATGAAACACAAAGGTATTGAGAGAGAGAGAAAGGGAGAGAGAGAGAGGGAGGGGGTGCGTGTTACTGCTCGCTATATAATCCATCCATTCTTATCCATTTAAGCTTTCTCCGCAGGAGGGTGAGGTCTGGGGCTTGATATATAATACCAACACATTGAACCCTGTGGAATGTGTGAATTATTAAAAAAAAATAGCCAGGACAAAATATCACCCGTTTTTACAAAAAATATGGATGCATTCTTAAACACACTCTAGAAAATCACATTTTGCGCAAACATCTGTGGAAGAACGAGCAAATTACATTCAAGAAAACTACACATTGTAAAAGATTCATTGAACACGACTTGCTAATGTTCCCATAGCTGGAGAGAGGTGTTCATACCTTTTCTCAATAGCATTACGATATAATCACGTTAGATCACAAAAGTTAAGCGACGTTGAGCCTGGTCAGTACCAGATGGTTGACCATTTGGAAATATCAGGTGATGTACGTGGGAGATCAGTGACACCTCTCTGCACAATATGTCGTCAAAATAGTCTCCCCGACCAGGATATACATACAACTGGGATTGTTTGTGAATTTAATATTCCCTAGAGACTTCCTCCTTGAAGGGATAAGCTGGCTAATCGATCTCAGGATGAATGGCGCACGTGCACAGGACAATGCATTACAATATAAGTGAACGTAATAGATTTAAATTCTGCTTTGTCAATCTCACAGTCTGTGTCAGTATCCATTATACCACGTGTGCCCCGTTTAAATTCTGACTTCCGGTTTATGACTTAGTACTAAAGCATCGTAAGTGTCTTTGTTCTAATTTTGATCAAGCTACCAAAACATTTCGTTATGTATAGTGTTTAAAAATGTATCCAAATATTCAGGAAATGGGATTGATATTACACAACACTGGATCTGAATATACACCAACTAAGACAAGGAAGAGTCAGCGAGTTGCAACCATTAACGTAAGAAATATATAAAACCAATCTTTACATTTCAGAGAGATTAAACTCCATAATAATAAAACTATATAAAATTCAGCATGCTCATCGAAACTATTTTTTTTTATTTATATTGTAGTAATATGATGTGAGATGTGCTAGTTATGTAGAAAAAATAAATTAAGTTAACGTGTTCACAGGAAATGACGTTATAGGAAGTTTCGAGTGAGACGTAGCAAATAAGCGAATCTTTCTCCTGGCTCTTATCTGTCGATCAGGACAGACGTGTTCTCTGAGATCTTCTTACACACTCTCACGGTGGTGGTAGTGTAGGGGGTATGTAATATTACTATAACGATGCTGAGAGCAGTTTAAAGAAAAATAGATGAATAAAAGAGAAAAATATTAAAACGTCGATTTTATGCTGTTGTTATTTTGTCAACTCGTAACAACTATTACGACAACAGCTGTGACAAAAAGAGAAAGATCAACTTTACTGCATGCGACTATCTCGACTAGTAATGCTACGACTACGTGTCATCAACACAACACATGACTCTACAATATATTGTTGTTGCCTTCAGTGCAATGGTTAATTTAACTCTGCCTTAGCTTCTTTGTCGTGTTAATAACGAAAGTGAAAGTAGTGGAGACGAAAATCTGGAAAGTACAACCTTATTCAGTACTAGCTGAA
Source organism: Sepiola atlantica (assembly GCA_963556195.1). Lineage (NCBI taxonomy): Eukaryota > Metazoa > Mollusca > Cephalopoda > Sepiida > Sepiolidae > Sepiola > Sepiola atlantica. Next base: position 75,316,748 of record OY744521.1, read on the forward strand.
GGGTGAGACGTGTTACCTACAACCTTAAAAATTACATCCCTGTTTTTCTTTATATAGCACTAATAAACAGAATGTTGACCTTTTTTTTAATGAGTTGATATAAAAAAATAAATCTGTGATATTTTTGCTCACACATAAAAAAAAACTTTCATAATACATTTCTCCTGTCAAACGACTGCCCTCTGCATTTTCCACTAGGTCATACTATCAACCTTTTTCATCCTTTGGGCCATGCCGACTCAACTCACGTGATAAGTGACATAAATCTCTGGCCAAAGCGCAGGTCGATACACACGCATTTCCTTTAAGTAAAATGTTACAATCAACCATTTTGTACAGATCTAATCAATTATTCCATTCATGCATTTCAGCCATTGATTTTCTCTTTTCAACAAGTCGAGTATGCGATCTTCAATTTCTCTCTGTTTTTTTATTTTATTTTGAATATCACAGGTGATCCTTCTAAATGCGAGGTGTCTATCAGAAGAGGTTCAGTTTAGCCACAAATTTAATACAATTCTGATCCAATGATTTACAAAGGGCTGAAGGATTAGTTTTCTTTCTTTCCGTCACACTTTAAATACTTAGACTGAATAATAAAAACAGCTAAAATCAAATCGTCTCGCTGTATTCTCTTCTGCTGATCCGCACAATTGATTTGTCTGAGATGGAAATGAGATTTTACATAATGAGAAGGGAATATTACATAGCATTCAGTGAATGAAATGGTGTGGACTTCAGCATAAAAGGAGAGAGGTATAGATAGATATAGAGAGAGATACCAGTTAGAGATACACGAAGAAAAAGGAAGATGAAAACAGAGCGAGAGAGAGAGAGAGAGAGAGAGAGAGAGAGAGAGAGAGAGAGATAGAAAGGAAAAGAGTGAGGGAGAAAAGGGGAGGGAGAGATAGAAAGAAAGAGAGATCATATAGAGACACACTGAGAGAAAGGGAGATGAGAAGAGAGAGAGAGCACAAAGAAGAAAAAGAGGAGACGGATAGACAGAGAAATATAGAGACACACGGAGAGAAAGGAAGATAAACAGAGGGAAGGAGAGAGAGAGAGAGAGTGAGAACATAGAGAGGCATCCGTAGAGAGAGAGAGAGAGAGAGAGAGGGAGAGTGAGAGGGGGGTTACAAAAGATAGAAATAGATTGAAAGTGTGTGTTTGTCAGACAGATAGAAATACAGAAAGAGAGGCCCAGGCTGAAGTGAGGAATGAATAAAAAGATATGGTATATAGATCAAGACATTCTTTTATTGAAGCGAATTGTAACATTTTACCCAGGAAAGAAACAAACAATTGATCTCTTCCACCTCACCTGCCCCCTCACACACACACCATATCCCTCTCTCCACTCTCTCTCTCTCTCCATTTCACTGCACACGTGTGTCTCGAACCGTACAAGTGATAATTTTAAAATCATTGGCACAGCTAAAAACACGTCGGATAACAATGACTAAAGCCTAAATAATTCTCTTTTGAAAAACGATTCAGTTTCATTTATTTTACTTTTTTCTTCCTTTTGTTGACTTTCAATGACAACGTGTACGTTTTCTCGAAGGCCTTTTAGTAATCACTAAAGGGAAATTCTTTCACTCGGGACACACATAGTTTTTGAGATAAAAACATACAAAGACCCCGATTCAGTATTATAATTTACTTGTATGTATTTACCTGATTGTCTACGAGCAAGATGTGACACAAAGTAGTTTTAAGGCATTTGTGACTCGGGAATCCAGTGACTAATGGGGCACCCAGGACCTGTTGTTAAAAAATAATTTGCGAGTCCTCTTAGCCTTCTCTCACAAGTGATAGCACCTCAGATTACAGGTAATACACATATCCCTTTCCCTTTCGGGGATAATGCCTGGAAGAAAGACCCCCTGAGAGTGTACCAGTAATCCCATGTCCACAGCGCCTTTGGTGAGAGACGATACACCTATCCCTTCTCCCTTTCTATGATAATGCCTGGGAGGGAAGTGTGCCAGTAATCCTATGGCTACAACAATGATGGCGTTTTTTTCCACTTGAAAAAAATATTGTGTGACCCCCTGAGGAAAATGTTTCACATTTTCTGAAAAGGAGAAATTAAAATGGCGCTCACCAAAATAATTGGCTTCATGGGTACATTCGCAGAGAGTGGAATCGGTTATTTCGGGTTTATATCCTATCGGATATGTTGTGATAAGTTATGTACTAATACTGCTAAGAAAGGGATGAACCTTCAATCCCCCCCCCCAAAAAGTTTTGGTAGAATAGCAACTTGTATTCAATTAATCACATTCAGTAATCCGTTTTCAATAAGTGTTCTGTTTCAGCATTAAATAAACCCCACTAAAAAAAACAGTTGATATATCATTAAACAAGGAAACCATTCCGTGATCTCAAATATGCTTTTTATTTTTGTATTCTGGAATCTTAAGAATAAGTGTTCGTTATTACGATCTATGTACGCACTGATTAAGATTTAACACTTCTTTTCTAAAAGGAATTGAGCCCTCTCGGTAATCAATAGCGTTGAAGGTAAACAAACGAATAAAACTCATTTATAAACGATATGGTTTCTTACAATCACAGTAGCTAAGTTCGTTAGCTTAGTTGAACATGTTTGGTACTGAAGAGTGTTCCGGTTTCGAATCTCGGGGCTGTTATTAATGTCTTGTAATTTAGTTTTCGAGTTTATATACTTCGTACATTACATATTTTAAAATAGTGAGAGTGTCACAGGAGGTTTTCCTACCAGACAGTACTTTCGAAATGGGGTGTTAGGGTTATTGCCAGAGATGCTCTTACTTGTCATAGAATACTGAGCGGACTTCCATGTTATTTTTGTTGTTGTTTTTGTTCTTCTTCGGGCAGACGACTTCCCACCACTTGAAATACACACAGCACTGAAAACTGCCTTGTATTACATCTTGCTCTCGTGGGGAGGAAGGTAAAGAATATTTCAAACAGTGATAGTCGACCCTCCCCTCTAATAAAGTTCTGGGGATGGGGAGACAAATGAAGCTCGAAACTGACTTGAAACAATCAGTTACGTAATTAATTCCCCCTTTGCTATTCTATTGCCCCCTTTTCGCGCTTGCGTATCAAATGAATAACTTTTAGTCGCGTACCAATGAGTAACTTGGTTACTAATATAATCTGACCTCCAAATCGCAATGCTCAGCCCGAACCCTAACCCTTGCCTTTCCCAATAACTCCTTCATTTCCGTCTCTTCAATTTCTTTTGTTTTCTCATATTTTTTTTGGTTCATTCATTCATTCATATGTTCTTTGTCAAAGCTGCGGAGAGATGAGATGGGGTGAAGGCTGTAGTATTTCGGAGATGCGGGAATAGATGATTAGGGAGATTATGGAAACCAGGCTGTCAGGATGAAAGTAAAGCAAAAAGAAGAATGCCTTTGGTGGAAGAGGAGGGGGGTCGGGCAATGCGGAAGAGAAAGGGGAGCACTGGAAGAAACTCGTCCCCCAATTAATGATGTTTACTCCCCTCCCTTGTTCCCCATTTCCACCCACACACGACCCCCATCTCCCCGCCCCCATCGATTAATCCTGACAAATTACTTATTACACCACTTCAGATTTATATATATTCAAAGAAAACAAAAAACAAAAAACAAAAGCTAATGATCTAACGTGTACATGTCATGAGCAACCTCTTATTGATTACTGTTCATAATTAGCTTAAAAGGATAATCAACTTCGAATTTATGTTTCTAAAATTTTAAATAATTATCTATCAATAATTCCATTATGATAGCTATCAACATACTTCGGCCCTTTAGCTATCGGTAAAATATCGTAACTAATTTTTTCAATGAAGTGTTTCCAATGTGTACTGTTTGGGCCAAAACGACTTCATATGCTATAAAACAAACCAAACTGTTTTTATGCTTATATTGAAACTAGTTGATTTTTTTTTTAAAGTAAGAATGAAAAGTGTTAAGATATTTTAATTATTGTATTGTTCAAGAATAATTAAGGCCAGTTTAAGGCAGAAGTCGCTAACAAAAATGGAGGCTTTCGGAATCAGATGGGTGATTGGAAATCTGAAGATTGCAGTACTGTTAGACACGATTAGAATGCGTAGAAGGGTCTTAAACAAACAGAATAAAATGCTGTCACTTTAGTTCTAATTACTTCTGATGTGAAACCTTTAGATTATAAGAGTAGTAGTAGCAGCAATAACAATACTAATCTAACATATAAAGTTATCTTGTCGGATTTCCAAAGTCAGACCAATATACCAGTTAAGCTTATAAAACATACTTTGTTTCTGACTAGGTAATTGTTATATGCCATTGTTGTGCCGTATTACTGCTAATATGAAACAAACACCTAAAAATAAAAATCAGCAAGTCAGTAAATCATATTTGTGATTGAAGAATATTACAGGGGTTGTCTACCATATGTGAAAATAAATAAAAATAAAAATAAAATGACTTCATTTAATCCTGGTCAACATTGGGTAGGCCCAACTACTAATAGAACCCAAAGAAATTTAACGATTTCTATCTTCGCTAAAATTAAATTTTTTCTGGAAAGTTTAAATACTATGAAATATAAGAGTTTTAGTTTTAGTTGAATTTTATAGTAAAAATACAAGTAAAACATTCACAGCGAACACTCGTCTACCTACAACAATTGTAAATAATTTTCTCTTCTTCGTCTGTGTACCCAAAACTAAACGGAACTTCCATGAACAAAGGTTCTTTCCAAGAGCTTCCCATCTGTGGAATACAATACCACGAGGCTACTTTTCATCTGAATACAGCATAGTCGTTTTTAAGTCCGATGTCAACAAATTCTTCTTCACGTCGTCCAATAAAATAATAAAATCTTGACTATTTCACCCATTATTTTCAATCCTCTCAATATATTGTTCATCGTCAACTGACAATCTTATTAAGCTGTTGACCTTGGTAAGCGGTGACACATTAGTAAAAAAAAAAAAAAGAAAAAAAAAAGGAAAATGTTGTTTATGGAAAGGTTTTTAACCGCATTTTTCAATAAAAAAAAAATTCCATTTCATAAAAGAAAAATGTAGAAGTGCATTCTACTGTTAGTTTTACACATTTCTCTTCAACAACTTTTAGTTAATATTATTTCTTCGGTAAAACTTTTCTAATTAAATCAACTTGGACAAGAATTAGGTGTCGTCTGCTTCTTGTTTAGATATGAAAGTAAGCTGTATTCATATTAGTTAGCATTGAGTTTGGATCAATTACATTCCTTTGATTAAGCACATGCGTATTGGCAGCGTTACGGTCGTACTAAGGGAGTGTCAGGCACAATTATTATATAGAAGATTATTAATTAATAATAATATTCTTTTTTATCGTCGCCATCAAAATGTTTGTTAACTGTTTCTTCTACCTTAAAAACATTAGCCGAAACACACACACACACATGATATTCGTAGAGCGCCGGACGTCGGGCATTGGGATTCCGGTTTCGAATCTCGCTAGGTCTAGCCACACTGATGAGTTATGAGATGAGGAATGCCGTGCCATTAGATAACTATATAATATTATATATATTTATGTTACTTTTATGCCTTTTTCACTTTTTTTAAATATCGCCCACCCTTTTAGTACCCCGTCTATCTGCTCTTGTTTCATGTCGGGACCTTATCACTGCTTATCTTTTAACTTCCTTACCAAAACATCCAATTTTTCTCTTTACTTCTCTTCCGGATTTAATTCTTCATCGTGGCCCCTTAGGAAATGAAAGCAACAAGAAAAAGAGACATTCGGTCTAGAAGTTACATTTCTACAACAAAAGAAGAAAAACAAAGAGAAAACTGAAACGACTAAAATTATAAAATAAATATGTTTACCATTGTGTTAGGAAAGTCAATATTGGTCATCAGAAAATTTCATATCGACCACTGAAAAGTAAAATGAAACAAAATGGATACCTATTAAGAAAGCCAGCGGTCATAATCAATAAATAACCGAACAAAAATGTAGGTCGATCTTTAAATGGGAGTGGGGCGTAAGTGGGAGATAAATGAAATAGGTGAAGTTTCGGAGTGCATGGTGGCAAGTGGGCATCTTGGGGAATCTCTAAGCCCGAAGGCCGAACGGGTTCTAACGAGTTGCTTGGGATTTATCTGTATAATCGAAGCTGTCCCGGGACGGATATTGCTGCAAGTATTTTACTAAAACTGTCAAGATGATTGTAGAATTTGTTTTTAATGTAAAAGAAATCTCACTCATTGTAAATGTTCAGTTGTAAGGTCATTTCGACTGTCATACCTACGGATTTGTTTCATTTTTAGTTCATTTTTTCATCAATGACTTAAATTCTTTTTAACTATTTTCTTGGGATATTTCCCGCTTTAACTAATGACTAATTATGTGAGTGTGTGTAAATTCTGACTAGGTAAGGAGTTCGTTGCAATTCCAGAGAATTCCATTAGATCACAACTAGTGCTATGACTCAACAATCAACAAATATCTGCAGCCACAGAAGAAAATGGCAAAAAGGGGAGAACATGGATGGGGGGTTAATGTGGGGGCGGTTGGGAATAGTTTGAGGGAATGCGAATAAGACTGGGGCTGAAGGAAGAACAAGTCAGCTATGGAAAATGGGAGCAGGGTGTGGAAGTGAGATGGAAAACGGGATGCTAAGGGATCCGGAGATGATGATCGAGGCGGGGTGGTGTATGGACTATTCTTATTGTCTGGCAGCCCGTCCACCCATCTGTTGTTGCTGCTGCTGTTGTTGTCAAACGAAGTCTTGGAATAAAGGGAGAGAAAAAAAGAAAGTGGTTAGACAGAGAAAGAATGAAAGAGAGAGAGAGAGAGAGAGAGGGGGGGAAGTAAGAGAGAGAGAGAGAGGGGGAGGGGGGATATATAATTTAGACAGACACGACAGACTGAGGAGACCGATAGTGAAAGAAAGAAAGTATTTTGAGATGAAATCTCGAAGAGAAAACGGAACGGTAATAATTAGAAAGCATTAACGAAACAATAACGTGTATTCTTAAGATAAGTCCATTCGATCTACGCGTTTAGCGACGAAAATACTAATGTGACAGACCAACGAATGCTATTTAAAACTTAAGCGTGGCAGACCTGCGGATGCGATTCAAACTTAAGCGTGACAGACTAACGAATGGTATTTCAAAGTTTAGCTTGACAGACTAGCGGATGCGATTTCAAACTTAAGCGTGACAGACCAGCGGATGCGATTTCAAACTTAAGCGTGACAGACCAGCGGATACGATTTCAAAGTTAGGCGTGACAGACCAACGAATGTGATTTCAGACTTAGGCGTGACAGAACGACCTATTGACATACCCGCTTATACAAATATTCGGATGTGTTTAAAATAAGATACGTCCGTACAATCTGTGCACTTAAAACGGAAGCGTGACAGATCAACCGACTAACGAACCAGGCTCACTTCGGGATACGTGGGTGCATCTAAATAAAAGGGGGGTGGGAAGGGGTCCTTTACCTCTCTTCATTGAGTCAGACGGGCGAAATAATAATTCCGTATTAATTTGGATCGTATTTGATCCACTGCTACGGGAAGACACGGTTTCCTGGCCTCACACCCACTTTGGATATTATATTTATTTGTGTCCCCCTCACCTCGCCCCCGGGACGTCTGCTTGCTGACGACATGCGCCGCACGGCTCCAGCCAACAGTTGAGGAATAGGAGAGAGATAGAGAGATAGAGAGAGAGAGAGAGAAAGAGGGGGAGAGAGGGAAAGAGGAGAGCTTCGTCATTACATTTATTTTACTCCCATTGTTATGTATTTACAACGACGAGCTTCATATTCTTTGCATACCTCAACTTCATCCTTATCAACCAGCCTCATCATTTCGTTGTTGTTGTTGTTTCCCTCACAAACAAACAAACAAGAACACACGTATCGCAACGTCCACATAACTCATATTATATTACTCTATTCTCATATAATTACTTTTTATTCATCGAATTATTTATTCAATTCTTCATTCATCACCCGCGATCTCTTGCCTCCCAATATTCTCAACGTCAAACTCCGGTGCAGTTATTTTTTTATTTTTCCCCGTACATCCGTGATTAACTAATTTCTCACTCACGTTTCAGTCTTATACGTTTGTTTGGTGTTTACTTTCCACTGTTCTGTGTCGCTTTTCGTCACCCTGCGACCGTTTTAGTGGGTTGCTACACTAAAAACGTTGTTTGTTTATCTATGTGATAACGAAGGTTTTGACACCAAACCGTTGGCCAAACATCGCGCTTTTCATTCGTTGGTATCCGTCGATATAACCATCTGTCCGTCCACATTCCATAAACAAAAAAAAAAAAAAAAAAAAAAAAAAAGGTGACACCGATCCTTACGAGCAGGATCCGAACTACTTTCTCATCTTTGAACTTTTGGATTTTCCCCCAAATTTAACACCCTCCCCCCCCCCCTCCGAAAAAAATAAACAAACAAAATAACTATTATAAACTTGATTTTCAAAGTAATACTGCAACTACGCTACAGTTTCTCAGCGCCGTTTTTCAATTTCGTTTGACAGTATTTGTCATCGGCTTTCTGGAATTTAGATTAGCAAAAGAGAAAAGTGCGTGTTCAGGCAATATTAGTTTGATATAAAATGGGCGGGAAAATTAAAAGAATACGTCGGTGACAAAAAAAAATAAGATTTAAAAAACAAAAGACGAAGGAAAAAAAAAAGGGAAGTTTTATCTTGCTTTTTATTATCTTGCTTTCGGCATCAAAACATTCCTTTTTTCTTTTTTGTAACAATAAGAGAGAAGCAGGTTTTTTTTTCGGGGTTTTTAAGCCGTAGATAAAAACAAAACTCTTTTTGAAATATATACTTTAAAAACGCTACGATTGTCTCCGTCGAAAACAAGGATCGCATTATTCTCCAGAAAAAGAGATAAATATTAACAATAATCAACGTGAATCCTGGGAAATGCCCGACTGAAAAAAAAAATAGACGCAGAAATACTCACACACGCTCACTCCCTTGCGGGAAAAAATAACGACAGCAGCAGCAGCTGTGAGGAGTCAGATCGACACGCGAATGCCATATGCGCGATTTGCTTCTTGCCTTTTTCACACAGACACACGCGCGCACCTAATCTTTTCGGAGGGGAAACTCCTAAACAGAATTCTACACTTTTCGGAAGCACTAAATTCTTTTGGGGTTGGTTTTCACACGCACACACACACACGCACACGCACACACACACACGCGCACTTTCAAAAAGAAAGGAATTAAACTAATATCCCAAAGAAAAGAAGAAAAAAAGAAAATGAATTAAAAGCTTGCACACACACGGGCAATTGAAAAAAAAAAAAAAAGGAAAAAAAAGAAAGAGAAAAGAAAGAGAGAAAAAAAGAAAAATGAATCTTTTTCACCTTTCCGTACACCCACGAAAATGGGAATTCCCGTCTTATGAGTCCCTTTTAAATTCCAACGTGTGATATATATATATATATAAAAAAAGTAACGGTGTCTTGGAATTATTCATTTTTATATGTTCCGTTAATTAATGTTATTTTCTGTTTGTTTTTATTATGTTTTTGTTTGAGCGAATAATAATAATAATAATAATAACACGGACCCGGTTCGATAATTTCCGTACTTGTATCACTGATTGTGTCACGAAGACCTTAAAACAAACAAAAAGACAAATGGAATAAATAGTTTTGAGTGGAGGAATTCTCCCATGGTCTTTTTTCGGTTCGATCGCTGAAGGAAGCGTTTTTTTTTTGTGTTTTTTTTAAAAACTCCCTGTTGAATTTTCATTCGTCTTCTCATGCCGACACCTAAGCCGACTTTGGTCCCATAGACAAAAATCGACCCATCAACTATTTCTTAAACTTGGGGAAAAAAAAGTAGTTTAAATTTTTTTTTTTTCTACGCAAGGATTTTACTCTGGCAAACAGGTACAGTTATTTATATATTTTATCGTTTGTTTACATTTAAAACTTTTTCTAAAATGAAGAATTAGGGATTTACATATTTCATTTGTATTATTTTGCTGTTGTGTGTGTGTGTGTGTGTGTGTGTGTGTGACGTTGTGAATATTTCTTGGCTATTTTTTTTATATATAATTTCTCTTCTTTCGGCAATTCATTATTTGAATGCTTTTTTTTTTTAAATGCAAATTCGAAAGAAAAATGCAATTTTCTTAAATCGCTTATTATAAATAGAGAAAGTGTTATTTAAATCGGATTCCAGGTTTTGTTTTTCTTTTTTCTCTCTCCTAAAAGGCAGATTTCTATTTGAGAAAATCTCATAATCTAACCTAAAATTAATTAATAAGAACAAAAAATTATAAGCTTAATTTAAATTGCATTATTCCAAGTTTCGTTAGAAAATTAAATTTCGAACTGCAGCATTTGCACTTACCATAAAAGTCCGCTAAATTTGTCCGGTTTTTCTTTGAGCGTTTTTTTTTTTTTTTTTTTCGCAATTATTTTTCTCTCCTTCTCCGCATTACATTTTTTATTCAAACAAATAACCTTTACCTAACTTAAAAATCAATTCGCAAAAATTCCTTAAACGGTTTCTGGTCTTTCTAAACAAACCTCAAGAATTTCTACTAAGTTGCATAATAAGGTTTACCATATTATCTTCTGTGAGATAAGGAGACTGTGATTGCACGTTTTCTGCTCACATAGCCAAAAAGTAGTTTTGTTTCAACCATGACACACACAGCGTCATAATTGTTCGTTTTTAACAACCTCAGAATTCTAGAACCTTAAAAATCTGCCATGACTATCGGAATTCCTCGTCCCAGACAAACTTTGCATTTTTTGGTTTCTTCCCAACGGACACTAATATTTTTCTATTTTTGCTTTCTTTTAGCGGTAAACACATTTTAGGAGGACACATTTCATTCTTCCTCTTCTAATCCAGTTTTAACAACTTTTCTTCTAATTTAATGACCCCCCCCCCCCTCGAAACAGCAAACTAAAAATGATTTAAGAGAGAGAAGCGAAATAATTGACTTGGACAGTAATAATTGTTTCGAGTGTTTTTCTTCTTCTTCTCTAAATAATGGCATTAATATATCACCCCACCACCAACCCCCGGGGGGTTTCGGTTTTTTTGAAAAAAGAAAAAGGTTTGTAGTAGAGATTCCTTAAAATGTGTTTCTCATTTATTCCATCATCTTCTTTGTGTTCTTAAAGGATTTATATTTAATTCAAGCAGACAGACATCTGACAATTAAGGAGATAAAGAGAGAGAGAGAGAGAGAGGGGGGGGGCTCGCCACAATAGTCAGTCATCAGTTAACGAACGGTGCGTTTTTACAGAGAGGTTGATAGATTTATTTAATTTACGGTTTTTGTTATTTTGTCCTGCTAGCAGACATTAGGAAAAAAGTTCAGAAATGACGGAATATGAGATTAACGCGAAATCCACTTGATTTTCGCACGGTTTTAAAAAAATTCTTTTTCGATTTTATTTCTATTTTAGTTGTCTTTTTTTAATTTATTTTAAGTGAGAGTAAATTTAATATCTCATGTTAATATATATTTTTATTTTATTTTAAGTGAGCGTAAATTTGATATCTCATGTTAATATTTTATTTTCAATATTTACATGAGGTTTCAGTTTACCGGTACGAGATATTTACGATTAAATCGCAGCTCTGGATTTTTTGTAATTAAACACCACGTTTTCATATATATATATATATATATATATATATATATATATAAAGTCGGGGAAAGTACAAAATAGTTAACAAAGCTCCTCTCCCCATGTTAAGAATGGATTTCTAAATAATAACGTTGTAATTTGGAACCGATTCTTAACATGGGGAAGGCGGGGGTTTGTTAACTATCCTGTACCTTCACCAAAAATTATTGAAAAAGTATTTGTTTAAGAGGGAGAAAGGATTTCTGCATAATTTTCACTTGAGATAGTTACCTATTTAAAGTTTCGACCGATCTTTAGCCCCCCCCCCCCCATCCAAAAAAAAAGAAAAAATACTTTTGGTATTCTTAAGCTTTTTATTTTTGACCCCAAAAATAATACTTAACCTTCAAAACAAAAGTTTGGTTGTTTTTCCACAGATCGACACTGCGTAATTTGATACTGAAACACAATATATAGCATATAATAAATTATCCCAAAAGGATTGATTTGCCGTAAAACAACACATTGCAAACGATTCTGTGTATACGGATCCGATTAAAAGGAACGACAGTTGCTATTAAACCCATAGCTGGAGGGCGGGATGTGGGTTCATACATTTACCAGCAGTATTAGTGTATAATCGATCCGATAAGATTTGAACTCTACATCCCACATCACTTAATCTATCGACAATTCATTTATAGGTTCGCCATGGCATCCTTCTGGTAACCTAGGAGCTGCCCTAAAATCACCAGACCCTTTTTTAGCGGGATGAGGTATGGCCCGGTTCGGTCCTACGAGTGGCATCCTCCCAGGCATTACTTTCTTATTCAGGAGGGAAGTTTGTTTATTTCCGGTCGTCTGAGGCGCCCATACCGGAGAATCAGGGTCGTTTTCAACTATTTTATACCATTCCAGAGCTGCCCCCATTCACACACACACGTTAAAATGACTTTATACATAACTTTGCTGCAGTGAGAAGCGAGTAAATTTATATATATATACATATATAACATGATATAATCCGAGTTCATTAAAAAACTATTTACAAAAAATTGTTTCTGCCCATTTCGTAAATATGCGCATTTATAATATAGAAAATTTATCAAACATTCTCACAGAGGCTTCCTCAGTGTATAAAACACCAAGTCATTATACTATGTTAAATTAAGAGCTCTACTCGTTTTATACACCATTGAGCTACTATGTAAACGTCTGTGCGACCTTAAGTTTATATTATATACATAATTTGTGTGTGTCGACGAAAGTCATTCTTGCAAACTAAATTCTTATGTGGTCGGTTGTGTCAGCCATCCGTGACCAGACTCAGTCGGTACTTAAAAAAAAACACACATTATCTGCTCAAAGGGAGGACCTTCCCAGCCACACGAAGACTGGTAGTATGTGGCCTTCTTCCTTGCATTAACAATTGTGTTGTACGAAATGAGGCAGATCAGGATAATAAATATCCGAGGACGCCTCAAGAAAAGGAGTTTCCGCCAGAATGTACACACGCCACGTGCGAGAGCCGGATTAAAGCCCAACTGCATTGGGGAGTCACTGGTTAATAATTGACTCATTTATTATTAATTTGTCGAAGGTTGTTTTTTTTTCGTTACTTTTACAAAAATTGAACCGAACTTTTTTTTTAATCTAACCTTAACCTTAAGTTTAGTTCGACAAAATCAGTTTCGTTCGGTTCAAATTCTGTAGAATGCATTATTTTTTCAATTATTTTTATTCTGGGAATTATCATTAAAAAATAAATAAATGAAAAAGTAAACTTTGTTGGAAAAGATAAATGGCTGTCGCCGTGTTAAATTTGAAATATATTTTAATATTAAAACTATTAAAACTTTTCTTTATTTTGCGCCTCCCTACGAGGGCTGGTTATAATACAAAGTCGGTTTTTAATTGTGTCGGGGGTGCCCAGTTCCTCTAAAAGAGAAACTCGCTGGATGGGAAAAAATAAAAACTTCCCCAGTCAGGAAGGATTTCTTCTCCTCTGACTGAGGACAGAACAGATACTATACTTTGATCCCAGCTAAAGGTCAGATTAGTAGTACCGGATTATTTGCCATAACATTGTCGATTATAGAGTAATTTCAGGCTAGAATTAAAGTTTATGGACAAACGTCAAGTATTATGGTTCAATATTTTTCGACCGCGCCACTATTGTATCATTGAACTGAACATTATGCGAAATGAAATAATCGTATAATAGTTTGTCTATTTTAAAACGCTGCAATAAAAATGCCTTTTAGAAAGAAGAAAGTTTGTAGAAAGTTTAATTTTCTCTTTCTGGGACCGGAGAATCTTCTTTCGTAATGTTAACTCTCAAACTCGAAGACTTCCAACTTTTAAGCGCGTCTTTTGTTGCTGATAGCCTTTTCTTTGCTTTTGCCAATTGCTACTATAAACCTTTTGGATTGCATGCTACCTAGCTTGTATTCTTACAATTAGTTCTATGATGGATACGGATTCGGACTATGGAATTATTATTGGCTCAGCTGAGTCCAAATCAAATCGGGTATATATTGCATTCGCTTATTAATACCATTGGAAATAGTTTGAACAGCACTCAAATAGCTAAAATACAAACGCGTGTTAGTATCATGTTTCTTCGGTATTAAATAACAACAACAATGGTTGACATGCCGTAAAAGACATCAAACCAAAACACTATCACGAACTATTAAGATCAGATTTAAAAAAAATATTATTCAGTCATTTTTCGTTCTTTAAATGAAAGTAAAAAGCGCAAACTTTACACTTTTTCGCAATTATTTTAAGTGTTTAAAACTTTATTGTGTTTGTTAACGCCTTTTGGCGTGACTCATATGTATGTATATAACATGAAAAATACATTTCTCGGAATCGGAACAGAGCCAAACCAAGACAGTAGATCTTGTACATACAAGGAACTCGCTATACTTTCAAGTAAAACTTTATATAAAAAAAATAATTAAACGAGCTTATCTTGACACTTTTTAACATTTTATTTTATGGAAATCGCTCCTGACAAGGCATGAAGCCACTTGATGTAAAGAGCTAACAAGAACGAACTATGATTATCGCAAAGACAAGATATGGTTTCTAGGCTTAGTCTTGAAAAGACCAAGGCATTAGGTAGGAGAAAACAGTCAGCAGGAAGAGAGTTCCACAAGCCTGCAGTTCTTGGAAATAAGCTACTAGAATAGGGATCTGTATTTATTGCAGTTTAACGGTAAACCCGATCGCCAGAAGTGCATTCTTGTCCATTACGTCTGTAATTAGTTGAATGCACGTATATATCGCAGTATCACATTGACACATCGGTTCTCGTTTGATCACTGAAGTTAAGCAAAGTTGAACCTGGTCAGTACCAGATGGGTAACCATTTGGGAATACTAGTCACTTTACGTGGGAAGACGGCAACACCTCCCTGCAAAAACTACCGTCGTCCAAATCGGTATGCGGCTGATAACCGCCAAATAGAGTTTATCCTATGTGAGAAACACGAGGCTTTAGTATACAAAAAACTTTGGATTTGTGTGTGTGTGTGTGTAAGATAGAGAGTGGAGATTTGTATTCTTTTCTTCTGCAATGTTTGTTGAAATTGGGGAGGGTGGAATGTTTTCAGGTGTAAAGGTATTAAATCAGAAAGGGGTCAAGCACTTCATTAACCCTGTTGATTAAATCGGACACATACCGACGCTGCCGCTTGTCACTGCCGCTACAACAGTGACGTCAGCGAAAAACGTGCTGGACTCTGGCCAGGTTCGCTTGCAGGGAAAACAATTCGAACACTTTATTATTAAATAGTCCTGTGTTATTGGCTGTTAATTCATCGTGTCCGACAGTTGATAATTAGCAAAAGGAGGAGAATATTAATCCGCGTAAGAAGAATCAAACAACAACAACAACAACAAAACGCGGAAGAAAATTCTATGGATTGCCATTTTTGTAAAGGAAGAACTTTTTGTTTACTCTGCGAGTTGCGAATTTGCCCACGTGATTATTTTGTGTCATTATCTATTTGATCCCGAGTTCAAAGATGTCAGTTTAATATTTCATTTATTTGCCGTCTCAACTAGATCCTTTTTTGTGTTGTACTGCGTTTGCATATTCTGCCTACGTTTCTCCTTTTTGACACGCAAACAAAAACATGCTTCGGCTTATCGTTTCTATATTCTTTGTGTTTTTAAAAAAAAATGTTATATTCTTGCATCTGTCAGGATTTAAGTGACATGCATTAATAGTTCCTGTTTACATTTCTCCACAACACAAGGGTAAAGATACACTCGAGTTCGGTTTTTAATGCGAGGGAAACCCCAACCCAGCTCTCCAAGTATGGGGTACTATGGATTGGGCTAAAAAAATGTAAATAAAAATGTGCGGATCTAAATCACCCAATTTTCTGTTAGAAGACAGAACAGATAATACACTTTGATTCTATCCTGAAGGTCAAGTAGTTGTTTTACCTACATCCAACAGCATGAAAGTTAGACAAAAAGGGGAGCACTTTGAACGGATGCAAAATTAGCCACGACCGGCCTTGTTGGCATTCTCCGGTGATGGCACCTTAGGCGATCGGTCATACCCCCCTCACAAAGAAGGGTGTAATGCCTGGGAGGATATCTCCCGATCGGACAGACCAGATAACACTACATTTTGATCTTGACTTAACTAATAGTTTTGACATGCCTGAATTGGCTGTTGTTTTTACTTGTCTAAGAATATAAACAATTTCGAAAATGTTCTTAAACTATTTATTGTCGAAATGTTTTGGATAAATCCCTAAAGAGATTCTATCCAAAAGTTTTATATAATAATTAGATAATTCTTTGAGCATGCATATATTGGCACTGACAATTGAATATACTTTTTTGAAATAATTTTTCAAATTCTTATCTTTAAGATTTTCGGAAGTTCCAATTAATGGAAACAGAAAACCAAAGAACTACGGTTTTAATTAAATCCACCCCCACACACATAAAATATATTTAACTTTATACGTTATATTAATAATATCTTCAAAAAAAGAAAATATTACATAAAAAATGGTACTGAAAAACAGAAAATCAATCATTTGTCCAATTATTATTACAACAACCAAATATTTGACATTTGAAACAAATACCTATAATACAAATATATATATATATATATATATATATATATATATATATATATATATTGTATTATAGGTATTAAAATGGCGTATTAGGAGGTTCCCCACGTGTGAGTTTGCTCTTTTTTTGTTTTTTGTTTGATTTAACCCTAAAATGAACCACTGTATAGTGTAGGTTTTTTAAAGACACTTTAATCCAAGAACTTTTTACTCTTTGTGAAATGTTGCAAAGACGATAGTGACATAAACATGTTTTTTTACACAAGAAAAATGAAACGGACCGTAAAAGATATATCTCACAAAAATGTTATGTTTTGTGGAAATGTAAAAAAATAAAAATAATAAAATAAAAACATGGTTATTGGAATATAATATGAACTTGACTATATATATATATATATATATATATATATATATATATATATAGTCTAAAGAAGCTTTGAGTCATTTTAAACAAAATAAAAGAAAAAAAAGTAAAATGCAGTTTATATATATATATATATATGAAGTTGCAGTTTCTGTCTGTTTATTTGTTCACGAACTTAGAGTTTTAGAGATACACTTCTATAACCACATATATATCCTGAAACTAATGGTACTTAGCTAAGTATATTTCACTTTGATCAAAGGAGGTACAACATTATCGTGAAGTTTGTGTCCACACTCGACATTCTAAAAACTCCTGCTCCAAGCCCTGAACCCCATATTACCATTTCTATTATGATTGTTTTTAAATTATTTCTATAATTCTCAAATCATAAATCAAATAAATTAAAGTTTAAAGTCGTATTGACTTTAAACTTTAATTTATTTGATTTATGATTTGAGAATTATAGAAATAATTTAAAAACAATCATAATAGAAATGGTAATATGGGGTTCAGGGCTTGGAGCAGGAGTACACGGAGGTCCTCAATCCTGTTAGTGAATAAACAACAAATTAAAAAAATCTGGGAATATTTAACTGAGCTCTTTATTCAATAAACAAGTGGAGATAGTTCTCATTCCATCATCCATTCTTAAGATCTTGTATTTGTCAGATCAATTATTGGACGGAGAATCGTGACAGGAATTGAACTCATGATTATTAAGTTTAGATAAAAACTTTTCTTCGAAATTTTCAAAAAGAAATTGGACGTTTAAGACAAGAATAACGAAAGTCGAAGAATAAAATAACCGAAATTCTTGGAGAGTCAAAAGTGTTCTTTAAGTGAAAAGAAAGTCTAGCCGAATAATCTCGACTTTTTTCTTCGTTTGTTTTGTCAATTTTGTTTATAAGTTTATGTAATTTAATCCTTCGTATGATGACGATTCTACGGGGGGGGGGGGGGGGGGGGGCACGAGTCATCACACAACTTTATATAGGCTAATGATGTAGAAGTGTAGTTGATTTATCTCTTTATAACATTTTCTGGTCAAATATCAAGCGTGATTTGTAAAATTAAAAAAAAATTAAATCGATTAATTATTTATTTAAAATTCTTAAATAAAAAACAAAATAAATGAATGAATTTAAGTTTCAAAATTCAATTTTAAAAAAAAATTGATAAAAAATATTCTCTTCACCTCTGACTTAACTTATTTAAAAGTTAAAGAAAACAAACTCGAAAGTATTTATGGGAATTAAATTTCAACATTTCATGATACGTCTTATCGATGTTATTGCAAACACCGATTGTCTTTTAAATATCATATTCCTTTTATGAATTCTCTTCCAAAAAAATGTCGATATTATCTCATAATAAATTAAGCGTAAAGATATAGGAGAGAGAGAGAGAGATGCGCGAAACAAAAATCAAAGTGAACACTCCCGGGCAACGCCGGGTAGATACAGTTGGATTTTAATAGATTTGTTTTTAAAATTAATTTCTGGAAGTTGTATTTATAAATCGGCAAGGTGGAGTATGAAATAAAGGTTTTCCTCAAAGTTCTTGTCTTCTCTTTATGCATAGATACACACATATTATCACCCCCCCCCCCATTCCATTAAGTGATCCTCCTCTTCCAGATTGTTCGAAACGCCATTCTCTTTTCGTGCAGGCTAACTTTAAACTTTTAACTTTGAAAAATGTTTTGTGCGTGCGTTTGTGTGAAATGCGTGCATCTATTTTTCTACTAAATCTGAATGAATCGAACTTTGTTTCCTATAGTTATTTATTCTTTTGACATACCTTAACGACACAACATACATGCTAAAATATTCCTTAGTTCTGGGATTGAGTTATGTTTGAAAAAATCCATTTTAATTATTCTAGTTCGCTATAATTTGAACTTAACTGGACAAGTCACCCGTCACTCACGACTGAAGACCTGGGTGTTCCAAGTTCGAATCCAGTCGGTTCCACAGTACCACTTTCACTTAGGGATGTTGGCAACCTTCTCGTGGTCCTTCCCGTAAGTACCCGATATCTTTCCAGAAAGATTTCTAACTAGAAAAACATCGGGGAAACTAATGCCAACACCAGAATCATCTGATTCACACGAAAGAAGAAGACTCACCTTTCGCTCTCTTTCATTCTATGTTGATTCAACCATCTCTAATATTTTTGAAAAATATCTCTAAACATTTAAAGAGAGACGGATTTTCTTTCTTCAGCGTTGGTTCTTAATGCCATCTAATTTACATAGGTTATTCGTACACGCCGTAAAACATATGTAAATTAGATAGAATTTTCAAAGTAGAATAGTGGTAGTGGGTGTGTTGGAGAGGAATCTAGTACTTTAATAGTTTCGTAATTTATTATCTAACATTCATTCAATCCAATTGTCCAAATATAAGTGTCATGAATCGTAAAGGAAGATATCATCTTTCTTGTCTTTTCACTCATCATCATCATTTCCATTATCTTTGATCAACAGAGCCAACGAAGGAGAATGGCGTTTCGGGCAAGACATGTCTTCATCAACTATAAAGGATGGAGGTGTTTGGATGTCAGGTTGAACTAAATAAATCAAATAAATGGTTGCACGAATTGAACTCGCAAAGTTCTTGTATTAACATAACAAGCGAATTTTAAATGCTTAGTCATCATTTGAATGTATCGAAGGCTTTTGTTTCCTTTTGTATTTTAAAAAAGCAAAGTCAAGAGAGCTACTTTTAAAAACTTTTCCGAGACATTTTGAAGTGAAATAAGTCAGGACTGCGATCGGCCGTTGTGATCAAATACACCTTGTACGAGTTCATTCTTTAAGTAAAAAAGAAGAAACTTCAGATAACATATATGGATATACAGATAACATTCTTTTATTAAATATTTCATCAGACAGACCCCAAAATCTCTTTGAAAATTTCTTGTTACTATTATTTCTGAATTATTGCTCTTTTATATCGAAATCTTTGTCAAATTCGAGAAGACATGTTCTTGCTTTTAATAATCATTCATTTGAGCGTTTTCTTCGTTTTATAATTAAAACCTTTTGTCTTTTCATTCGTTGACTTTTATCTTCAATTAAGATTAGAAATACATTCTTCTCAAGCCGTTCCTCGAATATCCCCCCAAAACTATCCGTTGCCCGGACTAAACAAACGCAACATTCGCAAACAAAACTTACCATTCTTCTGCGTGCATGCTTTTGACCCAATCGATACAAACGAGCAAAAGCTGAAGCGGACTTTTTACGAGTTAGACGCACGTGTGTGACGTTCTAAACGCGGACTTTGTTTCAGTGTGTCGGGTTGACGTTCTGTCGTGGCTACAGCATCACTTTCACGAACACCCTTGGGAAATATATGAATCCATATATCTTTCCTCTAGCTGTGAGTTAAATAATAGGTTAGACTAAACTCTCAAGCATTCTTTGTGCAACTAGTCTAGGAGAAAGAAAATTCCGAAATAGCACAAGGTTTTTTCTGTTTATAGCGGCATTGCTTTCAGTCGTCATGAACGGAGGCCTTTAAATAATATAAATATATATATTAATATATATATATATATTAATATATATATATGTGTGTAAAACTATCTATAGGAGATATGGTGAAACATTGAAAATAATAACAAAAAAAAAGTGTAATATCCCAAAGTCTAGAGATTTGAATTATCTAAGCAATATTTGAACCTTTGAATAACTGTCACAATCGATTGACAAGCGGCGATGTTGATACTAGATTAAAATGGCCCTGTTTCGATTCGTATTGAAGTTTCATTTTTCTCTTTGTGGATTTTTCTAAGTTCCCAGCCCCGTATGTATTAAAAACTTCTCAATTAATAACAGTATTTGCCTCTACGACAGTGGCTGCCCATCAATGTAATGATGGCGGTCAATTTGGTCGTACTTTTGAACAATTCCGAAATCATCGCGAACATTATTTGAATTCTTGCGACGAGTAATTATAATTTGCATTTACAGTCAGACGAGTGATCTTATATTTCAAATACGTGAAGCAGGCAGGATGATGCTGCCATCGAAACGTTCTAAACAACTAAAATAAGAACCTTTGTTTGAACTGAAAATAAAACAAAAAAAATGGCCTTTTTTCTCATTCTCAATGTCACTGTTTTAAATATACAACGTCTGTTTTGAACATCAACGTGTATTGTTTATTTATACGTGACAGGAAAATTCTTATTTTATGTTTTTATTCGGGTATTTTTTATTTATCGTTGGTAAGTCATAAACTTCAAACGATTTCTTCTCGATGTATTCGTCTCCTTTTTAAAATCACCAATATGGTTTGGTGGGTAAGTTTAACGGCATATCAACCCTTTTTGGGGTTCTTTAACATCGAAACACGATATATATTCTAAACGATTTCTTGTATTCGATTGATTGAACAGGACGTTTTATCAAGAAAACTAAAAGAAAGACTTCAAGGTATCATTAAAATTCCCACAATGCATAGCGACTAAACAAACTGAATGCGTTTGGAGTAAACACCCTAAAGGGCTAAATGTGCGAGTTCAGCATACCGTATATAACTGTTAATGTCAACAAATGCGAAAACATCAGTGATGAGTTAGATGACACATGGGAAAGGTTGCAAATCTCCACTTGGAACAATGTCTAGTCACAATGAGGGGCCATGATAGGGTGAAACAGCTGTCGGGATGTCAACCTTTCACATAAGAAACTCAATTTATCGAAGAAGTAAGAAGAGCTTATATGATTGCATATGTTGCTTAAGAAAGAAATCTTCGCACCAAAATTTTAGAATTACAAATTATTTTAAGTCATTTATTAACTTAGGTTTCGAAACAGAATGTTCATATTTGGCTAAACTTAGAACAATGGACAAGTTTTTGTCGACTTTATTTTCACAAGATTATCTGCAAACAGTCGCTTCTCATATATATATATATATATATATATATATATATATATATATATATATATATATATATATATATATATATATAAGATGGCTCCGGATGGGTCTGAAAGTACTTGAGAGAAAAATCTAAACTATGGCAAATTCATCAGCCAATCCCCCCCCCCCGAAACTAAGATCCTGATATGGACTATTGAAAGGATCTACCAAAGGATATGTAGACATGAGTTGCCTGCAAGAGAACATGCTGCCTAATATATATATATATATATATATATATATATATATATATATATATAAACTTCTTTTGTAAGATGATAAGAAAACTCCCAGCAGAGTGCTAAATTAATTGTGAAAATCGAAATTAAGAGCGTAATATTTATTTATGATTCGGTACAGAAAATCAGTACAGCATCAGTGCCACTCAGCTTGAAACCAATGGTACTGATGTTGAACTGATTTTATGTACTGAATAAAAACAAATAAATACACACACACACACACACACACACATATATATATATATATATATATATATATATATATATATATATATATATGTGTGTGTATGTGTGTGTGTATTCAAAAGGGTTAAAACTAAGTGGGACACGTGTTTCGTAAGTGTAAAAAAATCATTTTAAAAAAAAAGGCCGTTTTTAAAAAAGTATTTCTATTTAATAATGTTCCAGTCTTCATTATTTTCGTAGTTTTCACGGATGAAATATTTGATACGTAAACAAGTAGTCAGTAAAATAGACAAACGAGAGAAAAAATAAATAAATAAAAAATAAACTAAACAAACGCCAAACAAAAAACGTGAACTTTTCTCCGTTTCGATTTTGTTTTCCTTTCTGATTTTGTTGACTGATGTGTAAACAATTCCACCGACGGTGGCTGGTGGCTATTATTATTAGAGTGTAAACAATGCCTAGAAACTTTGACAGTCAAAATGAATCACCAAAACGCTGACTTTTTTTTTGACAAGTCGAATTGTAAAAATAAATAAAAGATATACGCTGGATGTCGCCCAGAAGAAAAACAGAAATACTTTCGTTCAAAACCGAACTGGGACTTTTGGGAAGAAAGTTAAACAATAAACTTTTCTTTCCGTTGAAGTTTTAAAAACGGTTGATTTTGTGTAAGTAAAAATCGAAGTATTGTTTTTGCTCGATCGATTGGATCTGCAACACGGGTATTCATGGTGACACGTATCACATTTTTTCGGTACTTATTGAATCAAATTAATCATTTTCATCTTTTTATTTTACGGGGTTCAAAAGATAAATGTTACTATTGACGACAAAATGTTTCAAAAGTTAAATGTTACTATCGGCGACATAAATTGTTTTAAAGAGAAATACAGTTGGGAAATATCTCCCAAACAATTTATTTTTGTTTACCTACTCATGTATGGTGTATTTGCGTTAAAACATTAATATTTGATAGAAAAATATAAACATGTAAATTTCCGTAAATATTAGTTATAAGTAAGTAATAATGCGTCAGCCATATTATTTCTTCTGGACGTCGGGTACATGTTTATTTAGGGTGTATGGCATCAATAGTAACATTTTCCTGTATTCTGTTGAATATTAAACATTACATTTTTTAACGCAAATACGTCACAAAGTATGTAAACCAAAACAAATTGTTTGGGACTAAATTTCCCAACTGTATTTCCTTTCAAATAATTAATGCCGCCAATAATAACGTTTACTAACGGGTTAATAATAATTTCAGGTTAGTTTTTATTGGTTAACGTTTGATTGTATTTGAAAAAGGAAATTATTATCGGCTATACAAATAATATTGAAAAAAAAACAACAACTTTGCAGCGACTGGAAACCCACAAACCAAATACAATCATCAAAACTTTACAATTTCTTTAACATGCTTTAGAATGACTATCCCCCCGAGAGCTGGTGTGACACAAGGCCGCTTTTTCATCGCAAGATTATCCAGCTCCACCAAAGAGGCATTGTAGATTGGGACGAAACTAAAAGTTGTCCCGGTCTAAAAGGAGTTCACTTCTAAACTAGAACAGATACTTCACTTTGATCCTAGTCCGAAAGTCTTTTGAAAGATTAAATCAATTTTTGAACATGATTTTAAAAGTAATTAGTACATTACAGTGTCATTTATGAAGAGATTTGGACTTCAGTTTTATTCAAAATTACATATTGATCTTGAAAAGATATTTTCCCATCATAAAAAAACCCATGGAACCACAATGCTTCTTCTTCTTTCGTGTGAATCAGATGATTTTGGTGTTTGCATTAGTTTCCTCGATCTTTTTCTAGTTAGAAATCTTTCTGGAAGACAACGGTCGGGTAGTTACGAGAAGGAGCACGAGAAGGTTGCCAACATCACTAAGTGATACTTTGGAGCCGACTGGATTCGAACTTGAAACACCTAGGTCTCCAGTCCGTGCGTTATCCACTTAACCACCGTCACCTCCCAACCACAATGTTACCTACCCTTAATCCAACAGGGCTCAGTTGCCTTCCTATTTTGTTTTTAATTGTGGATGATGTCGTTTGCATAAATTTTGCTCAAATTTTAGAGAGCTGAAAAACGTTTCTTTCGGTTTACTTACACTTGTTTAGCGATTCCCTTTAAAATAGTTTTTTAAATGAAATGGAAGCATATTTTAGATAATGATTGTTTAAATTGTCAGACTGTTTCATTGAGATTTTCTTGCAAAATCAAAACAAAAAAACAATGTGCATGCTGAAAGTTTAGAAGCAAAGACTTATTTTGCTATCCGATTTACACACGTGTTAATGGTGCGTACGAACACACTGTAAATTAGATGACAAAATAAAACAATTTATTCACTTTTGGTTTGTTTTAAATGTGCTTTTGAAATAGACTTAAAATAGTGTTTTCTTTCAAATTAGGTTATATCATGGCTTCTTGATACAAAAAAATGGAACCATCTATTTCAAATTCCGCTTTAAAGATTTTGAAATCATTATTTCAAGAATTAACGTATACTTTCCGACGCAATAATGAACTCGTCATGATCCGAAAATATGCTCGCAGATCAAATGGGTGCGATTTTCTTTCTTTTTGACGAAGTCGCTAAAACTAATTGAACCGTTGGGGGTTATTTTCTAAAGAAGCTGATTGCAAAAAATGTTATTGTATGTGACTTGGAAGTCATGATGCTCTGGTTCAGTGGTGTATTGAGCTCTTATGATGTCCTGCTGATGCTCGGGGCCAACACCTTGATTGTATAACCCAAAAGCTCAAGTATAGGTCCCAGTACTGAAAAATATTACGAGAAAGGGAGATAGTTTGAATTTGATTGGATGCCCGGGGGCAAAGCCAAAGCACCCCCCTCCCATAAACTACTCTTATTTTTTTAAAATCATCTCTTGTCAAACTTGCTCTCGTGGAGGATTTAGTAAATGTACTGTCTTCAGTTTTTTTGGGGGGGTGGAGTAGTGAGTGCGAAACTGTTTAGTAGAACAACGTTGTGGTAGACTTTAGATTTCCCCTCCTGTTCGTGCCATTTAAACACTGGCGAGGATGAAAACACAATTGTTATTGAGATTCAAGAAGTCTATTACCCACCCACCCTTTCGATGACTAAGAATTGCAATTAGTAAGGTTAGGTTACTGAAATAAATGCATTTACTGGTCGGGATATTTTTCTATTGTCAGAATAAGGGCAGCAGACGGCAAGTTTAACAATAGATTTCATGCAGGAATTCCAACACTACAAACCGTTCTATTGTTGTTCTTGGCTTCTCTCTAGGTCACCTGAAAAAAAAAGACATTGACCACTGGGGACTCGACGTTTGCAAAATAACAATAGGTTTCGACAAAATTAGTTCTATTGTTTCGCCTTCTCTCTAGGTCATCCAGAAATGTTTATTTTACTTGTATGTTTTTTTAGCTTTTAACGAATAATTCATTGTCTTGTTTAGTTTTGTTTATGTATCGTAGAAACACAGCCAGAGACAGCTATTCTGATTTTTGAAAACAGGTTAAAAAAATAAATAAATAAAATAAAATAATAATAATGCAGTTATAGTTTTCGATGTGCCTAAGTATCTCTGACGAGACTCTGTCCGTCCGCTGCTTAAATTGGACGGACGCATCTTAAAAAATATTCAGTTTTTTTTATAATAAGGCTTATTTTTGCTGTGGATTATATGATAATAAAAAGGAAAGATATTCGTAAGATGCGCCCATTCAATTTGCGCTTTTAGCGATGGAAAAAGTATATTTGAAACTTAAGCGTTACGGACAAAGGCTCTTATAGAGATGTCTGGTGACATCTAAAATGCTATTTTAACCTTAAGCGTGACAGATTAACAGACAGATACTTAAAATAATTTTATTTTCATACAGCATTCTTCTTTCATATCTGATATATTTTTTTACGATTTCATCTTCATATGAATTTTTCCAACTTGCAAAGTTTGATTTAATTCGAAAATTCATAAACTGTTATATATCTGTTAAGAAATTGCCTTTGCATTACGAAACACTCATTATATCTTCTGCTTTTATATTCCTTAGGGATAATATAGAATTAAAGCGACCTATTATTTTACTATCTAATTTACGTAGTGTGTTCGTATACACCGTAAGCAAATATGTAAAATAGCTGAAACGATAAAGCCACTCATTCTCTAAATGCTCACATAAACAGTAAGAAATATAAGAGTTGTTGAATCAACAGAGGCGACGAGAGAAATACATAAAGATATATATATATATATATATATATATATATATATATATATATATATAGAGAGAGAGAGAGAGAGAGAGAGAGGGGGTGGTTGTTCAGTTAATTATAACTTACAGCTAATTAGAACAATTACAACAATGTTTTTTCAAACATAACTCGATCCAAGAACGAAATTATCTTTTAGCATGTATTTCGTGTTATTAAGGTATATAGGATAAAAGCCTTGCAGGAACAAACGTTAATTCACATTTAGTACAACAGATAAACATAAAAGAAATCAAACATTAACAGTAAACAATTTTTGGCCAAGATCAAAGTGTAGTATCTGTTCCGATGGATACTAAACCCTATAGACCGGTATCGTCTCGGCCTTCGGGTCTTAATTCCGCCGGTCTGTTGGTTTGTTCTGTGCAGTTCTAGGAGGTCCTCCCTCCCAGGCTTTGCCTCCCCTCTTTGGGGAGGAGTAAGTTTATTACTTACTGCCTGAGGCGCCTCTACCGGGGAATGCGTCGGGGCTGCCCAGGCATTTTTTGTAGGCCAAAGTACTCACCTTCTCGGGCGCTAGCTTTTCAAATCCCACTTTCCCGACCTTGTGTCACATCTTACCTTGTGGGAGGAAGATAAATAAAAACAGTAAACTATTTTTTGTCAAATGTTTGGAATGAGGTGTTACGATTACTTTGTTTTTTCTTCGGACTATTGTCTTCATCAACGTCAACTTATTTTGACTACGTTTCAGCCGATGCAAATAATAACTCTTATCGCCAAAAAACAAAAAAACATTGAAGAATGCTAAACGTAGTGAAAATGAATATAAGTATCGATGCTGACGAAGACAATAGTCCGAAGAAAAACAATACAAGGAATTAATTTAAAGAAATTATATAAAAATATATTTAGAAAATAATTGAAGAATTAAAGCACCTAGAAAAAGTTTCTCACATTTTAAATTTTCGAGAAAAATGAGAATAATCAAAAATTTAAATAATTATGTTTTTTTTTTCCCCAGAGGTGAGGAGTCGGCTAAAGAAAGAAACAAACAAAAAACGATTCCTCACTCTGGAGTCGATTAAAAGTTTAAACTGATTTCGACTCCGAACTTTTGCAAAAATTGTTGACTTAATTCCGATTCTCTACCTAAGAGGTGGGGAATCGACTGAAAAGAAAAAGAAACGCCCCCCCCCCCTCACACACAAACACACACTATAGAGTCGATATAGATATTAAAAAAAACGATTTTGAACTCTTACAAAAATTGTCGACTCTTTACTTCGACTCCGTATCTCAGAAGTAGGGAGTCGGCTGGAGAGAAAAAAACCGACTCAGAACTCGTAGAATAAGTGGTGACCCCTTATTTGAAAAAACTCAACTTCCGACGCGATATTAGAATTTAAAATAAAACCCAATAAACTTCGACTCCCGGAAAAAATTGCCGACTCCGAAATTTCCCAAATCTTGTTTAGTGAAAGTCTCTCAAACTTCTTCACGTATTTTGCAGTACGAAAAGGGAAAAATGATTAGTCGGTTGACGAGGGGGAGAAATTCGAGCAACTTATATTCTTTCTTTTTGGGGTGAGTGTCTATATATACCTATACTACTATGATATGTATGTATATATCACTAGTCGTCAAACAAGAAGGCAGACTTTCAAACAACACGACGAGTAGCGTCGCCACATCCCTCGAACCCCCTCCCCCATCTCACTCTCTTAGCAAAGGCACCGGTAGACCCTCCTCTCGTTACTAAGGGGAACCTGCAGAATAAGAAAATATAAAAGATCCGATGAATTGAAGCTCTTATCATAATTATACTCAGACAATCTCTACGTTGTTGTTTTTGTTGTTATTATTATTATTATTAGTAGTAGTAGTATTATTACTACTACTACTACTACTACCGTCAATCGTCACAAAAAAAAACTAAGAAAAATACTTAATAAATGCCACTCAAGTTATTGTACAACCGACCAAGACTTTCCGTTGATTTTATTAATTTATTTTACATTTTACGTGTTTCTTTTTTTTTTCTGATTTTCTTTCTTTTTCACTTTGTTTAACTTGTTACTTAGTTGCGTTCGCCCTCGTCGTAGCCGCCCGTCTGTTGCTTCCTGGTCCGCACGGCCGCTCGAGAGAAAGGAAAGAAGAAAAAAAAAACGGGGAAGAAAGAAAAGAAAACACCTCGAAAAAGAAACAAACAAGAAAAAAAAAAACTCTCCTTCTTTTCTTCTTAATTGGAGAGATGCTTTAGTTGGTAGGGGAGGAGGAGGAGGGCCCTCCTCCTCCTCCTCCCGTTCCTTCCCCCCCCCCCCCTCGTCGTCGCCGCCCCCTTTCTTCGAGTCACTTATTTGGTCATTGCATCTCATTCAGTTTTTATTCCTACTTGGCGGCGCAAACGACTAGTTTTTGTTTTTTTACACTGGACCGATTTCGTTCTACGACACCTATGAATACATATATCTTTTTTTGTTTACTTCGGCTTTAATAGTTGATTGTTGTATCGATAGTTGATATAACAGCAACGACGACTTTCTTAATTATTGGAAATGATGAAAGAACTATCTCCCCAACAATACCTGGCTTATCAAACTTTATCCTCATGGAAATGGAGGTAAGAAAAAAAATAAAATAAAAGATATTCTTTGAAAGTTTTCTAATCGATTTAAAACAAATCGATTAGAAAACTTTCAAAGAATATGAACCATTTTTACAGTTTTTCTGTAAAAATGGTAGGGAAGAATTGCCGTTTTATCTATGACCCCTTCTCCCCTCCCGCTTCTCGCCTACCATTGTTAAATAATGTGTTTCTCTTTCATGCCTCGTCTTGAAGTTTGGCGTATTTATTTTGATAAATTCGATCCGTTTTACTACATTTAATCCTAAGCAAAAATAATTTATTTTCATAGTTCTAGTTTGAAATGATAAAATAGAAGAAGTCTCGTTATCCCCCCCCTCTCTCTCTCTCCCCCCTCTCTCTCTCTCTCTCTCTCAATTGACATTCTTTAATAATGGCCTTTTCTTTTTTATAACGAACTCTTGAAGTTTCTTCAGTGTTTGTTTTCATAAATCCGATCTGTTTTCTTTTTACTTGTCTGCAAATAATTAAATTATTTTCATATTTAAAAAAATTCTGAAATTATAAAGAAAAAGGAAAAAAATGACGCCATTTCTTCCTCTTCCCCATTGTTGAATAATGTATGCGTTGTACACGACGAAGTCTTGTTGAAGTTTCTGTAGAGTTTGTTTTGTTTTCTAAACAAAATTAGTTTCTATTTTCGTTTACAAAATAATCATTTTTTTTTTTTTGGAAGGTTCCGAATTTACTTTCCCCTTAGGATTTCTTCTTCAAATCGGACTGACTGTTCGTACGCTTCGGTTTTACACGCAAAATTCCTTCACATGCCAATGGCAACAGGTGCGGTGGAACGTTTCATGATCGCACTTTTTACGTGTTCGTCGTGTGCGTTAGATCTGCACTCACTCGTTTGACAACCTCGGGTCTCTTTTATATATTTATAGAATTATTTAATTGAAATAATAACGGACACCCAAATCGAATAATAAAAAAAAAAAACGAAAAAAATAAGACGCTTTCAACACCATATAATCAAATGCAGTTCTTGATTCTAAGTAATTACATAAATGAAAACACAAAATAATTTTTTATAGAATCACCCCCGTCTACAATCGGGTGGTTCTTTGGTGGGTTTTGTCACCTTGACTTAGAGTTACTGGTCGGGTTAAGAAACTACGTGTGTTTTTTTTTTGTTTCATTCTGTTATTGTTTATTTTTCGTATTGCCACCCGGACTTAGTGGTAAGGTTTTGAGCAATTTTTGGAAATGGGAGTGATTCTATAAAAATACCCTTTATTTGAATCAAGAGGTTATTTCTTTTGTTTTAAATTCAATTGTAATTTCTTTACTTTGTTAAATTATTTCTCAATCGATTCGATTTAATTTATTTAATCTATACATTTTTATTTTATATGATATCAATTAAACAATGTTGTCATCGACAGATCAATAGCGGAGAATCAACGTATCGAAAAATGTAAACAATTAAATAACTCTAAACTTTTATTACCTAAAAGTATTTAGCTTTTTTACAACCGATTTTAGCCAATTTTTCTTGCTATGATGAAACTCCGACAAAATGCACACGTGTAATCAATTGCGAACACAGGATAAAACATAGGTAGTGAAATCATTTGGATTGCCTATTTTTTTAACACTAACTTAAATGGTTAACAATTAATTAAAAAAATAAGTTTGGTAAAAGTTTCACTACATTGTGCATTTTTCTTTCTTTTTTTGTATTGGTTTAATTCAGCTATCACTATCAGTGATGTTACCTTAATTTAAATAGGTGTTGTTAGTTAACTTAAAGTTTACATTTTAAAAATTCTCGTTTGTTAGTATTCATTTCGTATTGTTTTATTTGTTGTGCAGTTGTCATAGAGCAGACCAATTATATCGACCCTGATATAATAATGCCATAAGCATCTGCAAAATAAATAATGGCATGCATCATTTCAAATAATTGAATTAATTAAAAAAAAAAACAACTACAAAAAAACAATTAATTATGTGTGTTCGTGACGTCCGACATTGTCAATTGTAGTTAATAATTACAAATATGCAATTGTTCCTCTCTCCTTTTTTGTTTGTTTGTTTTGTCCGACATTGGAA
Organism: Sepiola atlantica; assembly: GCA_963556195.1. NCBI lineage: Eukaryota > Metazoa > Mollusca > Cephalopoda > Sepiida > Sepiolidae > Sepiola > Sepiola atlantica. The sequence continues at coordinate 75,348,142 of OY744521.1, forward strand.
GCGGCTGAAAATTGATTTATTTTCGAATTATCTTTGATTAAATGGTTTAATGAAAGAGTCAAGTTGTTAGAGAAAAAGTGTAACCCCCCTCTCTCTCACACCACCACCACCATAAACCCTGTTCCATTTCTTCCTGTTTTATCCAATTCCACTTGTTTTCCAAAGTGACCTCATTTAATTAAATTAAAAATATTCTCTGGAATTTTTTGTTATATTATAATTACAATTATCTGCTCCCTCATCTCGTAAATTAATACCAGATTTAATTTTGATATTAGAAATGTTTCTCTTGGCCTTTCAATTAATTGCAATTTGTAAAATAATTCTAAAAAAAATGACAAGATTATTTTTGTTTTAATAATAAGATTATATCACCAATCATATATATATATATATATATATATATATATATATATATATATATATATATATATATATAATTATAAATATTTGTTTTTAAAAGACCTAAACAAATAACAAAAAAACTACGTAACATTATGGCGATAAAAAATCGTACATATTTCGGCAAAGTGTTTGTGGTCTGGTGGTAAAACGCCAGATGCAGACTGTAATATCGTAGGTTCAATCCGATGCTGATGACCGTTGATAGCCAGAAACATGTGTCTATAGATTAATTTTATGTACGCAAAAGTTATATATATATATATATATATATATATATATATATATATATATATATATATATATATATATTGTTCTTGTCGGAAAATATCTTAATATATATATTATCTTATATATATATATAAGATGTTAATATATATATATAAGATATTAAACAAAATATTACAGCTGTTTCTTTATAGCCAAACAAACAACATTAAAAACAAGTCCAACTTTTATCAACAAATGAGTCTTCAGATCTACAAGAAAAAACCGACTTACTCCGAATATTATTTACGGAAAAAGTCCATTTCCCTTTGTATACGCGGCGAATAAATTCGATCTTCGCTATATTTTCACATTGACGAATGCCTTCGGGAAATTAAAAAAAAATTCTGAGTACCTTACTTGCCATAAGTATATTTTTATACTACTACTATCTCTGGACATGTATTGAACACTGGTGAAGTAAAATCATATGTATATATATATATATATATATACATAAAAATATATATATATTATAAAACAATGAATATATATTATAAAATTATTATTATAAAATGATATATTATGTATATTCGCGTGTAGTATATTTAGTAGTTTAATTTGGAAAGGTGTCTTAAACCTTTATCAAGTATCATAATGAACACCAATGTTATTATCTAAGTGCTAATTTAACAAATAAAAATGCTTAGCTAATAAATACTAAACTTTTTTCATTTTTTTTTTCAATTCTAATCGGAATAATGCACAAGAAAGTTTGGTAAAACTGCAGTATACGTAACAGTCGAGAAATCGTAAACAAATAAAAACAACAAAAAATAACTGAATCAAACGCAGTAGAATATAATTATCTACCGGTCTGTATACTTTAATGTGCGGAAACTGTAAGTTATTTTTTTTTTAATTGCAGAATTTGTTTAATTATTTACCCTACTACTAATCCTAAATCCAAGTGGCAAGTGCCGCCCCCCAAGTCTCATAAAACCACACTTAATCGCATGAGGTTAGCCATGTTGTTTTTCATATGACGACATCATACGCAATCATAGCTATAACATTCTGAAATAGAAAATTAAGTTTTCACACGTTAAAAGTAGATAGAGAATTTAATTCTACCGCGTTTGGTATAAGTTATTTATTTTTGTTTATAATTTATCAACTGTTAACTATACTGCAATTTTAACGAAAGTTTTAATACACGCTAACCCTCAGCCGAACTTTGATTAAAAAAAAGTTAACGTAGTAAAAACAAAATCAAAGTTGTTTGAGACTTAGGTATCAATTATATTCAACACAAAATAATTTTTTGAGATTATTTTCAGAAATATAACAATTGTTATTTTCTATCTACTTACTTGCGTACCTACCTACGTTATCAATTAATATCTTCATTTTGTGGAATTTCCACGGGTACAGCAAAAGTATGCAAACAACAATGCTGCCCCCCCCACCACCACCATTTATTCCTTTCGATTTCTGTACCTAATTGCTAGTTTTTAGATCAATTGACCTGTCCGTAATAATCATAAAACAAAAACAAAAAAGATGCACCGAAGAACATGTCAGAATCGAACAACAATCCAACATATTTAAACAATTGTCAAAATATTGTTTATGAAAAAAGTGAAACGCCAGACAACAACGAAGGTTAAATCTAAAATAAATAAAATAAATGTTTTCATTTCACACATTTTTACATTTATATTATACTTATATTATATTTATCACAATCGCATGTTGCAATAATTATTGAACTTAAATCAAAACAAAAGAACTTTGAGATTCGGAGCATTAAGTGTCTGACATTTCTCGTCAGAAAAATTAGGATTTTTTTCCTATTTAAAATTATTTAACGCCGTAAAATATACATATGGAATGTTAAATAAAACTTTTAATATAACTTTTTGGAGCTTTATATATTAAAAAAAAATCAGATTTACTCTTAATTTTCTTTTTATTTAGATGTTTTCGTTAGCTGGGGTGCTAGTTTCAGTAAAACAATTACAGTTCAATTCTAAATTAAAAACAAAAAGTGATTTTAACGAATTATTTAAAAAATGTCAAAGCCCCAGTTCTTCCTCTGTGATTAAGTAAGGATTGATTTTTAATACTTGAGTATTTAGCGAGTGTTGTGCTTAAAACACTCCCTAAATATGTTATGTTTAAAACCCTCCCGATGATACACCTGGAGAAAATTTCATAGAATTTATCAAATAGTTTTCGGTTTGGTTGTTTTGCTTTTCAGGGTATTTAATGCTAAATCCGGTAATTTGGTAAAAAAGTTTTTTATGCTCTAAGTTTTTTATCTTCAAATATTTATTTATGGTGTTTTGTAGAGGAAAATGTTTTTTGTTTTTTGTTTTTGGCTTTGCAGAACATGACTGAGTTTTGCAAAGAGAAACGAAAGAACAACAACATCAATGTTTGATGCATTTTAAGTCAGGAAGCCAGTATCTTCAGACAGCCTGATCTGATAGCACCAGCTCAAATAGGTTTCGGATTTTTTTTAAGATAAGGATTAATAATTTGGATTATTCGGAATACTCTTACCGAGTTTGACGAAACGCACCTGAAGAAGGTCGTAGGTTATATCAGCCGAAACATTGTGAGAATACCATCCGAGATGAGAACAGTTGTCCGAATAATCCAAATCATCCAAATCATCCAAATAATCCAAATAGGATATAAATATTAGTCAGCCATAGTCTTTAATCTCTATTCGTAACGAAGTATTTACTAATGTCTCAGGGTCGAAGATACAATTATAGAAAAATTCGTTGTCGAGTAATTTTAACGTGACTCGGCGTCGATCAAGCCGAGTTTACGCAAATCGTTTTAAGATAAATATATTATTATTAGCCTGGTCAAATTTCTCTGCTGTGTCAATTTGAGAATCCCCCAAAACATATCGAACAAATCCAATAAATACTTATTATTCCTAATGTCTCTTTTATCGTACTGCCTTGGAAATTGTTCAGAAATATTTAATACTCGAGAAAAGAGCATGTGTGAATGTGTCCCCCCCCGCATCTGTTTTCAAATACACTTGATTCCTAGTCAGTGGTTCCATGCCTCAAGTAGGCCATATCTTCAGATTTTATCTTGTGTGTAAAATGCCCAATAGAAGGACACTAACCTCTCACTTATCAACCGTACTTTTATAACAAGTTTTCGTGCTACCCGTTAAAACCACGAGGTTGGACTTATGAGTTTACACAACTTTCTTCCCCCGTTTTTCTTAAAAAAAACACAAAAAAAAACAGAAAGTTTGGTGGCTGAAAACTAAAGACCGGACGCCAAGAACAATTGATGAGCAAGCAGACCGCAAAGTAGCAGCACCTTCTTTTACCAAAACTATGAAGATTAGAGAGAATACGTAACCATTTTTTCAAATTTAAAACTTAAGCGTGACAAGTCGACGTAAATGCTATTATTTCAAACTCAAGTACGACCGACCGACCGACCGACCGACCGACCGAGCTTCTCACAGAAACGCCAGGACCCATGAAAATATGTTTTATTTCATTAGTCAATCAATACTAAGTATTTTTCTATTAATTTTATATATATTACTGGCATATATATATATATATATATATATATATATATATATATATATATATATATATATATATATATATTAGTTTCAGTATTTACTTCAGCAGTGCTCAATACACGAGTAAAACATAGGAGTATGAAATAAACAGACAAGTTGTTTCGCTCCTAAAATGACTTCGTTATCTTAGCCGAACGAACTTCTTCTGGGATTAAAACGAAATATCGAATAACATCATGACTGTTAATCTTGTTTTCTTCGAATTGGTTTGTCTTTTTTGCTTATTTCCAGTTTTGCTACCTATACATTCTGTCAAATTATCATCCTCTTAAATATAACACACACACATATATATATATATATATATATATATATATGATTTTTTATGTGTATTGTTTAGTCTTTTTAAAATTTAGAAAATGTGGATGTGACTCGTAAATAAAAAAAATAGCTGTGTCTGAAGACCAAAATAGAATTGATAAAAACATCAGATAAATTCTATAACTTGCACATGATCATTTTATAATAGTTTGATCCTGTGTTAACGTTTCGATTAGGCTTCTTTTTAAAATGTTTACTGTGTGCTACCTTTTTACTTTATTGAATAAATTTCTGCACTTGGGACATTTAACTCACACAGAATTCTGAATTACAGAAGTTTTATCTCCGGGGGGGGGGGGGAAAGTTCCATGAATTCAAAAGAATCCAAATTTGACATTTTCCCTCCGAATTCAAAATGGTTGACCACATATATTTTTCTTTACTTATTCTTTTCATGGAATTAATAAATTTTAACTAAAACGGAAAAAAGTAAAACATAATATTTCATTGCGGAAATGTGTCTACTTTACCTAGAAACTGATATATAAAAATATCAGTTTCTAAAAAAAATAAGTATTTTCTGAAAATTTTTTTAATTTTTTATTAAAATAAATTAATTATTTTAGTTAAGTTTTATTAGAAATTCACGAAAACAAAAAACAACGTTTCAGGAATTGATTAATTCTTTTTAGAAAATAAACATTTTGCGAGAAAGAATCTGAATGCAAGACATATTTTGAATAAGCATTTTTGCAACTATATAAAAGTTTCCAAATGATGTAAAAATTATAATTTATATTGCAACCAAACTTTTCCATACACACTCGTACTTTTAAGATATGAGATATTAACTCTATAAAAATTCGGTTAGGGCCACGTTGGCGACAATAATCCTGGTTTTAAGTAATTGATTGACTCCCAGAAGTCTGGTAATAGTCGTTTTTTCTAAAAAAAATTTCTTATGATGAACTATCGATTAAGCACTATTTAATTTCAAATTAGGAAAGAATTTTAGAACATTCTTACAGGTTTAATTTCGCTATGTAACTTCATCGTAAATTATTGATCCCCCATCAGCTAGGTTGTTTTGGGGTACCTGATCAAGTTCTAATCACGTCGACATACCGACCCCTGTAGGATCAAAGCGACGTTGAGCCTGGCCAGTATTAAAGGGGTGACCATTTGGAAACACCGTGTGCTGTATGTAACAAAACTCACTTCAAAGTAATCTACAAACCAATCGTATGTAAAACATTTTAGCATTAAATGACCTAGCGATGGTTGACATGCCGTAAAACACAACAACAAACAACGATCCCTGACTTTCCAACCCATCATGTTTCCCTGTTTAATTTTCGTTAAGATCCATCAGAACTTCCCCTGCTAATGAAATTTGTCATGATCGAAAAAACTAAAAACGAACAGTAATTTTCTATGATTTTAGCCTAGGGGTCCTGTTTACAATGTCAACATGATCTTTGACTTTTCGGCACAGATACTTACGCGGGTTAACAAAAACTAAAAAGAAAACAAAACAAAGAAAAACAAAATTTTAACGCCTTTGAATAATAATCCGAATACATTTCTCTGTTCATAAAATTTTCCAGAATCGTAATAGTACTAAATAAAAATGAACACTCTCTCCGGTGGGGAATGCCAAGTGTTAATGCAACGTTTCCGTTGGGTACACACTCACAATTAATATAAAAAGCACCGGCGTATTTCAATGTGACACCCACTGACGCAATGATAGGATTTGTAGTTATTGTGAAGAAGTAAAGATTTCTTCTTTGACTTTTTCAAAAGATAAAATTTCTATTTTAGTAGAAACTTATTTATTTTCCCTAAATGAGGCCTGCACGTAATCTTATTTCCTTCGCAGATTAACTGCCCGCCGTACAGTCGAACCGATGAAGTCTTGTATACATTTATAAATAAACACTGAACGGACATAACAGATGAAGAAGGCAATGCTCGTAGTACGAATTGAATTCGTTATCTTATGCCAGATTTTGAAACCTGCACATGTCCTTCGGGCTAAATGAAGCCTAACGCCTCACTTGCAAACCTCTCTCCTCCCATTGCCTCAAGTCAATTTATCTATATAAGTGGCGTTGTGTAATGGTTACAGGCGCGGATTGCAGGCTCGACGCACCGGGTTCGATTACTGACGGGGTTACTGCTTTAATTTCACTTGGGAAAGGCATGAATTCATAAATCTTTCCTTCAGCTATGGATTAAATAGTAGGATGAACTAGACTGAAGCCTTGGTTGTGCAATTAACCTAGGAGAAGGAAAACTCCGAAATAACACCAGCCTTTCTCTGCCAATCCCAATATCACTGGACTCAAGTATTTCCGTTCTAGGAGAGGTGCAATGAGAGGTCGCGTAACCCTTACTATAGACTTCCAGCACAGGCACCACTACAGAGGGTATCCATTGTCTCTCGATACTAGAAGAAAGTATATATATATATATATATATATATATATATATAGCAATAGATAAAGTGAAAGTATAAAATTAGGTACGAATCAAATTTTATTACAATTCAAAGTTCAGGCAAAGTTCTTTAAAGTCCTTAACTCATGAGTTTTCAAAGAAAATCTTCTCCTCAGATGACCATTACCGCAATGATATTACTGCAGGTAATGAAAATTAAAATTTGAAAAATATATAAAAAAATATATATAGAAAAATACATAAATGTATATACAACATCAAATATATCGGCCCAAAACATACTATTTAGTAAAACTATACAATTCATCCAAGTCAACAAGTCTAAAATAACTCCAGGCAAGACAACCAAGGTGTTGATTAAAGAATAATCCAAATGGTGAATGGCAGTCCAAGAGCGAAAAAAAGTTATCCAGGCTGGAAGTTCATTTACTGTCGATGTAGTAGATAATAGTGAAAATTGTATTCAAGGTGTATGCAAATTAATAAATTGCTAAAAAAACGATAGAGAAGACAAATAATATAAAAAGTTCAGAAGACTCACTATATATATATATATATATATATATATATATATATATGATAAAGAGATAGCATGGTCATGCCTATTACAACGTATGTGTCTGGTGTTGTGAATCATTAATTATTGCAAAACCTTGTCAATATTCACCTCACACATTTTCTCATTCTTTCATGGGTGGGCGTTATAAGGTCTTTCTTTATAATCAATATGTTTGTTGCTGTCTAGTTTTTCTTTCTTTCTTTTAAACTCTTTGATCTCACCTGTCTTTCAACTACAAATCAGATAAATGTCATATTCTTGCATAGAAATGCATAAACTGACAGTTTATGCATTTATTACGCATTAAAGAATATATTATCACCAGTCCGTTAATACATTCGTAGCACCAGTAAAACAGATCATCGTGTCACAATAGTAGTAGAATAATTACGGTCTAACAATCGATTTTACAATGAAAAATCTTAAAACGTTTGGATAACTAACCACTAATACTGTGTGAAATGGCATGACTCCCATAATTTATACTTTTCTATAAGTAACATAGTGACTAGCGTTAAGCAAATCTTATAGAATTAACCTTAGTTTCAGTAGTAAATTACTCCCCAAAAGGGTTGATATGCCGGGAAACAGACAAACTAAACGATAAAACAGTTAGTATTTTAATGTTATAATTATTTTTAGATATGAAAAAAATTAAATCATTTATTTTATTATAAAACATATTTTTGAATGTTGCATTTAGTTGTATCATACGTTTTTAGGGTATTTTTTATAGAATAACTCCCGTCTCCAAACCTGTTTTTCTTAGGTATTTCGGGTCGTTAAAAACGAATAGCAATGTAGGACAATGTGCCTCTAGACATGTGTAACAATATTGACTCGAATGCTTTTGGGGGAGTAGGATCAACGCAGTTGAATTGACAACACAGGCTTGGATCAACGGGAGCGATTCTATAAGAGTTGATGATTTGTATTTAGTTATCGGGATAATTCAAAATTTTGGAGGAATTTTTTTAAATCGTCATTTTCATGGTAGGTGCTCTGACCCCTCCCCTTCCGTAAAACATTCACAGCAAGAACTCGTCTGGCTATCACCACTACAATGAACTTCCCTTTCTTCCTCTGTGTACCTAAAACAATGAATAGAGTTTCTGTCCAAGAATTTCTCATATGTGGAACACAATACCACAGGACTTCTTTCCTACAATATGGTCGTCTTCAAGTCCAATACCAACAAATACTTGCGAGCCGTCCTCTTAAGTAATCAAATTAGTCTCTTTCCACCCGTCGTTTCTAGTCCTCTTATAGTGTTGTTCATCATCCAATTGAAAATCTCATTAATCCTGATCCTCAAGTGGCTTTTAGGCTTTAGTAAATTGTGACCCTTTAGTAATAAAATAGTAGATGGATATGAAGCTTAAAGTTTAATTCGAGTATTACGGTTCATTTGTGCTTCTAAATCAAACCAAAGGAAAACAGTAATTGTCTCACGTATCAAAGAAGCAAATATAGGTAGAGGTGATGTAAAACTTCGTTAAGCGGGGGAAAAAAACATTTTTGGTTAATCAATTTAAAGTTTAAAATTTGAATTTTCTCATGAACTGAACAATTGCCATTGATAATGCGTTTAACTTTCACAATAACGCAACGAATAAGAGATAATGAAGAAAAAGAACCAACAATGTCGATCTATCAACACAATCTGGACTGTGTACCGTCTTCCGCGAATTCTATTCAGTTAATCACCCTGACATTGGAAACTATTGAAGTTGCGAGATGGCAGAAGATCTTTGAACTTTTATTTTTATCTTTAAATTATAAGAATCTTTTAGATTTGAAAGAGAACGATTTTAGCTATTTTAGACTTTAAATGAAAAGAAAAAAGAAAAAAGAAAAAAAGAAAAGCCTGAATGAAGCAGACAACTTTATTTTTATTTTTTCAGAAACCAACCTTGCATCCCCAATTTAAAAGATCATTTAGACAATAGGAATATGAAATTTAAAAATAAAAACGTTTTTAAAAATGGTGGACTTTTTTTTATTCAATGAAATAAATCCAGCAGTACAAAGTCCTTCATTAGGTTCTATTTACGCGAGCAAAAGAAGGACGCGGAGCGATACTAACACCAACGATTGAATGACGGATTTAAGTCGTTACCCTCGTCCCTGCTGCATACCTCCATCGCTTCATCTCACACATGAACAAGTCACAATGCACCTAGATTAAAAAGCAGGTGTACACTTAGTTATATGCGGTAATTTACTGATGTAAGGATTTAAACTGAAATGCGCTTCGGCATTATTAACAACTTAGTTCTTACTTAAATCATGCTTTAGTAATAAAATCACATTAAATAAGTTATAATAAGTTGAATCGTACAAACGAAATATAGCCATTTAGAAAACAATATATGTCCGACAATATTAGACAAGGGAAATAACTCTAAAAGTAACTTTTACCTATTTTCCATTATAATTTTTTAAGTTGATTACGATGGGATTATCTTCCTTGGTATGATATTATGAATTTAGACTTATATCCCCTGGTGTATTGTCTAATGTTATTGTTAGCCATGTTGTATTAACCCAGTAAATTATCTAAGATGCTCGGTTGGATGGGGATAATAAAAATCCCTAATTATTCACTTTGGTGTATAGCCAAAATGTTTCTGCGAGAAAATACAATTGAAAAGAAAAGTTTTAGAATTGCATATATATTTTAATACTTTGACATGTTTTGTTTATATATAAAATAACGGAATATCTGATTTACATATTTCACAATCGAATATAAATAAGTCTAATTACTTAAAATGTCTCCTTTTGATTGAATATTAAACATTTGCACCCAGAGGATGCATATATTTGCTGGTTCATTCAATCCTCTTAATATGGTTCACGCTGATATTTTACTAACATTACAAAACGAAAAACACCAAAAGAAAACTCGCATAAACGGTGTCTAAATTGTTTTTAAATGAGTTTTTCTTTATACAAAACATTACCCTTTTATTTTTTTAGGATGAATATTTACATTTTATTAGTGAGAAAATGCTATCAGTATGTCGGCTACATATAAACACTTTTTGTCTTTTAGCAGATGGGCTATGCTGTATGATCAAAACTTTCAAATTCTAGAGTTAATGTTTGATGTTAAGTAGAGCTTGCCCGAAATACGGTAACAAGGGGAAAGGACAACACAAATTATAAACAAAAAATAAAATTATGTGCAACGTAGACGAAAAACATACGAATAACAATTGAAGTTATTTTTAAGTGGTTAATTCTCCCCCCCCCCCCTCATATATATAAAGTAATTCATCAGATTAAAACGTAATATAAAATCAACAAAAAACGTTATTTTTATGTAGTTCAGAAAAGAAAGAAATACTTTATTTTTCTGTTTTTTAAATTGTCTTAAAATCCTGTTAATTTGAGTTAAGATATATATTTTTTTTTGGGGGGGGGGGAACAATTCTTGTTTTTGCTTTATTTAAAAATATTGTTGTATATTTTAGATTCATTCATTCATTTCGTATGAATCAGATGATTCTATTCTTACCATTGGTCTCCCGGATATCTTTCTAGTTAGAATTATTTATAAAAAGATATCGGGTACACACAGTAGGGACAACGTGAAGGTTACCCACATCGTAAATGAAAGCGTTTCTGTGGAACGAACTGAATTCGAACATGGCACACCCATGTTGTCAGTTCGTGTCGTTAGCCACCGTCACCTCACATGTTTTCGATGAAACCTTGGATTGCTGTCAGAGGCTTTGTCCATCCG
>OY744521.1:75364418-75384418 GCA_963556195.1 Sepiola atlantica
ATCGAAAATAACATCATAAATAAGGAAGATTATTGAGAGTTTAATAGAAGGCAGACATGAAAAGGAAGAACGAAAATTATATGTGACTGAATTCGGCATTAAATTACATGAAAAGAGTTGATATGCCGTAAAATAAAACAATCAAATCTGATTAGTTAAACAAGATCTCGAATAAGAGACTTTCGCCCTGGATGTAAGTTAGATTTCTTCAACCAACATATTTCTTTAAATTATTTTATTTATTTGTATATGCTCATCGACATTATTTTTTTTACTATTTTCTTAATAAATGGTGTTGATTCAATATGATTTCTTAATAAAAAAATATCTCGAAAAAAATGGTTATTATTTATTTTATTTTGTGCGTTTGGGGATTATAGGGGTTGACAATGGTACGCGGCTCCCATTTCCTGACAATAGCCATCGTGTCTGCCCGACTTCCGCGTTTCTCAAACAATGTACACATGTGCATCGCTGTAAGATAGATCGCAGTAAGTCTATGTCTGACAATAGAACACAAATGCATCCCGGGGGTGGGGGAGATTCAGATCCTGTTCTCTTTTCGTAAGAAAAGGTGCAATGACAGTTAAGACAAAAATCATAATCAGATCTCAGATGTCGGCAATAACAACGCCGACAGCAACTGAATTGTTTCCGAGACAATAAGTCATTCAAAGTTCATTATTATGACAATCCATAACCATTTAGTACTAAAGTCCTTCAAAGCGTTATGCGTGTCACCGTATCGGGGCAATGGGTGGGATTAGTATTATAATGGTTATTGAAACGGATTATGGAAGTGGCAATCCGAGTTCAAGTCACGTCAAATCGCTTACTTGTTATTAAACTAAGTTAACGGTACAAGAACTCTATCCTAAAAATGTGAGGGTGGGATCAGGCATCCGTAGATGGTATAGCTGAACGATTACACACACACACACAATATATATATATATATATATATATATATATATATATATATATGTGTGTCTCCTCTCTTAAATATCACGAAAAACAAAGAAAAATTAGGCTTCGCCAGTGCTCGTACTCGTTATTTATCTAGATAAATTACCAAAATATTTATATAACACCATAAAATTAATTGTTCGTACATAAATTATCATTTCTGATGACCTAAATAACAAAAAAAACACCCATCGTTGATTTTTCCATAGTGGAGGATTTATTTCTTAATTACTTTCAGGCCGCTGTGTAAGTCTGAAGTGGTTGTCTGACGCATTTACTTTCTCGCTTCCTCTCATAACTTGAAATGATTTCGTCCGGGTCGAGATAAAGGCGTGTGTTTTACACGCTAACGTTTACGTGACGGAATTGAAGTATATATTTATTTATGTATATAAATATTCAAATAAATTTTCTTTATTACAGAGTTGAGGATGAGGATATATATATATATATATATATATATATATATATATATATATATATATATATATATATAATATTAAATTATATTTATCTACAGATGACGTCGTTTCGAGCATTTTACTCTCATCAGTGTAGAGAAGTGATAATTTCAGGCTCGAACCCGGTCCACAGAGCCACCTTTGACTCTGCACACTTTCACTATCCTCGTGACCATAGGAAACTATCACGTGATACGCAGAATGTAAGTTATATTCATGCCGATTACAGCGTAAACATCAAGACAGACTAGAGAACTCAACGAACCTTCTCGGAGTCTTGCTTTGTAGCTAAGTGAATGTATATTTTAAATATCTTGTAACAGTGTTCATAATAATAATAATAATAATAATAAATATATATATATTATCCTCAACTCTGTAATAAAGAACATTTTGTGGGGTAAAAAAAATGTTGCTTTTTATAAGCTTTTTTGTCGGAAAATATCTCAATTTATAACTGCTCTAGAATTAAATATTAATACCGTGTAACCTTGTAACTAGCTGTACTTTTTAGTTTGATTGCATAACCAAAGTATACAATCATATATATATATATATATATATATATATATATATATATATATATATATATATATATACACACACTTGCTAAAGACAAACACAAATTTTTGAACTTATAAAAGAAAAAAAAAATAACTGAATATTGATCTCCAGTTGAAGAATACTTATTAAAAATCTCGCACTTATCAAAAGAGGCTTGCTTGTTTTCGCGCGCATTTAAGAGGTCTAACCTGAACACACAACCTAATTAATAAGCGCAGAATAACAAAAATATCTATGGTCGTGTGTGTATTTGATCCAACGTCGTTCAATTGATTGTTACTCTTGTTTTGTTTCTCTTTCTCCTTTATTTAGAAACACTTAAACCAATTGAAGTCGTTTAACAAAGACACATAAACAAAAGTGCACAAACTAATTGACAAATTATGATGAACAAGAGATGAAATCTTAATTAGATAGTCCGCCATCTTGTTTTTTTTACAATGATCTCCCTAATTGCACATTTGAAGTGTTGGAGTCTTTTACACACAGCAACGCTGATGAATAGTTGATACAATGCCAATGAGAATGACTCTTACCTTTTATATCAAGGAAAACCGTGTGTGTGTGTTCGGATAAAACTCGGAAACTACTCAAAATACATTTGCCAAACCTTGCATATTTAAATTCAGTATGACCCCGCGTTAGTTATTGTCGAAAAAATAGTTTAATGTTTATTCGCCTCAGGTCACGAGGGATCAAATTGATGTGTGTGTGGTGGGGTAGAAAATTATTTCCTTTCATTCTTCCTGATGGGTTTTCGAAAAAGAACATTGAAACTAGGTCAAAGAGGCAGTCAGCTGCTGATGACTCTCTTTTTCATTCTTGCTTTCGCCCTTTCTTTTGTTTCGTTCTTTCTATCATTTTGAACAAGTTAAGGGGGGACGAGAAGTTAAAAAGTAACAGACTGAGTAGTATGTGTATGTGTGGAGAGAGAGAGAGGGGGGAGAGAGATAGAGGGAGGGGGGGGGAGAGAGAGGGGGAGAGAGGGGGGGAAGAGAGAGAAAGAGGGGGGGAGAGAGAGAGAGATTAAATGAAAGATGCTACACTATTTAATTATTTAATTTTTATTTTCTAATACGGGATCTCGGGCAACGCCGGGTAGGCCTGCCAGTATCTTACTAGGGAAGAATAAGTATGAACTCATACGGTGAGATTTTATATTGCATCTTTATTATCAAACGACTTCATCAGAAATGAATGAAAAATGTGTCACTTTTTGTAAACTTTCTGCATTTTCTTTAGTCATCGCCCTCTTTTATATTTTTGTAAAATTTGAAAACAATTTCCCTCATTTCTGATGAAGTCTTCTGATAATAAAGAAAATGATAAAATCTCACTATGTGAGTTAATTTGATTGTATTGTTTGGTCTATCCGCTTATTTCTACATTTTGGGTCACCTTTTTCTTCACATCGTATACATAACGTAAATATCTATATATGTTTAAGTATTTACTTCAACAGTGCTCAATGCTAAGTAGAGTTTAGTAATATGAAAATATACTTAGTATTACACAGTAACTAGGGAATGTATATATATATATATATATATATATATATATAATTACATGCTGTAACGCTTAGCCACGTTTCCAAATTTCAGAATGATTAATTCAGTGGTTTCGAGATTCACTAATATATATAAGTCAGGTTCATATTCTATTCCAATAACCATGTTTTTATTTATTACTTTTATTTTTATTTTTTCACATTTCCAAAAAACATAAAATTTCTGTGAGATATATTTTTTACGGTCCGTTTCATTTGTCTTGTGCCAAACAACATTTTTATGTTAATATCGTCTCTGCAACATTACACAATCATAAGAAAAATTCACAAAGAGTAAAAAGTTCTTGGATTAAAGGGTCTAGACAAAACCTACACTATACAGTGGTTCATTTTTGGTGAGGACAAAAATGTTGTTTGGCACAAGACAAATGAAACGGACCGTAAAAGATATATCTCACAGAAATGTCATGTTTTTTTGAAATGTGAAAAAATAAAATAAGATAAAAATATGGTTATTGGAATATAATATGAACTGACATATATTTGCTCTGTTGTCACTAATTGATAATCATCGAGCTGAATCTTTTAAGGAGACTGTAAAGTAAAAGGGCACTGATAGCATATTCTAATACATATATTGTCATTAATAATTATATATATATATTATATATATATATACGGAGAGAGAGAGAGATTCTAACCTAGTTTCTACAGTTGCATCTTAATTTTCCTGTGTAAGTTTGAGCTGTTTTATTTTACAGTATGAAAATAACTTTGCAGACGTGCGTCTTCTTATTTCAATCCAACCATTTCCTTCGTCTGTGTCTTTTATTTCTGTGAATTATGTTTCTTTTTGTTTTACGTTTCACATGTATACCCTCTGGCCACTTTCTGTTTGTTTTACTTGCGTCAGACATGCGAAAATGTCCAGCGTTACAATTCAAAAGCGCGGAATACAAACAATAAGTAAAATAAATAAAAACAATATAATTTAGTTTAAATAATGGATATTTAAACAACTTACATAAATACAATAGTAGAAGGTCAGATGGCAAAGAGATGTAATGTTATATATATATCATATATCATATATATCATATATCATATAATATATATCATATAATATATCATATATATATATCATATAACATATCATATATATATCATATAACATATATATATATATCATATAACATATATATATATCATATAACCTATATATATATATATATCATATAACACATATATATATATATCATATAACATATATATATATATATATATCATATAACATATATATATATATCATATAACATATATATATATATATCATATAACATATATATATATATATCATATAATATAACATATATATATATATCATATAATATAACATATATATATATATCATATAACATATATATATATCATATAATATATATATATATATCATATAACATATATATATATCATATAACATATATATATATATATATATCATATAACATATATATATATATATATCATATAATATATATATATGTTATATGATATATATATATATTTTATATGATATATATATATATATGTTATATGATATATATATATATGTTATATGATATATATATGTTATATGATATATATATGTTATATGATATATATATATGATATATATATGTTATATGATATATATATATATGATATATATATATATATGATATATATATATGTTATATGATATATATATATGTTATATGATATATATATATATATATATGTTATATGATATATATATGTTATATGATATATATATATGTTATATGATATATATATGTTATATGATATATATATATATATGTTATATGATATATATATATATATGTTATATGATATATATATATATATATATATATCATATAACATATATATATCATATAACATATATATATATCATATAACATATATATATCATATATATATATATATATATATCATATAACATATATATATATATCATATATATATATATCATATAACATATATATATATCATATATATATATATATCATATATATATATATATATATATATATAACATATATATATATATATATAACATATATATATATATATATAACATATATATATATATATATAACATATATATATATATATATAACATATATATATATATATATAACATATATATATATATATAACATATATATATATATATATATAACATATATATATATATATATATATATATATATATATATATATATATATATATATATAGGTAGAGACTAGCAGATGGGTTATTCGGGCCGTGCCTGACTCAGTCATATTGCAGACAAACAAGAAATACTCTGAACATTTATTTCTAAAAAGTGCGACACGGTCATGACATAATATTCATCCAAGCTCTGGGGAATAAAATAATAAAATGATCATATTTACCCCCCCCCCTCAAGGGCAAGATGTGACACAACAGCTTTAGTGGGTGTGAGAGGGTGGCGATGGTGTTTTGCTGCGCCTGAAAAGATACTCACAACTAGTTGCAAAAATAGTCTAACACCCCCCCCCTTGTATTCTTCTGTATCACCCCTGAGTTCCTGCATATGGTAGGATATCGTGTTCTTCTCATAAGTTGTTTATATTTCAACTATAAAATTGATATGTGGTGACTCGTTAGTTAAAATATAAATCAAACTTTCCTGAACACTAGCCCAGTCTAATTATACTAGACGAGCAGTGACAATTGGAATGTAGGTGTAGAATATTGAATGTACATTTAAATATGTTTTCCTAAGACAGCCGTCCATCAATGAAATAGAAAATAAGAAGAAAAATAAATACTGATTGTTAAGAAGCCAGAAACAGAAGGGTGGAAGAGAATAAAACTACGAAAAGGAATAAGTGAAAAAGACTATATGTATATAATACTACTACTGGTTAAGTATTATTTTATTAGTGGATGGGGTTATAGAAACGTGCAAAGTTATAAGTTATTAGTAACTAAATATGTCTTCTTTCTATAAATACATTTTTTTAAATAAATATTTTTAAGAGGAAGTCAGTTATGGCGGGCTTGAAAAAGTTTAAATTAAAAAAAATAATTTAAAAAAATAAAGTAAATAAAGACATACCGCCCCCCTAAGGAAATACAGTTTTCTTAAGTTTGTATTATTAAGTTGGTATTTTGATGAATATTTTTAAGAGGAGGTCAGTGATGGTGGGCTTGAAAAAGTTTAATTAAGACAAATAACTTTAAAAAATAAAACAAATAAAGACATACCGCCCCTCCCCTCTAAGAAAATACAGTTTGCTTAAGTTGGTATATTTTTTTAAAAGAAAAAGACAAAATTTACGAAGCTTGCATGATAGAAAAAAATAGGGGTTTTGTTGTCTGAGAGAGTGTAAAGTTGTTGGAGGGATTTTCGGGGTTGGGTGGAGGTACGGCAGTCAATCATCAACCACATTTCTGGGTCTGTTTTCCCTCCCCTCTCACCTTACTAATCCATGTTTTTTTTTTAGCGTTGGGGTGTGGGATGTTTGAATGACAGCTACAAAAGAGTCAAGACTTTCGCTGACTGACTATAACAATGAAGAACACAGGGAAAAATAAAAGATAAAATAAATCGTTGACAAAGACAATGACAATAGCAACAAGAAACTGTTCATACAACATCGGAGGAAAGTCTAGCCAGAAAAATAAACTACAACTTTTAGCACAACGACAAATCATATATATATACAGAAAAAGACATCTTCTAAAAGGTAGTGCGTTTTGTTGAATATCAGACTGAACGACTTAATGTCGGGAATCCCTGTCCCATCCACAGTGCCCCTTTTGGGAGGAGCTGGACACCCTCACATAAAAAGACCTTGTGTCTAACTTTTCCATCGTAGTGGGGAGACAAGTTAATAGAGACTAAATCAACACACACACACATACATATACATACATACATACATATATATATATGTATATATATATATATATATATATGTATATATACATATATATATATATATATATATATATATATATATATAATTAATTTATATATTATATATATTATACTTTATTATTATACTTAATTATTGCATTCCAATGACTATATGAAAATCAATCCAAAACCATAATTTCTATTTGTTCTTTCAATTTCTTTATTTCCGTATTTTGGTGAGTATTTATTCTTCTTATTTCATCTTACACGGGAAAAAAGTTTTTCCAAATTTAATATTCACTCTTCTTACACGCGTTTCATGGCAGGTTGGGAAAATATACAGTTTTTAGTCTAATCATGTCAATCATCAGAGAATAGTAGAAATAAATAAAAATAAAGAAATTGAAGAACAAATGGTAATTATGGTTTTGGATTGATTTTTATATGGTCATTGGAATGTAACAATAAAGTATATATGCTCTGAATATTGTAACACAACTTCATTGAGCTTGTAATTGAAAAATTCACAGATACTATAGGAGGTATACGCCTATATGTAACCAAGAATGTTTGTATGAATAAAAATTTATATATATATATGTATATATATATATATATATATATATATATATATATATATATATATATATATATGATACAGGCAATTGTTTTGCAGTGTCACTGCCTTTCAGTGATGAAATATGGCGAGTGTTCCAACCAGAGATTAAAAACCTGACAGTTAAGTCGGCAACCAGGGTCTTACCTTCGCGATGAAGAGAAATTATGCTGTTTATATATGTTTACATTCGCATGATTAACTATATAAAACCTCAAATACAAAAAACAGTGTTCAATATAATAAGCAAATCAAAAATACCTAACTAAAACTTTAACCAGAAATAGCGCCATATATATCTAGGTATGACAAATCTCATATATATATGTATAATGGACATGCATGTGGTTTCATATATATATACATCCATACATATATATATATATATATATATATATATATATATATATATATATATATATATTATAGTTTAGAGATGAACAAATTTATGACTTATTCATTTATAGCAGTTCTAATGAATTCAACATCAACCACTGTTCAGTGTACAATCGTTTCAGAGACGAAAATTACATTTGTTGAGACCAAGTCACTTCATGAGCACCAGGTATTGACAGTAGGAGGTTAGGGACATGACAATTTCAATCCTCTTCGAAAGAGTGTACATAACAATGACACCAGAAATATGAAGGAACACAATATGAGACAAAAGAACACGAAAAGTACAAGAGTGGATAATGTACATGCAATTAAAAACACAGTTACAATTAAATATATATATATATATATATATATATATGAGAAAGGAAGGATGAGAGTAATCCGACGTAATGGGGAAATGAAAAAGGAAAAATCAAGAGATATTTTTATATATTCATCAACATTTCGTCTTTATTGTAAGACTTTCTCAGGATGATAATTTTAAGAAAAATGTCATGCAAGTACATCGAAATATTGGGTTGACATTATGAGTTGATGAGAAAAGGTAGTAGCCGTGGTCTTTTTCTCATCAACCCAATATTTCGATGTACTTGCATGACATTTTTCTTAAAATTATCATCCTGAAGAAGGCTTACAATAAAGACGAACGTTGATAGATATATAAAAATATCTCTCGGTTTTTCATTTTCCATATATATATATATATATATATATATATATATATATATATATACACACATGCATACATACACAAACGCACACACAACACATAACATTTAGACTTACATTTCTCACTAAACTTAAACCGACTTGTTCTGACGTAATAGGTCAAATATTAGAAGTATTTTCAGAATTTATGCATTAAAATCTACTAAAATAAACATCAAAGGGCAAACAATTTTTACTCTTATTTCTTTAATTCATTCAAACGAACTTTAAATTAGAAACTAAAATAATAGAAATGGTAAAATTATTTGTAATAAATACACAAATAAAGATACGTCAGACGTTTTTCATTTGTTAAGAATTTTTCTTTTTACAGAATTAAATTTCAAATTTTTAGGGCACAAAAAAACGAACAACCACAAAGTTGTTATTTTATTAAAAAAAACAATTCC
Source organism: Sepiola atlantica (assembly GCA_963556195.1). Lineage (NCBI taxonomy): Eukaryota > Metazoa > Mollusca > Cephalopoda > Sepiida > Sepiolidae > Sepiola > Sepiola atlantica. The sequence goes on from OY744521.1 coordinate 75,374,003, forward strand.
ATTCAAATCACCGTTCGAAACTTATTTTATTAGAACAAAGATTTACTGTGAGAATATTATGCGTTTGTATTTCATTTCAACTACACCCCGCCATTTCACCCTGTCCACTGCTTTTGCCCCCAAAAGGCATATTTGTTAGTCTTGCCAAAGTGACCTCTTCTAATATAAATACGAACGAACAAAGTTAAGGAACAGGGTAAGAGGAAGCGCCACTTTGGTCACGTAATAAAATTCCTCGCTTTAGGACAGTGGCGCTTTCACCATTGCATGTTTCTTATTTTTCACTGAGTGTGCAGAGATAAGTAAAAAAAAAAATATTCTGAATGCGCCATTTTTAATTCAATGGACATTTGAAGAATGTCGTGATACGACGAAACTGCTGTCTGTGGATTACTTTATTATACTTTATCGGTAGCTTTGAAAAAAGTATGTAAACAAAGAAAATGCATGTAGCACTGATTTCTTCTGTCAGTAACGGGTTAAGACATCTGCCACTGCTGATCACAGGTAAAATGGACACCAACTGACGATCTATACAAGGTCATTAGGACTAGTTCGATGAAAATTGTGTGTGAAGACCAGCGTAAATTCCATATAGCAAACTACTATGGCAGTTGCAAAAGAATTGACTGACTTACAACATAGAGGGATTTTCTAATGAAGGGCTTGGGGCTAGAGATATTTATAAATAACATCTTGAATAGTTTTAAGGTTGAAAAACTTTTAACACTATATATACAATTATTATTATTTCATGTATCCACATAAAATAAGATATAATCTTTTATGTATCAATTTTCAGTTTTTACTTCAACAGTGCTCAATACGGTAGTAGAGCTAGGTAGTAAGTTATGAAAATATATTTATGGCAATTAAGCTACACATAGCCTGACGATTCCCTAGGGGATAAAACGCGGTAGCGTCTGTGTAGCTTAATTGCCATAAATATATTTTCATAACTTGCTCTCTCTCTCTCTCTCTCTCTCTCTCTCTCTCTCTCTCTATATATATATATATATATATATATATATATATATATATATATATATGGGAAAATGAAAAAGGAAAACCAAAAGGGATTTTTTTTAATGTGTACATCAACGTTTCGTCTTTATTTATAAGACTTCATCAGGATGATAATATAAAGAAAAATGTCATGCAAGTACAAACACATTTAGGGTTGACATATTGGGAAGAAGGGAAGAAAATAGTAGCCACTACTGGAGAAAACAGTAGGGTGGACGTCTGTGCTTGGTGGAGTCAATAGTGAGGAATGAAAAATGAATGTTTATGAAAATGTCAACCCTATATGTGGTTGTACTTGCATGACATTTTTCTTTATATTATCATCCTGATGAAGTCTTATAAATAAAGACGAAACGTTGATGTACACATAAAAAAACATACCTTTTGGTTTTCCTTTTTCATTTTCCCATTACGTCGGATTACTTTCATCCTTCTCTTCCCATATATATATATATATATATATATATATATATATATATATCGAACAGTGGAGAAAAAACCGTTTATCATTTAATACAATACCTCATCCTGGATATAAGTATTAATATATGCAATAAACACATATTCTCTCAATAAATCAATTTGGGAGGTTCTACATGAAATGCCGGCTCATTTTTACAAATTCTTTTTAAACATGAATGTAACATTTTTTGTCGCTTTTAAATTTTCAGAGAGGTGCTTGATTGATTGATTGATCTAATTGATACCATCATGAACTTTGGAATCGGTTATGCTGAGTTCAAATCTCATCCGATCTATTGCGTTCAATTATATACGGCACAATCACGTTGACACACCGGTTCTCATTACCGAAGTTAAGCGACGTTAAGTCTGGTATGTATCCGATGGGTGACCATTTCGGAATAGCATGAGCTGTGCGTGCAGAACGGCGATACACATGCTACTAGGGATCCATTATCGATTTAATTCCCTAGAAACTTTTTTTTTCGGATGAAGCCGGCTCAACTTGATCAGGGTAAATGCCACACCAGATACTAGGTATTGTGTTCAATTAAACACCAATATAATTAGGGAAAGGTATGAACCCACAGTTCCTGCCAGCTATAAGTAAAATAAACTTGTCTTCAACCGATCTCATGCAAGTAATCGTTGGTAATAGGTATTATTTTTCAGCATTAAATGAGCCGCAATTAGTTGATATGCCGTAAAGCAGACGAAGCAATCTAAGCGTCAAGCAGAATATTTTAGTTTTTAAAATGTTGTTGGATCAATTCTTAATATGCGTTCATTGAACGATGAAAATGCTATTTCAAACTTAAGGGTGACCAACTGACTGACCGACAGAACCTATTATAGCGATGCGTGGACGCACCTAAAAGCTGTCTGACATAAAGTATGAAAAAAAGAGCAGGTGTCCATCCATTTAAACCCAACTCTTCATTTCCTGGGATTTAACCTACTGACATGTGTCGTATCGTTGTCACATTGGCCGCTGGATCCTTTAATGCTACCTCTCTAATACTTCGATTATTTCACAATAGAAGGAAAATGACAGTCTAGCAAATACGTGTTGGTAAAAAGATATTTTTAAATAAATTTTATCGCAATGTTCTGAGTTCGATCCCCGGTATAGGGACGTAAAAAAAAAAAACGGATATACCAAAAAAGGTACGGAACTTGAACTAAGAGCAATCGATACCAGCGGATTAAATAAGTGGTTCCATTCTAAATTCTTGGAAATTTTTTGATCACGTCTAAAAGCACCGGAACACGGTCAAATAGTACAACGTCCGAAACGTTATGAATATAACAGCAAATTGAGAGCGACGGTCCAAATTCATGTCAATAATTTAAATAAAACTTCAGCTGAGAAGGCCGGTGAGAAAACCGGCCGAAATATTGTGAAAATAACAATGATCAAGATAAGTTTAATCGTCTGAAACGTAAAAAATAAACAAATCGATATAAGATATTGATTTGTTTTTCACCCATTACCCAACAATTCAAATACTTAAATGTATTTATCAATCAGTTTTATTCGGTTTTTGACCAACTTCCTATAAACTTGAGAAAGTTCAACCATATCGATGCCTTCAGATTAAAACAACCATAGACTGCGACAAACCATTAAAACAATTTGTTATTATAGAAATTCGGTTTCCTTCCACTAAACATGCATTGTGTGCATTCATTGCACGATGCAGTTTGTTAAAAAATAAAATAATGATAACAATAAATACGGTTTTGTTTTAGCCCATTAGGCAAAATGGATACAATAATTTGATAAATTATATATATATATATATATATATAATGCCAGGAATGAGTATATTTTTAAGTAGGGGAGATCATCGCCGTTCGTCATAGTAAAAAAGGAAAATACAGTAAAACAATCCACACAAAAAACAACACTTTTTTGTATCTTATGACAAAGCACTTGAATTTATATATATATATATATATATATATATATATATATATATATATATATATATATATATATATGTCCGTAAGAATCTCACGCTTACTGCTATCTAATCACTGTTGCCTGACAATGCATCAGGCCTTGACACTTCGGAAATATTATTGACACATTCCACTGTTTTTTGTTTTTTGATAGGGGGTAGGCGAATGATTGCAAATGCCCCCCCCCCTTTTATCACTTACGTTTCTGTCATAAAAAAATTACTACATATTTTTTCTTTTATCTCTTATTCTTACGCCATTTGTCCACTGTTTATTTTTTCCTTTCATTTTTACATAATTTTTTTTTGCAATATTAACCCCTCCCCCTAACACACACGCACTAAAAAAGATGGATTTTTTTTTCATTTCCGCGGAGAGGAAGATATAGGATGGTGTGTGTTTATATTCGATGCTGATGCTCTGATGCGTTTTCGCCAGCTGATAATGTTTTTTGCAGTCCAGTTGACTGATTCATATCGTACAATGAGAGTGTAAGAGAGTTAAAAAAATGTTTTTTTTTCGTTCAACCCTAACCCTAACCCTAAACACTTAATCCCACTACCCCTTCGCCTAGTTCAATGAATGAAACATAAGTGGCATATATTTTCTCATATTGTCATGCAACATCAATTTAGAGGGGTCACTAAGGAATTGTCATCAGCCAATGTTAGTTTTTATTGTTTTTTTTTGTTCTTCTTACTGTCAATTGATTTACCATTGGAAGCTCTTCCTGCATTGAACTGGAATCACATTGCATGGATTCTTCATGCATCTCCGTCCCCTCGCCCTTCTGATATGCACTTTTTTTTTTTGAATTTCTTTTGTTTTGGTTTTTTTTATAGATAATGAAAAAGTAAATTCTAATATTGATAACAGAAAATTTCCGTTATTACTAGTTGTATAATAAATACTCTTTTTTCTGGTATGATTTGTAAAACGAAACCTTCTTATACATTATTATATAATCAATACATATTTAATTGACCAGAGGGTTGTTTCTTAGTCATTTTCCTTATTTCGTTTGCATTCTGGGCTTATCCTCTAACTTTCAGCAAAATTTAACTTTTAAATCAATTGAGATTACAAAATAACATTCTAATTACTGTGTTCGTTCGAAAAAGGAGTTAACATAATTTAGTTTCTTTCCAGGAGGTTAGACAAGAAAAGAAACATTTCTTTGTTCACTTTTTGAACGAATTGGAACAATTCAAATATAAAACAGGATAATTTTTGTATACATTTACAAAACTATAAAGACATATGTACCGTGACACTATGAAATATAAGACTACAATATTATTATGAAATATATGACAGCAATCAAAATGTGAATCCTACTATTATAAAATGTTGCATTATAATTTATTATAAGAGTATAAAATGCATAAGAACCATTATAATATGAAATGTAAGATGAATATGTATGTGATTAAGAAAAATGGAATCTAAAAAAATACATGAACTAAAACATTAAATGTAAGATTATAATTAATTCAACGTATTATGAAAAATATTTTAATGTATTAAATATTTTAATGTATTAAAAATATTAAATATAAGATTATTATTTATGAGATTATAATATTTATGAGAACAATTACAATAAAAAATATACTATTATAATTTTATTCACGCGTTTATAAAAATATGGAATATAACAGTATGAAATGTAAAAAAAAGCAAATTTGTGTTCAATGAATCGTTTTCACTATATATCAAATAATCCTAAAAAAGTTGATATGCCATAAAACTGACGAACCAAACTAATATTTTGTTATAAAAATCCCCAAAAGAAAACCCATTATATTAGTAAGTGTTTATTTTTATGTTTGATTGAAGTTTGAGTTTTTTTCTTACACCGTAAAATTCTAAAAATGGATAAATATATTAATGGATTTCAAACTATTGTGTGAGTAATTCAACGAAATGTGTTTTTAAAAGAAAAATGAAATTCAAAAAGCCTTCATATAAACTGTATAATTCTGTTTCTTATACTTGTTATAAATATTGTTTTGGAAATGATACTATAATTTAAGCATATGTAATATATATGTTTTTTACACCTTACCCGAGAGTAGGAAAACATATGGATGAATAATTTATTATGTATATATATATATATATATATATATATATATATATAGATATATAGATATATAGATATATAGATATATAGATATATATATAGATATATAGATATATATAGATATATAGATATATATTGGATATATATATTATTTATAAATATTATTTTCAAATATACATAAGAGAGAGTAAGATTAGAAGGGTAGAAGACTTAAAGTAGAGTATTTTAAAGGAAAAATAACTCACCAGCCGTACGCATCCGGCGTTGCCAGGGAATATTTTTACATTATTTTTTTTTTGCTTGTTTTTTTTTTAACTATTCATTACAATTTGTCAATAAACTATGAAAATTAATTAATAATTTATTTTATTTTTTTAAATTTTCCAAATCACTCTTATTCATATTTACACACAAGATCTGATGAGATAATTGTTTAGAGATTCGGCATGAAATTAACTCTTCGTAATTTTTCAACTGCTGAAATTTCACTCATTTTAAATGGACCATTATTTTCTTGCTACATACAGACGGAATGAGAAACTGGTCAACTTTCAGTCATGTGTTCAATGCATTACTACATAGAAAAACATTGTTCGGGTTAGGGGTTTCGTCAGAAGAAACTGGGTAATCAAACTATTTTCACTTCAAATAATAAATATCGACATCAATAAATGTTATTATTTGAACAAAAAATGTTCTTATTATCCAGTTTCTTCTGATTTGCACTGTATAGCAAAAGTCAATGTCAATGTAAAAAAAAAACCGCTTCTTTATGACCATTTATTAGTTGTTTCCATAATAAACTCATTTGAATCGTCCATCATTGAATTCTAACGTTCTTGTATATATTTTGTCGGAGCCTATTTAATAACTTTGCTCTGAACTAACTCTTCTTTTTTCTTTCTTGAACAGGATTATGTCTTCTAAACGCAAGAATACACCCACTAAACTATATCAAGATAACATTATACTCGAACGACTACATTCTAACACGCTTGAATGTGATAACAGCAACCTGGACAGTGAAGGAGATCTTGAAGGACATTATTCCACTCGTTTTCTCTCCAAATCGGACAGCAGCGAAGATTTCCATGATTCCGACAGTGGATCCGACAAACCCACAAACAAGAAGCAACGAATTCTCCAAAGTATAAGACACGACTCTGAATCTGAGCCTGAATTTGACCTTCCGAACAACGTTACGACAACAAGGCCCAACGTAGGGCTGCATCGAAAATCCATGGAAAGTGTACTACAGCGGCTTAGCTCCAAGTCCCCGGGAGTTCCGAACTCGGACCCTGAACACAGGAGTCCCTCAAGCCCTGACAATGCGGTACTGGCAAATGTTAGTGCTTTACTCCAAGGAAAAGGGACCATACAAGATAAATCCAAGAAAATAGGTGATATGATTTCACAGCTACAAAAACTCAATGAAAAATTGAAAAAACAAGGAGGCGACAACAATGTGAGAGTAAGTATTTATACTTATATATATATTTTTTAAAGTTTTCTTTCCTTTTTTGGTTTGTTTTCTTATTGACTGTGTTGAAATGTTATACAAAGTGGAAAATAGAAACGTTATGCTTGAAAGAAATGGTTAAAGTTCTGTTAAAAAAATTTGATTAAAAAGTGATATTTAAAAATAAATGTAATTCTTTTATGAAAGAAATTTTCAGCAGAGAAATTTCAATCAAACGAAAAAATAAAACTGAGAAGAAAAGAAATAGAAAGACAGAAGAGAAAATAGGAAATGCAAGTTTAAAGTAAATAAATATGTATACTTACACATATTAATTGTTGTTGTTGTTACATAATTATCAAATTTAAAGACGGGAATTATTTAAAGCATTTATTTTCATATTCTTCTCGCTTTTTCATTTTTTTTTTTTACCTCGACATATTTTCCTCTTCTTAATTAAACATTTTCGTTTTCATGCATTTTTCTCCTTTCACTTTTCCCAAATCATAGCTTCTTTTTTTTTTGTTCAGAGATTTTTCTTTTTCCTCTATTTAACATATATTTCTCTTCTGCAAGATCTCTTCCAGAATTCTTTCTTCTAATTTTCCCCTCTTCTTTGTTTCCTCTTTTTTTTCTTTGTTCCCCTTTTTCTTTTCTTTTCCTTCTTCTTCTTATTTAAAATGTTAATTCTTCTTCTCCCCTAAGTATTTATTTTATTATTAATGTCTACCCTTCCTCCTCCTTCTTGATATCATCATCACTTTAGATTTTCACACTCACCTTCCCCTCGTCCCCCTCCCCTCGTCCCCCTCCCCTTGATATTCTTATATTTGTAGTTTTCACACTCCACCAACCCTTCTACGTCTCTTTGATATTCTTATATCCCCTCTCCCCTTCTTCATTTGGACCCTATCTTTATGTTCCTTTTCTTATTTTACCCCTTCCCTCTTATAAATTCTTCTTCTCCCTCTTCCCATTGACTTACCTTTTCTTTATCTAAACTCTTCTCTATTCTTTCGTTTTTCATCTCCATCTTCTAGTGATAGGGATGGAAGCACGTTTCACTGACCAATCAGTGATTCCATAATATATTTATGTATTTCATCATATTTTCAAATGTGTTCAATTATTTAAAACTTGAGTAATTACAATGCTTTTTAAGTTTTTTTTCTTCTACATCCTCAGCGACCCACTTTAAAAATTAATCATCCTGTCAAGTTTCAGAAATTCAAAAACCTGACCAGATGCTTAAAACCCCCGAAACTTTATGTCCTTGGGGTAGTGTTTGAACTAAAAATGAAATCCTAGTTTCATATTTAAAATTATTTTAATGCCGTTGGGGAGGGAGGTTAAACCTAATAACAAGAAACAACAAAAAGAAAATGGATGAAAATTAAAAGTTTACTTCGTTTTTGAAATATAATTGTTTTATTTTTGAATTTGTGGCCTTCGTTAGGACTTTAAACTCATTATTTCTATCTCCATATTTCAGGTGTTAATTTCGGTTACGAATGTGTTTGATATAAGCACAATTAAAACTTTTATTCTTTTATTTTGAAAATATGTAATGATTGAAATAAACAAAATATTAAGCCTTGCCAACTTCCGATAAGGAAAGAAATGACAAATATTGAGGAAATATATAAAGAAAGAAAAAAGAATACAAAAAGGAAAAAAGAAAAGAAAAAGAAATACAAAAAGAAATAAAGAATGAGAGAATTAAAGTTGAGAAAGGAAAAGAGAGAACAACAGACAGAAATAGAGAGAGGGGGGGAAAGTGAATGACGGAGAAGGAAAAAGGGAAACAAAAGAGAAAAGTAGTGAATGAAAGGAAAAGAATTAAAAACAAAATTAACTCAAAAAGTAAATTCAATATTTTATAATAATAATCCGGACAAAAATTGGATACATCAATGTTTAATTATCAAGATGAAAGACTAGATAAATACTTATTCATTAGTGACACGTCGTTTTTCAGCAAAATACTGTTGCTGCCAATAATAATATATATTCTACTAACTAACTACCTACGCGTGTCACACTTTAACAGTTTGTTAACCTAGGCCCTTTCTGTTTCTTTTTCAACTGCCGCAACGCCCGCTTATACAAGAGAGAGAGAGAGAGAGAGAGAGAGAGAGAGAGAGAGAGAGAGAGAGAGAGAGAGAGAGATACAAATACTCGCTGACTGGTTTTGAATAATAATAATAATAATAATAATAATAATAATAATAATAATAATAATAATATGCATCTATAATACCGTTGCTTCCAACTAAACCTGTTAAAAAAGTGTGTAGTAGCATGATGAGCAGGAAGAAACGAACTGAAAAGGAAGACGTCGCATAGTTTTTCCATGGTATAGACCGCCATTACGGTTCCACCGTCTCATATCTGACGCCCCATCCCCTGTCAAAACTATACACTTCCCGGAAAAGGTTTCCCAACTACTACTCTACACAAGAACTGAGAAATGATGATTGCCCTAATGGATACCGTCGCGGACTATGGAATTGGCTATGTCGAGTTCAAATCCTATCGGATCAATTATGATTGATCACGAGTACCGTTCTGCAAAGTTATGAATCCCCCCTCCCCCACCCCCAGACGCACTGTATTTATTTGATTCCCTACCAAAGTCAAAATGAGGTTTATTTAAAGTTGGAAGTTCAGCTGTCCCCACGTCCAAAATGGGGCACTGTGCGGATGCAAAAATAACCGTGAACGGACTCGTCGGCATTCCCTTCCGAACACATAGCTATGGGTAAAATAGATATTGCGTTTCGCATTAAATGTCCCGAAAAGGGTTGATATGCCGTAAAACAGGACAACCAAATAAAACTTAAGTGATTTTATTGTTTGACGTAACACAACAAGAATCCCTATTTCTTCTACCACAACGAAAACAAGACTTTCATTTCTCCCTTCATGTGCTTAACGTAAGGCGGGATTTCCATGGACAGAGCTTTTTTGCAAGCCCCTCTGTTGAACACATTACCACGGGACTGCTTTCCTGCTAATCACAACTCGGTCGTCTTCATAATCGATGACAATAAATTTTTATCACCGACTGTCCCATAAGTAATCAAACGAAGTTCATATCATGGTTAGTACTCCCATAGTGTCCCTAATCTTTCGGCTGGCAATCATTACCGTCTCAGTAACTATTATCCTTGAGTAACTCATAGCCTTGATAAGTGATGACCATGATAATAAAAAAGAGTCAAAAGTTAACTGAAGCCGAACAAATAATCCAGTTATTCACCGCTCGATCGTAGATGTTGAGAAGCCGTTCTCCCTACCTTCATCATTGGTTTGTTCAGATTAATAGACGTTTTCTTTCACGCACCGCTCGTAACAAACGCTTACAGCATCGGTAAAGTAAACAAACAAACAAACAAACAAATAAATAAATAAATAA
>OY744521.1:75389418-75411918 GCA_963556195.1 Sepiola atlantica
TTTTCTTTTGATTCAACCATTTTATTGATATAAACCCGCAAGAATAAAAGATGAATACTTTAGTTATTCAAATATATATATTGATCAAAAGACTTTAAAACGCTAAATACATACACACACATCATTATATATATATATATATATATATATATATATATAATGTATTGGTGTATGAATTATATAAGTAATTGAACAACATGATAGAAAATCGCCTAGGAAAAAATTGACCTCAAAATTACCTTTGCGAATGGATCCGAATCTGCAACTAAATGTAAATTCAATAACTTTTCTATTCCATGGGTTAATTATGTAATCATATGGATTGAAAATATTTTTGAATCAAGTTTCACAAAGGAAGAATCGTACAAGACATGTTACACTCGTTTCAAGGCAGCTGTTTACGTTGTAACAATGGATATCACCTTAGTATACACTTCTCATTAGAATATTTTAAGCTGTAAACTCTATTCATTCAGTTCACAGCTTAACAAGCTTCATATATATATATATATATAAGTTAGTTGAGATTAATAACATTTGAAAATTGTTCCAAAACTTTCTATTATTAGGCGTACGATCGTTTTCAAGACTTTTCTGGAAATATTTTATTTTCCATTATTTTTTATGATTCGAAAAAGTCTCTTTTGTCAGCGCCTTCTTAACATTATATACAGAACTAAAAGACAACACCAGTGAAAGGACTTCAGAAATAGCAAATTATATATATAATATATATATATAATATATATATATATATATTATATATATATATATATATATACAGAGAGAGAGAGAGAGAGAGAGAGAGAGAGAGCATATTGAAACCATTTAATTTAATTTAACTTTACCATTTTATTTATTTATTAGTGGATGTCTGGTAGGTGAGCTCTAATTTTTATGTATTTATTCATTTGTGGTGGGGTAAGGTTCTTACGAATGATAGATCTAAATTTGTATACCGAACCTTTTATCTTCACACCAGTAAATTGGTAGGTGCAGCCTAGTGAGAATTAGTATGCTACCATTTACTTAGTTGACTTAGATAATGAAGATAAGAGATACGAAATGAAATAACAAACTTGAGACACACATACGCACACACGCGCTAGAGTGAATGATAAATATTTTTTTACAGATGAAAGCCTATTATCTTCTGATTTCATACAGATATATCAGTTTTTCCTTTGTACATATTCGACGCTTTTTTTCTCGGCTTTGGCATGGAATAAGATAAATTGCTCAAACGATATTAGGAACATAAATACAGTCAGCCTGTACTCGCTGACATTTAGTCATTATCATAAATAATTATAAGCATGATACTACTACTACTACTACTACTACTACTACTAATAATAATAATAATATGTCTCCACTCAATGTGTTTTTATTTGTATATAAATGAATGTATGTACTTTCATCTGTCGCGTAAAAGTTAGCGTCTAAAACACGTACCCTTGTATAGCCACCCCCCGTCCGGACGAAACAATTTCAAGCGGTAAGGGGAAGCGAGAAAGCAAATACTTAATCAGATTAACCCAGCCGCCTGAAATGAATTCGGAAATAAATCCTCCCCGCTATAATAAAAAAAGTCAACAGTGAGTGCTTCTTTTTTGCAGGTCATCAGAAATGATAATGATTTATATATGAAAAATGAAATTACTGACGTAATTCTATAATTTCATATTAATATTTTAGTAATATATATCTAGATAAATAGCGAGTGCGAACACTGACGATGCATAATTTCTTATCGTCATAATTGACGACGGGTGTACACTAGTGATGCTAAATCATGTCTATAGTTCTTTGTGTCCTTGGGGTCATCTGTAGGAAAAAAAATGCGCACACAAAGATAATACTTTTAACAGATGCCATGTGCAATTTCAGTTACTTACGTATAGAAATTTAAAAAACAAAATCTACTATTTAGTAAAGAGGTTATTGTAGAGTAATTGAAATATATATTTTTCTTTTTTGTTTCGTTTTAAAAATTCATATTCCTTCACTCACATGTGTTGCCTATCAAGTCCCTATTATCATCCCTAACTTAACTTTAAAAGTAAAGCGAAAATCTACATTGTCTATAATTCTAGTAATTGACAAGCGATGAAACCGATTACCAGGAAATTGGTCTTTTACGTCTACAAGTTATCAAAACTTCAGACGTAAAAGACCGATTACCTGCAATTGACTGTTGATCTTTAGATTCCCGAGTCCTGCAATTTTGTCTCATAGATTGGTCTAAGATGTTTGAAGGATTTCGATTTATTCAGAATTTTGTTAAATAGCCTGTTATGAGGCATTCACCTACGAATCCGAACCGGAAACGGAAGTGAAACCATTGTTAACCATATCTGTTACCATTTTGTTGGTTGAGTTGATTTGTCCGTTTTACTGTTTTTGGTTTATTTAATACCGAAACTTAATTCCTATTGTATACGATTCATTGGAAGAGGGGGGGGGGATTTACCTATGTCGGAACCTATATATTCTTGGTTTTCATCTGAATCCGTTTCTGAGATAAGAGCATTTATCTACTTTTTTTACTTTCTTTTTTTCGAAATCTTTCATTATCTCTCTTGATAAATATGTTTATCTATTCATATCTCTGGAGACTTTTTAATAACATCCCGCGGCAATAATTAAATAAAAAATAAATGAAAAGAAGTAAACTATACTTGTCACACTAACCAAAGAATGTAGGAGGTTGCATACATATATATATATATATATATATATATATATATATATATATATATATGTATGAGTGTGTTAGATCTCTGAAGGATGCGGATATCTTAAGTAACAGAGCTCAATGCAATGCAGAGCAACAATAAAGTTACAAAGAGAAACTCAGGCCAACATTAACCTAAAATGATTAAACGATTGTCTTGCCATAATGATTGCACCTGACGAGTCCTGTTATTCCGAGACGAAATAAATAAATATGAATAATGTTTGTCCGAGTTTCTCTTTGTAGCTCATATATGTGTGTATTATTATTATTATTATTATTATTATTATTATTATTATTATTATTATTATTATTATTATTATTATTATTATTATTATTATCCATCCATTGCTACCCAGTTAAAGTTTTTTCTTTTTGTCATCTCAGTGCTACATGAATCTCTTTTGCTAAAGCCTCCCTCTCTCCCTGCCGTCGTTGTCACAAAATACCTCCCCAAAGCCTCATCTTTGTTATGTCAGTACTCAGATCACTTGCACTCTGGGAATTTTCTGTAGCAATTTCATTTTTTGGGGACGGTGGTGGTTGGGGTGCTCATACCATATTCTATTCAGCTAGTGATGACGCCGCCGCCACCACTCCCGTTGTAAAAGAATTGTCTGTGACGGACTCAAAGAAGGTTTTCTTTCTTTCTGCAATAGAGCATTGCATCAATTCCCAGCCATTTGATCGTATTTAGATAGAAAGGCAACAGGACACTCTCATCATTTTCATAAATAGATACTCGAAAGTAATAAAAAAAATGTTTTAATTGAATGTTTTATTTATTTAATCTTTGTTATAAATTCCGACGCTAGTTATTTTATCTTCGGCTCTTCTTTCACCCTCCATCCAACCGGGATGGGGATGAGGATAGATGTGAAATGCGAGGTGGGTGGGATGTAAAGTGGATGATCCTCCTGTGGTTTGGAGCTGTGTATACACCACACTTCTGTATTTCAATCATTGACTCTTGATGTCGCTTTTCTTTTTATGTACACGATTTCTTTCGCTCACACACTCACACATTATCTATATCACACAGACACGCTTTCATGCATACAAACAAACTCTTAAACACATACTTTTACAGATACACACACACTCTCTCCCCCGCATACACGCACACACGACTATCTCTTGCACCCTCTATTTTGCATACGCATAAACAATTTGTACGCATTTTTACATATACACTTATTCATTAATTCCTTCGAGTTGGGATCAAAGTGTATTATCTGTTCTGTCCTCGCTCGGAGGAGGAGAGGTCTTTCTGGACTGGGGCAATTTTTATTTTTGTCTCATCCAGACTGTTCCTTTTGGGGAGCTTGATACCCACCACATAAAAACCGACCTTGTGTCTAACTTTGCTTTCGTGAGGAGGAAAGTAAATAGGCAGAAATCTTCTTTCACACTAACACACACACACACACATTCTCTCTCTCTCTTTCTCTCGTGTGGCTCCCCTTATTCTCCTATGGATACTGGTTTAGTTGAGTGATAAAAACTGAGAAGAAAGAAAAATATCGACAATCCGTAGCGTTGTCTAAAAGAAAAAAAGAAAAGAAAAAAGGAAATAAATACAGAATCCAAATAGAAATATTATTAGTTCCTTTTTTATTGTTTCGTCCATTACGTTTGGAATGGTGTTGCATATTTATGAACTTCATCATTACTCCTTACGAGTGAGTGAGAGAGAGTGAGAGAGAGAGAGAGTGAGAGTGAGTATCTCAGTATCTCAGTCCAGGTATGAAAGAAATAACGGAAAACACGTTCAAAGGGCTCTTGTTGATCGCCTATTCTTTTCTTCTTCGTTTTCGGATTGCCGCCAACCGGCCATACGTAAACACGCAAAATAACGCAAAGCGTAGTTCAACAAGAAGCGGCTTTACTCAGGAATTGCGTTGTCTGAATGTCGGCTTATAACAAGGGGATAATGCGCCTTGCATTAAATATAAGTAGCTTCTCTTAACAAGATTAGGGCGATTAGTTGGGGTTTTTCTCTCTCCATTACTTTTCTGGTGAGTCTTTTTAAGGGGGAAATAAAGGGCCTTCAAATATACGACGCTATAAAAATGTTATAATGCAAAAAAAATGAAGACAACGTGCTAAATTATAAATCTCTGACTAATGATAAATGCACTTCAGTGAAAGAATCCGGAATCCGGATTCGATTCCATTTATTTATTTTTTAATTTTTTAATGAAAATGTACATTTTTTAAAAATTTGTTTTAATATGTATTATCCAACAAGTAAACGTGTTCACGTGTTATTTATGTTTTCTGTTGTTTATTTAGTGTAGTTAATTTCTCGAATTAAATAATTACCGTCAGAATTTCTCACGTGTTCGATTTTGCATAAATAATTCTATTCAATCATACATTGATACTATTGGGAAAAGTATTAACCTCCACCCCTCACAACTTCATTCAACTAATCGGATACAATAGTTAGTAGGTTGTTGAGTTTTACGGCATCTAAACCGCCGTTGTCTCATTTTAATGCCGAAAGCATACATAGGTTTTGTATACAATTGGTCTGTAGATTAATTTATTTGGGAAAGTATATTATGTAAACAAATAGTTTATAGACGATAATTTCTATTTAAACCATAGATGCCCCCCCCCCCCGGACAGGTATGACCTCTAGGGGTCAGAACGGACCTGGGAAGAATGTTAACTAACGAGTAACTCCTCATGTAACTGTCATAAACACTGGCATTTATTTCCTTAGGCGGAGGGCAGCTTTGCGAGGTGATTTGGTCACACGATGACCAATCACCATCCAGGGCGCATTCATTTCAACCGCCTTTAAAGGATTACTTCCAGATCCTTTGGGATTTTTTACACAGCAGTCAGAGAGAGCATCCTGACACTAACGAATAAAGATGTCCTCTCTCCTGCCTTTGTCGACTGGTCAGTTGAGCAAGGCCATTCTCCACTGGTCAGTTCTCGTCGGCCAACGAAGTTTATTACCTTAATTTCTACGCCGTCTTAACTTTCGACAACCTACACCCAACGGTGCAGGTCACTCAAAAATGTTCGACAACCTACACCCAACGGTGCAGGTCACTCAAAAACTTTCGACAACCTACACCCAACAGTGCATGCCACTCAAAAACTTTCGACAACCTACACCCAACGGTGCAGGTCACTCAAAAACTTTCTACAACCTACACCCAACAGTGCATGCCACTCAAAAACTTTTGACAACCTACACCCAACGGTGCAGGTCACTCAAATAAATATATCGTTGCTTTTTTTTTTATATAAAAGAGCTTTTTGTGCTTTCTTTGAACAATTGTTTTTGTTACAATATATTACAGAAGTTGGTCTTGCAGTCTATACTAAGATGAGCTCTAAAAACTAACACCACAAAACTTTCAAATTAGGCGCTCATCATTGGATGCACTCATCATTGGTCAAACACAACCCTCCCACATGCAATAGATATTGTGATTTGACATGAACTAATCTAAAAAGAACTGATATGCCATTAAACAGGCGGATCAAATAAAACACGTGTTTAATTATTTTTTTCTTTAGTTTTTAAGTTTATTTGGCATTTGTCATTTAACTTCTTTCAACTGTAACGCATGATATGAAACAAACGAGAATAAAATAGTTGTAATGTTAGCGGAATTTCTCGTGCTTCTCACCTGCAAGTTCTTTTTAACCATTCCATGCATGATGTTTACAGACATTCTACGCACGTGATCTACCTTGTTCTTTAAGTTGAGCTGACTTCCGAAAGTGACGGTCATGGTCAATAATACAGGGTGGGCAAAAATAATGGTCCTATTTTTAAAAATTCATAACTTTTTTATTTATTGATTTTTTTTTTGATTTTTTTTTTAGAATAAGTAAAGGACCCCTTCCGAAGCAAGCATGAGCCGTATTAGCCCTAAGGAACGTACCCTCATTTAGAAAACATTATTTTTGCTTAAAAAACTCAAAACAGTGTAAAAAACAATACTTTAGTTTTTGTAAGTTTTAAGAAGTGTTTTTCGGCTAAAATTTGTTTTGTTTATTTCAAAAAATCTCGGAAGGGTCAGTCTACACACACATAAAGTTTGGTGAGTTTAACTTTTATTTTGTGGAAGTTATTCAAATTCAAGTTATTCAAATTTAAAGATAGGACCCTTATTTTGTAGAAGCACAACGTATTTCTCGATCTCCCCAACTCTAACAAAAACAAATCTAATTAGTAAACTCAAAATCTATAGCAACAACTTTTCTATTTGTTGTTCTGGAACAACAAATATGCATGAAAGGGTTAAACAACAAACTTCAAAAAGATTACGACCAATGCCATGAGAAAAAAAAAAATGCCGACATTATTTTTCACGTCAATAAAAGAACTCTAATTTTTTTTTTTTTTTTAGATTTACTTTACTTTTTTATTTTTTATTTTTTATTTGAAAACATATTTTAATACGTAATAAATCTACGATTTTATGATAAATTATATTTTAAGCTTAAATGTATTTAATATATATCAGTTTTTCTTTTCATTTAATTGAAATATAACCCCCCTATGATACGTGCCAATAAATCTCATCGTTAAAAATGCGTATGTTTATTTAACAATGAGTCGTTTCACAAATAATGCGTAAAAGAACAAAGAATCTTTGGAGACAGAAAGTTTGTTAAGTTTATTTTAATAATTTGATGGAATCTTATCTGTTTCATCCTCAGAATTCGTTAATGATGCCGGTGGAATATTTGAATCGTATCATCAAATTACCTGAGAAATTTTACCCTTATTGAACCAAATGTAGATTTTCTGTCGACATGTCGACTTCTATGACAGCCAAACACACTTTCTCTTTTATAGTAGTATGTTTAAGAAGGCTGAGGGCAATGCAGAGTGCCGGGTAGGTTGTAAGCTGGAAGGAACACAAATAATAAATCAAAGTGGGACTTACTATTTATTTTTTTCTTAAAATCTTACATAACAGCAAGTGTGGTGTTGGCTGTTTGTGTGTTGTCCGGATTATTATTAAACATCATTTATTTTTGGTGAATTCTCTACACAGCCGGATTTTTACTTTGGTGTTTATTAGTTAAGACAAAGTGAATATTTTCCCGAAATATTAAATAAATGATTTTTAATAATCATCCGGACATCACACAAAGAGCCAACACCACACTCGCTGTTAAGTAAGATTTTAAGAAAAAATAAATAGTAAGTCCCATTTCGATTTATTATTTTTTGTTCCTTCCAGCTTACAACCTACCCGGCACTCTGGATTCTTTAAGCAAACTACCATTCTCTATTTCTCATATATATATATATATATATATATAGAGAGAGAGAGAGATAAGATAGATATAATAGTATGAAAATATGGCAAGCAGTATTTCATTCAACTATTAAACTCTACTTATATATTGAGCACGATTGAAATAAATGTTGCGTTACTGTAACAAATATATGTACAAAATATTCTATAATATTTTTATTGTCATTATTTTTTGTCATTAACAATGGTATTATTTCATCATCATTATTAATTGTGCCATTAATTCATATTTTTAAAATTGTTTTTACTATTACTATTATTATTATTATTATTAGCGTCGGGTTTAATCATTGTTATTTAACCTCTAATTTATTTTGAATTTTATAAATTATGTTATTTCAACAACTTTCTGTAAAACATGCTGAGGTAACGCTCTCAACATAAAAAATACACAGATGAATAAAATAATCCGTACGTTATCATAACGCGCCATCTCCAATTTTTCCAAACCAAAACTTTACAACAATGACTGATGATAATCAGCGAGACTCGAAGGCTCGTTGATTTGAAACCGACGGTATCATGTTGTTTTTTACCTTCTATGATATATATATATATATATATATATATATATATATATATATGTGATTTTATGAAGGCTTACCAAAGCATTCCTTACAAGACACCAATGATCACCATTAAAGATATTTTTTCTTACAAATACTATTTATTCAAATTAAATGTTGCCTCTCGATCAATGGTTTCATATAATAGGGCAATGGGCAAGGCTAGATATAGGGGACCTGGTGTATCCCACGGTAATGTAAACCAGGTAGGGTGGGAACCGGTTGATGATAATATTCGTGAAGTTGGAAGTAACGAATTGAACTCACATGCTACCCAAACCGGGGGGGAAGGTAGGAAGAAAAATAGGAGAAGGACCACTACATGGTTCAACCCCCCCTATAGCCAGCATATTAAGACTAATATCCCAAAGATTTTTTATAGCATAGTGGAAAAAAACTTTCCAAGGGATAGCAGATTGGGGGGAATCATTAACAAAAATACTGTAAAACTCTCTTATTCAACCTGTAGAAATATAGCCACATCCATCATAGGATATAATAATTCTAAGATAACTAAAACAAGGGAAACCATGTTCTCTTCTGGTGTTGATCCCAGTAACACCAGTTCAGTGAGAACCTCCATTATAAATAACCATAGTAGTAGAACATCCAGCAACGGCCCAGCACAAAACTGTAACTGCAGGGCTTCTAACATCTGTCCACTGGGGGGGAACTGTAGAGTTTCAAGCATTGTCTACAAATGCGATGTGATAACAGAGAGTAGTAGGAAATCATATATCGGTTCAACCGGGGGTGAGTTCAAAGATAGATTCAGAAACCACATGAGTTCCTTCAGGGGAGGCCAAAGGGAAGACATAGATAGGCCTAACACTTCTGTTGGCCGTTTTGTGAGAAACCTCATTGCTAGGCAAGACCCTTTCGAACTGAAATGGTCAATTTTGGGGAGGGCTAACAAATATAAACCGAACAAAAAGAAGAGATGCAACCTATGTGCATTGGAGTCGTACCACATCATGACATCTAGAGATAATTTACTGAACGCTAGGCAGGAAATACTACAATGCTGTCTGCATAGAAACCGTTACCTGTTATCAAGCCTAAAACCTGGATAGGAGGGGAATTGGGGGAAGTATAAACTTACAGCAGAGATAGGCAAGATGGACACTTCCTGAGGCAATCTGGGGCAATAATTAGTGTATAATAGGGAGGATGAGAATTAGTAACACGTACTTATGCTAAGATATGTCTTAATTCAATTATTAGCGGATACTCGAGACTTAGGTTGGGGGTGATAAGGTAGGAATATTCTATCGGAATAAGGCACAGTGATAGTCAACTATAGTAAATACTTATTCAGCGGAATAGAGGGGGAAATTATGTTACATATAAAAAAAAAGATAGTGGAATAATAAATAATAAATCACAATTTATTCTCAGAAATAGATATATTATACGAAATGCATTGGGGATTTCAAGTAATTTTAAGTGAAAAATAAGAAATAGCAACCTGGATGCTATCACTATTTAATTAAATTAGGTTAAATTAAATTAGTTTTTAATTAGATTAAAATAAATAAAACAATTTGGTGGCAGGAATGGGGAAAAGTAATTAAGGAAAAAATAATTTTAAAAACATGCATGCCGACACGGACTTAATTTCTAAAAATAGAAACAATTGAATTTTATAAAAAAAGTATTTTGTACAGGATTTTAAATTAGTAATAATAAAGTCTCCTGTCATTTAATGAGTAAGAGTGATATTTTCCCGTAAAGTTGACAAGAAAATAGACCGGTCCATTAAAAAAAAGTTTTTTTTTTTTTTTTTTTTTTTTCAAAATAGAAAATAGATTTCTGATAACGATATTCCGTTGTAACATTTATTTATGGAATATAGAATAATATTCTCCACAGAGAGTTACAAACAGACACAGCCGTTAAGGAAATATTTTAAATGATTTAAAATAATAACTAGATTTTTGTAGAAGGCCTTTTTATAATAACGGTTTATTTTTGATATATGAATAATTTTTTTAAAAACAAAGGCTTTTTTCGCTTCGTTAAACAACAAAACGATAACAATTCGGCAGTTAATTAAATGAAGGATATTTTCACAAAATGTAAAATGACGTCCCAGACACTAGATGATTAATTTCTATAAGGAATAGGTTTAATAATAAATATTTTTAGAAACAGTATTTTGAATAAATAGTTTCTATATTAAGATTTTTTCTTGATGGAAGGGGTTTTTTTTTTGCGGGATTGACATTCAACTCGTCGTGTGTTTGTTTCGAAGGGTAATAAATCAACAATTGAAATAAGACTCTTTGAACTCGGACGAACATTTGTGTTGACTTTTCTTTGTGAGAAGTTGGATTTAGAATTCCCATACTATCATTGGATTGGAATGGTAACTTGTGAGCGGTATCTTGAATGATTTAGTTCTTTTGTTTTATTGTGTGGGGGGGGGGATTTATTCAGCTAACGTGAAAGTGTATTATCGCACATTGTTCCGGTTGTGTGGTTTTATTGAATGTATTTGGGACCGACTACTTGCTTGTTGGCTTGGTGGAAGAAATAATGCACAAGCTACTTTTCTAAGACTTTTCTAGGATTTTCTTTTCTTACCGTTATTCCTTGCTTTTTAAGTTTGAATTTTATTTTTATTTTTATTTTTATTTTTATTTTTTTCCTCTCCTTTTCTTAAGTGACCTCAACTATTACAACGCCACATTGGGTTTTGTCGGCAGTTGAAACCAGTATTCCAGACATTTAATTTCCCTGATGATCTGCCAAGCAAGTAACTGCTTGGTAGTGAAACACGTGTAGGAAAAAACATTTAATTTGAATAAATAGTATTTGTAAGAAAAAATATCTTTAATGGTGATCATTGGTGTCTTGAAAGGAATGCTTTGGTAAGCCTTCATAAAATCACATATAAATGCTCTGTACTCTGTAATCGAGTATCATCGAGCTTGTTTTTTATTGGAACAACCCCGGTCTTCACTGAATGATCTATTTTATAAGTGAAAAATCTAAATCTATATATATATATATACACACACAAAATTCACGAACAGCCTTTTAATATAATCTCTCTCACACACACACATATATATATATATATATATATATATATATATATATATATATATATATATAGTAATCTAATTGCCATAAATATATTTTATAACTTACTACCTAGCTCTACTACGTATCGAGCACTGTTGAAGTAAATACTGAAAATCGATACATAAAAGATTATATCTACTTATAACATTTTATGTGTATACATGAAATATATATATATATATATATATTCAGGGCCGGCGGGACAGTTATGAAAGGGAGGGGGCTTCTCCTAAAAAGGGGGGGGGGGCGGTTAAACACATGCATATCAACTTAATTATTGATGACCTAAGTCAATATATATATATATATATATAGAGAGAGAGAGAGAGAGATGTGTGTGTGTGTGTTTATATTCTGTTTCATATTTATAACAGCTTGTTTTTCCAGTCGAGACAAACCCCGTTCGCCTTTTGATGTATAAAAAACACAAACTTAACGCTTTCTGATTACACACAATCACTAGGGATTTCTTTTGCTTTCACAATAAAAATTTCGATTTCATTTGATCTTAACAAACTTTCTTTATTCAACGTGATTTGGTGGGGGTACATACGTTATAAGTTGGGTCTGTTTATGTATAGGATTCACGCTTAAATTAATTAACCGACCATTAGGAATTTGGAACACAGATGCGGGCTATATTTAGTTTTTTTTAGTTTTATTTATTTTTTTTTTAGTTTTATTTATTTTTTTTTAGTTTTTAGTTTTTTAAGTTTTTTTTAGTTTTTTAGTTATATTTAGTTTTATTTAGTTTTTTAAAGTTTTTTTTAGTTGTTTTAGTTTTATTTTAGTTTTTTAATAGTTTTTAGTTTTATTTAGTTTTATATAGTTTTATTTAGTTTTTTTAGTTTTATTTAGTTTTTTTAGTTTTATCTAGTTATTTATTTATTTTTTTATAGTTTTTTTTAGTTCGATGCAAAGGAGATAAAACGGGGTTATAAGCCATTCAAGCTGAAAATTTTGATACTTTCGATTTTTGTGAAACTTTAATAATAAGTATTAGACATTAATTAAGAAATACTCCTCAATTTTCAGTTTCTTTGGAGTATTTTAAAGGGGTTTTAGGGGCTTAATATGGGGCACAACCTCCCATTTGAATATTTCAATATATCAGATTTCAGTGAATTTAATCCATAGTCATTAAACACCAATTAAGCAAAATTCTCTCAGTTTCAATTTCGCATTAGGACCCCTTAAGCTTAAGCCTAAAATTTAAGACATTTCTTAGAATCAACAACATGTAACGAATTTTGATCAAAATTAGAATAAGAATTCTTCACATTAAGTTTAGTATCATTATATATTGATTTTAATCTTTATAAGGGGACATAAAAGTGGTGCAAAACATTTATGTCCAAGGAATTCATTTTGCCCACCCTTAGACGGGTATTCTTTTAGTATATATATATATATATATATATATATATATATATATGTATGATGTTTCTTTGTCATCATTTCTTTTATTTCATTTTTAGTATAAATAATTTCGCATCCGGAGAATTTCATTACAAAATCCAAAAACGTTTTCACGCTATTTCGTTCGCATATCGTTTTTACCTTCGAACCACACTGTTATGTTAATAAAAACCAACGCTATTCTACTCCTTCTCGGTTTAATCCCTCTTTTCTTGAATAGAAACGAAACGAAAGTTGAATATTATATATATAAAGAAGAAAGAAAAAACTTTTTAAATAAAAAAAAAAACGAATTTAAAATGTATACTTAGCCAAACAAACACGTAAGATATCACTTGTGGAGTGTGGGCGGAGCTCAGTAAATGGGAAGTAACTTAACGTGACTCCTCCCACATTTTTTGCCATATTGTCGGCCTGAAAACGACACAACTGTTGATTGGAAGTTTTTAAGACTGCGACTCTCACAACGACTTACTCTTTTTTATATCAGAAGAAAAAAATAATAACTAGATGATGGCAACTTATTATATGTAACCTTTTATATTAATTATCTCGTAATGATTTGATTATTTAATTTGGACAAGGGATGTAAAAAAAAATGGTAGACAATAAATCACAAAAAGAAGCCGTGAATTTACAGCAAAAAATCATTTAATTAAATACCTCGTCCTATAACTCTTTCGACATTTCTGAACATGATTTTCAATTTCGCTATAACAGAACGAAAGATTTATAATTTTAGGATTTTAATTTTTTTTTAAGTAGAAAAATATTTAATAAAAGCTATTTTTTTTTAAATTAAAATTTTTAATTAAATTTTTTTTTTAATTAATGGATCAGGATCATCATTTATGAAAGCCAAAAGCCACTCGAGGATAAGGATTAATAGGATGAAATTATTGTAAGGAGGAAATAAAACTTTTTAACATTCTTTTATTTGTTTTACGGCACATCAACCCATGTGGATAATTTAATGGCGAAAAGATATCGCTAAACAATTCAATGGTTACATGATCCATTGAACACAGGTTGCTATTTTAAATTTTGCGGTTCATATTTTCCCAACGATATCAGTGCATAAAGGACACAATAGATCTGATAAGATTCGAACTCGGTATAGCTGATTTAAAAGACCGTGACGGTATCCATCACGCCAGTCATGCACCTCTCGTAATTTTAAAGGAAAAAATCTTTTCAAGTATGGACAGTGCAAAACATAAATTTGCCTGAGCCAGACAGGAAATGTAGGCCTTATTAAGAATTGTTAATTAAATAGTTTTGTAATTAATGCTGAACACACACACACACACACATATATATATATATATATATATATATATATATATATATATATATATATATAAGTGATGAAAATATATTTATGGCAATTAAGCTACACAGAGGCTCCCGCGTTTCATCACCGGGGGGAATCTTCAGGCATTTTAGCCTGAAGATTCCCCCCGGGGATGAAACGCGGGAGACTCTGTGTAGCTTAATTGCCATAAATATATTTTCATAGCTTACTACCTAGCTCTACTTACGTATCGAGCACTGTTGAAGTAAATACTGAAAATTGATACATAAAAAATTATATCTCCTTATAAAATTTGAAGTGGATACATGAAACAGTAATATTATATATATATATATATATATATATATATATATATATATATATATATATACATATATATATATATATATATATATATATATATATATATATATATATATATATACATATATATATATATATATATATACATATATATATATATATATATATATACATATATATATATATATATATACATATATATATATATATACATATATACATATATATATATATATATATACATATACATATATATATATATACATATACATATATATATATATATACATATATATATATATATACATATATATATATATATATATATATATATATACATATATATATATATATATATATATATATATACATATATACATATATATATATATATATATATATATATATAATAGAAAAAATGTAATCCATTCGGTTATCTATTGACCTCTGCTTAAATTGTTTGAATTAGGAAAAAAGTGAGTTTGCAAGACCAGACAAATATTAAAAAAATAAAGACAAAATTCGAAATTAGTCGCTTTCTGTTCGCTACGAGTTAGATATTCCCTATTGTTTATAATGGACTATTCCATTTTTTATTATTCTGCCCTTTCTTTATTATTTATTAAGGGAAAAGGTTAAAGACATTTTCAATATTTTAATTATCGATGTTTACTCGAATTAGGGTACTTAAGTTTGAAGAAACAAATGGCTTCAAACGTTGTACAACGCCGTTTTTTTTGTGTGTGTGGATATTCGAGTTTGTGTAAGTACTATTATCAAAGAAAAAGCGTTTCATCATTATCAACAGGGCTGGGAGCGTGCACCATTGAGAGATATAAACAACTTAAACAGTTTGTAATATCTGTTCTGATACCACACTCGAGCGCTGGTTTTTCAAATCCCACTTTCCCGACCTTGTGTCACATCTTACCTTGTCGGAGGAAGATAAATAAAACCACACAAAGAGAAATCCTTATAGACTGAGGCAATTTAAATTTGTGTTTCAATCAAGAGTTCCCCATTTTTAGGGAACTGGATTTTCCCCACATTAAAAACTGACCTTGTGTCTAACTTTACTCGCGTGGGGACGCAACTAAATATGAAGAAACAGTGGTTAAAACTTAACAGAGACAAACATTACGAGTAAAATGTGTGTGTGCGCGCGCTTCTGAGTGTGTGACTGTTTTATATATTGTTTTTTTTTTTATTGAAAAAAATATCCGATATTGTAATCAGTGTAACTAGTCACATAATGCTAATTAGTATTTCTTTCTCATATCAATTATAGGTCGATATTTGCTATTCGTACTAACAGAGCGAGTAAATCGTTCCTTTTAACGATCGCTTACTGACAAACTTTCGCAAATGAATTTTGATCGTCGAGTTACGTATGATGCAAGGGAAGTAACTCTGCATCGGCTACGGACTTGGTCGAACACACACGCACCAAAAAGGCCGAGTTAGATTTCATATAACGAATATTGTTTGTTTACTTCTTCGTTAAACAATTATATTCATTGTTTTAGTTATTTTATTAAATTCTTATTTCGGCAAACCAGAAGGGTGCCCAGCTCAAATACAGCAGCAACGGTGTTCGGTCATATTTATTAGTTCCTGATATAAAACTTCATCCGTAATATAACTTTCGGCGAGTGTTTCAGTTTCCCAAATTTATTCATTTATTTATCAAATTGTTAGGTGAAAGTACAGAATAGTTAACAAAGCCCTCCTTCCCATGTGAAGAATAGATTTCTAAATAATAACGTTATTATTTCAGCACGGTCCGTAAACTGCAGAATATTAGGGATATAGCCTGCCATGTGTTTACTAGTGTGATACTTCGACATTTGTAAGTAATTTAGAAACCTTTAAACTGCCAAATTGAAAGTAATTTCTGGCTTGAATTAAAGTTTAAAGGCAGAGGTCAAATATTATGGTTCAATTGCGCATCGAAATCAAACGAAAATATGAATTTTTCCACGCGTCATAATTGTTTTTTTAAACAACCCCATATTTTTTACGACAAAATTTTTTTTATGCGTTTTGTCATTATGTATATTTTTTTTCTTCGGCCTATCACACCACAACCCAATAACCAACGTAGATTTTTCTATTTCTATGACGTTTCGGCTGATTTAATCTCCGGCCTTCTTCGAGTATATTGTTCATTTAAATACGGTGTTTTATTTATTTTTACCTCTCTTTCTCGCGTATTTAAATATGATTGTTGTTGTTGTTTATGTGCGTACGATAATCACGTAACACGTTGCGGAGTCGAAACCTATAAAGACCGGCTGACTCCTATGATTCCAAAAGTTTCGATTCCGACTCCTTATTTTAAAGTCTTCCGATATTCAGACTGTCTGGAATTAAAAAATAAAAAATCAGACTCCGACTCCTAGCATTTTTACCGCTCCGACTCCTATCCCCTGCTTGTTAATTCATCAAATTTCAGTACACAAAAAAAAACAACGTTTAAATACGGAGTGAAAAACATCAGCGTTCACTCGAAGGGCACATCAACCAAAACGTAGTCGAAATGATAAAGGTTTAGCAGGACAATAGTCCGAAAAAAAGTAAAAATAAAATGTTTGATTTTTACAGGTAAAAAGTTTAATGAAAATTACATTTTTCACGCATTAAATTTAATTTGACCAAGTACCCGTCTTCAATTTCGTGAAGTGAACTCCTAGTTTGTTGTGTTGAATTTTTCTCTTTCAGTGCTCCATACTTGCAGCCTTGTACCAGACTGAAATAAGCTGAGAGAAAAATAATACTTAGTGTTTATTATGGTTTGGTTTTCCGGGAAGAATATATATTTATTAAAATGTTGTTTTTTCTTTCTTTTTCTTCCAGGCAGACGAAAGTAATGGTACACTTCACAAGAATATTACGCCAGGTACGTTGATTCTTTAATTCGGATTGATTAATTAATCACTGATGAAGTCTTTGTTTTACGGCCATTCAAACATATGTCGTTTTTTTACAAATTATGACAGAAAACGGAATATACTCGTGGGGTGGGGTAACATATGTATTAAAAAATAAATAAATAAATGAATGAAATAATGTAAATAAAACTAAATGAAAAAAAACGGACAATTTTTACAGGTACACTCTCTTCCTGCTTAACACATTCTGCCACAGGGGTCTGGCTTGCGAGAAATAAGTAAACACACAAACTCCGAGTTGTCTTGTAATTTTATTAATATAGATTAACACATGGTCTGATGAAATAAAATGTAAAAGCAGTGTATATGTTTAGGGTGTATTGAAGAAGATAAACCACGTTTTGTTATACTGACTTGATTAACGATGTCATTGTTGTAGGGACGCAACAACCGGCCGGTGTAAAACGCGTCTTAGTTGCATTCCATTATATCCTTTTTCTTTGGTCCCCGATGTTAACTGAAAGAAATAACTTATGTTTATTTTTCATAGTAGTTATTCCTTTAGTCTTGTTTATTTATTTTTTAAATCTATTCATGGTTCAGTAGTCCTTCACACAATTTTGCATGAAGCGATACAACCATTAACGACGCAGAAAAATGACAGAACAAAATGTTCTTTTCTCCCCCAAATCCAACAAACATTGTAGTTAATGATTATTTATCTTATTGAAATAGGAGTGATCAGGTGGGGGTGGAGGAGGTCTGCACTTGTTTTAACCGAGACTTTAACTTTTTTCCACGTAGTTCTTTCAATCAAAACAAAAAAATCGAAAAAAAAAAATGTTTTACGTTTCGAAAATATTTTCAGATTTTCGATCAATTCTATAACCTATTTTTCTGAGTCTCTACGAACTATTGACGTTTTTTTGTTAGTTTATTTCGACGTTACTATTTTATTTTACTTAACATACAACAACCACGACTACTCGACTAATTCGACAGCAAGCAGCACGTGCAAGTCTGCTGTTGATGGGTTTTACTTAAAAACATTTTTTTTAAATACCTTACGCCACATCAATAATCAAATCCATAGACACGTTTTCTATTTGGCATTATCTTTTTCTTCCTTTTTACAAAGTATATGCCTATTATTTCATCGCAAGTAACCCATGCCGTCCAGAGAAATGTGATGGTAGGATAGTTATTTACCAAAAATCAAAAATGTCACGAAAGTTTTAATCTTTTTTGTCTTCTGAGTATAAGTTTTCATATATATATATATATATATATATGTGAGATAGATGATATATAAATCATATATACGTATATATATAATATATATATACGTATATATATATAAGTATATATATATAATGTATATATACGTATATATACGTATATATATAATGTATATATACGTATATATACGTATATATATAATGTATATATACGTATATATATAACGTATATATACGTGTATATAATGTATATATACGTATATAATATATAATGTATAAATACGTATATAATATATAATGTATATATACATATATAATGTATACATATATAATGTATATATACGTATATAATATATATATATAATGTATATATACGTATATATATATAAGTATACATATATAATATATATATACGTATATATACGTATATATAATGTATATATACGTGTATATAATGTATATATACGTATATAATATATAATGTATATATACGTATATAATATATAATGTATATATACGTATATAATATATAATGTATATATACATATATAATGTATATATATACATATATAATGTATATATACGTATATAATATATATATATATAATGTATATATACGTATATATATATAAGTATATATATATATACGTATATATACGTATATATAATGTATATATACGTATATATATAATGTATATATACGTGTATATAATGTATATATACGTATATAATATATAATGTATATATACATATATAATGTATATATATACATATATAATGTATATATACGTATATAATATATATATACGTATATAATGTATATATACGTATATAATATATATATAATGTATATATACATATATACATATATATATATATATAATGTATATATACATATATACATATATAATATATATATAATGTATATATACATATATACATATATAATATATATATAATGTATATATACATATATATATATATAATGTATATATACATATATACATATATAATATATATATAATGTATATATACATATATAATATATATATAATGTATATATACATATATTATATATATATAATGTATATATACATATATCATATATATATAATGTATATATACATATATAATATATATATAATGTATATATACATATATAATATATATATATATATATATATATATATATATAATGTATATATACGTATATATACATTTTTATATATCTTTAATTTTTACAAAAAAAACAAGATATGGCACAAGGAGAAGGTCATTCAGAGATTGTTTTCCACTGTATCACAGTTCTACTATGGTACTAGAAAAGCAAGTAGAGGTAAAATCCGGATAGTTATTTTGACTGTCAGACCAACTACCCTATCGTGGCAATATCACTCACCACAGAAGGGTGAGGGGCATATATATATATATATATATATATATATATATATATATATATGACAGTGTTGAAGTACGTTATTAAGAGCATAATATATTAATCTAAAATAATATACAATTATATGTAGTCATCCGTACCGACTGTTTCTGGGTAATGGGAAAATGATTGAGAATTTTTTTTTTAATTAAATGATATTATAAATGGCAAATAAATCTGTGATGGCACTGTAACAAGAACTTCATTATATAAGGTTCACATTTACTGCTGTGACAAAAACTGGAAGTTGGATAATTTGGAGTGGGAAAATATGGAGACTACGGGAAAAAAATTTTTTTAAAAGAATATACACTCTAACTTAAGAATGGTAAAAACCGAGTCTATCTTTAATTAGAAGATACATGTTGAAATTTTAAAAGTGTGATTAATAAATATATATATATATATATACATTTTGGAAACGTTTTATCTAAGATAAATATCGTTAAATATGGCAGACGATACTTTTGTGAGGATACTATCCAATAACCGAATTAGGGTCTTTGTTTCGGTGGGGAATTGGCCGATGAATCTGCTGTAACTGTTGGTGTCCCAAGTCCTTTCGAGCCCATCCTGGTCAATCTTCAGGGGAATCAGGTAAAGACTATCGAGGTGATGTTAATAGCTAGTTTTGGCGGGAATTATTAATTATTAATACGAAACTAAAGTTGCCATTATAAATATTTTCGAATGTTATCACTAGTATTCGAAAGGATCCTCACAAAAATATCCAGACATAATTTGTCTGTTTTACTTTCCGACAAAAAACCATCACAATACCTTATAAAAAGCAAAAGTGATTTTTATCTCAAAGAATTACGACCGTTTCATCAATTGCTAATACAGACAAGACATTTGTAAAGACAAAGCCTAAGTTTTATAAACAAAAGAACCATCAGATTTAACCCTCTGAGCCCTGATTTTATTTTAGTAAAACAATTATATTTTGCACCTATTTTTAAAATGACTTTGTAAGCTTAACCTTTCATTGTATGATCAAACAATGTGTATGACATTTGCAGTATATAACAAGGACTATTAAAATAAATTGTAAAATTTGACTAATTTGCATATTGTGATGGCGGCCATCTTGAAATTATAATGAAAAATTATCATTTTCTCATGCACATATTAGTCAATCGCTGAATTTATTGTGTATATTTGCGCTGTAGTGTCTTATATTGCAAATAAAAGCAGTCTTGCATGAAGTATCATCTGGTATTAGAGGTCGTAGACTTTTCGCAATTTTGCGACAGCCGCCCTAAGAGGGTTAAATTAATATAAGTAATATAGGATAAGTAAGTGGGTCTGGGGTGTATCTCTTGCCATTAGCAATGATGACGAAATCATTGTACCCTAATATCTAATTTTTTTTTATCCCAATGACGAATTTCTTCAGACCGGTTTTTCTGGGTTTTTTTCTTATTTATTAGGGAAAGAGCTGTGTCGTCATGAGTGTTTTGTTAATAATAATCCTGCTAAACAATGAACACAATGATATGAAGCAAACATTTATTTATCAACGCTTTTTTCTCTCCCCGAACTCAATTGTAAATGGCCAATTAAACAACATGACTAACAGAAACAAGTAAGAAGTCACGTTCGAAACAAAGGAAATGCCATCAACTTATTTCAGCGGAACCAAATCCGCCCTCCCTAACTATCAATGAGACGAACAGGTAATTAAACATATATATATTTCATTGATGTGTGAGGTATATATCTCTATATATAAAGGTAGAAATATATAAACATATCGACTTACCTATGTATAGGATTCTCCTAAACTAATTAATCGATCATTATATCTTTTGGAACACGGCTGCTAAGCGTAAGGGGTCGTATTGTGGGCTATATTTAGTCTGATTTAGTTTCATGCAAAGGGGTAAAAACGGCGTGAACGCCCTTCATAAAAATTAAAATATCTCTGATTTTTATTAAATTTGGGTATTTAAAATAGGTATTCGATATCATTAATAAATTTTCTCTAAGTTTCAGTTTTTTTTTAGCATTTTAAACGTTTTTAAGGGGGTTATAATATAGGCACAATCTCCCATTTCAAAATTCAAATATTTGCATCATAGTTATTAGATACTTATTAAGCAAGATTAATTGAATTTCGATTTCTTCTGAAGACCCCTTAAGCTGTAGTCTTTAATTTTAGACATTCTCTAGAACCAAAATCGTGTAATGGCATTGATCA
>OY744521.1:75424418-75491918 GCA_963556195.1 Sepiola atlantica
ATAACGATAATAATAAAAATACTACTAATAAAAAGAAGAGCCCTATACAAGCCAGATGGGAACGCTGTTTATCATCTTTCCCATTCACCTGATTCTTCTTTCTCTGTGGGATTTTTTTGTTGTTTTACTCATTGCTGGTTCTGTGAAAGTCATTAGCAATTCCTTAACGAATAGATAAAAAACCTTCAGTTTTTTACTCCTTATTATATATATATATATATATATATATATATATATATATATATATATATATATATATATATATATATATATAAAATATTCGTTTTGTTTATTATCTATGTACGTATACGTTTCGTCTTTTTATAATCGGGACTCATCAGCATAGAGATGTGACTATTCACTACTGGTCATGAGATTCGAAACCCCGGATTCCGAGTATTTTGCAACTCAAATCCCGACGTTCAGAACAACTCGGCCAATGCTGAATAGCGAATAAAGTGATAATTTTAACAATTTATCTTGCGGCTTGACGTCATAAGAGCGTTCTACTTAATGAAAGGAACGATGCATATATATATATATATATATATATATATATATATATATATATATATATATATATATATATATATATATATATATATATGAGAGAGAGAGAGAAAATGAAATGATGAAAATTGGAAAATTTACAATATCTATTAATTCCTGCACGCGTTTAAGTAAGGAAAATGAAAATAAAAATGTTACCCTTAATCTCTGGATTTTCAAAGATAAGCTTTTTTTCGTTTGTATATTCTCTTTAATAATTAGTACTTACTCAAGAGTAAGGTGTACCTATCATTTTTTCATCTTTATCATGAAAATAGCCTACGTCGATGTCTTATATAAACAGTGCAGACACTGGAAGTTCACTTCACTCCTTGGTCTCCCCGTCTCTAATCCGTTCTTTGATCTCCTCGTCTCTCGTCCGCCTCTCAGTTTTTCATCTCTCCTCCCCTCTCCTCGATCTCCACTTCCATTCCTTTCCATCTATCTCTTTAAATAATGCAAATCAGATCTGACATATTTTATAAAAAACAAATAAAGTAAATATAAAGTAATGTTTATTCATAAAAGATATGCCAGTGTCACACAAAGGCAATCAATTAGTGATATTTTAAAACAAGTTTCTTCTCTTTCTTAAATATCTTAGATTCATTGTTATCCCCCTACTCCAATTTTAATCTAAACGCTCATGTTATCTTACACTTCATGATAGTAAAACAAATGGTAAACACAGACTGTGAGTTTCAAATCTCGCGGAAATGCATTCTTTTCATTCTGATATACGGTTTTACTGCTCGGTGGTGGTGTGCTGCGTGTGACACGACAAAAATTACGACACCTGATTCGCGTCTAAAGATCCTCTTCAAGAGGAACATCTTCCTATAACCGGTGCATGAGTTGAAACCATGGCCATCCCTATAACAGGCCGGCAGATCTAACATTTGGAGTCTCTGACTAGAGGCAAGATGTTCAGTTAGTCAGCAGAGATCGTGTTTAGCTGTTAACACTTCACTGTCATTGGCCTTAGAAAATTTCATTGCGAAAGAATTCTAAACATCGTCTAAACAAAATCTCACTTTAAAATATGCATTTGTCTTTGTTTCTTCAGAGTTATCCGTTTCTTCACTCATAGAAATTTGTCAATAATTGTTCACTTTATCAATTAACTCATTGTGGTTGTTATTCTTTGCTTTTTATTCTATTTTATGGTATGTGAAACGCATACAAATGGTATGTGAAACACATAAAAACAAAACTAATCTCACTGAATATTTTCCCTCTGTTTTTAACTGGTATATAAATTATGTTAGAAAATTAACATCGCCTCCAATAAAAGACCCCCAATTGCACGATCGTCTGCCTTGTAAAAGGGATGACCATGATTAATACCCAGAAGCGACGAGTGATAAGGGGCTTTACCCCTTGATTGATCGGAGTCTAGAAACAAGGTAAATAACCACCTCTGTTTCACAAAAAGAGAAGAAAGAAATTTGGTGAAAAAAAAACAACAAGAATTTCATTCGCCCATGCCAATCCTCAGTTGCCCATTAAAGGGGTAAGCTTCAGTTTCCAAAGATGGCCTTAATGTTTGACCCCCAAAGAGAGAAAATAAATCCCCTTTAGTCGTTATAAAAAGAATTGAACTGTTTCCTTTTTATTCAGCTTCTTTATTTAAAGAACTGACACTTGCCCAATGACAGTAAAAACAATAGATTTTGTTTACCCAGGAGGCTCACAGTTTGGTTAGGGTTAGGGTTAGAATTTCCCATTCGTACATTGTTTTCTTCTCCACTCCTCAACACTTTCAGTTGGCTCCTTATTTGGCCTTTGTTTTTTCTCTTGGCTACTTTTTTTCTTGAAGGGGGGGGGGGAGGAAGATCCCTTTCTTGAACTGTTGATGAGTGACACTTGCTGACCCCTGCCCGATTCCCCTCCTGTATTCGTCGCCTCTTAACTAAACCCCATCCCTTAAAAGAAAGGCCTTCTTTAAATTTGTTAGTAAACCCTTTAGATCCCTGAACTCTTCCTTATTATCTTGTCAGAACCTGCCTCTTTTATAGTGGGGTCATTTACGTTTATTAGGGCATTCAAAGCTCTATCTTTATGAAAATAAATACGCACACACCCACATATATATATAAATATATATATATATATATATATATATATATATATATATATATATATATATATATATATATATTTATATATTACTATTCTGTCAAAATAACCGGTATAGTGAATGCGAAAATAAATTTTTAAATTCATTTAAATAATATAATTTCCTTTCACTCCTGTAGTGATTTTCGTTAGCTCATATGGTAAGACATCCGACACCACTTGTCCGGGTTTCAAGTCTCGGGATTTATACGCGTGCTACGCCTAACCATACTGATGAGTCGTGAAACGACGGAACTGCTGTCTGTTCTTTTGCACCGGTTCAAAGTTTCGATTTGCACGTGTATACAGTGCTCCATGCCTTCCCAGACAAAGCTTAATATTAAACAGATCGTAAGTTCGACTCCAAATTTAAATATTACGCTGTCTGGTGATCGCGGGAACGCGTAAAACCATGGTCACCCTATATTAAAAAAAATAACTTATCTTTTTAATTAATATATATATATATGTGTGTGTGTGTGCGTGCGTGTTTAGGCAATAATCGTTAATTTAAAGAAACAGTATTAAAAATACTAGAACCGACAGACCTACAGTTGTAGAATATGTGCCATCGTTTAAATCTCAGCCAAATCAGAATTAGGATTCTTTTGAATGGATATTACTTAATAAGCAGTCTTTCGTATGCGGGTGTCACAGCAATTAAGGATTGATGATAATCCTCCCTTTTTCGTGCAATACTGTCGGAGGAGGTGGGGACAACCTCTTAGAACTGGGTAAGGTATGAATTACATATTACATGAAACTGCTTTTATTTTATGATAAAAAAAACAACATATATTTGTATTTCATAAGTTTTATCATTCATTTACCTATTTTTGATTATCCCAAGTATAATCGGAATTCTTTAAAGTTGCGAAAATATTTTCCTTAATTCAAAAGTCGGAAATTCCCAATTCTTTCCCCGTTCAATTACTTGCATTGGCTGATAAAGATTTGGAAAACTTTACTCAATTTTCTTTTTCACTTTGAAAACAAAAGGCCTTTGTCCTCTTCTCCCTTTCCATACAAAAAGAAAACAAAAAGCAAAAATATTTCCACCCTCACAGCAAGGTATTTGATCCATTCACCCTCTTCAGGGGAGGGGGTATTAGGGTCGATCTCGATGGCGAAATAGTTTTACTTTGTCTTTTTTTCCTTCTTTTTTCCTTCTCTCTTTTTCCAATCATTTAAAATAAGTCGCAACAAAAAAGGAAGAAGCAGAATTCAGGATTGGGCTTAAGTTATAAAGTAAAAAAAACAGGAAAGCATTTCAAGAGAACCTTTTTCACGGAACCTGGTATTAAATTCTTTAAAGTGTTTGCAAAAGAAGAAAGAGTTACTTTGTGCTGATTTCCAGTGGCAAATGTCACAGACTGACGCCAGTCTTGGCAGACAGAAGACTTAAGTTTCGGTTTAATTCAACATGTTTAAGAATGTGCGTAGTTAGGCACAAGGCCAGTTTTTATCTTACTCCCACAAGTAAGATGTGACCCACGGTCGGGTCGGGAAAGTGGGGTTTAAACATTGCCTGGGCAGCCCCGTCGGCATTCCCCGGTAGGGGCGCCTCAGGCAGTAAGCAATAAACTTGCTCCTCCCCAAAGAAGGCAGGCAAAGCCTGGGAAGGTGAACCTCCCAGAACTGCACAGGACAGACCCATTGACCGGCGTAAATCAAGACCCGAAGGCCAAGACAACACCAGTATGGGGTGCAGTATCCATCGGAACAGATACTACACTTTGATCTTAGCCAAAAGGCCAAGGATCAAACAGAATATAGGGTTAAACGGATTACGCTGGATATATTATTATTATTATAATTATTTTTATTATTATTATTGTTGTTTATTAGTATCCAAATTCCTTAATGCAGAAAGGAAGGGTATCGTATTCTTCGATATAGTTATCACTTTGCTACTGTTTCTTTTCGCTAAAGGGGTGAGTGAACAAGTCACTCGCGATATAGCCACTACGCAGTCCAAACTTTAACTAAAAGAATAAATATATCACTTCTTCTTCTTCTCGTATCACATGTGGTTCCTATTTCTCTGATGTCGTTTTTCTCTGCTTTGTGTGCCCCCTCTTTCCCTTTCTTTCTCTCCTTCCTGTCTTTGTGTGTCCATAAAAATGACTATTGTTTTCAACCAGAAAGTTTCCTTTACCGTTTCCTCCTTCTTACTT
Source organism: Sepiola atlantica (assembly GCA_963556195.1). Lineage (NCBI taxonomy): Eukaryota > Metazoa > Mollusca > Cephalopoda > Sepiida > Sepiolidae > Sepiola > Sepiola atlantica. The sequence continues at coordinate 75,429,263 of OY744521.1, forward strand.
CGACCCACCCCCTCTCTAAAGCATTGACATACTGTCCAGAATGCCCCCCTCTGCCCACATTGCCTTCTGATTTTACTTGTAAAAGATACATTGTATACAAATAAGGAGGGGGGGGGGAGGCACGCAGGTTCATCATCAAATTTCAATTGGATAGGACTGCCGTTTAGATTTGGTCTATTTAGATATTTAGGAGTCATCACTTCGCAGGCGACGTCTTCTTCGGCAGTAGTATGACCAACGGACTTCAAGTTTACAACGGGATCTTTGGCAGCAGGTGGAACTCTATCTATTAACTCTGAACGGGACATTTTAACAAAAGAAACCGCTTACAAAAAGGGGCCAACTGTAGCTTAATATATATATATATATTTTTTGTTTCTGTGATTATTTATTTTTGGCCGTGTACCTTTTTTTTCGTTATTGAATTATGGTTCTGCTAACACCGGAAAGTCTACAAGAGATTTACTGGAGTAACAATTACCATCAGAAGGGTATGATGCCATATTTTATGCCACCCCACGCTCTACCCGAACTCGGTAAAGTTATTTCTTTCATGTCTATTTTTATTATATGTTTTAAATTGTTTTAGCCAAATATAAACAAAAATTGATTTAAAAGAAAAGTAAACCCTGATCACTTGTTTCAGGTTGACCTGTGTCATCCATATATATTCTATATGCTTACCTATCATTTTCTTATAGCTACCCCCCTTCGCTCTCTATCATATAACACCCAATACCCACCGAAAAGGTATGAATTCATGTCTTCTCTCCAGCTATGGGCTAAAGTAGTAGGATAGATTAGACTCTTAAGCTTTGGTTGTGTAACTAGTCTAAGAGAAAGTAAAACTCGAAAATAACACCAGGTTTTCTCTGCCTATCTCAGCATTGTCTCCAGTCGTGCTGGTTAGATTGCGCAACTCTTGCTTCATTATAAACTCCTCGCACAAGCACCCTCACAAAGGGTGTCCATTATTTCTCCGAGACAGAAAGGGATCTTTAAACGCTTAACAAAATGGACTATTGTATTTTGTCAGTTTTTTCTTTCTTTTGTGTTTGATTTTTAAATTCAGTATTTTTTATGGAGGGGAGGGGGTTCTAATTATTCATATGATACATCTTTTCTATTAAATCTTTAAAGTCCTTTTGAGTAAAAAAAAAAAAAGTAATAATAATAAAGCTCCATCCATCATTGATAAAGAATATGAACTTTGTTTTGATAGCTTTGCGTAGAAAGATTGAACTTAAAAGAAATATTGGAGGGAGAAGAAAGATCCGTCTGATTGAATGACGAAAAAAAATTGAATTAAAAAAAATTTATTAACGAAACGCTTAAATTAATGTTTATTTGCAAACAGTGACCTAATAAATACGAAATGGTCTGGGCTATTAAACAATGTATGTCATAGTTACAGTGCGGGACGTATTTACAGGTGACACCGGTTAATTTTACACGAGGGATCTTTTATATATTCACATGTAGCTTGTATTAGTATTATTAGTATTATTAGTATTATTATTATTATTATTATTATTATTATCATCATCATCATCATCATCATCATCACCACCACCACCACCACCACCACCACCACCACCACCACCACAACAACAAAAAGAGGAACGTTCGCAACGATGACATTCAAGTTCTTATTTAATCAGAATGCGTCCGTCGATCAATCTGTCGCGCTTCAGTTTTAAATAGCGTGTTCGTTGGTCTGTCACGCTTAAATTTGAAATAATATTTTCATTGCTAAACGCATCTAAAGAATATCTGGCTATACAAAAAAAATGTACCAATGGTTTTTATTAAAGAAATTATTGTTTGCGTCGTTAGGAAATCGATTCCTGAGTCGGTTTTTGGATGGAGTCTGAATCGAACTCGTAATAATGATGGGAGTCGGAGTTTTAATATCCGAAGAATCAACAGACAGTCTGAATATTGGAAGACTTTAAAATAAGGAGTCGGATATTTGGAATTCTAGGAGTCGAGGGCGGAACTTTTTGAAATTTAGGAATCGGAGTCGGACCTTATACCTTCCGACTCCACAATCTTTATTCGAAGCTTGTTTCATTTTTGACAACCACTGTAATCTTGTGTTAGACTAGGTAAACTGCCTTTAATGGATGTACGCACTCGTAGTAAAACCTAGTATTATGCTAAAACCATTGTTTTAAGAGATGCAATATTGATTTTTATTACATATTTGGCGCACATGTACGACACGATCTCCCCCCGCCCACCGTAACAGTTTTATTAGCCCTCCCCCCTTTTTTATATTTCGCAATACTATCGAATAAACGCCAACATTTCTAAATATAATGTATTTTTCTTTTTTTAAACCTTGTGTGTGTGTTTTCCAGTTCGTGATTTGAATGGGGACAGGGATGGTCATTTTTTATCCTCATCACACTACGAAATATTTTGTTAAATGACCCTCCCACACTTGCAATAAGAGGATCTTATTTACGTTAAATTCAATTGACATGTCAAACGATGCACCCCACTTTTTTTGTAAATTAATTACTTTTGTATAAGCAGTTTAATAAAACGCGTGTTTGTTTTTGTTATCCTCAGTGTTTTAAATATGGTTTTTATTGTCCTCATCTTAGAAAATAAAATGAGATTCTACTTTTATCTCTAAACAGCCTGGAAAAATATCTTCGAAATATTAATTTAGAACCAAAACTTAATTTTGAACAAAAATGTAATTTAGACTTTAAGGCGTGGGATCACTTTCCTATCTAAATTTAGCGTACAATGATCACCCTCTTTCGGATCAATTAGTAGAAAAAATGTAATTGTCTAAAAAAAAAAAGTTACTTTTCTATGAAAAAGACTTAATTAAAAACTCGATATTTCCCTTTTTTTAGTGGTGATTGGTAGTACCTGCCAGCATTTCATTTGTCTGAAAAATATATTTAACCTCGACGATTTACAACATATGTCTTCATACAAAACGAATTTGTTTAAAGCTTACATTTTGCAGCATCTTTTTCAATGCTTTCATACAATTAGAAGCCAATTTCTCGTGTGTGTGCGCGCGTTTTCCTCGCAACTATGAGATTTTGATAAATACACATTAAATTATATTTTTATTTCCTATTAATCGAATATTTATTGAAATAAAAAATGCTATAATCCTGGGCATCGTTTACGAGACTCAGCAGAGTAAAAACGCTAAAAAAACAAATATACAACAAATAAAAGTAACTGTAAGCTGTAAAAGTTAGTTTCAAACTTGCATGTGCTATTTGTTTGTATTTTAAACCCGTTTGAAGTGCTATTTATTAGAAATTTAAGTTCAACACACGGTTTTCGAAGAATTCAAAATGGCCGCTCTACGTAATAATATAGAGGGACTGGCCGGCATTTTCTTTGAGAAACTAGATGTTTTAAAAAACAAGAAATTTTTTTTAACATCTAATAAAAAGCCATTTATACTACGTAAAAATACAAACAAATTACATAGGTAAGTAGAAAAATGTCTATACTAGACATTAGTCAACTTTACTTGTTGCGAATTTATGTTTTTAAACTCTTTCTCGTTCTTTTTTTGGACCCCGTTCGCGCCTCTTCTGAGCGTCGTAACATATACCCATAATCCTATTTAAAAATAAACTATTTTAATTACGGAATTAAATCGACCAGTGTGCATTTCGGTTTATTGGTAAACAAGTCAGCAATTTTAATATTTAGTTTATAGTTGAACAATAAAAAAAAAAAATTAATTACTTCGTTGTTACATTCCTGAAATGTTATTGACGTTGGACATTTTCTTTCATATCACTTTTTAGGTGCTTCTGTTAAACAATGACATGTTAGGCCTCTCTTACAGAAAAATAGCTAAAGAAATGTATAAACTGTGTTATGTATTTACGTGGTAGCTGAAAAAAGAGTGTACACCAAAAATTACGCAAATTCATCCAGTATTTATTAAATTAAAAATAAAAAATAAACGATTTTATCTCACGGTCGCCATTTTTCTAATATTTGACTTTTTCCGAAAGTTATCTCCCTTGCCAAACTGTAAGCTGAAATGTCTACAAATACGTAAGATCGTTTTTTTTATTATTATTATTATTCTTATAATGTAATAAATACTGGATGAATTTGCGCATTTTTTTTCTGTGCAATCTTATTTTCAGCTACCACGTAAGTGCATAACAAAGTTTATACATTTTTTTTAAATATTTTCATGTCATTTTTAAACAGCAGAAGCACCTTTTTATTTATATTTAATGAATATTGAAAAACTTATTTCAAGTGAAAAAAGAAAATGACTTCGCTATCCTTCGAAATTCGAAAGGAATTTGGTGGCATTTAAACTGGCTTTAAAATTCTAAGCAAATCCTCATGTGTTAAAAGATCGAACGTTTTGGAAGTTATTTATAATAAATAATTTTATAGTGATTTAAATAACTATTACTTTAACAAAAGTTTTATAACAATTTGGTCCAATTAATAAATCGGACTATTTCTTGTTCATTAATGTTTTAATAATTTTTTTTTTGCATCGTAATTTTGTAAAAGTAGGCAAAGTTTAATTCCAGATCAAGATTTGAATTATTTCTCTGCACCGATTTCGTTTTGAAGTGGTTTAATTCTTTTCCGGGTCGCTAAGGTCAAAATAAACACCGAGTTAGGCGTCCAATTAAGTAGACATCAAGGGGTAATAAAACATGCAGCTTAAGTATTAGGGATTGGTCTTGACCCTTATATGAGAACAAGATGAACCCTGAGACTTTGACTATGACTAATATTCTGGGTGCCATCAGGGTAGGGGAAAAATACTTTCCAAAAATATTCTTTTCTTATTACTTTTATGATATGTATGTATTACAAATTATGGAACCAAATAGTTACTCTTGATTTGCACAACTGTATGATATATCTCTCTTTCTCTCTCTCACACACGCATATATATATATATATATATATATATATATATATATATATATATATATATATATATATAATATATTTTGAGCACTCTCATAAACCCGGTTTCAACTTCCTTCGGATTTATACCGCCTGGATATTTGTAACAAGTTAATTATATATATATATATATATATATATATATATAAAGTACTGTGTGGTAGGGCAGGAAAAATCCAGCAGAGTGCTCGATTAATTAAGAAATCCGAGATTTCGAAGGATTAAGAGCGTAAATATTTATTTATAAAATACAGAAATTCAATGTAACATCAGTACCGTCGGTTTCAAAGGGGGATGTTGATCCCGATTATCGTCAGCTGATAAACATCAAAGCGGGATGTTGATCCCGATTATCGTCAGCTGATAAACATATTCAGGAATATGTTTATCAGCTGACGATAATCGGGATCAATATCCCGACGGTACTGATTTTACATTGAATTTCTGTATTTTATAAATAAATATGTATATATATATATATATATATATGAGAGAAAGGAAGGATGATAGTAATCCGACATAATGAAAAAAGAAAAAACCAAGAGATATTTTTTTTTATATATTCATCAACGTTTCGTCTTTATTGTAAGACTTCCTCAGAATGATAATTTGCATGACATTTTTCTACAAATTATCATCCAGAGGAAGTCATACAATAAAGGCTAAACGTTGATGAATATATAAAAATAAAATATCTCTTGATTTTCCCTTTGTCATTCTCCATATATATATATATATATATATATATATATATATATATATATATATATATATTTAGCCTGAAGATCCCCCCCCCGGGGGATGAAACGCGGGAGCCTCTGTATAGCTTAATTGCTATAAATATATTTTCATAGCTTACTACCTAGCTCTACTTACGTATCGAGCACTGTTGAAGTAAATACTGAAAATTGATACATAAAAAATTATATCTTCTTATAAAATTTGATGTGGATACATGAAATACTAATTATATATATATATATATATATATATATATATATATATGTGTGTGTGTGCGTCAGAAAGGATATGAATATATGATCAATTTCATTCTTAAAATTCCTGTTTTTTTTATAAAATAAACTTATCTGTTAAGTGAACTGTCAAATCCTTCACCTTTCTCTTGATAAGGAGAGAAACGTATGCGAAATGTTAACACAATCGATGGAACTGATTAGAGAAACATTAATCCTCATTTTTTAAAGACAAAGTATTGTTTGAAAAAACGCCCGTCCACACACACTTGTGATTTCGACTCTGTTGAAAACTATAGAATACTGTCAATATCTTAAGAAATGGAAACCAAATTTAAGAAAAATAATAATTATAATTTAAAAATCATTGATTTGGAATTTTTGATGCTATCGTTATTTTGTCTTTGAATACCAAAATTGAATCAGTAGAAGTTAAAATAGCCGTATTTGCTAAGTCCTTCAATTGCTCATCTTCTAATTACTGATAATCATATTGGAAGGTGCCATCGAACTAATTTCATTAAGTAAAGGACAGTTTCTTCCTCTTTTTCTAAAGAGTTTCACTGATCAACAGATCTCCAATAATATTAAAAATAGAGAAGAAAAAAAAACTAGGCTGATATTAACACTTAATCATTATTTATAATTTATTTATTTTGAACAAATGGAAGATTCAAGAATCCACTTGAATATGTGGAGAAAATTGGAGATAAGAAAATGCTTATTTTAATTGATTTTTTTTTCGTAAAAAATTTGTGTTAGCGGTTATAACCCAAAGAATATGACAACATTTGTTATGAGGAAGCCATATTTTATTTCCGTAGAGATAAATCTTAATAGAAAATTTTAGAAATAACTGTTTACTAAAGCAAGGTTAATTACGATTTGGCTTTTCATAATTATTTGCCTTTGGCAGATTTTTATTTTAAATTTTCACTTTTCAATTTATATATATATATATATATATATATATATATATATATATATATATATATATATATATTACGATGTTTTTTTAAAGCGTGAAAACTACAACATAAATTATCTAATTTTGAAGGAAAGATAACATTTCTAGCATTCAAAATTCAGAAATAACATTGGTACTGAGTCCTTAGCTATAGAACTTCTATAGCTGGGGACTCAACTCAATCTGAATAATTCCAATTGCGATTTACGGAACAGACCGAAAATGAACAAACCGACACCGAACAGTCGACTAGTATTGACATTAAATGAACCAACTTTTTTTCATATTTTTCCCTGACTATAGGTTAGAGCCAATTAACACCCCCTCTGCGTTAAGAATGGGTTTAATAATTTTCTTGAAATCTGAAAGTCAATCAATTTTATTTGTCTTTTTTTTAGGAGGGGAGGGGGCGTAACCTCATCGGGTTTTGCACTCGTTTGCTTCTTTAAATTTTTTTATAGCTCTCCAATCGTTAACTGGTTCGGCCATTTTCAGTTTGTTCAGTAAATCGCAATCGGAAACATTAGGGCTGAGGTGGGTCCTCAGCTGTAGAAGCACCCCCAAAATTGTATAAATCTTAAATATGAAAGACTAAAGGCAAGTGCCCAGTCGACTCTTCTATTTCTCTCGTTACCGGTGAGAGTAATAAAGAGGATGGGTTCCTAAATTTCCCAAGATGCAACATTCTTAACAGTACTTGAACTATATGTAGCACTTCCTTAATGTCAAAATAACATTTTTTTTAAAAAGTACTTTTAACTCAAATGTTTACATATAACAAAGTTTCGTGTTTATTTTTTAATTTTTATTGAAAACTTTTAAAGAAAATATCAAATGTGAGATCATAGAAAAAACATTTTTTTTAATTAAAAAAAAAAACACCAAAAATATAACCTGATATCACACTAAAAAAACAAACTTGTCTGGAATAAAAGAGCATGAAAATATGTGTATTGATGATTGGCGACTCAATTATGACTATAGACCCATAATTATGTCCGTAGACACTGACAGCTGATCACTTTTCTTCTCTTTTCAAACTTTGCTTGAGTTAATATAACCCCGTAACGAAAGGGAAGTTAGTAGAAAAAAGAGAAGCTTTCTTTCTTTCTTACAATCATATCTATAACGAAACTAGCAGGGCCTGTATAAATAAATAATTGCTATTGTTAGATATTCTTCAAATAAATAAAAGTCTCTGTTTTCTCTTTATTTATTGAAACTTGTAACAATTTATATCTTTTAAAAACAATATTCATTCTTTTTACCGTAAAAAAATAATTGTCAGCTAAATAATTTCTTTTAACTAATTTCTTTCAACTAATTTCTTTCAACTAATTTCTTTTAACTAATTTCTTTTAACTAATTTCTTTAAAATAATTTCTTTAAAATAATTTCTTTAAAATAATTTCTTTAAAATAATTTTTTTTAAATAATTTTTTTTAAAATAATTTTTTTAAAATAATTTCGTTTAAATAATTTTAAAAAAAATAAGTTCGTTTAAATAATTTCGTTTAAATAATCCAAACGAAACTTTTTACCGTTTTATTTAATTTATTAATTCTTACAAATTAAATCGGTTCAAAATGAGTTACTCTTTTCTTTGTTACCGTAAAACTAATTATCAGCTGAATATTCTCTGAATACATCTTCGACAACCGGGCGATCCCATCTTTTCAAATAAGTGTGATAGGTGATAACGCACGCACGAACATGAAATTGCGTTCGTGGTGTTATTATTATTATGAAATGATGGATACATCATTATTAAGATAATTATAACCATTTATCTTTTGTTTAGACAAAAGATATAATTTATATCATAATGCAATTATTATATGGGTTCGTTGTTTGATATGCAAGATGAAACAGGTAGCTATCAAAAACAGTAAGACATTACATCCTATAAATTTATAGAATGGATCATATCCTATTTGTATATCAAGTTTAGTTGAAATCCTTTCAGTAGTGCCTCTATATTATAAAATACAGCTTTTCTCATCTAATATATATAGTAAATCTAGTCGGATTCTCACATCTTTGTGGTTAATAGCTTTGAGATTATATTGTTATTTATATATTTTGGACGTATTTTCTGTTACCGTTTACAATAAAATAAACGGCATAATCACGTTGGCACAACGGTTTTAATTATATCACAAAAGTTAAGTAACGTTGAGCCTGATCAGTACCAAATGGGTGACCAATATTGGTCACTTTATGTGCGAAGACAGCAACAACTCCCTGCAGACCGGGATATTTATCATCACATTCAACTGTGAACCGCTTGTAAATTTCGGAGGAAGTTAGCCCAACCTGCTGGCCAGGCTGAGTGCCACACTAGGTACTAGAACAAAATATACCTGGAAATGGTAAAAGAGCACAATAGCTGAAACTTAAGACGAGGGAAAGTGTCGAAACATGCGGACCAGGGAAAGCGCGTTCGAAACATGCAAGTTAGATTATCAGTTTTTTTTGTTTTTATTCTCTAAAAGTTTATAAGCAGCAGGTTTTTGGTTCTTGAGTGTACAGATGTTGAGTTTCCTTCAAGTTATAAAATAACTTGTTGGCAGATTTATCCTCTTTCAAGTCCCTTGCCTCTTCCATTCTTGTCTCTATAAAGAAATGAAACCTTGAAATATTACTGGATTTATACTTGAAACTGAACCTAATGTTTTTAATATCTTATTTGTTTTGCTCATTAGGTAATAAATCAGTCACTTCTCTTTTCTTTTTTCTTATTTCTGTTTTTTTTTTAAATTTGTATTTGCTTGTGTCAAGCTAGCAGGGAGGGGTGTGGTGCATGTGTGTAGGTTGGGGGGGGGGCAATGATTAAAAATATAAATAAATAACTGGAATAAAAACAGAATTTGGGGATGAAAGAAAAAGAAAACCAAAACAAAATGCATTACATTTTCAACTCACCATAAATAAAAAAATATTTTTGACAAATTAATTTTTTTTTGCCTTTAAAATACATTACAAGATGTATTTTCATAACATTTCTTTGCAAAAATCTCTGCCCATAATTTCCCTTTCTCTTAATTTCCTTGTTTTTTGAAAGTGGTGCTATGGATCCGACAGGATTCGAACACAGCATGCCAGGTTGTCAGTCTTCGCCGGTATCCACTTCATCACAGCTACCTCTCATCTTTTACAAACTGAAAAAATTCTTAACTATTCTATAACAATAGTGCAAGTTTTTTAATTATTTTAATGTTGTTCACCTCAAACGAGGCATATTGCCTCTCAAATAGTAAGAGGCTACTGTGATAGGGGCCTGATTTATAGGGGGCAACCTGGGTGGGGAGTTTGGCAGCAAGATGTTTGTTATTACATGTAAAAAGCTTAATAATAAATAAGGTAGACAAAATAATGTCTCCTGATCAAATGCAGTTACCAGTGTGGAATCTCCTATAGCCGGTTTGGTAGTCGTACGGAAACGGAGAAACAACATAATTTAAGCGTTATAAATACCATGTCCAGTCCATAAATGGATGTTCTGGGACATTCTTTCTCATATCTCTGTTATTAATTTTTATTTATTTATTTATTTGGGATATTTTTTGGAATACTTATCCATTTTAAAGGCAAAATTCCTTTTCTTTATCTCGTCGAAGTTCCTATGCTTATCCTTACATGGAAGGCCAATTCATCAAATAGAAAGCACTCCTTAGAGGACAATTATAGCAGGCGCATCTAATAAACACTTTCTCAAACATTAATGAAATTACAATAAATAAAAGGCGCAATTAACATAAGTAGTAAACAAATTTCGCAAATACTTATATTTATTAAGCATGAAAAAAGCTGAGTTGATCAATTGTTTATTCTATAGGGAAGAACTTGCAAAGATGTAACGAGTTTTAATAGCATCTTGGGGGCTTTGGTCTCAATTTAAGTTAAACATTGTGAACCTTCCTTTTGAACCACTTATGAAATTAATTTTCATAGCCATAAACAATATAAGGTCAGTTTTCTTTTGAAAAGTTGCTTTAAGTTTCGAAAAAAGTTCCCTCCTACAACCTAATTTTTTTTTCAAAGAAAATAAGTCATTAACGAACATTCGTCCTCCTGATGCAAATATTTTAGATTTTGTGAATGCATTGAAAAAGTTATACCTCTGTCATAAAATGTATTTATGGGGGCGTTGCTGATATGTATGATTCATTTATTAAAGCTTATTTTTATAATTTTCTAAATAAGATAGTCTATATACCTCACCCTCTCTCTCATGCTGTTTCAAGTCAAAGAATCGGTGTTTTCTTCCCCTCTCTCTCATATATATATATATATATATATATATATATATATATATATATATATATATATATATATATATATATAAGCGTACTTCAATCTCGTCACGTAAAATTTGACGACTAAAACACGTATCCATTTCTAACCCTCGGATGAGCCCATTTCAAGAAGTGAGGAGAAATGAGAAAGCAAAGTACAAGTCAGACAGCTACCTTAGACTTACCCCGCCGTCTGAAATATATCCTCGACTCTATAATAAAAAGTCAACAGTTAGTAAATTTAAACAATAATTTATATATGAAAAATTAAATTACTAACGTAATTTTATCATTTTATATAATGCGTTTCAAGCGGTGGTCCGCTATCATCAGATATGTAAATCCATGTCTTTCCATTTGAAAGAGTGTTGTTTCATTTGAGGAAATATATATATATATATATATATATATATATATATATATATATATTATAAATGGAATTGTTAGTATACAAAATTAGTGGATAAGCATGTAAACAGAGTCGTTAATATAATAACAGACATATTTCCTAAGCCAACCGATATTTCGATCGGTTACACGACTGAAATATCAGTTGGGCTTTCCAAATGTGCATTTTAACGAGTCTGTTTATCCACTAATTCCAAGTTTTGCCTCGAAGATCAAGAAATTCGTATGTAATGAATGTTTATATTGCTAACAGAAGATAAATATTTTACGTGCTATCATTTCAAATTGTTAAGAGATTTTTGTTTCTTTGTCATTTATATCCGGCACTGAAAACCAAGGAATTAGTTTAATGTTTAAATCCTCCATAAAAAATTGTAATAGTGTGTATAAGACATGAGTGAAATGTATATGCTTCCTTTTGATTTTACTTGTATAAACACATGAATGAGGAAGGACATTTGGTTTTAGTAAAATGGCATCCGGAGAATCAGGGAAGGCACTGGAGTTTCACATCTTCAAATGTCATTAGTGGTAAAAAAGAGATGATGCTCATAGGCAACACCTATGCGAATCCCCACCCGCACCTCAAATCTATTATATGTAGACAAAGTGGTAATTTAGTAATTTATATACTAATATAAATAACAAGTCCGGAATGTATGCCAGTAAACCAGAAAATTACTTTCATATATATATATATATATATATATATATATATATATATATATATATATATATATATATATATTAGTCTAAAGAAGCTTTGAGTCCTTTTAAACAAAAGAAGAAAAAAAGAAAGTAAAATGCAGCTTAAATTCCCAGAGAAACTAACTAAATCCAAGATATTGCAGACTTAACATTCGTTGAAAAATTCATAAATAAATAAGTAAATAAAATAAAAAGGGGGGTTAAGTATCTAACAGTAAAACAAAAACAGGAGACCTTAAGCGTCTAATATTAACACGGGGATCATCAGCTGTTTACTATGTAACTGTTTCGGAGATTTAAAAACAGGACAGTTATAATATTCATGGCTCTCCAATGGTACTGATTAAACTACCATTTCCCCAATAATCAAGTATCGAAATAATTCAGCTTAAAATTTCACTAATATATACATTAATAAATAATAATAATAATAATGATAAAAATAATAATATTAATAATATATTACCCTTTAGACTACCGTGTGATATGCTAATTTGCATATCAAATAACATTAATAATAATAATAATAATAATAATAATAATAATAATAATAATAATAATAATAATAATTATATCTAAACACTACACCCAAGAACCATTCTGCGATATGGTAGCTAGCAATAAAATTATATATATATATATATATATATATATATATATATATTTCAAAACCGGAAGTAACTAGAGTTATATGCCCCTGCGTAATTTTGACAAGCCAAAAGTATACAGGCCGCCATATTGAATTTTATCTTTTTTTAATTAACGTAAATACGATGAACACTGAATGTTTTTTTTTACTGAAGAAACTAACGTAAATGATGATGTAGTAAAATATAAGTTGTTTGGGAATAATTCATGAAACTTATTTCCGTGTAAATTAACGACAATAAACTAGTGGATTACAAACTTACCGACTGAACTATTTTAAAATTAAAAAAAAAAAAAACACAATAAAAACAAATATTAAACTTTAGTAATCATCAATTTTAATGAAATTCAAGTTCTCAGAGTAAACTTCATCGATATTCAAAAAAACGAAAGTTTGGGCCAGAGTGATATTGGTTCTTGTTATACTACACTGTTAGTGTTCAAAACAATTCTACATTATGTTTCCAAGAACATTTTAAGTTAATAAGATAACAAAGAACACGAACGAGGCCTTCATTCTAGATTATAAAGTGTGGACATCTTACCAGCTGAGAAACAGATGTATTCAAACATATGGATAAATAAATATGCATATACATTCTAACTTGAATGTATTTCCGTGTATATATATATATATATATATATATATATATATATATATATATATATATATATATATATATATATATATATATATTATTTAAAACTCACTAATATAAATTTTCACATGGAGCTATCTAAACGTTTTTTTTTTTCAACTTGCAAAGTAAAGGGAAAGTTCAATATTACTTCAAAGGATAAAATAGATATTTTTGTATATGGATTTAAAATCGCATTTAAACCAATTTTGAGAAATAAGAGTTCATATAGAGCTGGTTTACGCACGTTTCAAAGCTTAATTTATTCATCTATTTCTGAAACCTGATTTAAACGCTATTTTAAATCCTTATAAACACACATATATATATATATATATATATATATATATATATATATATATATATATATATACGTGTGTGTGTGTGTGTGAGGATTCAAGGCCCCATATTGCTTTATTTACATTTCATATATTTCTTTCAGAAGGCAAGTTGATCTGACCCTTTTCCTTCCTAATTGGGCCATAATAATGTTTATTTTTGGTTGTCATACCCATAAGTGTGACAGCTGATTAGACTAGATAAGGCTTTACTGCAGGCAGGGGTTTTGACATTAAGGGGACATATAGACGACAATAACGGTTGGCTATTATATCACCATTCTTCCCTTTTTTCCCCTTTTCGTTTTGTAAACTATAACTTGCATACATATTAACTTTGGTTTTGGCGCCGGGGAGAGAGAGGGGGAGAAGGAGGGAGGCAGCATGTTTTATTTATTATTTTATTTTTATGACTATTTTATTCTTTCTTGATTCCATTGTTTGTTGTCAACACCATAATCTTGAATCTAGTCCCTCCCCCTGTCCTTATCGCAAACTTTAAACTGAAGACATTGGCGAATAAAGAAATCTTGCATCTCTTTCCTTTTTTCTTTTTTTCAAGTAGTGAACAGACTATATCCTCATTAATGAAGCTAACATGATAAAGCACTTACTATAAAACTACCGAAGCTGGGGCTCTTTTTATTTTTTTATTTTACTTTCTGTTATTAAAAAATAGTTTATTTTTATGGTACTGAAGCACTCAATTTCTTTGGCCCCTTTTGTTTTAAATTCATGGCTTCCCCTGCTGTTTGCACTCTTTGCTCTGTTCTGTTTGTATTTATTTTACTTTGCTGCACAGAAAGAACATATTGGTTATTCTAAATTGGTAAAACTTGATATTTATATCTCCTTCATGTATAATATATATATATATATATATATATATATATATATATATATATATTTGTTTTGTTTATTATCTATGTACGTATACGTTTCGCTCTTTATAATCGGGACTCATCAGCATAGAGATATAACTATTCACTACTGATCATGCGATTAGAAACCCCGGATTCCGAGTATTTTACAACTCAAATCCCGACGTCCAGAACCACTCGGCCAATGCTGAATAGCAAATAAACAGTGATAATTTTAACACTTTATCTCGGAAGTTTTTCAACCATTAAAACTATATAAAAAATTTTTTTTTAGTTCCACGTCGTTCGGTTGAAAATCACTTTTTCGTAAGTCAATTTACTTTTTACATTCACTATATCAGTGTACTTCCAAGAATTGACGTTAGTCTTAACATTATTTAAGAGATCATCAGTTGTTTACCATGAAAAAGTGTTTCGGGAATTTAAATATATATATATATATATATATATATATATATATATATATATATATATATATATATATATATATATATATATATTACTTATAGCTGAGGTGTATCGGCTTTTAAAACTGGCTCAGAATTTCGGATTTACACAAAGTGCTCCATATCAGACAGTATTATAATAATTGAAAAATACCTGTTCTTTTAATAGGTCATGACTATAGGTTTCAAGTTGTGGGCGATTCATCAGATGATTAACACGTTTTGGGTGCCCTGCTCTGTTTACTTTCGTTTCTGCATAACATAAATTGTGGTTGTAAATTAGATGGCTCAAGTGACAGGTAACAATTTTGTGCAAAACATTTTTTTAAGAACCGGAATTAAACAAAGCAGGACACGCCAAAATATGCAATAATCATCTGATGAATCGCTCACAGCATGAAACTAATGGTCATGAATGATATCTCACCAACCACAAACTAACAATAATATTTTTGTATTTAGTGAATCAGATTACAAGAAATCAATTTAGCTAAAAAGTACTATTTTCCCAAGGACATTTGTGAAAAAGATTAAATAGCTCCAGGTCATAGATATGACCTTACACTATATCTAGTGATGACGTCGTAAATTGAGAACATTCTCACCTATGTGGTAGTACCTGACTGGGTTCCATCTCTGGATTACAAAAAATCTATCATTTACAAAATATACATCTACAAAACAAATTAATCTACAAAGCATACACATAGTTCAAACATAAAAACTATCTAAAAATGGGAGGATAGACTGCAAATCCCAACAACTAACGAATCGATAGCTCCAGCAGAACTTGAACACTTCACCCAAAGCCGGCATTCTGCCCAGATAACCACTGCGTTACCTTCGTCTCTGCTTAGTAATCTAGTTATATTGGTACTAATTTAGAACACTTTGGCTATAGAATATGACCGAAGATTGTAATACACTCCAGATTCTCTAATTTCTTTTCACGTGTATTTCAATGTTACTTATTCGAAGATTTCATACGTGGTGATAAAGTGAGCACCAGAAAAAGAAAAATGGCTGCTCATATTTTTTTTTTAATTTTTGCCTATTGGCTATTCATAAAATAAAGAGATTCATTTCACTTGCCATTTAATGGCATGTGTACCTCTGCTCTAGGAAATTGCCATATTTTGAAATACAGTTATCCCATTATTCCTGGAATATATTCTTGTTCATCCAGACAAGAACTGGAAATATTCCTTTTTTCTCAGGTGCCTATTTATGGCTGAAAGTAAAAGCAAAAGATTCTGAAGAATTCGTTTCTTATTTTTTTTTGTCTTTCAATTTATTCAATGATACATTTCTATCTAATCTACTATTAGATCTATTTAAGATTTAGACAGATTTAGATTTATTTCCCCAATGGGCTTAATCCGACTTTATACCTATGGAAAGCCCTAATAGCTTTCTCTAGCGCTCCTAAACACTAGCCCAGTCTAATAATATTAAACTAGCAGTGACAGTATGTATAGGTGTAGAATACTAATGTAGATTGAAATAAATGACACTAAGATAGGCATCCATAAATGTGCCAGGTAGGAAACAAAAAAGGCACAAAGAGACCAAGAATGAGAATATGAGATTCCTCAACTCGGGGGAGAACATCTGACATTTGGACCAGCCTAGTTTGACACAAGACCATTTAATATTTTATAAGGAGGTATATTAATAGCTTTCTCTAGCTCTCCTAAACACTAGCCCAGTCTAATAATACTAAACCAGCATTCATAATGACATATACGTATACTCTCAATGTCATATCCTATCTTTTGCATTCATCCCTTTTCGCACTTTTTTTCCTTTGTTCCCTGCTTCGGCTGGCTTCTTCTCAACACTCATTGATTTTCTTCTTCTGACGTATAAACACCTGTATTGGTTTCGTTTATTAAAATATATATTTTATATTCCAACCTATATAAGTAATCACTGCTGGTTTAATATCACTAGACTGGGCTAGTGTCATAGAGAGATGGATAAACATTTTTGGTTTTCATAAATAAATGCTTGTAGGGTAGGGCTGTTATCTAAAAGATAATTTTAGTAGAAGTGTTCTTTTTCTTCATTTAACGTGACTTTTCTATATCAGATATCGGTTGCATGTTTGCCATGGTCATACAAAGTGACTTTCTCTATGAAATTCTATCATTAAATTAAAAAGATAAAAAAATATTTTTGAAATATTAAATACGAGCAGATACACTGTGTACCCCTGCTCCCATCCCTGAACTCTATAACCATTTTTAGTCTGAAAAACAAAACATTTCCTTAATTTTCAAGTTATAAATAAAATAAAGTAAAACACTGTCTACTGTTTATAGATGTAGAGTGCAAAATAGATTTCACGATATTATTGTAAGACACTAATATAAGATTAGTACAACCATTTGATTCCTCATAAGAGAAGTTCCTTGGTCTTGGCATAGGGATTTGGTTTTAATTACATTCCCAGACAGACAAACGCCAAAAATATACTATAGATAGTCAAGCATATTTAAAATTAAAAGTTTCCACCATGAAATGGGTGGCATTAGGTTAATACAATAGTGCTAACAAGAGTTTTAAATATTTGTTAAAATGAGTTGTATTTTTAAAAAAAAGTGTATCTCTCAGATGGCATGTGATTGACTAGTGTTTAAATAATTGATTTTTTTTTTGCATAGCTGCAAACACGATGGTCAATAGTAAAATGTTTGAGTGTAGAGAGCTTTCCTAAAATAGATGTGAATCATTTTAGTGTTTTTGAAGAGAGCAATAATAATAATAAAAAAAAAAGGTTGGAACAGAATCAAGTGATGCTGTAAGCTTATGGGTGGCACGTTCACCAGAGTCAACAGCTGGAAACTACAATTCTTCATACACACACACACACATACACGCCCACCCCGGACAAAACAAAACAAAAATCAAAACAATGGGCCATTCTTTTAAACAAAACCTTGCTTAAACTTGCTTTATTCTTTTCTTTTTTGTTTATTTTTATTATTGAGATCCTTCCCCCCCCCCCCGCCAATTTGATTGTCATCAGCGGCTGGTGAAAAGGTTCAGATGACATCTGGTGCTGATGGAACGAGCCAAAATGAGAGATTCCTCTGCTCCTTTAGGCAAAACTAGCAGAGATTCTAGCTTTATCAGAATCAATTATGATTTTTTCTTCTACCCCCCCCCCCCCTCCCACCCACACACCCAACAAGGACCCAAAGACACCCTTCTTCTCAACCTCCGCCACTCTTCCAAACAAAAGTCTCTTTTATAAACAGGAAGTCTATTGTTGTAAATAGCTATGAGACCCTTGCTGGTTTTAAGACAGAGCAAACCCCGAAGAGAGTAGAAACAATTTTCGGTTGGTTACAGAAAAGCTGAAAGGATGGAATCATTTTATGTTTGGCAAACCGGTTCAATGTCGTATGCACTTGATGCACATAATCTGTTTTTTTGCTGTAGAGTCATGGTATATGTTGCACTTTTCTAAACATTGCAGGTACATTCGTGCATATAAATGTAGAGAACAATTACAAGAACTATGCTTATGAATGATATGGTTAAGGCACCTATGCCAATATATATATATATATATATATATATATATATATATATATTTCATGTATACTCGTAAAATATGATGAAGTGAAATAATATTGTGTATAGATTTTCTAAAGAGAGAGAGAGAAATCGCTCCAGACAAAGCATGAATCCACTTAATGTATGGATCTAAATAAAAGAAAATACCACTTCAAGGCAAAAAAAACTATCATATGGATAGATTCCGACCCTGAAAATAGCAATTCTTCCCCCTTTGTCAGAAACATCGCTCATGGAATGTGAGGACTAAAGGATAAAATAAGGGAAGAGAGAGTTATAAAACTGCTGAAAGTATATATATATATATAGTGGACATTTTTGTATTATAATGTTCTGCTAATTATTGAGTACTATCAAACTAAATACTTGAAAACTTCCCCTCAAATATATGTCGATAATAATTTGGGTCTAATAATACATTTCTGAAGATCGTCGGATCTACCATGAAACTGTAATAAAGTGTTAAAATAAGCCGTTTTTAATTATTTATATTTGTTTATATATATATATATATATATATATATATATATATATATATATATATACACACACAAGAAGCATTATAATTGTAGTTTCATATGAGCCATATTATGGATTATATGTTAATATGAGGGGGGACTTAAACAGTGTCAAATCGCGGCAAACCTCGAAATTCAACTTTCCACTGTTAACCGAGTGATTGTCCAATTTGTTAGAGGCAAAATAATCAATATCATCTAGTCTAGATCGATCAGGACTCTGAAAGCAATGTTCATTTTTAATGATAATAAAGGTGTCTATTTACATCTGTCATGTTTGTGTGTGTATAGACATATATATATATATATAGGACGTACTTCTGTATTTAGACAATTTATTCAATCATGTTTGATTTAAGACGACAGTTTAATCTTGTCCAAATGTTCTTATTTGTGGACAAGTTTGTGTTTCCTGTTTAAATTGGACAGTATTCGTTTCATAACATACAAAAGCTCTATAAAAGTCGGATTTTCAGAAAGATACGTATAGGGTTGCTATCTAAATTTAGTTTTTCTTTTTTTTTATTTTAATTTTCTCTTTTTGTTTTTGCTGGGGATGGGGGATCCTGCCGGATGGCAGACATTCACCGGTTATATCAGACACTCCAGCCGAGAGATCTTTTAAAGATTCTAACCGTCCCTTGAAATGCAATTGTTTGTATTTCTCTTGCACTCGGTTCACCGGGTATATTCGCCAGATAGCTTTTGAAATTCTTTTTCATTAGTCCTGTTGCTCGTATAATTACTGGGATAATGGAGATTTTCCTAAGATTCCAGTTTCTTTTCATGTTGTACATAAGACCTTGGTATTTCAGTATGTGTTCGCTAATGGGCCGAGAGACTATGCCCCCTTTGCTTTAACACTCAGCATTATAAGGACAGGTGGAGTATTCCTGCAGAAAGGAGTGGTGCTCTCCCTTACATCTCAGTATAGTAGCTGATGAAAAAGGGAGTGTTCGAGTTGCCCTCAACTGTGCTCGACCACTCTACTTTTGTTATGAGTGTTATAATAAATGATTTTCTTCGTCCATTTAAAAAGTTTTTACTTAATATACCAGACATTATTAAAACTTATCCTTCAATAATGCACCTTGTCTATAAAAAAAAGATTCTTTGTCTAAAAACCTTTCATTCAAACACTGTCTGAGATTTACAGAAATAAGACATTTTATGGTTTAAATATGGAAGCGTTTTTTGAATTGGATCCTCTCAGCTCTTTTAGCATAACTGAATAGATTTGCTAAAAATAAAAGAAACCGAATTCCTTTTTCCGTTTCCAAAGACATGTTTTGTTAAATCTTCCTGCTCTCGACTTTCTAATTAACCAAGCAATGATTCTAGCAGACTCACCTTTTTTTTTTATTGCATATCTAACACAGCCTGCCGTCTTACCATGTGTCCCAATGTTTATGGCGTTTTGACTAGTTGCAAGTGCCCAGCTGATGATTCTAGATAACAGTATCGGCCTCTCAGGATTTCATTTGTTGTGTTCTCTCTGTTTGAAGAGTGTTCATGTGACCAGTCGAGTTAAATCAGTGCTAAATTATGAATCTCTTATTTGTATCTGGGAATGTTTGTTTGTTTGTTTGATTGTTAAGGGGGGGGGGCAAATGAGGGTTACATCCATTTTTAACTGATTCTCTTGTGTGTTCGTATAATCTCAGGAAAATATTTTCTTATTTTTGTATAAAGATCGATTAATTTTGTGAAGGAAACGTACCTAGTTTATATATATATATATATATATATATATATATATATATATATATATATATATATATATATATATATATTCTAAATAAATGTTTATCTACATACACTAGTGTGTCATGCTTATGCAATCTTCAGTGTAGGAGATGCTAATTACTGCCGGTCGAAGGATTCGAACCCATTTGCAAAGTCATCTTTGACTCTGCAGTTTAATATTCAACCCTAAGGTCACCGTCAATTGACATGAGAATAAAATAAAAAATTAAAATCTATAAATGTCAAATCAGCGAACATATACAGAAAGCTAAGTCAAATAGTGTTCAACAGCAGAGGCCGGAACATCGCTTTATGCCTAGAGCGACTGCTTATTTTAAATTTCTCCTATAGGCCAATTCTTGTGTTTAACGAAGCGATAACAATATTTTCTAAATAAATATTTATTATCACCTACAGACACCAGTGTTTCATACTTACACAATCTTCGGTGTAAGAGATTATAATTACTGCCGGTCGAAGAATTCGAACCCAGTTGCAAAATCACCTATGACTCTACAATATCTCTCTCTATATATATATTATATCCAAGTTTAGTATGTATTTGCAGAATAAGAAGCAAGAGAATTTCAACCGAGTTTATATAATAAGGCTCAATAGTAAATAGAGCTTTATATATATATATATATATATATATTTCAGTATTCACTTCAACAGTGCTCAATATAAGGGTAGAGCTTAGTATTAGCATAAAATGTACTTATTTTTATCCGATATGTAAGAAAAATTTAGGGTTCACTTCAAAAAGAAATTTCCATCATGCAAAAAAAATTTTTTATTTTATGCGATACTGTATAAAAATATGGGCATAAACTTATTCATAAATCTCATTGCTTTTTTAACAGATTATTAAATGTTACTTTCATTTCTTATAAACACTCATCTTTTCTTGTCTGTTATGAAATTGTTTTTATACTTAAAAAAAATTATGTTCATTTTTTTTAATTACACATTACCCCCTTTTTACCTCTTCTTTCTCACCTCCCCAAAATATTAAGTTTTCTTGCTAGTCATTTTAAAAACATCTTTTATAGTTAAAGAAGTGGTTAAAAGGAAAGGACTTCCTTCCTTTCGCTGGAAACGATCCTATTATGTTCATATGACATTGCTCTTTATTTGTTTGTCATCTTATTCCCCCAGTCCCTCTTTATATATCTATGGCGTGAACCAATCACTAAATATTCTAATAATACATAAGTACACATTATGCACTTATTAGCAAGATATTTGTATGTCTATATTGAGATTTAGTGGAAAGAGAGAGATAGCAGGTGAGAGAGAGGGTGAGTGAGATAGAGAGTAAGAAGGAGTGCGTGCGATCAAGAGAACTAGTGAGTGAGAGATAGTATCATATATTTCTATGGTTTATCAGGCTCTGCTGGTTTTGGCATCTCTTCCATATTGCCAGCTGGTACCAGATTACGTTTCCTTCATGCTACATGTCAACCAAAAATGATTACAGAATTCTGTATTTTACTTCCAACCAATTGGAGAAAGAAAGCAAAAGCTTTTGACATGATGGAGCAAGTCAATGACAAACTTAACTTCCTTTGATTCAGGAATTGTGGATTGTGATAATGATATGCCTTTAACTATGCAAGAGTGTAGATTTGTTGAATTTAATACTTCCTATTCACAACTAAGTAGAATTGCTTTGTCTGTTTTCACCAAAGGAAATATGTGAGCAATCTAGAAGGAACGCTATAATTCCTGTGAATGGATTTTTTTTTTTATTATGCGGAAGCTTTTTAGTTGGATACAAGAAATAAAACCTCATAATTTCAACATTTTGTTCCTTTCGAATTTCGAAGAAACAAAATTATGAGACTTTTTTGTTGTTTCAGAATTTCTGAGATGAGGATTACTAATTTGTATTATTCGGACTACTATTCTCATCTTGATTGTTATTTTTAAAAAAAAGGTCCAATTCTCATTACAGGCGATAATAACTTAGATTAGCATAAAAATCGACACTTCATCAATCTACTCTATGGATTAAATAAAAGTGTTCGGTTTAAAATTCTGTATAGGTTCCAGAGTTCGACATAAGATGCACCTGAGGAAAGTCGAAGGTTACATCGGTCAAAACGTTGTGAAAATAGCAACCAAGATCAAAATAGTAATCCAAATAATACTGGAAGTGATACAAGTGAATCGTAGGGAAAGAGGAATAAGTAAAGATCTGGCAGAGATAGGTTAGTTTTGAAAGTCAATTTCTAAAAGTCGTCCAACAGATGCCAACATGTAAAACAAACGTAAAACCGAATATGATGATGATAGGACTTGAGTCTTTGGTGCCTACAATCACGGAGTGCATCACCAGGGCATCACATAACCTCTGCATGCCATTTATTTGAGATACACTTCCATGAAAAATAGCTTCTTTAACCGTAGCATTTATAAATTTCAGGGTTGACTCTTTGCATATTGAGTTGGGTTGAAAAAAAAAATCAACCAATTCATTTCTGAGTCTAATGCTGATATTTTAAAATTGTATTTCTTAATGTTTTCGAATATTACCAAAGTTTAAAAAGTTCTTTACTGTTTTGAAAATTCTAAGAAGCCTTTCTAACACAAATGTTCCGAATATAATATTGTTCTTTTGTGTTTTGTCTTTCCAGTGTCAACGGCTGTGATTAGTCAATCATCTTCCTCCTCCAAAATCTCATCACCAATCACAGTGGAATCACGTCGGATTTCATCTTCCCCCCACTCTGCTACCTCACCATACCATTCGACATCGGCATCAGTACCAAGAACATTGCCTTCTCCCATTGTACAGCACCATGGTACGACCAGTCCCGTGTCTTCACCTCACTCGAATGCAGCCGCCGCCGTGGCAGCCGCTGTCCAAGCCAACCATATATGGGCAAACAATTCTTCGTCATATAGTGCGTCCGTTGTTGCTGCAGCGGCGGCCGCAGCTGCAGCAGCAGCCGCAGCTGCCACTGCCGCAAATGATCAAGACATGCCCTTAAATCTGTCCAAACCGAGATACGAAATGAAACTTGAAAAATCCTCATCTGAAGACTCTGTAAACTTGGGTGCATCCCAGACTAAAGCAGAACCAATCATCACTCCCCCACCTGCTCACAGCAACCATCAGCGTC
Organism: Sepiola atlantica; assembly: GCA_963556195.1. NCBI lineage: Eukaryota > Metazoa > Mollusca > Cephalopoda > Sepiida > Sepiolidae > Sepiola > Sepiola atlantica. Next base: position 75,453,487 of record OY744521.1, read on the forward strand.
AACCAGTATCCTCCTCCCCGACGGACATGTCAAATTTAGTCAGTAGCAGGACTCCTTTTGGCGTTGCCCAAGCCCCACAATATGTGAGCAATCCATACCTTAGTCTTCCCAATCATGTTTCGGTTCCAGGAGGATTAAATTTAAACAGTCTCTCTCCCCACGCAGCAGCCACGCTTAATGGCAAGCCTTCTCCATCGGAAACAGAAAAGGTAAGTCTCTAAAAATAAATCAGAAAAGAACTTGTCACGAGCATTTTAAATATTCAACAATCCCTGCGAGGGATTAAGAAACTTTTATTGTCCAGATAGTTTTGTAGCATTTGACAAATTAGTTTATTACACCAGAACCATCTAACTAGCTTGTATCAAAAACTAGTTATTAAGATTACACCGGATGTCATCCTTACACCACAAATTTTATTGAAACTATCATTCGACTGAATTTATCAGATTCAATTTTTAGGAAAGGTTAATAGACGTTTTCTTGTACGTTTACCAATTTCTCGTGTGTAAAATTTCTATATTTTAAGATCCATACTTAATGATTCTGGCTTACCAATAAAGTTACGTTTATTCATGTTATCACTTCCCACATCTTTTTTAATAAATGAGATCGTCCGATCGTCAAAGATGCGAATAAATGAAAATTAATGGGAGTTAAAAAACATTTTGACTTTACCTATTTTAAAATGAATTCTTTCGGAATCAAAATCCGTCATTCCATCGACTTAACTGCATATCGTAATATGCAGTTTTTAATGTTATTTTAATAGATATCGAATTGTAACAATTAAAAATTAAACACTAGAAAAGCAATCTGTTTTATTTATTTCACAAATATTTTGGTGACAATTATTTTACGATAAGAAACAATGTTTATTGTTTTAAAAGATTTAAGTTGTTGTAACTTTCACTAAATAGAAACAGAACACACATTCGTTTTACTTATTCTAACAATATTACACCCACGATGGCAATTATTTTAATGGAAAAAAGAAAGAAACTATTTTTTTCTTTAATTAACAGTAAATTATTTTAATGGAAGAAGAAAGAAACTATTGTTTTTTCTTTAATTATCAGTATATTATTTTAATGGAAGAAGAAAGAAACTATTTTTTTCCTTTAATTAACAGTAAATTATTTTAATGGAAGAAGAAAGAAGCTATTTTTCTTTCTTTAATAAACAGTACATTTTACAGATAGATGGAGTCTTGCTAGTAATATATGAATGCATTACTTTATTTGACGATGCTGAATGACTAAAGTTCTCATCAATTTGTAATAAGAAAATAATTTTGGTCTAACATACCAGTCTCTTTTCGAATTATTAAACCGAAAACCGTTTCATACATTAAATAACTAGTTTAATTAACCTTTGGGCACTTATTGCAGGTATGATGATGAACTCAAACTGAATTTATAAACATATGGATTCCCTGCTATCTCTCTGCTTCCACAGATGAATTTGGTTATAATAAGACCCACTCTCTTAACCAGGCAAGTGACAACTATACAGTATGTCAACCTACCTGGCTGTTATTTTAGACTTTTTCTTTTCCTAGATTAGTTGCCGTATGAAAACGTTCAAGGAGTAGGAAAAATCATTCCTAAAAGTATCAAATACGGCATGATTACGTTAACACGCCAGTTCTGGTTAGATCAGCGATATTGAGCCTGGTCAGTACCAGATGGGTGACCATTTGAGAATATCAGGCGCTGTATGTGGGATGATGATAACACCTCCCTGCAAAAACTAACGTTGTTACAATCATCTTGCATGAGTGGGATATAAATGCGACTGGAGACTGCTTGTTAATTTAATATTCCCTAGAAACTTCCTAATTTGGAGGTAGCTGACTGAACACACCCAGGACATGGTATTAATATTAGTTAGTAATTTTACCTAGAACCCAGTAAGTTGAATGTACAATCCAAAATAAAACCAGTGACCCGGTAGGTGTTTAATATGTGGTAAAGATGTAGAGCAATCGATTGGTGGAGACATAAAAGTTCATCTGGACGCATTAGCCAATGAGATTTTGCCTTACATTATCCTTCTCGAAGTTCAGAGGGAGGAGATATTCTTCTGATGCTTTTTAATAATCAGGTATATTCTTGAAGAAAATGATGCTCTCTTAATTTATATATTTTTGAATACTGTTCTCATTTTGCAACGTTTCGGCCGATGTAACCTCGAACCTTCAAGCGCATCTTGTCAAACTGGGAAATGTGTACGGATTTTTGAACAGAACCCTTTATTTAATACAAGGGGGTAGATTGTTCTCGTCCCATCAGCCATGACCGGGTAAAAGACTTGCAGAATTCTTATATTCTCAATACTACCTGTACTGACGATTTGAACCTTAAACCGCCAGAAGACTGTCACTTAGAACTGATTATTACTTAGCACTTGATCCGTTGCGCCATGGATCCAAATAGTACCAATTATCAATCAGTATCTCAAAATTTCCAAAACATGATATATAGTTAAACTATAGTTTTATGTATTCCATAGCCTTTTCGATAATCCACGGCGGTAACCATTGTGTCAATCACGCACCCCCAAAAAGTTTTATGTACACAAAATAAGTAAATTTATGCTCCAACTATTTTTAACCGGGAAATTATCTTTTCATTTTTGAAATAAAGAGGAAAACGCCTTAAAAAGATTATTCAGTATTTTTTTTTTAAATACCTAATGTAGTCGCAATATTTAGAATTATCATTCAAGCCACTACACTTCCTCCAAATAAATAAAAGTTAATTTTCTTACAGCAAGTAACCAGAATCTTTTGATGTCCCATTGATAATCACATTTTTATATATTTCTTAAAGTTGCTTTTATTTTTTTAATCAGTAATAGTAAAAGCAGAAACGTATTACTAATAATCATCACAGAAAATATGACCATATATATATGTGTGTGTGTGTGTGTGTAAATAAAAGTTGTTTACATTTGTCAGCAGATGGGAAGTGGAAGTTGGTAGGAAAGTAGATGGGTTGTGAGTCACAAGAAATAAGCTATGGGGCAAGGAAAGTCGGTAGTCTGCAAATTCTGGAATGTTGCTGTCCAAATACATTACAGGCAATTAGTTTGCAAAAATGATATGGAATCCAATAGCGTGAAATTTCCATACCATTTATTTATCTTGCCAGTATTAAAAAGATACAACTAGTGTTTTTGCTGCACTTGAAGGGACTTAATAGAAAGTCATTCATCGTGGATATTTTACTTATATACATATATATATATATATATATATATATAGTAAGCTATGAAAATATATTTATGGCAATTAAGCTACACAGAGGCTCCTGCGTTTCATCCCCGGTGGGAATCTTCAGGCTAAAATCCATGGAGTTATTTTTGCTGGGTGTTTTTAAAAAATAAAATACACGGCTAGCTAATTAACCAATCAGATTCTTTGTTGTTCCCTCAGCCAATCGTTGGGCTTCCCACGAACAAAGGTGTGGTTAGTGTTACTTCCTTCCTATATCCTGTTCTATTGTTCTGTTTTCTTAGATTAACCTATATCCTGTTTCCTTTGTTGTGTCAATATAATGGGTGAATTTAAGTTAACACGTCGTTCCTTGTATTTCTATTTTAGGTTTTTATTTTGAAATTGTTAAGTTTTTGTTTATTTATTTATTTATCGTTAGCCTAAGGTAAATTTATATATATATATATATATTCGGTTCATGATACGCATTATGTATATGAAAAAGGAAAAGCGAAAATTATTCATTGGTTCATCAAAGTTTTGTCGTTTTTGTTAAAAGACTTTTTCAAGATGGCCGAGTCAAAGAAAAACATAGAAGTTAAAATTTGAAATACATGGTGCATCTCACTTTGTAACTCCTATGTTTTTTCCTAGCATTCACTATCTTGAAAAAGTCTTTTAACAGGAAAAACGAACCATTGATAAACCAATAAATAATTTTCGTTTATACTTTTTCTTTCTGTTCGATTACTCATTCAATAACTATCATAAATATAATTAATTAATTATAGATAAAATAGTTATCCATGGACACATGTTTTGTCGTTACTGTGGCTCATCAGCATGGCTGCCTATGACAGGATTCCAAACCACGACCGCAAATACCGTAATTGGGTGCTTTACTAGTAAACCACAAAGGACCTGTCTGAAATAAGTGATGATTTATCGCTTATAAATGTGTTCGTTATTTGTTCTTACTGTTAGCGATAATGTTAGTGATAAAACTAATATTGATGCGATTGAGAGTTAACTCTCTTATCGCCCCATATTTTTATGGACTTATATATATATATATATATATATATATATATATATGTATGTATAATCAAAACACTATGCGACTTCTGTTTTCATTAAGATTGCTTTTTTTACATCTAGTAGGAGCAGCCAACCTATAATATTCACTCACATCTGAAGTGTTCGCCATTACATAACGATGCTTAAATTAGATATGTACACCAAAATTCAATTTATGATATATTTGCTGTTTGTATTTTTATAGGAAGTTGTGTGTAGGTGGGGGGAAACCTTATTTTTTTCTCTCATATTTTTAGTTAATATATTGTGATTACAAAACGTGTTGTTAAACGGCAAATTGTGTTTTCATTTGAAGCAAATTACTGAAATTTCCTGAAAATAAATTCAACCCAAGAGAAACAACAAATATAACAAAATAAACAAAACTGATCTTGGAACCTTTTAATTATTATGACTTGAGTTGCAATGTGCCATTTATGATGCGCCTTATTTGTTCCAAAATCCATAATGATTGTTAATTAGCTATGGCGTAAATCCTGTACATACAAATATATAAACATATGCACTAAGTTTGCATAAATAGAGATTGGAATTCAGAAATAGGGGAAAATTATTCACTAAAACCTGTATTTTTGATTAGTCATTAGGTAAAGCCATCCAATTTACACAAATAATTTCTATATCGATAACAAATATTGCATATTTATACTCATGATATATCTGAATACTTTTTTTTTGTGTTAGTCGTATCAATATAATAACAAAAATACAATGCAAAAGCTTTCCCTTCCCCCCATTTTATTGAGAAATTATTAGAATAAAGATTATTCGGCCATCAAAGAAACAATATCAGGCCAACCTATGATGCGGCAATGTTCATAAATTAAATAGTTTCAGAAAAAAGACAATTATGTTTGCTGTATGATCATTTGGTAGTTCCTCTTTTAAACATCTCAAATCAACTTTCAAAAAAAAAAGAATATTGTACAGAGCATATAATAATATACGATAATAATACAATATAAATATACAGATCAAATTCTGTTAACTATTTTATCCGATAGTTCCCAAAAATACTTCCTTCATTTTTTTTTACAATTATTATATATTATTTTTAAATGTATCACGCTATTGTTGATCTTAACCTTATTCTGAAGTTTGTTCCAAAAATATTAGCAAAAAATTAAAAAAAAATAGTTTAATTAGGAGTTTTTGAAAGTTCCTGAAATATTTTGAATCTTATATATTATGTGTTTTGTCAGTTCATTAGAATTTGCAGTAAAAGATTTTTGGGAAAAAAACATTTTTCAATCTAATATATAAAGTAAAGTCAGTCACTTTCTTGCTTTTTGTTATTAATATATTTCTTCCTGCAAAATCAATATTTGATTTTGCTTCGTCAATTTTGTTGGTGGATGACTGCAGCAATCCACCAACATAATTGAACAATAGAATTTGATTTAATTCCTTTCAGAAAATTCTTAGATGAGATCGGAATTATTTTCATATGGATGCCAGCTTTATAAAAAAGGGCAACAACTCTGTATTCGTCAATACAGAGTTATTTTCCTTTGCAACAAAAACATTATTTTATTAAAAAAATGATACGAAAAAACAAACAAATTGCAAGTACAAATATAACCACACAATGTCGGGTATCTAACCTTTGATCGTTTTAGTAATCAAATTTTGGGAACTAATAATTAAAATATATATATATATTGATATATCACGTTCATATCTTTTGTTAATTCTAAGTATAAATGAATACAAAGCACTATTTGAACTTTTTGTCAAATTCTATTTGCAAGCAGTATTATTGAATATGTGTAGGATTTTATGTATCCACAGGAAAGTCTGGTGCAGGAGGTGTTTGTGCGGCAGTTATCACAGTCTGTGAACAACCAGGTATTCCCAATGCATTTACCCCTGTATGCAGTACCACCAACAACAATGCCACAACTTTCCCAGCTTGGGCCATGCAAAGACAACAGAGTAATGATGTCGGCAGAAATGGCTCATGATGACAGTCAAACTTATGTCCAACATCTCCAGAGTAAGTAGCGCTTCGAATTTCATCTTCAAGTATCAAACATGTTATGTAAATAAACTAAAATTGATCTGCTTTGTAAAAAGACTAGCATGTCTACTCGGTATTGCCCGGAGGCATAGCCAACACAGTAACAGAGTTAAAGTGTATAACGTCTTTCGTTTCTCCACCCCTCTCTGTCGATCCCCCCTCTCTGTCGATCCCTCTCTCTGTCGATCTCCCCTAGATATGAATCTATTCTATATATGTTTAAAAAAATATACTACATTTTCAAATGTCGGGACAAGACAAAAGGTACCATTTCACACCAAAGGTCGATGAAAAGAAATCGCTCTAAATGTCGACCCCCTTCTATCGCCGATTAATTTTGTTCCTTTTGACACCCAAAAGAATGAATATTACAAAAGAAAATGTGTCCATTTTCTGTCAATGATGAAAAAGAATATATCAGCTTTGTGTGTCTTGTGTAGTTTTGAACTTTAGGTGGAAACATGCAAACATCCAACTATTCTTCTTTGTATAAGAGAAGATACAATGTTCTTAAAACCTTCTCAGTTTTGAAGTCTAGTTTTAATTATCAAATCAAGCAATCTTTATTAAAATTCCATCAAACAAATTTGATTTAAATTATTTGCTTCAATTAGTGGAATTGTTTTTAACTAATATATATAAATATATATATATATATATATATATATATATATATGATTCAAATCCACCATAACGTTGAGAGATTTACGGTTTTTTTTGTTTTTTTTCTTCTCTCTGAATCGTTTTCTCCACCTTAAACAAATTTCCCCTCATATCTCATTCGATTTTCTTAGTTTTTAATTTATCATTCTGACGTTTCCTCTTAGAGGGTCAGACGATAACGCCTTAATGAAAATTATAGCAATTTTCTTTTTTTTTCCCACCCGCTCGTTTCATTGATTAAAAAATGTTTCCTCTGAAATTTATCCTACGATTTTGTTGTACGTGAAATTTACTTTATATATATATATATATATATATATTAATTGAGAGATGATAAAGATAAAATATTATCTTTAAAATAATCCAATAATGAATAGTCAATGCTCAATGTACCACATAGAGCAATTATTAAAAGGAAATGAATGAGAATAAAAATTGGAAAAAGAACAATATTTATTGAATCATCAAGTAGTTTAAACTAGGAATATATTAATAACTTTTTCTCTTTTCTTAACCCATGGATTTTCAAAAATGCAAGCTTTTATCATCAGAAGAGATCATCGGGATAAATCAGTAAAATTATATGACTGTTAGCACACATATATATATATATATATATATATATATATATGAGAATAATGCAAATAAACCTAGTGATTATTATTACATAATAAACATGACTTCAATTCTATATGTTTGTTATTTGTTTATTGTAGGTAAAATGTTTGGTGCCAAAATAATCCGAGCACACAAAGAGAAACCCGACCCAACAAAGCCCCATGTAAAACGACCAATGAATGCCTTCATGGTGTGGGCAAGAGAAGAACGAAGGAAAATTCTGAAAGCCTGTCCTGATATGCACAATTCCAACATTAGCAAAATATTGGGTAAGTCACATTTCAGAAATATTCTATCAACGTGTAATGAATCCAACCAAATTTGGTCGTTTGTGATAAATAGTATGAATCGAAAAGTGCTCGATACTATGCAAGCTAGAGCAGTTATAATAATAATAATAATAATATAGATGATTTCTCTCGCCACTGCAAAGGCTTTCACCTAATGGTCGACCTTGGTCATACATAATATATCTTCTCTACTTGTTAGGGTATGTTTGATTTCAATACACACCAATTGAAAAACTATTTAAATTTTGATAAAGTAATATCTTAAATAAATGGGTTTATTTTGTTGTGTTATGGTATTTGCCTTTGAAGACTCTTACATTTGCTGTAATATGCAGATACAGTTTTCTAACTTTAAAATATATTTATTGTAATATATATATTAGTGTCTGATCAATACTGAGATAAAATACTGTTTTGTTTTTAAATTCCCGAAACAGTTTTTCATGGTAAACAACTGGTGATCCCTACAATAATATTAAGATCAGCATAAATTCTTGGAAGCAAACTAATGTAGTGATTCCAAGAGATTAATTGACTTACAAGCAATGGAGTTTTCCAACGAAGAACTTCGGACTAAAAGTGTTGTTTTTTTTCATATAGTTTTAATGGTTGAAAAACTTCCAAGACTCATATATATATTAAACATTATAAAAAAAACGTGACCCGTTGAGTTATCTATTGAGCTCGGGTTAAATTGTTTGAATCAGGAAAAGTGAGTTTCCACATCCGGTTTAATTTTAAAATAACAAAAAAAGACTAAATCGCAAATTAATCTTTCTTTCCCCCTCTAGCTACGGGGTTAAATAGTATTACTACTATATGATATTTCCTTTGATTGAAATAGTCGATTATAAATAAATCTGAAATTTCATAGTTCGTTTATTAACAGTCAAAAGTATCGAAACAAGAGTGACGAGAGCGAGAGTGATAGACACGCTATAAAATAAGAGCGTTTGTGAGGGAAGGGGTCAACAACTTTATGTATAGTAGAGAGAAAATATCTGATCACCACTATTTGTATGTATAACCTCTTTTAAACATTTTATAATAAATAAATGTTTGGTGTTATTCGTATGTAATTTTATTTTGGACAGGAATCAGCCATCGGTAATCACCTGGTTAGTACAAATAGTTGTTCTGACAAGTATTCCGATGGGTGGTTTTCTGTTTTACACAGTGCCAGGTCGAACTACCATCTCAATATTATGAGGCGTTAGTTATTAACAATTCTCGACCTAGCCTGTGTAGACAAAAGATTTTGAAACATCAGTTGGAGATCTTTAATTATCTTTAATGATTCAAATCCACCATAACGTTGAGAGATTTACTTTTTTTTTCTTTTTTTTTTATCTCTCAATCGTTTTCTCCAACTGAGACAATTTTTTTCCCTTCATATCTCATTCGATTTTCTTAGTTTTTAATTTATCATTCTGACGTTTCCTCTTAGAGGGTCAGACGATAAGGCCTTAATGAAAATATTAGCAATTTTTTGTTTTCCACCCGCCCGTTTCATTGATTTAAAAAAAAATGTTTCCTCTGAAATATATATATATATAATAGTTTTGTCGATATTCACAGTAATTAATTAAAGGGATTTAATTAAAAAAAAAGGATAAATTACCAAAACCTTTCTTCAAATACTATGTTCATTAATTGTCAAGGGATGTAATTTAAGTGGAAACTATTAGTTTAAACTTACAACAGATTTATATTAAAGATATGTAATCTAAAAAGAACACTGAGAGCTAGATTAATAGCTGCTGTATTTTTTTGCTTGTATATATATATATATATATATATATTACCAATGAACAGTTTAAACAAAGTGTTCAAATTTATTGATACAAGTTCATGTTTTGATTCAATAAATTGGTATGCCTGTATTAAAGTCAATGTGGGTGGGCCAAAAATGTACCTTTTTATGACTGAACCTGTATGTAAAAAAGCAACAACTTTAATTCAATTTTTTTTGTTCTTTTCTAGGGGCCAAATGGAAAGCTATGTCTAATGCTGAGAAACAACCGTACTATGAGGAACAGTCACGTTTGAGTAAATTGCACATGGAAAAGCATCCAGATTATCGATATCGGTAAGACCATTCTTTCTTTGAAATACTACTACTTATTCATAAACCTATAATGACGTCATATGCCCCATATAGTAAAGTAAAAAAATAAGTAAAAAATCCACAAACTGAAAATGTAATGATATTTCTAAAAACTTAATGGTTGCAAATCAATGAAAATATTTTATTTTTTAATAGCAAATAAGAACCAGTTTTAAAAAAATTAGATATATATATATATATATCTTATTTTTTTTCAAACTAGCTCTAATTTGATAGTAATATATATATATATATATATATATATATATGTATGTATGCATGTATGGAACTATAATAACACCCATTCCAAGACGGGTATAAGCAATATCTATAGCGTTAGATTTTCAAACTAATGTGCCCATGTTACTCACATGCTGTCTAGAATACGTATCCTATAATTCATTAGTTCAGCTCGCACATACATATTATTGATTCTCATGTGCACACATCGGTTACAATTTTATTACATAATACAACTGAAATTTGATGGAGAGAAATTCTGTACTCTATAAAATTTTTGTATCTTACTTATATTAAAATTGTAAAGTTTACATAAAAAATAACATTCCATAATTTATAATGGTCGATTAAATAGTTTAGGAGTGAATCCTGTACATAGAAATATATGTATAAACACATACCTAACTTTATATAGAGAGATATTAGGCAGATTTAATATAAAACTATTTCTCTTTTCTTGTAGACCAAGGCCAAAGAGAACATGTATTGTTGATGGAAAGAAGCTACGAATATCAGAGTATAAAGCTTTAATGAAAAGCAGACGACAAGACATCCGACGAGTTTGGTATAATGACAGCGGAACCACTTATGTTGAAGGTAAGTTTCTGTTCTTCAGATTTCTGTGAGTTATATTTCAGAGGCAAACTATTAAGGGTTTAAATAAAAAGAAACAAAAAATGAATCCATTTTTAAAATGGTTAAGCGTGACTGATAGACAGTTCCTATATAGAGAAGCATAAACGAATTTAGACTAAGTTGTATTCATTCAACCTCTACACTTAGCGATGAAAATACGATTTCAAAATGAAGCCTGACAGACCAAAATTCTCATCAAGATCATACATATTCCGAAAATAAAAAGAGACATGTTTCCGAACGACTCAATTCTTATCGACCTTTGGGCTGGGTCCCTAGAGTAGATAGACAAAGGATGACTAACTACCTCCATTTTTCCCACTTTTGATGACCTTGTGCCTAATTTGTTCAAAATTTAATTGGTTTTTATATTGTTTTTGCAAATGAATAATTCAAAGTGATAGTTAGTAATGGAGAAATCTTTCTAGACTGAAGCAATTTTAATTTTTGTCCCAACCCAATCAAGAGACATTGCCAAGGCTGCCGCAAAGAAGGTTGACTCCCTCTACCGTGCTAGTAAACTCCTCACACCTGACATTATCCTGTATCTCTACAAATCCACCATCCGCCCATGCATGGAGTATTGTTGTCACATCTGGGCTGGTGCATCATCTACTAGTCTCTCCCTCCTTGACAAGGTACGAAAAAGAGCTGTCAACTTAATAGGTCCCTCACTGTCAACCAAGCTCCAGTCCTTGTCCCATCGTCGCAATGTAGCATCCTTGTGCTTGTTTTACAAATACTTCAATGGATTGTGCTCCGATGAATTGGTTGCTCTGGTGCCCCCTCGACGTAAATTCACTAGACCAACTCGACAATCGACTAAATCCCATCCATTCACTGTTGAAGCCCCCAGATACTGTAGAGCTTTCTACTCAAATAGCTTCTTTCCTCATGCTGCTGGCCTCTGGAACTCCCTCCCTGCCCCCTGTTTCCCCGACGGTACTGACATACAGAAATTTAAAACTAATGTAAACAGACATCTTGCTGCGCAGATCCCAATTTAAGTTGACCCCCTCAACCTTCTCCCCTTTTCTTTTTTCTCAGTAGCCCCTTACGTAGTGGTGGCCTGCCTTGTCTGGGGTGAACTATGTTAAAAAAAAAAGAAAAAAAAAGAGAGGCCCCCCCCCTTTTTGAGGAACTGAACTTCTCCACATTAAAAGACCTATCTTGTGTCTAACTTTGCCCTCATGGAGAGCCAGGTATATAGGGATGTTTCAGAATTCCTCAGATAAGGATTGACAATTTGTATTATTCAGACTAATATCCTCATTTTGATTGTTATATTTACAACGTTTCAGCTAATGCACCTCTCGATCTGCTTTAATGCATATTGCAACCAAGATGCATAGTGCAAGATAACCTATAGAAGTTTGACCCCGAAGTTTAAAATTAAGATACATTCTAATTAAATGTGTTTATGACTTATCGTGACACTTTTTCTGATTCAACATTTTTTTTATTCAGATGTTTCAATGTTGAACAAGTCTCCGGGGAATGATATCAGTTTAGAGAACAACAGGTACAGCAACATGTGGCCAGGTAAGGATAACTCTCAGTATTTTCTCTAAAGAATAAATAAAATAATCACTACTACATTTTTTAATTCTTCTAGTCAGCCGTAATTTGTAATTAACTGATCAAGTAAACCATCACTCACTTATCTATGTATTTCTCTAACTCTGTTGACTACCACTTTCTAGTAGTTGTTAATGCCTGCGAGCATTTAGATAAAAGGTGGCTTTTTTTTTTGTCATCCAATTTACATATCTGTTTCCGATGTGTACGAACACATTATGTAAATTAGATAGCAAAATAATAAGTCCTTTTGCTTTTATATTATCTTCATGTGTAATATAGGAGTAAAAAGACTCTGAAAAGATACGATTTAATAGATGTAATAATATTTAATTTTGGGAGGAGCGTGATTGGCCGAATGGATACTGTCTGCAGACTACGTAATTGGATATACCGAGTACTAATCCTATGCAGATCTTTCTGGTCGTTTACTCATATATATTGTCAGAAAATCATTTTGTATTTAAATGGAAGTCGCTCCAGACAAAGCATGAAGCAACTTGGTATAAGGAGCTTATCATAATAATAAAAAGGGAGAGGAAGGTAGAATCTCTTCAAGACAAACCCATCCTGAAAGAAACCTCACCACCCACATTCAATTCCCTGGACACCAAACAGTCCAGGCAAAAATTAAGCCTCTCTAAGAGCCAAATAAGGAAGGAAAGGGTTACATGAATGGTTGACAGTTGTGTATACTGAATCGTTTATAATAGATATATCATGGACGGCGGCACCGGGGGGGGGGGGGGTCAAGCCCCCTCACTTTTTGACTTGGGCCCCCCCCACTTTACGGTCATCAATAATTAAGTTGATATGCATGTGTTTAACCGCCCCCCACACTTTTATAACTGTCCCGCCGGCCCTGTATATGGCTATAATCATACTGATCCATCGGTTCCCATCACATTACCAAAGATCGGTGACCATTTGGAAATACCAAAATACCAGATGCTTTTTGTAAAATACTTCTGACAGGTGTATCAATATACACCAGCTTTGTTGGAGGCCAATTTGCAAGTATTGCTTTACTTTATCATCTAATTTACATAAGCGTTTACGAACACACTATGTGAATTAGATAGACAAATAAGTTTCTTTCATTCTATAGATAATATAGGAGTAAAAATACGAATGTCTTAATAGATGTGTCACAGGTTATGAATTTTCGAAAGTGGAAAATAGTGGTTATAACCCAGTGGGTCTCGAGTAGTCTAGTATATATATATATATATATATATATATATATATATATATATACATATATCCTAGACGGATAAAATGAATTTCCCAAACAAAACAGTTTTGTCCTCTTAAAAAGATTAAAATCAAAATATTAAACTTTATGTCTGGAATCCTTAGTCTAATTTTGATCAAAGTACATTACATGATTTTGATTCTAGAAAGTGTCTAAAATTTAAGGCTTAAGTTTAAGGAGTCTTAAGAAATAAAAATTCAGGAAATCCTGCTTAATTGGTGCAAATTTGATATATATTGTATAAAACTAAAACTAAATATAGTTCCTATTTCAATTGACCCCTTACACCTATTAGCTGTGTTCCAAAATTCATAATTATCTCCTAACTAGTTTATGAGTGAATCCTGTACATACAAATATATAAACATATCTATCTTTATAAAGATAGCTATATAATTTTCTTTTTTGTTAAAGTTTTCTTTTTATCGTTTATTAATTAATTTATTTTATTTGTTCTTACCAGGCAATGACAATATGTCTTCTCCATTTGATGCTAACCAGTTGATTGGTTCGAGCAGCTCTGGTCAACCCGACAATGATAGAGACTTCCCAGTGAAAACCAAACTCGAAGACACCAACAGTGAAGACGGTGATGCCAGCGATATCAATGACATCATGTCTGACAACAGTCTGGATGCTTCGTACAGTACAGCCGGCAGTAACAGTTCGAATCTGCAACTAGGCGAAGTCGCTGCCTCCGTTTCCTAGCCTAACTATATAGGATACATATATATGTAGATATATATATATATATATATATATATATATATATATATATTTGTCCATTGGTCTCCGAGCTTACCCATCTATCGAACAACACATCTATCTCTGAGAAAGATACTTGTCCTTATTGACATTTCTGTGAGGCCATCAAAAAGAAGAGAAAAAAAAAGGGCCATGCTTCCCCTCACCCGCCGCCTCCTTATTCCCACGAACATATAAATAAAAGAAATCTCAAAAGACTGAATGAAAGATAACACAGAAAAAAATACAGTTACATCTCATCTTTATCCTTGAATTGTAGTGGTGCTAGAGAGAGGGAAAAATCAGTATCAATTCATGTATTGGACATTCATGTCGACCTGTATTTGTTCTTGTGTTCTTTGAGTGGGTGTGCATCTACATGTGTGGCTTCTACCAAACCCTCATTTTTTTTTTTTTTTTTTTTTTGACCAGCACCATTTTTTTTTTCTTTTGATCTGGTGTTCTCTTCCATTTAATATCCAAAGTGGACATTTCTGTATAATAACTTAAGATAATGACAACACTGGCTCTTGATTGCTGCCAGTGGATGATATCATATTATTATTATTATTATTATTATTATTGTATTAATCAGTTAATTTCTTGTAATATTTGTAGATAGTTTTAATGTATTTTTTTTATGAATGAACAATTTTTAATTTTTTTTGGTTTTATCACTTAATTTTTTTTTTAAAAATTCATTTTACATTTTTTTTTTCACAGAAAAAAAAACTGCCCCTCATTTTTTTTTTTAATTTAAAGACAAATTTTTTATTTTATACATTTTACCTTTTTATTTCGAAAGAACAAACTTTCTCCTCTTCTCTAAGATTCATCTACAATAAATTACTCGTTAGTTAAACAATCAAGATAACTAAGCATGGACGTTCATTACTTAATTTTTTCTTCTAATTTCTCATGAGATTATTGATTTAAAACAAGAGATGCTCAAAGAGGAATCATAAAAAATAAAACATAAAAAAGATGTAAAAACAATTTTGGTATTAGTAAATTAGTTCTTTCTCATATATATATAAGTCATCCACAGACAGAGCGTTTCACAGCTCTTCAGTATCGCTAAACATGTGAGTACTTTGGCTTGAGATTGAAACCCGGTCGTTTTTGTTTTTTTCAACAGTCCGAGCTTTTATCCACCACATTGAAATCTTACTGTTTATATAAACACTATAAGCAGCCAGACCAAAGTTCTCTAATTCTGTTAGAGCTTTGCATCGTCGCCAAAGACAGTTTGCGATTTCACTTCACACAGTGCTCATCACATGAAAAGAACGAGGGGAGGGATATCTACCTGTTAGATTCTGAGGCCCTATGTGAAGTCTGTCTGTTATATAATATCTTCAGAATTTTATTGTTAGAGTCGATTAATACAACAAAAATGTTAACCTAATTGGAGTGGTAGAGTGCAGACAATACTGAAACAAAAAGATAGTATTTTCTGGTGGTAATAATAACTATTGCTACCAATGCACATTTTATTAATCAAAACTTTACTTTAAAAAAAAAAAAAAAAAGGAGAAATGTTTTTCTTTTTATGTTTTTTGTAAATTAATCTGCAGATTTTCTTTCTCTAGATCTCCATTACATTTTATTTTCAAAATCATATCACATTTGCATCTCATTATTTTTGCTTATTTTCCATATAAGCCAAAAACAAAAAAAAAAAACTCACACACTTTTCCTCCCACCTCATTAAAAATAAATTAATTTGGTTTGAATGAAAAATATTCAAAACGAATGTGAAGAAACTTGTCTAACTTTGCCTCCCTCATTTAATAGCCATTTTTGTCCTTCAGCAAATAGGCATTAAGTAAAATGACAAATTAAACAATTGATGTTTTTTATTTGAACCCTTATTTTATTCTCTTAAACCTATAAGTCCTAAAAAGATTTCAATTGTTAAATGGTTGTTCAATGATGTCCAGTCATTTTTGAGACTCTCTCTACTTTGATCACGACGGATGTTAATGTCATGTATGGAAATACGGCACTACGCAATTGCATAAGAATTCAGAGACTCTCAGATTGTAAGTGAATGATGACGTCTCTAATCGATAATGTGATGGCTGTTAATGCCGTGTATGGAAATACAGTTGTTGCCCAATCGTGGGCACAGTCAGAAGCTCTCGGACTATATGTACATGAAACCTGCAATTGCATTTCCGGCCTTAACTGGTTAATCTGAGAAAAACTTTAAATTATGATTTATTAAACTATTCTTTTCAGAAAGTAATAAGTGTTTCCTAAACCTGATTTTGAGTGTTTGGAAGGTGAGGCGGGTTGTGACAAGAACAAATTACAAAAAAATGAAATTAAAATAAAACCCACGACAGCTGCAGTATTGTTACAATTAATATATGATACTGTGGGGCTAAGATGTTATTATTTGAAAACCTATTAGTGGCCATGTATTAAAAGACTGTATAGTTATGGATCAGTGACTATCTATTGGTTGTATAATAAAAAATGTTTTTGTTTCTTTTAAAGACATGACAAAACTTTCCTCACATCCTCTCAATATGCGACCTGAGGAAACATGACAAAAAGACACAGAGGATTGTGAGGATTAAATTAAGTGTAAAATCACACAAACAAATAAGATGAAGAACAAAATTTCTTATTTAAACAAAAAAAAAACGAAATGTAAAAATGCAACAAGAATTTGATAATGTTTAAAGCAACAGTTCGTTCGTTGAACAATTAAAAATTAATCTTTGATCTGGAATCAAATTCTATTTCTCTCCAGACTTACAGAAAGCGATACACCTCTGAATCAAGCTTCCTTCCTAATATCAAAGATTTATTATGCATATATGTAAATAATTATTGAATAATAATGTAGAAATTTAAACTTTTTTCTTTCCTTTCATCCAAATAGACAAAAAAAAAGAAGCTAATTCAAGGAATCAAACATATTTCCTTGATGGCGAAAGAAGTCCATATTGTTATCATATCATAAAAGATGGGTGCTTGCTTGTTTGGGGTTATCGCTCACACCTCTGTAAGACAATTATATCTGAAACGTATCAGGTTCTTCTTTGTCATGGTTACTTGTGACCCTTTAATATTAAAAAGTGGGGGCATTCATACCTTTGCTTAGTTTTAATGGGACTTGATATTCCATCCATAATTTGATCAAGAAAGTTTTAAAATTCATAACTGAGCCCGTCTTTTGTTTTTTTTAAACAAAAAAGGACATAAACAAATATGCACACGTGTGTATATAAAAAATATATATATAAATAAAACGCGAAGCATACGTTTATGCTTATGCATAAAAAATTGTGTGTACATATATATATATGTACAACTATATACATGCGTATAGTCACATGTTCCGCCATCTTTAATGAAGGTGGTGGTTTTTGTTTAATTCTTTTGTGGACACAAATTTCTCTTTAATAATTTTTTCTCCCCATCCCACCCATGTCCTGTTTCATACAGAATATTGCCATTTTATATAAAATTTTTATTTATTACTGAATTACAGTGCATGTGCATATTAAAAAAAAAAAAACGAAAAAAAAAGACTGTTAATACTCTGAAAACAATAGTCGTTCTCTATCTCAGAGGAACTTTTTTTTTATCTAAGAAAGAAAAAAATACCCCCAAATAAATTCACCCCCACCCAAAAAACAAAAAAAAAATATCAGTACTGAACTACCATTTGTAATTTGACGACAAATTTGTTGCCTTCAAATTCATTGACATACTTAACGATGTACTGCTTGAATAAATACATCATCTGAAAACACTACCTTTGTCTCTTCTCTTCATGCTTTTTTTTCTTTTTTTTTTTTTTTTACAACTTATTTTTTTTATACAATCTGTATTTTCAGAATCATGCTTCATCGATTTTTTTTTTTTTAGATTAAAAAAAAAAAAAAAAAAAGAATTAATGAGCCCATTAATTCTAGTAAATAAAATATGATGTCACGTCAGAGCTTTACTTGTTTTGTTAAGGTAATATTTTAAGCTCTATTTATAAGAAAGTCTAAATAGGTTAGTTGGTAGAACCTAATACTGATGATTGGAAGGGTTCAGTTTCCGTTTCCGGTCATAGCATCCACTTTATTTGTTGGGAATTTATTATTTACTATTAATGCAATATTCTTCATTTCTAAAAGTAGTTAAGATCTCTGATATTCCAAATGTAGACAAATTCTGCAATGTTTAAAAAAAAAAATTGTGGTTTACGAACAAAATCTCTATTTACTTAATAAAATGATTGTATGTCTGAGAGTGAATGTTATCAAGACCAAAATGAAGATCAGTAATTGCAGTGTTGGAAAGCTCTCAAAAAGAGGAAAGTTCCCCTGCTCAGTTTGTAAAAAAAGGGGGTTGAGTCAAACTCATTTTTCGTGGTACTTGTAAGCATGTGGTACACAAAAAGTGCAGTGGACTTACAGCTAGACTAAGAGAAACAGTTTCTGTATAAGACAATGGAGACATGAGAACTCAGATGTGAAGAAAGTATATTTGTGTGGTGAGGCTGTTCAGAAGTTTTGTTATGCAATGTGATGCAGTGAAACCTGGCTAGTTGAGCACATGTGTTGCATGGAGAGAAATCATATGATTGCAGTGTAATGTGAGATTTCAAGACAAGCTTAGATCTGGACAGTATAGGGAGATGTGTGCAGAACAGGATACGTCGATGGTATGATCACATTAAAAGAATAGATAAGTTCTTGGGTTAGTAGATGTAGAACAGTTGAGGTAGCAGGGGCAGGACAAGGAAAACATGGGAGAAAGTGATAAGGATGGACTTGGGAGAAAGAGGGACCAATAAAGACCTGGTCTGAGGTAGGTTTATTTAGAAGTTAATTTCTAAAAGCCAACCAACACATGCCGGCATGTAAAATGGATATCAAATCGATGATAATTTTAACAGATATTATTCCAAACTACAAAATGATCTGAAAGTTGTTATACAATGTAAGCATGCGTGTGTTTACTTATTCTCAGATTGATGTATTCAAATACTATGCAGATTGATCTACTAAAACGTAACATCAATAGAAGAACAATCACCAAATGACGTCTTCATAGAAAATATTAAGCAGGTCTTTTTGCCACATAGTTTTGTGCCACGGAAATGATGGTGTTTATAAAGACCCTCTCGAGGTGTGACAGTGTGGATAAACTGAATCCTCGTATTGCTGTATTACTTTTTCCTTTATTATTATTTTTTAATTAGGGGTAACAAGACTTTCAGATAACCTTATAGAATACAAGGTGTGATAAGATGGGAGCGCTTCAAACACTAGTCCAATGATAGGAAGGTCAGTCTTTGTGACCAATGACATTGACGTATGAAAAATTGAATGGATGAAAAGGGATAAAAGATAAAACAAAATATAAATAAACCCCTATTCTAGAAGTGACCATGAAATCAAGAAATTTCAGAACAGATTGAGCATACATGGTTATAACTCTGAGTTGGTTCAAAGTTATTGCCAGAGGGTACACAAGTCTGTCAAGCGTCTAGGTTTGAGGAGAGAAACAGATGATGAGAGATAGCTCCGAGCTACAAACTAGCAGGTATATATCTACATGCGTAAATACTTTCATGCTTTGTTTCACCATCATTTTGTTAAGTTCTCTAGGCTATCCACCTAGTAGTTTTAGAATGACAAATGTAAAAGATGTGGTTTGATGACGATCAGTCAAGACTTACGAAGCGATTTGTGGTTTCTGTATCTATTTTTTGACATTATTTAGCAATATACAAGTAGGTATATTTTGTCTAGAATTTTAATTTCATTAAAAATATTAGCAAAAAATATGCTCCCTTTATTTTGCTAGTATACATATTGTAAATGTTGAGTTTGCTAATGAACAGACGATTGTGGAAACATTTTTGTGGATGTAGTTTACCCCCCCCCCAATTGAGAGGCTTATTTCTTCTAGGATAATATCATGACATCAGAATAGATACTACGCTACCTCTCCCCCAACAAAGGAGCAGGTAATTCCTTGGAGGATGGTGTCATGACGAACGAACATATACACCCCGAGGAGGTAATGCCTGGAAGTATTATCTCATGACAACAGAACAGATACTCCACTACCTCCACCCTGAGTTGAGCATTAACCGATATATTAATAGTGTACGATTGTACTAAGTAATAGTATAGTTTCGGCTTCAGACAGATATATACCAAATCTCCATAAGTAATAGATAATTTCAATGGAGGGGGGGGGGAGAGGTAACTTTTTAAAAATGTCGTTTACTCATTGGATTTCGTTTTTGTTTTATAAAATGGTAAAATTTCCTTCCCCTTTTCTAAATAAGAACATTAACATATTAAAATTCGAACTAAGAAATAAAAAAGCAATGACAACGTTATTTCATTCTGTATCTTAATTAAGGGTTATTTCACAAAATAAAAAAAATGACACCGCACTTTCATTTATTTTTTAATTTAAAAAGTGTCATCATTATCGCTTTCTTTTTGTTGTGGTCGATTATTAGAATCCTCCACTCTATAACAAATACCAATGTGTATTTATTTGCATGCAAAAGTTAGGTAATAAAACACGTGCTTTTTATAGGCCTACGGATGAAATCAGGGGAAGCGAGAAAGCTAATAGCAAGTCAGACAATTACCGCAGACTTACACCACCGCCTGAAATAAATTCGGACAGAAATTTTCCACTCTATAATAAAAAGGTCATCAGAATTGATATTTTACATAAGAAAAATTAAATTATTGACGTAATTCTATGTGAATATTTTCATAATATATCTAAATGAATAGTGAATACAGGTGGAACATTTTCCCCCATCATTTCCGACAGAGGATGCACACTAGTTATAAATCGAGTGCATACTAAATTGCCACCTATTTTAATTTGGTGAAAATATACAAATGAGGCATATTTTAGTATATATTCTAAAAGGTCACGACTGACTTATTTTCTTATTTTTTAGATTTAAGATTTAAAAGAACAGCTTCGAATTTCATCGTGCAAAAACGTCTGAGACAAATATATTTTTTTACGAAATGATAATGTATGTACAAATACTCCTGGGCAACGCCTAGTCGGGACAGCTAGTACATAATATTTTTCAAGTAGAGAAGACTAAACTTTTGTTAATGAATATGTATGTGTTTTCTGTATTTATTATTACTGAAGCACACCTTGTTTACAGCCTTTCTCTTTCTCCCAGCTCTCATCAATCAAGCAGCTCCTTAACATTGTTGTCGACTGCCTAATTACCAGCATGACTTACCTCCCCCTGCTTCGGCTTATCTACCGGCTTTTCATTCTGCATGGTCGATTTAAAAGCTAAGTAATTTCTATTGTAGTAATTATTAGTATTATTACCTTGCCCCCCCCACTTCTCTCTGCGTTATGACGTTCCTTTGTCTCTTGTCGGGCGAGAGGCAATGTGCTAAATCAAAATGGGTAACTAGATTCCAGCACTTCACGTGGAACAGACCACATTGACGAATATAGCTTTATAAACAGAAAGAAAGAAAGAAAGAAATAAGCCTGCTGTGATTTAGCGTTAACCATTTCGGCGCCAGAGACAACAAAAGAGACGACATGCACGTAGCTGCCCACGCCAGAATTGACACAAGTCGCCAGAATACCACTGGTTTAATTGACCCATGACAATTGTTAAGTAACCAGTTTTGTCAGTGATGGAGAAACAAACAAGCTTCATAACAAAACAATTTAAACAGTCTTTATTTGCTTGTTTCCACCTGCAGCAAGACGTGACAAGGCCGGAAGGTGGAGAAAGACAGCTCCACACTAGCTGGTACAAAGAATAGGCGTGAACGGATCTATCAGCATTGCACCGTATGAGGTGTCTCAAGCTGCACACACACACACATTAAAAAATATGGCAATGTAAAACAGTAAAACGATCATGATCAAAATGTTGCTAATGACATGTTACTCATCCGGAAATTAGCTGTTCGTTTCCCATTTCAACCAAACCAATTTTTTTTAATTTCATCTTCGGATCAGCTTAGTCTGGCAAACATCTTTAAAACGTACAATTGGTATAATACATCAGGAGACAATATCCCGAATCACAATAGCATGACGATTTTCATTAAAAAAAATGCAGAACACTAGAACACTAGGAGACAGATTCAGATTTACAAGCCAACCTATCCGGCATACGATGTTAATTTTCACATTACTTTCTTTCCACGGCCTAATTTGAAAACGTTTGGTTACAAAGTTGTTATGCATTTTTTGTTTTTATTTTTTATGGATACGCATACAGGGACTAAAGAGAAACCTTTATTTTTTATAAATCTGTTTCCTATTTGTTTCTTCGTTTCCAAAAAAATGGGCATTCAAGAGAAGATATGATTATCCAAATTGGTAGGGGACAATTCGGTTTCATTTTGCTGAAAAATACTCGATAATAGAATCACATTTTGTATTAAAAAGTTATTAAATTACTAATATTTTCTTTAATGGGTATATCTAAAAATGGAATTTTCTCAATAGAATATTCTAAACTAGCTGACCCGTTCCCCGGCGTTGCCCAGGAATGTAGATTAACTTAAGAAATGTCATGCCCAACTTTGAACTATTGAATTATGTGTTGCTTATGATTATCCGGCGCAAACACAAACACCACAATATTAAAAGTAGATCCCAGAATTTTCTGTACTTTTGGGTCGCTGTTATCTATTATTATTAGTAGTAGTATTTTCACAAATACCATGGTTGTTAAGCAACCGAAACCATTGTCCCTGTAGATACCTATCTAGTCAATGTGACTCAGAAGATTGACTTTCAGTTTTGCTCAAGCAAGCAGCCAAATGATCTTCTTGAGACTGCTCATTACTTTCTGCTTGTCGACTTCTCTTTCGAGAGACAACTGTTCTAATTTTGTTTCGCAGGCTTGTGTCACGTGTTTTCTCAGACAGAATCAGACAATCAGCTGAAGGGAACTAACCACAGAAAAAAAGTAATAGTATTTTTATACTATCACACCCACCCTGTAAATAGCCTGATAAAAACCCAAAACAAATGAAATATTTTAGATTGACGGATCACTTTCCTATATAAATTCAACGTAAAATGAGCACCCACTTCCTGTCCATTTAGCTGTAAACTTAGACGTGTGACCATTTTTTTTTAGTTTTCTTTCGAAGATATTTTAAAATAAATTTGTACCCGATTTCCGATAAAAAACAGACAATCTTCACTTTCAGCTATATAGCTTCGTTCTACTTTTTTAGGGTTAGATTAGGGTTAGTTTAGGGTTCTGGTTAGGTTAGATATACCTCCCCCCAAATATAAAAAATTGTAAATTTTTTCACTGCTTATAGCAGAAAAAAGCGAAATTACAGAAGTCAAAAAGTATCCCCCCTCTAATACACATTTTTTTTAAAATGTACGTTAAAGTATTAAATAGTTTTCGCGCTTTAATTATTAAAAAAAAATCGCCCTCATGACTATCATAGTCATGAGGGCGATTTTTTTTAATAATGTGATAGTAACAAATTGGCAAATCTGTAGATTTAGTGACATAAGTTTGTTCGAAAAGGCGATATGACAAGCTGAGACTATTGAAGTTAAAATCGGGTGGCACTTTTTATGCCCACAACCAATCACAATCAAGAATTGTTCTCACGTGGCTCAAATGAACCAATCAATCGCAACCATTTGAAATTAAAGAAAATCATCTGCCTTGAATATTTAACAAATATAAAATTTATTTTTACGTCTACTCAGAATATTTATCGACTTTACAAGAAAATGTAATGTTAAAGTGTACTATACTTTATCCTTCTAGACATCGGCAATGTTTATTTTTGTCCCAATCCGGAGTGCCCTATTTTGGGGAGAGTGATTTTCTCCATATTAAAAACCGACCTTGTATCTAACTCTGCCCTCGATTTCAATATTTGCCGATCGTATATTTTTAATATTTTCGCTTTATTTTTATTTCTTATTTCATTTTTTATATATACAAATACATTGTGTTATTTAAAAAAATGATATTTCACCCCAAACAAGGCAGGACGCCACTGTAGATGCAAGAGGCTACTGAGAATTCGGGAGTAGGTTTAGGGTGTCATTCTAAGTTGGGAGTTGTGCAGCGAGATGTCTGTTTACATTAGTTTTAAACCTTTGCATGTCGGTACTGTCGGGGAAACAGGAGGCAGGGAGGGAGTTCCAGAGGCCAGCAGCACGAGGAAAGAAGCTATTTGAGTAGAAGGCTCTACGGCATCTGGGGACCTCCACAGTGAATGGATAGGATTTAGCTGATTGTCGAGTTGGTATAGTGTATTTACGTCGAGAGGGCCAAAGTAGCCAGTTCATCGGAGCATAATCCATTGAAGTATGTGTAAAACAAGCACAAGGATGCTACATTGCGGCGATTGGGCAGGGACTGGAGCTTGGTTGACAATGAGGAACCTATTAGGTTTTTGGACCTTGTCAAGGAAGGAGAGACTAGTAGATGATGCCCCAGATGGACAGATGGTGGCTTTGAAGAGATACAGGATAATGTCAGGTGTAAGGAGATTACTAGCACGGTAGAGTGAGCCCACATTCTTTGCTGCAGCTTTGGCAATGTCCTCAATGTATTCGTTCCAATTCATATTACCTGTGAAGGCTAGGCCGAGGAGTTTGAATGTTTAACTCTCAGGTAAGGTTGTTATTTGCCATGACAATCGGTGATTGGAGAGGTTTACTGTAATTATTGAAGGAAAGGAGCTTAATCTTTGCGGCTAAAAAGATACCATCCATTTTTGACCCCAATTCACTACATACTAGGTCATTTTCTAAAGATTCAGCCATTGCCTCAGATATGTGCACGTCGGTTTTGCCGACATGACGAAAGTAGACTGTGGTGTCGTCAGCAAATATTACTATTTGAGTCTCAATTACATCTGGGGGGTAATTTATGAAAATCAAGAAAAGAAGAGGTCCAAGTACACCAGCATTTATGTAATGTTGCTTAGGCGAACGGCCATCGAGGACAACCACGATATGTATTTTTGTTAGTAAAGATCTAATTATATTAAATATTAGTCCAGTAATACTTTTGAGTGCAGTTTTAGAAGAAGCCCTCCATGTCAAACCTTGTCAAAGGTCTTGGATATATCAAGCGCAACCGCCCTAGCTTCACCTGTCTTGTCCAGTGTATGATATATGCGTTCGGAGATGGCCGTAAGGATACCTGCGGTAGATCGTGCTTGTCTAAATCCATACCGATGATCAGAAAAAAGTTTAGCATTGACTAGGTGCCAGACTATCGCTAGATTGATTAATGATTCAAAGATTTTAGCAAAGATCGGCAGTAGACTAAGTGGGCGGTAGTTTAGAGGATCAGTTCTATCTCCAAGATTTTTGGAGACTGGTACCACAGAGGCAATTTTCCAACTATTAGGGAAACAAAGTTCAGTAAGGCATTTGTTACAAGAAAGGGGCCAGCTCAGCAGAGCATTTCTTTATTACTATTACTGGTATAAGATCAGCCCTACATGCTTTGGAGGTGTCAACATTTTTTATGATGACTTTGATCTGAGATGGGGTGATGACCAGTTTCTCAAGTATGGCTTCAGTCCGTAAGAAGTTCAGTCTTATCAGTTGTCGTGCAAACTACATCGCTATGATTTGATAGCGGAGGAATTGTCGATTGTCCCTTGTTTACCACACTATTGTAGATTTTCCAGAAATCATGAATACGTAGTTTCTGTGACCGAATCGATTTTTCTGTTATCTCTGAAGAGTTTTCGCGTGAGGACATATACATCAATGCCTGCTTTAACCCATTCGGTTAGATCATTTGCACACTAATCAGCAGTGAGTGAGAAAATCGCACCCCATAAAGCATCACGGATGTGATCCCTGAAAGAAATCAAAATAAGCCTGCTCACGGTTTCTCGTCGTTTTAAGCGAAAGCTCTTCAACTTTTGAACAAGATTTTATGGTTATAACCATCATTACAACAACGTGATTACAGTATCCCCGAAAGATATGGGTATTCGCCACACAAACGCCAAGTAGAAATGGTAAGGAACAGGTTGAGAAGTGAGGCTTGCTAATCAACACGATCAGAAAGATAAGTCGCATAAATATATACATAGACGTACACGTATATCTACATATATAAATATACATACATGTATATCTACATATATAAACATACATACACGTATATCTACATATATAAATATACATACACGTATATCTACATATATAAATACACATACACGTATATCTACATATATAAATATACATACACGTATATCTACATATATAAACATACATACACGTATATCTACATATATAAATATACATACACGTATATCTACATAGATAAATATACATACACGTATACCTACATATATAAATATACATACACGTATATCTACATATATAAATATACATACAAGTATATCTACATATATAAATATACATACACGTATATCTACATATATAAATATACATACACGTATATCTACATATATAAATATACATACACGTATATCTACATATATAAATATACATACACGTATATCTACATATATAAATATACATACACGTATATCTACATATATAAATATACATACACGTATATCTACATATATAAATATACATACACGTATATCTACATATATAAATATACATACACGTATATCTACATATATACAGACATGCATATATATACATATATACACACATCTATATACACATACAAACACATGTATATATATATACATATTCCTACCTGCATATATGCATATACATGCATATTTATATATATACATGCATATTAATATGTATATATATAGAAATACATGCATATTTATATATATATAGAGAGAAATACATGCATATTTATATATATATATAGAAATACATGCATATTTAAATATATATATAGAAATACATGCATATTTATATATATATATAGAAATACATGCATATTTATATATATATAGAGAAATACATGCATATTTATATATATATAGAGAAATACATGAATATTTATATATATATATACAAATACATGAATATTTATATATATATACAAACACATACCTGCATATATATATATACAAATACATACCTGCATATATACATACAAATACATACATACATATATATATACAAATACATACATACATATATATACATACAAATACATACATATATACAAATACATACATATATATATACATACATATATACAAATACATACATATATATATACATACATATATACAAATACATACATATATATACATACATATATACAAATACATAAATATATATATACATACATATATACAAATACATACATATATATATATATATATAAACATACATATATACAAATACATACATATATATATATATATAAACATACATATATACAAATACATACATATATATATATATAAACATACATATATACAAATACATACATATATATATATACATACAAATACATATATATATACATACAAATACATATATACATACATACATACAAATACATACATATATATATATACATACATACAAATACATACATATATATATACATACATGTATATATATACATACCTACATGTATATATATATACATGTATATATATACATGTATATATATACACATAGACGTATATATATACATACATGTATATATATACATGTATATACATACACACACATACATGTATACACACACATACATGTATACACACATACATGTATACATATATACACACATGTATATATATATAGACACATGTATATATATATATACATGTATACATACACACATACATGACTACATATACACGTATACATATACACATACATGCATACATATACATATATCCATACATGCATACACATACATGCATACATATACCCATACATGCATACATATACCTATACATATACACAAATACACATACATGTATACATATACACATACATGCATACATATATGAATATATACATGTATATATGAATATATACATGTATATGACACGTTTCAAGACTCCAAGCATAGTTTAGGGACACAATTGCCATTTTAGGTCAATTTTCAAAACAGATAATGTATAAGTGTTATACCATTTTTCTAAACCAAAATTTCACGAGGAATCCAATAAAACAAAACCGAATACAAAATTTTGATGGGAAACCATGTTTTCAAGCAATTCTTTCATGACGGCCGGAATCGCACTTCCCGTTTTTTTTGTCCCAAGGACCGTATCCTGCAGATTGCGAAACTATTTAAGAAAATTACTCAAAACCTATCAATCATAAGTGTTAGGCCATCTTTCTTAACCAGAATTTTGTGAGGAATCCAAAAATAAGGGAGAGAATACCAGATCTTGATGAGAAATTGCCTTTTTTGGCCAGGTTATGGTAACAACCCATCCGAATTTTGGGATACTGGAAGTTTTCAACAACACATAACGAAAAGGGTTCTTAACCTCTCATTAAGACATCTTTTTATTGAAGAATGATGGGTAATGGATACATAAGATTCCCAGTTTAAGTTTAGAAATGTCTGAAATGAACAGAAGACAACATAACAAGAGTATACTAGTACTGGTGCAAAAATCTGTTATCAAAAGGAAGATAGTTTAAGACCAAGTGCTCGGTTGTACAGTTCCATAATGTTTTTGGAGCGAGCAGCTCGTTTTGCATCCAACAGATTTCCCCCCAGCTCATCAATATGTTTCGCACTCACAGGGCTGTACTTTTCCTCCCCTAACCATTTCACAATTAGTTTTTCTCCGAGTTTTGAAAATTTACACCGATTTTCCTCCGGTACCTCTGCTAGACTGCACATTTTAGCGGGGTACCAAGTGTTACCGTACAACGCCCAAACGATTTCCCCTGGAGCATGATCATTGTCACACTGTCCCTCCTCATCCTCGCTTTCAAACTCTGATTCATCGTCAGTGTGGCCATTGTCGTCGTCATCATGAATGCGATCGTTTTCATCATCGCTGTCATCGTCATCATCATTCTGCTCATCTATTTCGATGTATTGAATAGACTTTGGTTTTGTTACCTTTGAGTTGAGAAAAACATTCTGTTGTTTACACTTGCCACATGGTTTGTCACTAATACAGTCTGTACAGGTGAACTGGTTTAGAATTATTCGGTCATTACTAAGTTTGAGGCTGTGCAGACTCATGATACCTGGAATTTTACAATGCTCTCTGGAGCCACTAGCGAGTTTTCTGAAATGCCCAAATTTCTCAACGGTGAAGAAATCAAATTTCTTTGTTGACTGTTTGATTGCACTGGTGATCACGCGATGGACATCGTCCAGATTCTTAATACCTTGATCAGACTTCATGACACCACGAATAAAAGCACATTTGACAATAGAACCAATGCTGTCAGATGTACTTTTTCCTTCGTGAGACTCGAAGAAGTTGAAGGAAGCAGATGTAATATCGAAAACTTTTGGTGCATGAATAAGATCGGCTGCAGCAAACCCAGATTTGAATTGGGCACCACAGCCATCACTGAATCGTACCCATTTTTTGAAGGTCGTTTCAGATGTTCACGAATAACTTCAAACATGCGTTTCTCAAACTGTTGAATTTGTTGGTGTGAGTGATCCTTGTCATCGCTGATGAAAATGATGGCTGCTTTCCGAATTTCCCCATCATCTGAAAGGAACTCCAGACAAATAGGGTACATTGCCACTGTCATTTTGTTGGTGGAGTAGACGAGTGAAGTGGGATTCTCGTTATACACAATATCTAAGTTCATCTGATAGTCTTCTATGGATATTACAGTATCCATTGTCAAGTTTTTCCGTGCCTTCTCATGAGCGTTCCACTGTTGATGTGCCGTGAATATGTGAAGGCGTAATGATTTGCACATGTCAGTCAGTTTTGAGAACGCACTTTGCATAGTCAGTGTTTCAGGAAACAAATTGAACACAGATTTTTCAATGGACACAAGTTTACCCTTCACCTCTTTCTGAACGGTTCGCATGTCAGACCGCCATTGTGAAAGTGTTATCTCTTTTGCTTTGACAGCATTTGGCAGTGATAGTTTTATTTTGTTTGGACATTCTTTACAATCACCTTTAACACACGACACTTTCCACGTCAAAGGAGTGGCAGCAACTACATCTTCGTGAATGCACATTGTTTCACTGACCAAGTCGCGACACGAGGTTGGAAGGCGTTGCTCACACTTGGATTTCCCCAGCATCTTGTTTATAGCAGTAACAATTCGTCTAGCGTTGGCATGAACAGGGCATGTATTCCTCTCAAGATCCCGTGTGGTTGGAGTCACTGCGTTCTGAGGGAACTCTCTTTTGATGGTGGATATGGCGTATGGACACTCGGGGTGTTCTCGTTTGAATGCAGCTGCAATTTCATTTCGGGAATGCAGCAAAATGTACTTCGGTAGTCTGAACCCATAACGCACTGACACCTGCTCTTGGCCTGGAACAGATCTACTGTTGCATTCATTGAGAACAAATTTACTTATCAGTTCTGGCCAATGAGTGGCTTTGATGGCATTGTTCTTCATCTGGCGCTGATACAATGATTTTTCGTTGTTTTCAGCAATAGCATACAAAACTTTCCGTGCAAAGCGCCAGGTACATGATGTTGCCGAGGCCAGATGGTCGATATCCTTATGGTTGTCTCTGGTGAGCCCACACTCCTTGGCCACCCTGACAACGTACATGGTGCCAATGTTCCTAATCTCCTGAGACACATTTCGTCGACTTGTGACCATTTCCTTAGCGATGGAGGCAGCTTTGGTTGAGATTGTTATGCTCTGAGGTATGTACTCATCAACATCGGATGCAGGAGGACTAGAATTCAACTCTTCCTCACTTGCAGAACTATCAGAGTCTCTCTCCTCCTGTTCAGTATTTGCCCCCTTCCTCTTCTGCCAAGTTGCTAATTGCAGCAAGCGACGAACTGTTGACACTCTTTCGGTTTTGCGTCGCTTTCGTTGTTGCTCAGTCTTCCGGCGTGATCGTGTTCTTGGTGTCATCGCTGCTGCTTCTAAAGGTGGTCTGCCACGTTTTCCAGATGTTGAAGTCGTTGGTTTTTCCTCATTTAAGGGTGTTGATGCATTTGATGGAAGTTTTGTTGGAGGTGGAGATGGTGGATTTGCTGTTGCTGCCTTCTCACGATGTTTATGTACTGCATCTTCGTGGTATTTCACTTTCTCCTCCTTCGTCAAATTGGAGTATCCTGTTGTTGTAGATCCCTTCTTTCGCCCTCTCTTTTTTTCAAAAACCATAGTTGTTACTAGAGAGGGTCGCTGTGTGAATTATTCTGAAAAAAGAAAAAGTATTAATCAGAATGACATAGCCATCATGACTATTTACATATTTACATACAGTTAAAAGGACTACGTTTTTAGGTCAGAACTGTTTCTCCTCACTACTGATACAACACACATACAAGTGAAGATCTCACACAACTTCCTTCATGTTAAGGGGGGGATTTTTCACACCTGCTCCACGTGAAAACCTTCTTTTCAGTTCACCCATAACACTTGAATAATTCATGAGGGTATTCCTTGACTTCAAACAATACGATGGAGCTGTGAAGTGTTACTTCTATACATCCAACCTATACTGCCTACCATGACATATAAATCCTTCACAAGGGAAACCCTCAAAGCAAAAATGAAGGGTGAGTCACTTAGTTTTCAACCCTGTTGGAGGGAATAGTTGTGGAAACCTATCAGAAGTGATATGACCACTTTGTTAGCACATAATTTGGTATCAACTGTGAAAAATACTGCTGGGGGACAAATTTGGAGAAAAAAAATATTACTGTAAAAAAAAATGTACGTCTTCAATTTGGCCAAAATAAAAAATTCCTGATATACAAGTTGTTCAGATTGATATTTGTGACAAGTTGTATAGAAGGGATTTTTGATTTTTCGAAAATTGAAGGCAGGTTTTTTTTTTTACAGAAAAAATTATTTTCGGCTTCACTTTTCACCCGGTCAAACAAAACGTGCAATATTTTGGGAACCGCTAGCCGGTTGCTGCTGTTCTAAAGCTTAAATGAAAGCTAACTGATCAAGGTTACTGAGAAATGACCATAGGGACAGTGTTTGCTTCGTTTGTCATCATTTTAGAGGGATCTTTGCCAAAAAGACGCATTTTTTTTACCAAAATCGGGAAAAAATTGTCACAGCCTGTAATTGAGGAGAATGGGTAAAATTCGAAGAGAGTTCTATGAGCAGCGTTTTTTTTTGCACAAATGCAATTTTATACTATTGTTGAACGAAAATGATTATTTACTTCCCTTAGTTTCATGTCTAAAAATGATTTTTGGCTCTTCTTTGTGGTGAGGTAACAAAAATTGTCACTAAAATATCTCCATTTTAGGCCTTTTTTTCAGTTATATCGTTTTTTTCCGGTTGAAAACAGGTATATTAACCATATAAACCTATGATTTTCCGAAAGACAATTTAGTTTTGCCTCACATATCACAAGAATAGCTTTGTAGATCATTGTGTGACTGATCAGTGATTTTTGACTTCAATTGTCCCAAAACTATGCTTGGAGACTTAAAACGGGTCATATATATACATGTAAATATAAATATATACATGTATATATGTATATATATACTTGTATACATGTATATATGTATATATATAGATGTATATATGTATACATGTATATATACTTGTATATATGTATATATGTAGATGTATATATGTATACATGTATATATACTTGTATATATGTATATATGTACATGTATATATGTATATATATATACATGTAGTTATATACATGTATATATATACATGTATATATGTATATATATACATGTATATATGTATATATATATACATGTAGTTATATACATGTATATATATACATGTATATATGTATATATATACATGTATATATATACATGTATATATATATATATATATATACATGTATATATTTATACATATACATGTATATATAAATAGATACATGTATATATGTATATATATATATACATGTATATATTTATACATATACATGTATATATGTATACATATACATGTATATACGTATACATATACATGTATATATGTATACATATACATGTATATATGTATACATATACATATGTATACATATACATGTATATGTGTATACATATACATGTAGGTATGTATACATATACATGTATATATGTATACACATACATGTATACATACATGTATATATGTATACATATACATGTATATATATATGTATATATGTATTTATATACATGTATATATATATAAATAGATACATGTATATATATATACACATAGATACATGTATATACATATAAATAGATGCATGTATATATGTATATATATACATGTATAAATATTTAAATAGATACATGTATATAGATATGAAAAATATATGTATATATGTATATATAAACATGTATTTATATATATATGTATATATATATACATGTATATATATAAATTAATACATTTATATATGTATTTATATACACGTATATTTATATATATGTATATATGTAAATGTATATATGTATATATAATTATACATGTATTTATATACAGATACATGTATATATTGGTACATATATATATATGTATACATTTACATGTATATATAGGTACATATATATATATATATGTATACATATACATGTATATATAGGTACATGAATATATGTATACATATACATGTATATATTTATAGATACATGTATATATAGATACACGTATATATAGGTACATGAATATATGTATACATATACATTAATATATATAGATACACGTATATATATATACAGATACACGTATATATATACATATACACGTATATATATACATATACACGTATATATATATACATATACATGTATATATATACAGATAAACGTATATATACATATACACGTATATACATACATATACACGTATATATATACAGATACACGTATATATATACATATACACGTATATATATACAGATACACGTATATATATACATATACACGTATATATATATACATATACACGTATATATATATACATATACACGTATATATATATATACATATACACGTATATATATATACATATACACGTATATATATATAGATATACACGTATATATATATATACATATACGTATATATATATATACATATACACGTATATATATATACATATACACGTATATATATGCATATACACGTATATATATAAACAGATACACGTATATATATAAACAGATACACGTATATATAAGTACATGAATATATGTATACATATACATGTATATATATATAGATATAGATACATGTATATATAGGTACATGAATATATAATACATATACATGCGTATATATAGATACATGTATATATATATAGATACATGTATATATATATACATATACATGTATATATATATACATATACATGTATATATGTATACATATACATGTATATATGTCTCCATATACATGTATATATGTATACATATACATGTATATATATATACATATACATGGATATATAGATACATGTATATATATACATATACATGTATATATATACATATACATGTATATATAGATACATGTATATATATACATGTATATATGTATCTATTTATATATATACATGTATACATAAATACATGTATATAAATACATGTATCTATTCATATTCATACATGTATATGTATACATATGTACATGTATGTTTACATATATTCATGTATCTATAATTAAATACATGTATAATTATATATACATATATACATCCATATATATACATATATAAATCTACATATATATGTATACATATATATATATGTATCTATTTCTATTTATACATGTATATGTACACATATACATATATCTATTTATATTTATACATGTATATGTATACTTATATACATGTATCTATTTATATTTATACATGTATATGTATACATATATACATGTATATGTATACACATAAATACATCTATAATTATATATACATCAATATATATACATATATACATCTACATATATATATATATATATACATATATATATACATGTAACTATATATGTATATATTAAAGTATATATGTATACATATATAAATACGTATATACATTTGAATCTCTCTCTCTATATATGTATATATATATTTATTCATAGATACATATATATGTATCTATACATATACATCTAAATACACACATATATATATATATGTATACATATACATATATATATATATGTATCTATACATATACATCTATATATACATCTGTATCTATACATATACATCTATATATACATCTGTATCTAAAGATATACATCTATATATACATCTGTATCTATACATATACATCTATATATACATCTGTATCTATACATATACATACATCTGTATCTATACATACACATCTATACATACATATGTATCTATACATATATATATCTATATATATCAATACATATATATCTATATATATATATATCTACATATATCTATACATATATATATCTACATATATCTATACATATATATATATCTATACATATATATATATCTATATATATCTATACATATATATATATCTATATATATCTATATCTATATATATCTATACATATATATATACAGGGTGCGTCAGGTATATGAGAACATATTTTCCATTTTATTAAATGATAAAAAAAATCAAACAAAAATATTCTTAATCAAAAACAATTATATAAACATGTAAGCTAAGGTATTGTTTAATAATTTCATTCAATGAAATTCCCCTCTACTTCAATGACAGCTTCGATTCGAGACCTAAACCGACTGCAAGCGCGCTTGAGATGGTCCTCATCTATGTTGTCCATCACTCTGACAATGGATGCTTTTAGAGAATCTTTAGTGTTGTGGGGGTGTTTATTAACATCTCTCTCCACGACGCCCCACACATAATAATCCAATGGATTCAGGTCTGGAGAGTTTGGAGGCCACAAGTTTGGAGTGATGTGATCATAAAAATGATCCGCCAACCATTCCTGAGTGTTTTGAGCCTTATGTGCTGGTGCAGAGTCTTGTTGAAAGATGTAGGGCCTTCCATTTGTTACTCTATCGATCCAGGGCTTAACAACAGTATCCAAGACTTCAATGTAAGCAGCAGAAGTGACTCTTAGTCCTTGCCGAAAGAAGTGTGGTGGCATCACATGTCCTTCGTTGCTAACAACCCCCAAAACCATAACAGTTGCAGGAAATTTTGTATGCATGACTGTTGGAACTTCGGAAGGGTCATTACACAGCCATCTGTCATTCCTTCTGTTTACCTTTTGATCTTGATCAAAGTTTTTCTCATCTGAGAAAAACCAAAGCATGCCTTGCTCAACAGGATGTTTCAGTTTGTTTAACAGCCTCTTGGACCTTATCAAACGATTCTCTTTGGTGGTCTCGGACATAAACTGGCCTCTCCTCATCACATGAGACTTGTAACGAAGATTTTCATGAACAGTCCTTCGAATTGTGGCTTCTGAAACATTCAGGTCTTTTGCGATGGACCTCATTGACATTTGGGGGCTCTCATCAATAATATTCTGAACTTGATGAATAAATTAAGGTGTTCTAATCGTGTCTGACTGTTGGTCGTGCTTTTTACGTTTAGCAACCTGCTTACAATCACCATCATTTTCTTCTAACTCCCTACGAACTTTATAAACAAAAGAACGGGCGACTTTAAGAAATTGTGCGATTTGTAAATCGCTATGATCTGCCTTCATTGCGACAATTACAGCCTGTCTTTTCATTTGTTCCGTTACATTATTATCTGCCATTTTTCATTATCTGCAAAAAAGAATTAAAAAAATTAATATAACGTAACAATAACGACATTACGCGATGTTCTCATATACCTGATGCACCCTGTATATATCTATACATATAAATATCTATACATATATATATATATATATATATATATATATATATATATATATATATATATACATATATATATACATATATATATATATCTATACATATATATATACATATATCTATACCTATATATATACATATATATATATCTATACCTATATATATATACATATATATATATCTATACCTATATATATATACATATATATATCTATACATATATCTATACCTATATATATACATATATATATATCTATACCTATATATATATACATATATATATATCTATACCTATATATATATACATATATATATCTATACATATATATATCTATACATATATATATATATATCTATACATATATCTACACATATTATATATCTATACATATATCTATACATATATATATATATCTGTACATATATATATCTATACATATATATATCTATACATATATATATATCTATACATATATATATCTATACATATATACATATATTATCTATACATATATAAATATATATATACATATATATCTATACATATATATATAATCTATACATATATACATATATATATATATATATATCTATACATATATACATATATATCTATACATATATATCTATATCTATACATATATACATATATATATATCTATACATATATACATATATATACATATATATCTATATACATATATACATATATATACATATATATCTATATACATATATACATATATATAGTTAAACATAGTATATACATATATACATATATATACAATATAGTCTATACATATATATCTATATACATATATATTCCTAGTACATAGATCTATATATAGTCATATATATCTGTATATCATATATACATATATACATATAATGTAATATATACAGTATATATGCTGTATATAGCTAGATATGCTATGATAGTATATACATCTTATACATCTAACATATAGTATAGTACGTGATAGTAATAGTATAGATGTATCTATACGTATATACTGTAATATACATTATATACTTCTATATAT
>OY744521.1:75506918-75516918 GCA_963556195.1 Sepiola atlantica
AGTAGTCCTTGTTCTCTCCACCCTTCCCCTTTTCTCCCACTCATTTTCGTCACTCATTTTCATTCTCTAACAAGTACGGACGTCCACCAAGACGCTGCCATTATTTTTCATTTTATTTTATTTTTCTTCCCAACATGTCTACTATACATGTATCTGTACTTGCATGATATCTTTTCCCTATATCATAATCCTGATGCAGTCTTATAAATAAAGACGAAACGTTGATGTACACATAAAAACATCATATTTTTGGTTTTCCTTTTTCATTTTACCATCACGTCGGATTACCTTCATCCTTCTCATACATGTATATATATAAACATATCTACATACATACATATATACATGTATATATATATAAACATATATACATACATACATATATACATGTATATATATAAACATATATACATACATACATATATACATGTATATATATAAACATATATACATACATACATATATACATGTATATAAACATATATACATACATATATAGATGTATATATATACACATACATATATAGATGTATATATATACACATACATACATACATATATACACATATATATACACATATATACATACATACATACATATATACATGTATATATATATACATGTATATATATATATATACATTGGCATGTATGTGTATATACATATATATATATTTATACATGGTGATATATGTAGTTATATACATGTATATACATATATATATATACACATTGACATATATGTATATATAGAAATGTCTATACATGTATATACATGTGTATATATATACATACACATTGACATATATGTATATATAGAAATGTCTATACATGTATATACATGTGTATATATATATATACAGATATATAGTTGTATATATGTGTATACATATATATATATATGTATACATATGTATTTGTATATATACACGTATTCATATACGTGTATATATATATGTATACATATGTATTTGTATATATACCCATATTCATATACATATATATATATATGTATACATATGTAATTGTATATATACACGTATTCATATACATATATATATATGTATACATATGTATTTGTATATATACATTTATTCATATACATATATATATGTGTACATATGTATTTGTATATATACATTTATTCATATACATATATATATGTGTACATATGTAATTGTATATATACACGTATTCATATACATATATATATATATGTATACATATGTATTTGTATATATACATGTATTCCTGTACATGTATATATATATATATATATATATATATACATATGTATTTGTATATATACACGTATGCA
Source organism: Sepiola atlantica (assembly GCA_963556195.1). Taxonomy (NCBI): domain Eukaryota; kingdom Metazoa; phylum Mollusca; class Cephalopoda; order Sepiida; family Sepiolidae; genus Sepiola; species Sepiola atlantica. Next base: position 75,508,237 of record OY744521.1, read on the forward strand.
TATATATATACATATATATATATATACGTATACTTTTCCATGCATATATACACATATATATATATATATATATACACATATATATATATATATATATACACATATATATATATATACACATATATATATATACACATATATATATATATGTATATATATATATATATATTATATATATACACATATATATATGTGTATATATATACATATATATACACATATATATATTATATATACACATATGCATATATATATATATATACATATATATACACATATATATATTATATATATACACATATGTATATATATATACATATATATATACATATATATATATACATATATATATATATATATATATACTTTTACATACATATATATATACACGTATAACAAACACAGGGGTGCTACATCGGTGATGGGACAAGGCTTGCAGCAAGGTTGACAGTGCTGGACCCATTAGATTGGAGACTCTGTCGAAAAGGAAGAGACTACCGGATGATGCACTAGCCCAGATGTAGCAACAATACTCCATACATGGGCGAATGGTCGCATTGTAGAGATTCAGAATACTGGCAGGTGCGAGTAGTGTTCTAGCGCGGTAGAGGAAGCCCACCTTCTTCACAGCAGCATGTATCTTGTCCTATTCATGTTGCCTGTGAATGTTAGGTCGATGAGTTTGAATGATGAACTCCCAGGTAGAGTGTTGTTAGCCATGGCAACTGGTGGTTGAGAAAGTTTCTTATAATTGTTAAAGAAAAGAACTTTGACTTAGAAGCATGAAATGTTACTATCTATTCACGTCCCCATTCCACTACAGACTTTTCTAAGGTTTCAGCCATTCCCTTCGGTATGTGTACTTTCGTTTTCCCCACATGTCTGTTATAGAGCGTGGTGTCATCAGCAAACATACACATCTCGGACACAATTTCATCAGGAATAATAAAAGTTCAATGATCGACCCCTGAGGCACGCTCACATTAATATAATGTTGTTTGGATGTACGGCCATCGAGGACAACCTGAGTTTTTCTATCGTCTATAGAAATATATAAACATATAAACATATCTAAGTTTATATAGAGATATATAAGTATAAATTCTGGCCGTAGCTGAAAGTTTATAATTTGTATTAGATCATGTTTGCGAATAAAAGTGAGGATTTTGAGAACAATGAAAAATGACATTTGTAATAATCAGACACAAAACTTACACTTTGACATTCTTGTTTCCTGTCGGATGTAATTTGTTCAACTGATTAATTGATCGTCTAAATGTTAGGAGACACAAAAGTAATTCTTTTTTTTAGAATTCAATAAATATGACTATAAGTACTGTTACAACTACTACTAATGGCTATTTCATGGTAAAATACCGGTTTTAACAGAACCAGAGTTAATTAATTTTAAGACTTATAGTGTCGTTGCTAGAAGCTCATGCTTTTACAATACACAACCCCATATATGAGGATACTCTTTAAAAAGATTAACCAACCAATCTGTTATTAAAAAAACTATTTCATTACGGTTTTATTTAAAATATAAATAAATTTGTTTCAAAATTACCAAAATGTTAATATCAATCTATTTATATGAAAGCAGAGTTTGTTTGTTATTATTTAAAACTTTGGTTTCAAAAATTTCTTATAGCGAAATTTGCGAACCGATAGCAATCTTCCAGAGCCAGCTAATATATAGACTAGTTGAAAGATGAAATAATTGCCATATATTCACAACGAATATATCATTTCAGTAGTTGGAAAATAAAATAATTTCCATATACTTCACAACGAATGTATCATTTAAGTAACCAGCTAATATATAGACTAGTGGAAAAATGAAATTATTGCCATATGCCAACCAATATATCATTTTAGTAACAAGCTAATATATATATTAGCTAGTTGAAAAATAAAATAATTGCCACATACTTAATGAATATATCATAGAATTTAGTATATTTGGACTACTGTTCTCATTTTCCGTGTTTTTATCACAACGTTTCGGCCGATGTAACTTCCGATCTTCTTCAGGTGTACCTTGTCAAACTCGAGAATCTGGACGGAATTTATTAAATCCACGGGGGTAACATGCTGAGAAGAAGTCTTCAGTAATTCGCACTGAGGATTGAACCTTCAACCTTCAGATGACTGTCAGTTAGAACTTAATTTTACTTAGTAGTATACCCATTGCGCCAGGGTCCTTGAGAACAGTAGTTCAAATATACAAAATTCTACAAATTATCAACCCTCATCTAAAAAATTCGGAAACAACGAATATATTATTTAAGCAACTAGGTAATATATAGCCTAGTCGAAAAATGAAATAATTACCATATACTTCACAACGAATATATCATTTAAATAACTTGGAAACCTAAATTTAATTAATTCTTTTTTTTTTTTTTTTTTTTTTACATGGTTCACCCCAAACAAGGCAGGACGCCACTGTAAACGTAAGGGGCTACTGAGAAAAAAAGGAAAAGGGGGGGAAGGATTGGTGGTTCAGCTTAAATTGGGATCTGAGCAGCGAGATGTCTGTTTACATTAGTTTTAAATTTCTGCATGTCAGTACTGTCGCGGAAACAGGGAGCAGGGAGGGAGTTCCAGAGGCCAGCAGCACGAGGAAAGAAGCTTTTGGAGTAGAATGCTCTCCGGCATCTGGGGACCTCCACAGTGAATGAATGAGATTTAGTAGAATGTCGAGTTAGTCTAGTGAATTTACGTCGAGGGGGCACCAGAGCAGCACACTCATCGGAGCATAATCGCATTCGTCCGAGTTTTATTTTCTCTTATATTCTGATCTGTTTAATGCCTATTTTACGGTATATTCACCCTTTTGCATAACTGAACAGAGTAGATATGATAGGACATCACCGAGTTCATCGTCTTTAAATGACATCTATTAGGAATAGCATGTACACTGTCTAATAACTCCTGCTCATAGCCATGAGAGTTACACCCTTTTTCTGCTATTAGTTTAGATTGTTATTATTCATCATTAATAAAAAGGGGCCATTCATTTTCATAATTAAGCACTACTTAAGGAATTAAGTGTGTATAATTACTTGAAACTAAATCTCAGATTAAATAAGTGCTGTTTCATTAAACTTAAATACTTTATGATTTTTTATATAAACCTTTGTATATATATAAATTACAAAAGGTCTAAACGGTTTCAATAGAAATTTATATATTTTTTTGTAAAACGTCTCCCTAATCCGTATCTTCATGTTTCATTTGAAAATAAAAAATTACTAGAAATATAATTGTATTGATATTTTTAAAATAAAATTAAAAAGCGCTTTTTTTTTCTAGAGAAGCAATTTCAGCCTAATTATAATAATTTATCTCGAATGAAATTGCATGATAAAAATTAAGAGACCAGTAAAACTTGAATCCGATGTAATTTTACACAGTCTGCATATATTCCTACAAAAGGGCAAAGTATATAATCCTAGGAACTAGTATTAAAAGAAACCCCGAGAAATCTTCTATCGGTTGACTTAAAATAAAGAAGACATTTTCAAGTCTTTCTTCTCTTCGGATCAAGATGTAAAACAATCATATTAATTGATTCAAGTTTTAAACTCGACAGGGTCATTTTCAAAGTATATATATATCAAGAGAGCGAGAGCGAGGGCGAGATGAGAGCAACAGAATGAGAAGGAAAAGCAAAAGAAAGAGAAGGGGCAAAAGAGAGAGAGCAACTGAGAGAGAGAGAGCAAGAGAGAGAGAGAGAGAGAGCGAGAGAGAGGGAGCAAGAGAGAGAGAGAGCAAGAGAGAGAGAGAGAGAGAGTTTCCTTCGACCAAGGACTGTATCCTGCTTAACTTTGTCTCTGAAAGCATAGATACAGCATTCTAACTTAACTCGTTCTAAAATACAAGTATTTGAGAATTTTAATGCACATCACCGTGACTGGCTTGGATTCTCCAGCTATACAGACGCAGCTGGTAACTCCACGTAGAGTTTCTCCATAACGCACTCCCTCTCACAGACTGTTACATTCCCGACCCGTCTTCCACCTGTGCTTGACCCCACTGCCCGAGGCTTCTGGTGACAAATTCCCATAGCTAGCCCGGGAACGCTGATCATATTGTGGTAATAATTGATATCATTCTGAAATCTTGTCTCCAAGCTGGTGAGCTGTTGCTCAAAATGATCCGATACTACAAGCAAGCTGATTTTGATTCCATCAGAGATTACATCAGATACGCCCCATGGAGTAAAACCTTTGATCTTCCTGCCGATCAGTGCACAAATGAGCTAACCGAATTGGTCAAAGCAGGCTTTGAAGCAAATGCCCCCATGCGAAAATTCCACAGCAAGCCCCACTCGCCACAATGGTTTACTCCGAAATGTGCAGCTGATATTTCTCAGAGGCAGCAATCATTCCGACAATTCAGGCGCATAAGTCAACTACAAATAAACAGAAATTTTTAGCGCCAAGAAAAAATTGTAAGACTATGATAGGTGAACCAAAGATAATGTATACAGAGATGACCAGAAAACGCATCCAGTCGTAGAAACTAGGTACTCGTGATTTCTGGAAGATCGTAAATAGTGTTACGAACAATGTGCCATCAACAATTCTCCCGCAATCCAACCACAATGATGTGTGTATGGCAACTGACAAAGCTGAACTATGTGCCGGACGTGTCGCCTAAAATCCCACTTTGGACTCCGCAAACCACCCCTTCGCAAATTCCCCATTGCACACTGAAGCCACTCTTAATGAACTGGTCCTGACCCTATCGCACGCTCGTGACATCATAAATACCTTAATACCTCCAAAGCATGTGGGTCTGATATTATACCAGTAATAAATACATTCCTTTCTGAACTGACTCCTGTCCTCTCCAAACTCTAAAACAAATGCCTTGCCGAATATTGCTTCACTGATTGCTGAAAAATTGCCTGTGTGGTACCAGTCTTCAAGCATTCTGGAGATAAAACTGACCATCAGAATTATCGCCCCATCAGTCTTCGTTCAAACCTTTGAATTCTTAATCAATCTAGCGATAGTCCGGCACCTCGTTAATGCTAAACTTCTTTCTGACCATCAGTATGGATTTAAGCACAATCTACTGCGGATATACACACGGTCACATCTGAACGTATATACAATACACTGGACAAGACAGTTTGAATAATAATAATTTCATGATGTTCCACTCCTTCGTTTCTATTTAGGAAAACGAATATTATATTTTTATTCGTCATAGAAATATTAATTAAACGTGTTCCGCCCTTATCCCAATATGTTTTCAGAGGGGACATTTATTTTCTTTTGTCGATAAACTGATAACACGTATTCTTTAGACAAATATTCATTCCGTCGGCTCTTTGTATGCTTGCGGCTCGCCAACATGCCAGCCCGACACTGTATTTTTTTGTGTCTCACGAAGATTAGAACTAATTTAATATTTTTCTATTGTCTTAATTGTTTTTCCTTCAGACTTTCACACCTAAGGGAACATTAAGATAAAATTAGCCTCAATGTTTACCATTTAACTTTATCTGAGATCCAAGCGAGAAGAAGAAAAAAACAATGTAAACAAAATGTCGATAAATAAGTAAAATCCTTAAAGTTTTGACATTTTCGAGAATCAAAATCATGTAATAGATTTTGAACAAAATTGACATAAAGATTTTAGACATGAGGTTTAGTAGCATTACATATTAATTTTAATCTTCGGAAGGTGACATAAAAGTGGTGCAAAACTGTTTTGTGACTTAATTTTACCCGCCCTGGGACGGGTATTCTTCTAGTATTTATATATAACCGAAATATCATTTGGTTCACTGCACTCATCAGATGCTTTAGGTATCAGGTCTGTTTGCAGACATCGCTCTCCATTCATTCGAATATTTTGTTTCACCATGATGTACTTTGTAAAGAGGTTACCTATAGTGCGTTGCAATTACTTTCTATAGGGGCAATGATCTTACAGAGCAGAAAGTCTTAGCCATTGTACAAAAATCAGCATCATCTGCCTAACACAAAACGAAGGGTTGACCAGATTTAAAAACTCATTAGGCTGCTCAACCCTCCATCATGTACTTTGTAACACTACAACGAAGACGTGATATTACTACATAGAACAAAGTTCACTTCTGGATAAAAATACGATCATAAATTAATGTTCGGAGAAAATGTCAACCGAAAAGTAGCTGAAGTCACTGATGTCAACAGAATCTAATTAACCTAATAATAATAAACCTAATAATAATTAACCTAATAATAATTAACCTAATAATAATAAACCTACTAATAATAAACCTAATAATAATTAACCTAATAATAATTAACCTAATAATAATAAACCTACTTGTGAATGAGAAGTCAAAGTATCAGGAGAAGTTGGTTGGATTTTAGTGACCAATGTGGATCAGGGAAGGGGCGGGAAGTGGTTTATATATGCAATAAAGATTAATAACTATCAGAAGTTAATTAGGATTTGGTGATCGATGAGAGTGGGGAAGATATACTGTTTTATATAAGCAATATAGTTGGGATAGAAGGATTTATAATTTAACATTTAGCCTGGCGAATTCCTTCAATGGAATAAAACAAACGTTTCTGTATACCTCATTTTCCATAAGTATATATAAATAATACTAATCTCGACTCATGCATTGAACACTGCTAGAGTAAATACTAAGAACAGGTACATAACATGATTATAAGTGTGTATACATATTTATATAGGGTTAGGTATGTATGTATATTTAGATAGGGTTAGGTATGTATATACATATTTATATATTTTTATGCACAGAAATCTTTTGTAGACTACCTAACTGATCATTATGAATTTTAGAACGCAGCTGCTAGGAGTAAGAGGGGTGGTGTGGGCTATATTTAGTTTTATTTGGTTTCACGCAAAGTGGGAAAACAGGGGTTGAAACACTCCGTGAAAATTCAGATTCCTCTGATTTTTTTGAATTTTTAACAATAGATATAATCTATCAATAAATAAATATTCCCAACATTTCATTTTCTTTGGGGTATTTTAAAGAGTTTAGGGGCATGATATGGGCACGACCTCCCATTTGTTAAATTTAAGTATTCCAGATGTGCATTAAGTTTTATCTATAGACATTAGACACCAATTAAGAAAGATTCCTTGAATTTCAATGCATTCTTAAGATCTAAGATTAAGCCTTAAATTCTAGACATTTTTATAGAATCAAAATGATGTAATAGATTTTGATCAAAATTGGCATAAGGATACAAAACATAAGGTTTAGTAACATTATATCTTGATTTTAATATTAGTGAGGTGACATAAAAGTGGTGCAAAACTGTCTGGGGAAATGAATTTACCCATCTTTATTTTTCTAGTATCTTTCTCTGTATGTGTGTGTGTGCGATCAAACGAATAAAGTGTTAGTGTGTGCCTGTGGCAGAGACATGCTCTGCAAAATGTCAATTGTTTTAGAAGTCCAAAGATGAGATATAATTAGAAACACATCTGTTAATGACACAGCCACATCAAACGAAGATCAGCTTCAAAAGTTATAGATAAGAGATACCAAACAGGAAAAATGATTCAGTTGGAGTAGGGGGCCATTAAAATATGGAAACATTTTGGATTTGATCAAATAAGGAGAGCAATGTGAAACAAAAACGAAAGTTCTGTTATCCCTTCCCTCTCTAAATTTTACACAATTATAATTTGCAGTTCAATTATTTGCATGAAAAAACATCACACACACATGCACCATGTAAAATGTGGGTAACACTGTACTTAAAAGATATTGTTTTATAGCATTCTACCCTATGATACTGATATGTTAGCTGTCGACTCGCTCATGAGCAATACCATTACCTAAAGGAAAATCATTTGCAAACACTCGCGAGGTTACGAGCACTGAACATAACATTCCAGTCCAGCGAAACCTACGTGGAAACTGTTACAGAACACACAGAAGAGTCCTAGTAGCAGTTGTCAGTGGGTCCTCGTATATTCTCGGTTAACTTACAAGACCAACTCTGGAAAAACAGATTCGTTCACATGAACCACAATTGAGACTTTCTTTATTTGACGGACTTTGAGTCCCCCTTTCTAACATGCTGTTTCATTGGTTAACGTTTAACCCGGTTGGGCTCATAATCTTCCACAGACCGGCTGATGGGGGGCAGGTTTGTTTAAAGCCAGTTCCCCTCGGTTTTCCACAAAGATGGCAGTATTTTTTGAGTTTCCTTAAGGCAGTATTTAAAACTCAACCCGGATTTACACGTCCGACTCTTCTTGACTCAGACTTTCCCATAAAATAGTTGTTTAAGAATGCGATGATTATTTATTTGAACTAGGAACCCTTCGGAGTTAGAATTCATACCAAAAGCAGATCGGCAGAGTCTGTCATTTTTTTTGCATGGTTTGTTCACTGTCGGCCTGAGGTATTGTGCTGGGAAGTTCTAAGAGGTCCGCCTTCCCAGACTTTGCTTTCTACCCCTTCGCCTGAGGTTCCCCTACCGGTGAAGATGACGAATACAACTAGGTTACTAGACCAGCGAACACGAGATCCAATTCTTCTTCTTTCTAAACGAGATGGGTGTCATCTTTCACTACGGTATCAAATGAAAAGGACAGTTATGTTATTTTTAAGATCATGAGAAAGCCGTTCTGATGGAATCTTTGTAGCGTCCCGAAATACCGCCTGTACACAACCTA
>OY744521.1:75521918-75524859 GCA_963556195.1 Sepiola atlantica
ATGTGTCATATTTAAAACAAAAATTTAGCTGTAATTAAAACATGATTGCAAAATTTTAAATATCCGTTTCTTATTTTTCTATACTGAAAAAGTTAAAAGAAATAATGAAAGCGAAAAAAATCAACTTGAAAGTGCGGTTGTTCTAATCGAAGTAGGTGCCATTTTATTCAGTTCATAATGGATTGTCTTAATTTCCATCTTTATAGACGGTTTTAAATGATTTTTTTGTCTCATATCCCCTTCCATCCAAAAATTCGACTAGAATTTCATGACTATTTAGAATTGGATTTTCGACACATTAACTTTTGTTTCCAATGAAAACGAAACATGATTTTAAATCTGTCATTTACAGTTTCCGTCTGAAAAGTTATTCATGTATCTATACTCCAAAAATATATTGACAAATGCGTATTTACTTGTACTTTTATTAATATCGTTCCTTTTAAAATCAAAATGTAAATCACACCAGGAAGTAAATGTAATATTTTTGTTTCTGATTCTTTTAACAGAGTAATTAAAGCTTCACAAATGCCACCTCGCTCTCTAAAACTAATTATTTTTGATTCATTTTAAACGGGTTCGTCGACGTTAAAAGATGGTCGTGCATTACATAATTAATCATGCAAGTCATACACCAGTTGCTCCTGTTCGTACGCTAATAATTTATTTACAAACACGTCTCGTTTTTCACTTATTCTTCAACGTAAAAACAGCATTTTTAAATATTGCCATTAAACGTTTTTAAATAAAATTACTTTCTATTATATTGATTATTCGGACTACTGTTTTAATCTTCAGTGTTATTCTCACCATGTTTCGGTCGATGTAACCTCCGACCTTCTCCAGGTGCGTCTTGTTAAACACTGGAATCTGTACGAAATTTTGAACTGAACTCCTTATTTAATCCACGAGGGTTAATTGTTTTATCCCCGCCATCCATGCCTTAGTGGAAGTCTTAGGTACTTTTTTTTATATTAGTAGTTAGTATCGCCTGTAACGAAGATTGAAACTTCAACCTTCAGAAGACCGTCACTTAGAACTAATTATAACTTAGCACTATATGCGTTGCGCCACGAGTCTATGTGGACATAAAAATCATAGAGTTCAACAAGACACACCTAAAGAAGGTCGGCGGTTATATTGGTCGAAACGTTGTGAGAATAATTTCCAAGATGAGAATAGTAGTCCGACTAATTCAAATAATACCAAACTTTCTTTAGTTTACGTGAAATAAGGTTAATCTCGTATTATAAATTCAAATTTCATCCGATTGTTAAAAAATTAGCTGACCACAACGACCACCCACTTATTTCAAACAAACGTATACGCGTGGAAGACTAAACCCCCCTTACACAAAATAAAAAGTATCTCTAATTTTGATAAAATGTCATCTATAGGCAAAAAAACTTCTACAAAGTCCAAGAGTTATCACAAATTTCAATCATTTTAAAACTTCCAGAAATAAGGGTTTAACTCTCGCAATCTTATAATACAGTCAGATATGCTCATTTTGGGTATTCAATTTTCACCATGGCAGAAGGCTTTTGGTGGCTATAAAATATTTTAAGGTCCAACCCTTTTACCATTATTAATGACCCAAGTGTGTCTTGGTATAATAACTCGGTCTTGATACGACAACTCGCGCTAATTTTCGACATCAAAATACTAAAAATAAAGTTATGCGCAAATGGATTCGGTTGTCAAAATCAAATCAACTATAATCTAATAAAATTATATAAATAAAGAAAATAGAAATAAAAAATCACAAAACCCAGTCAGGATCCAAACAACCTGGATTAAAGGAACCACCAATAACATTTCTTTAGACGACACCCGGGGTGCAACTCGACGTGTCTTTATTTGCTCGCTCCTGACACATTAAGCCATGGCGTCAAGGAACATCTGTGGACTGACCTTATACACTTCCTAACCTTGAATGTAGGCACAAGTTGCATCTTGTATTTTCATATTAATCTTTACTAATAAAAGTGACGTGTGTGTTTTTGTAATTTTGCGTGAGTATGATATCTATCACAGACACTCAGACATAGGAACGTGAAGTTTTGGTGGTCACAATCGTAGTTCACATCTCTTGTGGAAGCTGCACGCCATCACACGCATATTTCTGCTTATAAAGTTGGACAATATATCGCACATTATTTAAAATAGAACAATAGCTTTTCGATGTACTAATCAGGTTTATGTGATCGACATCTTAAGGTTAACTCATTTGCATAATATTTTGCAAAAGTTCATCTCATAAATTAACTATTTGTTCTTATTGTTTTCATTGTATTTTTACACATTTCTATTTACGTATTTTTATATGAGCATTTGAGTTAATAAGAGCCTTACCGGTCTTTTCAGGTCAATTTACGTCTAGGGTGTGCGATCCGATTCTATATTCTAAGTTAAAAGCAAGGCCTCCACCAACAGACTAACGGTACCTAAACTAAACAAATGATAATCTGTTTCTGAATTTTTAGATGAGGATTGCTACTTTTTTATAATTTGGATTATACGGACTACTGTTCTCATCTTGAGTGCACATGTTAGGCAACAATGACGTACTAAGCAGACCTAGTATAACATTTAATACAATATGATAACCATTACACACAGTGATATGTAGTAATAAAAGTAGTGATATATAGTGATAGGTAGTAAGACAGGACATTAAAACAAGTATAGGTTTAAGGCTACCAAAATACATACTAGGGTTGCCCACAAGGACACTTAGCGTAGTAAATATACTACTAAGTAACATTGAGTTCTAAGTGACAGGAATGTTTAAGGTTCAATCCTCGGTCCGAATAACTGAAGAACTGACAGAACGAGAGCATGTTACTCCCGTCGATTAAATAAAGGGTTCCGTTCGAAATTCCGTCTAGATTCCTGATTTCGAAAAGATACACCTGAAGTAGGATGGAGGTTACATCGG
>OY744521.1:75532559-75592559 GCA_963556195.1 Sepiola atlantica
ATAAGGGGCCACCAACTATCATATGTTAAGTCTTTGGTATGATTTGACCCAGGATTTGAACCTCTAACCATTAAGTAACATTAAAGATTATACCAAATGGGCCCGTTTATCGATTTTTGCTCACATTATATAAAAAAATAAAACGATTCTTATATATTTGTTTTAGGTTGAGGTTAATTTCGCGATATGATTTTATAATATATTATCGATCGCTCTTAGGTTTTAGATTGTGATTACAATCAGTGCCAATCAACGATCTCTGACTTTCCAACCTATCATGTTTTTCCCGGTGTTTTGGTTAGGATCAGAATGTATTTGTTCGATGTCAGGAAGGGGGGGGGGCATCCACACAGACAATACTTCTTATGGGTTTATTGTTTGTCGTCAATCGCCTTTATACGAGAGAGACTACGACAAGACTTTAGAGATTATTTTTCTTTCTAGTCCAATGTGCTCATTTCGGGTGAGCTGGATTTTTATTAAAAACCGACCTTGTGTCTAACTTTGCAATTGTGGTTATCCAACTAAGTATATTTTTTGTTTCACATGACACTGTAAAACTATTTAATTTATTCAGAATAAAAGAAAAACAATAGTAATTTGCTATAATTTTAAGCTGGAAGCCGTGTTTACAACATAAATAGAAAATGTCAAATGATATTCTCCTGCCCGTTTAGTAATGAAATATCGAAACATATGGGATTACAGATAACGTGACAACGACAGAAGAAAAAAAACACAAAACAACTGATGAAAATTGAAGAACTTTTCAATTATACTAGTAGAATACTCGCCCCAGAACGGGTAAAATTAATTCTCAAACGGAACAGTTTTACACCACTTTTATGTCCCTTTACAAAAATTAAAATCAAGATATAATTATACTAAACCTTATGTCTAGAATCCTTATTTCAATTCTAGAAAATGTCTAAATTTAAGGCTTAAAGAGTTTTAAGATAAAACATGAAATTTAGGGAATCTTGCTTAATCAGTGTTTCATGACTATGGATCAAATTCAATGCAAATCTGAAATATAAATTTTTTAAATGAGGTTGTACCATATTATGCTTTCTAAAAAATACCCTAAAGAAACTGGAATTGGGGCAATATTTATTAATTGATATCTAATAGGTATCGTAAAAAAATTACAAAATGGGAGTTATCTGAATTTTCACTAAGTGCTTCCATCCCATATTTGTCTCCTTTGCATGAAACTTAATTAAACTAAACATAGCCCACATTATGTCAAGAAACAGTGTTCCAAAATTCATCATGTTTATGAGTTAATTATACGTATGAATATATAAACATATACCTAAATGTATATATATGCACCCCGTAAATCTTACAATTTACAAAGAATATAATGCAGTCATGCTAGTCACCGTGTTGTCTAGAATATATATTTCAAAATTCATAATGATCTTTTCATTAGTTTAGGAGATTATTCTGCACATAGAAATATATACACATGCCTAACTTTACATAGAGAGTTATATACCGCACAGAGAGAGAGAGAGAGAAAGAGAGAGAGAAAGAGAGAGAGAGAAAGAGAGAAAGAAAGAGAGAGAGAAAGAGAGAGAGAAAGAAAGAGAGAGAGAGAGAGAGAAAGAAAGAGAGAGAGAAAGAGAGAGAGAAAGAGCGAGATGTGTTGTTGCAAATAATTGGTTGCAGGACTTATCTATGTTAATATTTTCGTCCAAATAACAGCGCTTAAAGTAATGTACAATTTTTTTTAGATGAACATAGATAAGTTGGATTATTTGGGCTACTGTTCTCAGATGTTATTCCTACAATGTTTCAGCCGATATAACCTCCGACCTCTGTTGTCGAACTCGGGAAGAACCGTGGTGTAACAGATAAACTACTAAGTAACAATCATTTCAAAGTGATCGTCTACTAGAAGATGCATGTGTAATCCTCAGTGCAGGTGACACTTTAAGACTCATACCCGGTCATGACTGACGAAACAAGAGCAATCTACTCCTGTCGGTTATAAAGAGTTCCGTTTGATATTGCGTACTGATTCCCGGCTTCGACAATATGCACCTAAAGAAGAAACATTGTAGGAATAAAATCTAAGATGAGAACACGAGTCGGAATAATACAAAGTTCTTAACGTTATTTCATATAATTCTTTAAAGACGTGAATATGAGGAAAAAATAATGGCCATTTTCCTACATATGTTCGGATACTACACTTTATCTTTTATGATCTCGGTCAGTGAAGGTTAAAATTCTTCTAGACTGACGCAATTCTCATAATTTGGTCCCCACTTATAGTGCTCCTTTTTAAGGAGCTACATTTTCCCCACATTAAAAAACGACCTTAAGTCTAACTCTGTCCTCATGAGGATGCAAGAAAATAGAGGCGAGGTACCGTTTCGGTGTGCTGAAACTTTTGTCTGAGAAACTTATATAAAAGCGCTAAAAGCTAATATTTTAAAATAAAACAGAATGAGAAACGTATTTTTTATATTAAAACAAATAAATAACTAATGATTTTATACAAATAACATATTTAGCTAATAGAATTGTAACGTTTTAATAAACAATGAACTCAACAGCATTGTAACCATTAAATTAACAATAAACTCAATAGCATTGTGACCATTAAATTAACAATAAACTCAATAGCATTGTAACCATTAAATTAACAATAAACTTAATAGCATTGTAACATTTAAATAAACAATGAACTCAATAGCTATGTAACCTTTAAATAAATAACCTACATAACATTGTTACCTTTAAATAAACAATAAACTCAATATCATTGTAACCTTTAAATAAACAATAAACTCAATAGCAATGGAGCTTTAAAACAAACAATGTACTCAATAGCTATGAAACCATTAAAAAAACAATAAACTCAATAGCATTGTAACATTTAAATAAACAATACACTAAATAGCATTGTAAATTTAAAATAAACAATGAACTCAAAAGCATTGTAACATTTAAACAATAAACTCAATAGCATTGTAACCTTTTAATAAACAACAAACTCAATAGCATTGTAACCTTTAAATAAACAATAAACTCAATAGCATTGAAACCTTTAAATAAACAATAAACTCAATAGCAATGTAACACTTAAATAAACAATAAACTCCATAGCATTGTAACATTTAAATTAAAAATAAACTCAATAGGATTGTAACCTTTAAATTAACAATAAACTCAATAGCATTGTGACATTTAAATACACAATAAACTCAATACCAATGTAGCTATTAAATAAACAATATACTCAATAGCATTGTAACCTTTAAATAAACAATAAACTTAATAGCATTGTAACCTTTAAATAAACAATGAACTCACTAGCTATGTAACCTTTAAATAAACAATAAACTCAATAGCATTGTACCCTTTAAATAAAAAAAAAGCTCAATAGCATTGTAACCTTAAAAAAACAATGAACCCAATAGCTATGCACCCTTAAAATGAACAAACTCAATAGCATTGTTACCTTTAAATATACAATAAACTAAATAGCAATGTAGCCTTTAAATGAACAATAAACTCAATAGCATTGTAACATTTAAATAAACAATAAACTCAATAGCATTGTAACTTTAAAATAAACAATGAACTCAATAGCATTGTAGCCTTTTAATAAATAAACTCAATAGCATTGTAACCTTTAAATAAACAATAAACTCAATTGCATTGTAACATTTAATAAAATAAATTCAATAGCTATGTAACCTTAGAATAAACAATAAACTCAATAGCATGGTACCCTTTAAATAAACAATAAACTCAATAGCATTGTACCCTTTAAATAAACAAGAAACTCAATAGCAATGTAGCCTTTAAATAAACAAGAAACTCAATAGCAGTATAACATTCATAAAATAAACTCAATAGCTATGTTACCTTAGAATAAACAATAAACTCAATAGCATTGTACCCTTTAAATTAACAATAAACTCAATAGCATTGTAACATTAAATAAAACAAACTCAATAGCATTGCAACCTTTAAATTAACAATAAACTCAATAGCATTGTACCCTTTAAATAAACAAGAAACTCAATAGCAATGTAGCTTTTAAATAAACAATAAATTCAATGGAGCTTTTAAACAAACAATGTACTCAATAGCTATGTACCCATTAAAAAAACAATAAACTCAATAGCATTGTAACATTTAAATAAACAATACACTAAATAGCATTGTAAATTTAAAATAAACAATGAACTCAATAGCATTGTAACCTTTAAATAAACAATAAACTCAATAGCAATGTAAAATTTAAATAAACAATAAACTCAATACAAATGTAACACTTAAATAAATATTAAACTCAATACAAATGTAACACTTAAATAAACAATAAACTCCATAGCAATGGAGCCTCTTAGAGAATTATAACATTTAAATAAACAATAAACAAACTCAATAGCAATGTAACCTTTAAATTAACAATAAACTCAATAGCATTGTAACCTTCAAATAAACAATAAACTCAATAGCTATGTAACCTTCAAATAAATAAACTCAATAGCATTGTAACCTTTAAATAAATAATAAACTCAATAGCATTTTTACCTTTAAATACACAATAAACTCAATAGCAT
Organism: Sepiola atlantica; assembly: GCA_963556195.1. Classification (NCBI taxonomy): domain Eukaryota; kingdom Metazoa; phylum Mollusca; class Cephalopoda; order Sepiida; family Sepiolidae; genus Sepiola; species Sepiola atlantica. The sequence goes on from OY744521.1 coordinate 75,537,149, forward strand.
TGTAACCTTAAAATAAACAATAAACTCAATAGCATTGTAACCTTTAAATAAACAATAAACTCAATAGCTATGTAACTTTTAAATAAACAATAAACTCAATAGCATTGTAACATTTAATAAAGCTAACTCAATAGCATTGTAACCTTTAAATTAACAATAAACTCAATAGCATTGTAACCTTCAAATAAACAATAAACTCGATAGCTATGTAACCTTCAAATAAATAAACTCAATAGCATTGTAACCTTTAAATAAATAATAAACTCAATAGCATTTTTACCTTTAAATACACAATAAACTCAATAGCATTGTAACCTTTAAATTAACAATAAACTCAATAGCATTGTAACCTTTAAATAAACAATAAACTCAATTGCATTGTAACGTTAAATAAACAATAAACACAAGAGCAATGTAGCCTTTAAATAAACAATAAACTCAATAGCATTGTAACCTGAAAATAAACAATAAACTCAATAGCAATGTAAAATTTAAATAAACAATAAACTCAATAGCATTGTCACTTTTAAATCAATAACCTCAATATCATTGTTACCTTTAAATAAACAATAAACTCAATAGCATTGTAACATTTTAATAAACAATAACTCAATAGCAATGTAGCCTTCAAATAAACAATGAACTCAATAGCTATGTAACCTTCAAATAAACAATAAACTCAATAGCATTATAACATTTAAATACACAATAAACAATAAACTCAATAGCATTTTAATCTTTAAATAAACAATAAACTCAATAGCATTATAATATTTAAATAAACAATAAACAATAAACTCAATAGCATTTTAATCTTTTAATAAACAATGAACACAATAGCTATGTAACCTTTAAATAAACAATAAACTAAAAAGCATTGTAACTTTTAAATAAACAATAAACTCAATAGCATTGTAACCTTTAAATAAACAATAAACTCAATAGCATTGTAACCTTTAAATAAACAATAAACTCAATAGCATTGTGACCTTCAAATAAATAATAAACTCAATAGCTATGTAACCTTTAAATAAACAATAAACTCAATAGCATTGTAACCTTTAAATAAACAATAAACTCAATAGCATTTTAATCTTTAAATAAACAATAAACTCAATAGCATTGTAACTTTTAAATAAACAGTAAACTCAATAGCATTGTAACTTTTAAATTAACAATAAACTGAATAGCATTGTACCCTTTAAATAAACAAGAAACTCAATAGCAATGTAGCCTTTAAATAAACAATAAACTCAATGGAGCCTTTAAACAAACAATGTACTCAATAGCTATGTAACCATTAAAAAACAATAAACTCAATAGCATTGTAACATTTAAATAAACAATACACTAAATAGCATTGTAAATTTAAAATAAACAATGAACTCAATAGCATTGTAACCTTTAAATAAACAATAAACTCAATAGCAATGTAAAATTTAAATAAACAATAAACTCAATACAAATGTAACACTTAAATAATTATTAAACTCAATACAAATGTAACACTTAAATAAACAATAAACTCCATAGCGATGGAGCCTCTTAGAGAATTATAACATTTAAATTAACAATAAACAAACTCAATAGCAATGTAACCTTTAAATTAACAATAAACTCAATAGCATTGTAACCTTCAAATAAACAATAAACTCAATAGCTATGTAACCTTCAAATAAATAAACTCAATAGCATCGTAACCTTTAAATAAATAATAAACTCAATAGCATTTTTACCTTTAAATACACAATAAACTCAATAGCATTGTAACCTTAAAATAAACAATAAACTCAATAGCATTGTAACCTTTAAATAAACAATAAACTCAATAGCTATGTAACTTTTAAATAAACAATAAACTCAATAGCATTGTAACATTTAATAAAGCTAACTCAATAGCATTGTAACCTTTAAATTAACAATAAACTCAATATCATTGTAACCTTCAAATAAACAATAAACTCAATAGCTATGTAACCTTCAAATAAATAAACTTAATAGCATTTTTACCTTTAAATAAACAATAATCTCAATAGCATTTTTACCTTTAAATAAAAAATAAACTCAATAGCATTTTTACCTTTAAATAAACAATAAACCCAATAGCATTTTAATCTTTAAATAAACAATAAACTCAATAGCATTGTAACCTTTAAATAAACAATAAACTCAATAGCATTGTAACATTTTAATAAACAATAACTCAATAGCAATGTAGCCTTCAAATAAACAATGAACTCAATAGCTATGTAACCTTCAAATAAACAATAAACTCAATAGCATTATAACATTTAAATACACAATAAACAATAAACTCAATAGCATTTTAATGTTTAAATAAACAATAAACTCAATAGCATTATAATATTTAAATAAACAATAAACAATAAACTCAATAGCATTTTAATCTTTTAATAAACAATGAACACAATAGCTATGTAACCTTTAAATAAACAATAAACTAAAAAGCATTGTAACCTTTAAATAAACAATAAACTCAATAGCATTGTAACCTTTAAATAAACAATAAACTCAATAGCATTGTAACCTTTAAATAAACAATAAACTCAATAGCATTGTGACCTTCAAATAAACAATAAACTCAATAGCTATGTAACCTTTAAATAAACAATAAACTCAATAGCATTGTATCCTTAAAATAAACAATAAACTCAATAGCATTGTAACTTTTAAATAAACAATAAACTCAATAGCATTGTAACTTTTAAATAAACAATAAACTCAATAGCATTGTAACCTTTAAATAAACAATAAATTCAATAGCATTGTAACCTTTAAATAAACAATAAACTCAATAGCATTGTTACCTTTAAATAAACAATAAACTCAATAGCATTGTAACCTTTAAATAAACAATAAACTCAATAGCATTGTAACTTTTAAATAGACAATAAACTCAATAGCATTGTAACATTTAAATAAATAATACACTCAATAGCATTGTAACCCTTAAATAAACAATAAACTCAATAGCTATGTAACCTTCAAATAAATAAACTTAATAGCATTTGTACCTTTAAATAAACAATAAACTCAATAGCATTTTTACCTTTAAATAAACAATAAACTCAATAGCATTTTTACCTTTAAATAAACAATAAACCCAATAGCATTTTAATCTTTAAATAAACAATAAACTCAATAGCATTGTAACCTTTAAATAAACAATAAACTCAATAGCATTTTAATCTTTAAATAAACAATAAACTCAATAGCATTGTAACCTTTAAATAAACAATAAACTCAATAGCATTTTATCTTTAAATAAACAATAAACTCAATAGCATTGTAACCTTTAAATAAACAATAAACTCAATAGCATTGTAACCTTTAAATAAACAACTCAATAGCATTGTAACATTTAAATAAACAATAAACTCAATAGCATTGTAACATTCAAATAAACAATAAATTCAATAACATTGTAACATTTAAATAAATAAATTCAATGACATTGTAACCATTAAATAAACAATAAACTCAATAGCATTGTAACTTTTAAATAAACAATAAACTCAATAGCATTGTAACTTTTAAATAAACAATAAACTCAATAGCATTGTAACTTTTAAATAAACAATACACTCAATAGCATTGTAACTTTTAAATAAACAATACACTCAATAGCATGGTAACTTTTAAATAAACAATAAACTCAATAGCATTGTAACTTTTAAATAAACAATAAACTCAATAACACTTTTAACCTTTAACCTTCGCATAAACTTATAGCTGTCGTAGGTTGAAATCGGGGCTTAAGAGAAATGTACATGTTATATTCCCATTCTCCATTCTTGCCAAACGAAAGGGTCATCAGCCATGCCCCACTCCTCATAGTAACATTTTTTGTTACAACTTTTTTTCGTCTTTTTCCACGAAAGATGAACTTAAAAATAGAAGTATAACAGTTGTCAACATACGTCACTTGAGTGCGTAGATGAGACAATTTGAAATTACCCTTACTGATAAGTTTGATTCTGAAAGGTTGGTTGGAAGGTCACCCAGTACGTATTTTATCGAGGTTATTGGGTGCAATACAAGATACGTATGTTGCTATATATATATATATATATATATATATATATATATATATATATATATATATATATATATATATATATATATATATATATATATATATAAGCCTTAGTGAAACAAATGTTGAAGAACCCATGTTCAATACAATATGCTAGAAAAAATATAACCCGTTAGGTCACTTATTAAGCACGGGTTAAACTGTTCGAATCAGGAAAAATTGAGTTTGCAAAGCGAGTTTAATATATAAAATAAAGTCCAAACTTAGCCGCTTCTGCTTATCTCTTCCTTTTCTTCTTTTACTCCCCGATTACGGGTTAAATGATACTACTGCCTGTGGTGATATTCCCTTTTGTTTATAAGACTTCTTTTAATTCTTTCCTTTCTTTGTTATATTCGACTGTTAATAAAAAGAGATGGAGAGAGATAGAGCGATAGAAAGAGATAGTAAGAGAGATATATAGAAAGAGAGAGATATATAGAAAGAGTGAGATATATATAGAAAGAGAGAGAGATATATAGAAAGAGAGAGATATAGAAAGAGAGATATATAGAAAGAGGGAGAGATAGAAATAGAGAGAGAGATAGAAAGAGAGAAGGAGATAGAAAGAGAGAAGGAGATAGAAAGAGAGAGAGATAGAAAAATAGAGATAGATAGAAAGAGAGATAGATAGAAAGAGAGACAGATAGAAAGAGATATATAGAAAGAGAGAGAGAGATAGAAAGAGAGAGATAGAGAGAGAGAGAGATAGAAAGAGAGAGATAGAAAGAGAGAGAGATTGAAAGAGAGAGAGATAGAAAGAGAGAGAGAGAGAAAGAGAGCGAGAGAGATGGAAAGAGAGATAGATGGAAAGAGAGACAGATAGAAAGAGAGACAGATAGAAAGAGAGACATAGAAAAAGAGAGAGAAAGAGAGAGATAGAGAGAGAAAGAGAGAGAGAGCGATCGAAAGAGAGACAGAGAGAGAGAGAAAGAGATAGAGAGAGATAGAGAGATAGAGAGAGAAAGAGAGATAGAAAGAGAGAGATAGAGAGAGAAAGAGAGATAGAAAGAGAGAGAGATAGAAAGAGAGAGAGAGATAGAAAGAGAAAGAGAGTGAGGAAGAGAGAGAGATAGATGGAAAAAAAGATAGATGGAAAGAGAGACAGATAAAAAGAGAGACAGATAGAAAGAGAGACATAGAAAGAGAGAGAGAAAGAGAGAGATAGAGAGAGAAAGAGAGAGAGCGATAGAAAGAGAGACAGAGAGAGAGAGAGAAAGAGAGAGAGAGATAGAAAGAGATAGAGATAGAAAAGGAGAGATAGAAAGAGAGAGAGATAGAAACAGAGAGAGATAGAAACAGAGAGAGATAGAAAGAGAGAGAGAGAAAGAGAGAGATAGAAAGAGAGAGATAGAACGAGAGAGAGTAAGAAAGAGAGAGAGAGAGATAGATAGAAAGAGAGAGAGATAGAAAGAGAGAGATAGATAGAAAGAGAGAGAGATAGAAAGAGAGAGAGAGAGATAGAAAGAGAGAAAGAGAGAAATAGAGAGAGAGATAGAAATAGAGAGATAGATAGAAATAGAAAGAGAGATAGAAATAGAGAGAGATAGAGATAGAAATAGAGAAAGAGAGAGATAGAAAGATAGAGATAGAAAGAGAGAGATAGAGATAGAAAGAGAGAGAGATAGAAAGAGAGAGAGAGATAGAAAGAGAGAAAGATAGAAAGAGAGAGAGAGATAGAAAGAGACAGAGAGATAGAAAGAGAGAGAGACATAGAAAGAGAGAGAGAGAGATAGAAAGAGAGAGAGAGATAGAAAGAGAGCGAGAGATAGAAAGAGGGAGAGATAGAAAGAGAGAGAGATAGAAAGAGAGAGGGAGATAGAAAGAGAGAGACAGATAGAAAGAGAGAGAGATAGAAAGAGAGAGAGATAGAAAGAGAGAGAGAGAGAGAAAAAGAGAGAGAGATAGAAAGAGAGAGAGAGATAGAAAGAGAGAGAGAGATAAAGAGAGAGAGAGATAGAAAGAGAGAGAGAGAAAAAAAGAGAGAGATAGAAAGAGAGAGAGAAAGAGATAGATAGAAAGAGATAGAGAGACATAGAAAAAGAGAGAGACATAGAAAAAGAGAGAGACATAGAAAAAGAGGCATAGAAAAAGAGACATAGAAAAAGTGAGAGGCATAGAAAAAGAGAGAGGCATAGAAAAAGAGGCATAGAAAAAGAGACATAGAAAAATAGACATAGAAAAAGAGAGAGACAGAAAAAGAGAGAGACATAGAAAAAGAGAGAGACATAGAAAAAGAGAGAGACATAGAAAAAGAGAGAGGCATAGAAAAAGAGAGAGACATAGAAAAAGAGAGAGACATAGAAAAAGAGAGAGACATAGAAAAAGAGAGAGGCATAGAAAGAGTGAGAGACATAGAAAGAGTGAGAGACATAGAAAGAGAGAGATAGAAAGAGAGAGATAGAAAGAGAGAGATAGAAAGAGAGAGATAGAAAGAGAGACGGAGAAAGAGAGAGAGAGAGAAAGAGAGAGAGAGATAGAAAAAGAGAGAGACATAGAAAAAGCGAGAGACATAGAAAGAGAGAGATAGAAAGAGAGAGATAGAAAGAGAGAGAGATAGAAAAAGAGAGAGACATAGAAAGAGAGAGACATAGAAAGAGAGAGAGATAGAAAGAGAGAGATAGAAAGAGAGAGATAGAAAGAGAGAGAGAAAAAGAGAGAGATAGAAAGAGAGAGAGAAAGAGAGAGATAGAAAGAGAGAGATAGAAAGAGAGAGATAGAAAGAGAGAGATAGAAAGAAAGAGAGAGATAGAAAGAGAGAGATAGAAAGAGAGAGATAGAAAGAAAGAGATAGAAAGAGAGAGATAGAAAGAGAGAAATAGAAAGAGATAGATAGATAGATAGATAGATAGAAAGATAGATAGATAGATAGAAAGATAGATAGATAGAGATAAAAAAACATGCAGTAATAGATAAACTATCAGAGACAGCATTTTTATTTCTTTACTTCTTTGACTTTACTTTAACTCAATATTTACCTAATCATTTATAATTTCCACCTGGCACAGCTTAAGTGGGTGTTGTTTATACATGTTGAGGATACGTCGGACTGAGGTATAGTTATATTCAGTCCTAAAAGGTCCACTTTCCCAGACTTTACCTTCTCTCCAAGGAGTAAGTTTATTGCTAATCTCCCAGGGGAATACCAACGGGGCTGCTGAGGCATTTTTGTAGGCCAGAGTGCACTGGCTTGTAAAAACCTTGCCAAACCTTGTCTCTAATCTTCTAGAGAGATGGTAAATAAACATTTGTAATGTTTTCGATGTAAAAAGTTTTTCGCTCGACTTTTTACACATTTGAAGATCTACATCATTCAGTCCATATAACGTTTCGGTATGAAATTTATTTCAAATAAAATGATTTTTCAGTCATTATTTATGCTATGTTTTTTTAATGTCATTCTTTCATGTGCAGCTCGGTAAAACACGATAAAACAAACCCCAAAATGTATTATCTGATTTCGGCATTTTAAAATACACATTAGTGAAACACGTGTTGAAACAATATTTGAAAGCAACTCATTAATAATATTATTTAAAAGCAAATACTTATTTAAAATATTACATAAAATCCTTATATATATATATATATATATATATATATATATATATATATATATATATATATATATATAAGTATATATAGAAGGCGGAGACAATGTGTTGGTTAGGTGACACCGGCGGTATGTGAAATGATAAACAATTACAATAATGACAATATTGAAAAATCAATAATTTTCAAATAATTTTATCATATTTACCAGTGTTAAGTTCGGAGCGTGATGGTAGGGTGGTGTGTCTTCCTTTTTCCTTTTTCTTTTTTAATTTAAATTTTCGGGGGAATCCCCATCCTCAGAAAAATATATCCATTCGTCGGTGAGTGGCTGGGCCGGAAATTTCACGTACTGCCGGTGTTACCTAACTAACGCATTGTCTCCACCTTCTAACAATACTTATTACATATTACGCACAATGCTTCAAGCAGACTACAACATTCTTCTCATTATATATATATATATATATATATATATATATATATATATATATAACAAAGAACTAACAATTAAAAAAAATAAAACATAAAATAGAAATGCAAGGAACCACGTGTTAAAATAAATTCACCCATTATATTGACACAAAAAAGATATAAGATACAGGCCAATCTATAGAAGACATAACAATGGAACAGGATATAGGAAGTAACACTAACCAGACCTTTGTTTGTGGGAAGCCCAACGATTGGCTGAGAGAACAACAAAGAATCTGATTGGTTAACTAGCTAGCCGTGTATATAAAATCACCCGGCAAAAATAACTCCATGAATTTTAGCCTGAAGATTCCCCGCGGGGTTGAAACGCGGGCTATGTTGCCATAAATATATTTCCATAGCTTACTAATATATATATATATATATATATATATATATATATATATATATATATATATATATATATACAAGCAAATATATATTACTCGCGCTTGTAGATTGTTGCATATTACCTAAATTAGAAAGCAAAAGAAAAAAAAGTAACTTATTTTTAACTCAAGAGAAAGTGTTTAGAAAATGAAATTACAAAATGTTTTCCGATAAACAAGTGGAGATTGTTAACGCGAAGTTATTTGATTGAAAACCTTGTTTTAAAAGACGTTATAACAAACTGCTGTTTGTTAAAAGTTGTTGTTAATTCATTTTCTTACATTTAGAATTAAGCCAATTGAAACCTTTACAAAAAAAAGCCAAAATCTCACAAAAGGCCTAAAACGAACGAAATACAAGTCAATGTGTAACACATTTATTGAATCCAATTAAATATTTGTCTAATAAAAACAATACCGATAAACAATAAACTTACAAGTTGGGTGGATGTGTACGCAATGCTCCTACTCTTAAAAGTTTGTTATTTATTTAAGCCTTTCTCCAAGAACTACAGAATTGTGGAACTCTCTTTTTACTGACTGTATTCCTCCTATTTATAGCCCGTGTTTGCGATAATCATCTTTCATTCTTTTTAGCTCCTTACATCAAGTGACTTCATGGAGTGATTTCCATATCCACCCACCCACCCAAATATATATTTCGGATGAATACCAATTAAGCACCAAATATTCAGATCATGGTGTATTTTTTAAACGACTTATTCAATTTTTAGATAGTGTTTTCTATGTACATTAAGTAGGAAATAAGACCCGAGAGTGGATATTTCTCAAGACCTGTTAAAGTTTTAGGTGAGTGTGAAGATGAGAATATAGAATCAAATTGGTACTTACGGCATAAGAGCTATAACTACCGTCTGATTATTAACCACTCTTGGACTAGCAACCAATCACAACTTAGACTATGAACTTGTCCATCTAAGCATAATGGAGCATCCCGGGCTGTTTATAAACCAATGTTCTAGCTTCTATCTTAGCTTACTTAGTTTAAGCTCAGCTGATCAGACACCGAGAACAAAATTCAATACTGATTTGTATACGTTTTCCAAACGTTCAGTGCCTCAAAATAAATAAAAATGAAATTGATCATCGAGAAGATTGACAAATAAACAAAACAAAACTAACACTGGGTGGGCACTCGAGTGATAACACGAACACTTATATGAAAGGAAAGTTACAATTAATTTTCTCCAAAATTCTTGAAAAGAAAAGTCTGTTCAAAAAAAAAAATTTATCTTTTTTATTCTTTTAAGCAACCCAAGGTAACTTTCGTTATTTAAAACTAAGCAGACGACATCTGATAACTTTCTTTAACGCGTAACTCTGTCATGATATCGATTTTATCCTTTAAAGTAAAAATTTAAATGAACGAGGCTTTACTTATATATAAAATTTATTTAAAAATACAATATATATATATATATATATATATATATATATATATATATATATATATATATTTCCCCGACGGTACTGACATGCAAAAATTTAAAATAAATGTAAACAGACATCTCGCGGCGCAGCTCCCAATTTAGGTTGACTCCCAAAATTTCTCCCTTTTTTCTCAGTATTTCCTTACGTCTACAGTGGCGGCCTGCCTTGTATTGGGTGAACTGTTAAAAATATTTTTAAAATATAAAAATATAATAAATATATATATATATATATATATATATATATATATATATATATATATATATGATTATTTTTATTTATGCAGACATTCACATAATTTGCGACACCGGCATGTCGAGGTTATCTATCAGCAGCTGTTAGAAACTGAGATCTCATCAGGAGGAATGAAAATCTGACCCTCTCCTAAGGTCATATTTGGAAAGGTTTATTAATTATTCTGATATAGGGACACATTGTGTATTAAGATAAAACCAAACAATTAGAAATCAATTAATTTATAAATTATTTTTAAAAATCAATGTTAATTTGTCATCCAGTTCACTCTGTAAACCATTGTTTTAGTCTATAGGACTTTGAATTGAATTTGGTATTAAAAGAATGTTAACTACGCCATCGATAAAAATAATATAAGACGTTAATTCTTGACGATTAAAATTACGGTACTTCTATAGGAGCGGTCCCATATCAAGCCGAATGTTTTCGATTGCGATTTATGGAACAAACCGGAAATGGCGAAGGTAGTTTATGATTAAAAGCATCGAAACAATCTAAAAAGGCAAGCGACACCATTTTGGTCAGGTCAGTGTTAATGTTTAATTCTTTTAGTCCCTGAAAAAAAAGTTCGGAAAAAAAGAAAGGTAAAATGTTAATTCATTTAATGATTTGAACAGAATTATTAAGCCCATTCATAACAATGATAATTGACGCTGACCATAATACAGTGAATAAACGAAAACGTTGCTTCATTTAATGTCAGTACTAATTGACTGTTCGACAGCGTCTCGGGCATTTCCAGTCTGTTCCGTAAATTGCAATTGGAAATATTTGCTCCAATATATTCGGTGCCTCCTATAAGGTACCCATTTTCTTAACAAATAATCTAAAATAAACGGAGAAAACGTAAGGGTAATTGTAACGTATGTAATGATGCATTTTCTGTTACACAGCTGTATATAATCCACACACACACAAACACACACACATTATATATATATATATATATATATATATATATATATATATATATATATATGAGAGAGAGATGATGCTCTCCGTTCAGTCTCAAAAGACAATGGATACACCCTGTAAGAATGCATGTACGTATAAATAATAGTGAGCTCAAGGTTGGGTTTGTTTTCTGGGAAGAATCCAAAATCTGACATATCTTTCTAAATATTTTAAATCGACATTTTCTAACAAATAACCCGTTACATAAAATACTTAATTTATAAAACCATTAAACTTAGTTATAGTTGTATAAATAACTTAGAAAAATAACAGTCAGAATAAGCAGATATTTAAAAAATAATTACCACAAAAAAATCAACATCATTCAATATAATAAATAATAGTAATAATAATAATAATAATTTTTGAGTTGAACGTTATTGACCCCCCCCCCCCTCTCCAAAAAGTAGCTTGTCACGTTAGAGATAGAGAACAACATTGACCGTTATTTCTCAGCTGCCGATAAACATTTCAAGTCTCGAGCGTATGAATTGAAGACGTCTTTTGGGTAGATATACATTTATATATATATATATATATATATATATATATATATATATATATATGTAATTATTTCAATATAGACTGAATGTTTGATAACTTTCCATCAATTTATTAGACAAACATAGGAGGGGAATCTATCATCTTTTTTATTTTTTTATTTAAGAATATCCTAGAAAACTTATACTATGTAATTAGGTAACATATATATATATATATATATATATATATATATATATATATATATATATATGTATATGTGTGTGTATGTGTGTATTAGGTACGTGCAAAATCAATGGCCGATTCCCAAAATGTAAAAACATTTTGAGCCCCCCCCCCCTTCCTTCACTTAAAAATTTAGGAAATCAACCATATTTTATGAAATTTTCAATATTTATTAATCCACAATCACGGAATGTAATGAAACCATTTTTTTTTCTTTTAAATCTTGGTGAAAATATATTATTTTTTTAACACAAAATACACCTTTACTAAAGTTATATTTTTGTATATTAATAAAAAATACAGTAATTTTTTTTTTTTTAATAAAAATAAAGCATTGTAAGGTTAACAATTAAAAAACATATATTTTTTAAATAACTTTTGTATATTACGAAAAAGGCCCCCAAATACCGTGTTAACAAAATCACTATAACTCGAAGAAAAATTAATTTTTGTAATTAGCTATATTATTATTGAATACAGCATTGTTTAATCAATATTTTCACAAAAAAATAATATAATTGCAAAAAATATTTCATGTGATTTTAATGATTAGAGTTTCTGGGAAAATAAAAAATGCGACATGATTATATTTTCCCTTTCATACATGAACGTGTATCATCAGCGCAAATTTTTTTTTTTCAATGAATAAATTGTCAGTGTAGTCATTGACTTTAATTTACTTTTTCACGCTTAAAATAAAAATACACTTCATTTTAAAAAGAATCAATGTAATTTATCGTTACGACAGGTTAAGAATAAATCGAGTAACTAAAGTTTTAAATCATGTAAAAAAAATGATAAAATTGACGCAGTTCGTAACGTAAAAATACTTTTCAACATTAAAAAAAAGTTTTATTTCAAATTCTAAAAAAAAAAAAATTGGTAAACAGATGTCATCAATAATTAAAAACTAATACCAAGTTGAATATGAACCTTTTTAATTAAAAATAAAATAAGATGCTAATTGCGTACACTCACAAATATTTTAATTAAATAAGCATTTCCCTTTTTATTATAACAAAATAAGGGTACTTAAATTTATTTGTAGCGTTAAAAAGAATAAAGAAATTAATGGATAATAATTTTTCAACTTCTATAAACTATTACAAAACCATTTTTATATATAAAGTTTAAAATGATAAATGATGACATTTTTTTCTTCCATATATTTTGCATAGCGATAGTCAATAGGTAAACAAAGTTGTTTGCCGATTATGTGACGCCGGATTTTACTCATTTATGACTTTTGGGGGTATAATTTTCCTAACTTTTAGTAAAATGTGGGATTTTTTTTTTTTTAAATTCAGTATCTTATGACTTTAATTTAATAATTATCTTTGAAATAGTTCCCAAAAACTTATATTTATCTTTCAAGGGATTTTTACAAGTAATTTTCTCAAAGTTCAAAATTCACAATAATTAATTATAAGCCCTTTTTAATAAGCATAGTCCGCACAAGAGGCGGCCATTTTTGCACGTGCCTGGTGTGTGTATATATATATATATATATATATATATATATATATATATATATAATTATTATCTTTTTTATTTATTTATTTATTTATCAATTATTCATTATTATTATTATTATTATTATTATTTATTTATTTATTTATTTATATTTTATATTTTATTTTTATTTCATTTTTTATTTATTTTTTATTTTTTTATTTTTTGTTTTCGTAAATGTTTCTTTATGTATGTGTGATAGTGCACCTTGAACCTCATGAAAATGAGAGAAACACTATCCCTGTGACAGGATCACAGGTAAACTAAGCCTGGGCCTGGTGTTGCCACAAACACCAAACCATGATAAATGTCTATAAATATAAATAAACGCCGTGGGACTCAGAAGAAAGATCTGAGTGTCATGATGGGCAGGTGCTCCCTCGATGGCCAACATGGGGGACCCGGTCCGCATCCTGCGAATGTTGGCTCCTTTTATTTCAAGAAACAATACCACGGACAAAAAACAGGTAGGTAACCCATCAAATTCCAAATATGATAAGGACACTGACCAAACACAAGAATTCAAGAATGAAAATAACAGACCAAAAGGCCATAGAAAGAAATGGACCACAAAAGAGAACAGACTGGTAATGGAATGCTACTACAAAAGCCGATACCCCACAGAAAGAGGATATCGGAAACGAATGAAAGATCTATGGGACACTTCTACTGACTACCATACAGCGGCATAAAGGATAGCAGATCAAGCAAGACAGATACTCAAGAGAAGATGGTTCTCGGAGATGGAATTAACGGAAATAAAACAAAAGATAAATGGCGTGACAGACTAAGACACATCACTTGACGAAAACTCCCAGGAACAAAACGAGAAAAACATAAACACAGAAACTGAAGAAAGCGAAGACGACGAAACTATAGAACTATCTGAGGAAGAAGCAAGAGAAGTGGAAAACATCAAACGATTAATGTCCGAGAACAAAACAAAACTTCCATCCCTAAGGAACGAAGACTGGAATAAGTTAAAAGTTGAAACAGAGAAAGTAAACAGAGTACTCACGTACATCCCAACATACACTATCACAGATCTAAACAACTTGATATATGCGGGGGCAAAATCAATAAGTATGAAACTAAAAAGGGAAAAGAAGACTGACCAAAAGAATGGACAGACGAAATCTGGATGGGAGATCAGACTGGAAACCCAGATCACCAAACTTCAAAAGGAAGCTAAAACCGTGAATAGGATGAAGGAGAACAGTAAACGATGGAAGAGCAGAAATCTGAATCGCAAGGAAAGACTAAATAAGAAACACGAAGAACTAAAACAAAAGATAGCAGCAAAAGAAGGAAGATTGAGACGATACAGATACAAATCGGAACAGTACAAACAGAACAGGACCGTTGAAAACAATGAAAGCCAGTTTTACAAAAACGTAAACGGAGAAAGAACAACAACAGAACAACCGGACCCGACACAAACAAAACATTTCTGGAGCAAGATATGGGAAAATGCTGAAGATCATAACAAAAATGCTAAATGGCTGAAAGACATGAAAGATAAACTTCTAGAAATTGAAGAAGGAACGGAAACAGAAATTAATGAAGAAACTATTAAGACAACACTAAAGAAAATGGCAAACTGGAAAGCACCAGGTCACGATGGAATACATGCGTACTGGTTCAAAAGATTCACGACCCTACATGAAGGCTAGCACAGAAACTGAGAGTATGTATCCATAAAACAGATGTACCAGAGTGGATGACCAAAGGAAGGACAACGCTCATACAAAAAGATGCCAAGAAGGGAACGACCCCAAGCAATTACAGACCAATAACCTGTTTACCGACAATGTGGAAAATCCTAACGGCACAACTTAGAGAGCAAATTTACCATTCCCTGAACAGTCGTGGACTACTTCCCGAGGAACAAAAAGGATGCCAGAAAGGGAAAAGAGGGACGCATGATCTGTTATACATAGATCAAAAGATCCTGAAAGAAGTTAAAAGCAAGAAAAAGAACATATCTATGGCATGGATTGACTACAAGAAAGCGTACGACAGAATCCCTCAAGCATGGATAATTGAATGTTTAAAATGTACAAGATACCCAACAGGATTATTAATTTCATCAAGAAAGCAATGGAAACATGGAGATTAGAACTGACAGCTGGAGGACAATACTTGACGGAGATAAAAATAAAGAGAGGCATTTTCCAAGGAGACTCCCTATCACCACTACTGTTTATCATAGCCATGATGCCACTCAACTACATACTCAGAAAATGTGATGCCGGATACAAGTTCACAGGCAGAGAACAACGAATAAACCATCTCATGTACATGGACGACCTGAAGCTATTTGCAAAAAGCAAAAAGGAACTGGAAAAGCTGATAAATACGACCAGAATCTTCAGTCAGGACATTCAAATGGAATTCGGAATGGAAAAGTGTGCATTGCTAGAGATTAAAAAGGGAAAGTTGGAGACGACTGAGGGCATGGAACTACCCAACCAAGAGCAGATGAGGGCGCTAGATGAACAAGAGAGCTATAAATATTTGGGAGTTTTGGAAGCAGACACAATCAAATCAACAGAAATGAAAGAGAAGATTGGAAAAGAATACCTGAGAAGAACAAGAAAGCTCTTAGAAACAAAATTATATAGCAGAAACCTAATCAAAGGAATAAATACGTGGGCAGTATCACTAATAAGATATTCTGGACCATTCATAAACTGGACTAAAGAAGAACTCAGGCACCTTGATCAGAGGACTAGAAAATTAATGACTATGCACAATGCACTACATCCAAAAGACGATACAGACAGACTCTACGTGAAGAGAAACGAAGGGGGAAGAGGACTGGTAAATATAGAAGACTGTGTGGACGACACTAAAAAAGAGCTGGAGAAATACATAAACCAGAACACAGAAAAGCTGATCACCACAGCAAGAGATACCGTCCCAACGAACAACGCAGGAAGCATCGAAACTGGACACAAACAGACAAGAAAAGAAAAATGGGAAGAAAAACAACTACATGGACGCTTCATAAGACTCACAAGAGAAGAAACCAACGTAAATAGCTGGACATGGCTAAGAAAAGGAAACTTGAACAGAGAAACGGAATCTTTACTGATGGCTGCACAGAACAATGCGATTAGGACAAACTTCATTAAAGCTAAAATAGATAAAACCCAGGAAAACCATAAATGCAGACTGTGTGGACAAAGAGACGAAACAGTAAATCATATAATAAGTGAATGTAGCAAACTTGCTCAAAAAGAATACAAGAACAGACATGATTGTGTTGGGAAAGTAATACACAGGGAACTGTGCAAACAATTGAATTTCGAATACGCAGACAAACGGTACAAACATAAACCAGGAACAGTACTAGAAAACGAAAAACACAAAATCCTCTGGGATATGGATATACAAACAGATAAACTCATACAAGCAAGGAGACCTGATGTTATTATAATAGACAGAAAGGAAAAATCTTGTAAAATCGTAGACTTCGCCGTTCCAGCAGACCACAGAGTGAAGATCAAAAACACGGAAAAACGAAGTAAATACACAGAACTAGCCAGAGAACTGAAAGGAATATGGAGCATGAAGAAAGTTAGAATAATATCAATAATCGTAGGAGCACTAGGAACAATCCCCAAAAACATGGAGAAAAGATTTGGAGAAATTGGAATCAAAGGGACTATCGAAACCATTCAAAACAGCTGCAATCTTAAGGAAAATCCTCGAATGCGGAAACTAACACACATAAGCTACAAAGGCTAACCAGTCACAAGGAATTTACAACGGAGAAAACAAAACCACACGAAGAACACCACAACAAGAGCCAAGGAACAGAAACTGCAAGAAACAGCACTTCATAATCTTCCCCCCCCCCCCAAAAAAAAAAATAAATTACACCGGCCTCAGCTATCACTACACAAAAATGAACCAAGAAACAGAAATTACAAGAAACACTATAAGCTCCTCCCTCTTTCTCACCCACCCACCCCCCAAAAAATTAAAAAGAATTTTTTAAATTCTTTTTTTACCATAAGGGAAGAGAAAAGGAAAGGAAAAAAAAAATGAATTGAAGGGAAAAAATTTAAAAATAAATTTTTTTTTTTTTTTTTAAATGATGCCGGCCTAGGCTGACACCAGACGACATATTTGTAGAGGGTCGAGGAGGATGAGAAGACCGAGGAGGGACATCACAAACCAGACCTCCACTGGAAAAGTGCAGAGAGTGCTGAGATCTTGGGGAGGCTTGTTGCCACCCAAATCCCAGAGAAGACCAATTGTCCTTACCGGCGAGAAATCAATGGTAAGAGACTGTTGCGATACCGCATCGTTATCGAAAAGAGGTGAAGAACACTGGAAGTCTGGGGAGACTTGTTGTCACTCAGACTCCAGGAAATACCACTGGTTGTTGTCAATGAGCAATCACTGACGATGACCTGTGTGAGAACTCCTAGTGAGTACAAATAATAATAATAATAATAATAATAATAATAATAATAATAATAATAATAATAATAATAATAATAATAATAATAATAATAATGGATGTAGCTATAGAAATATGTACGTTGCCGGTAAATTGCTTAATTCAAGGTATAGTATATCTGGGAACACAGTTACCAGAAAAAAATCCAACTTAAAAAAATTCCATAGGGTGTACAAATACTGATTTTAAAGCTAGATACAGAAACCACGAAATATCATTTAATAATCCAGATAGTCTCGTTATCAAACTACATACTATCTCTAAAAGAAAATATAGTAACAGTATTACAATCGAGCACTATAAAAAGGCTTCAACATCTACACTGCACAACCCCACCTGTTTTCTTTGTTTTAGTGAGAAGTTGACAATATAACAAATAAGTGTGTTATTCTTATGTTGCCTGATAAGAATGGTTTGTTGAACCAGAGAAATTAGATAGCATTTAATTGTATGCACTTCAAACAGTTCCCTCTGGATAAGTATGATAATTACTAAATAAGTTCACCATAGTTAAGCTTAAATATAGCATAAAAACTAAGGCATCCTTAGATAAGTACAACATTAATCTATCTCATAAATGATTTTAGTGTAGTAGATTTCAAGTTAACCAATAAAGATTTTAATTAAACTAAGATATTAAGAATTAAAAATTAATAATACAGCTAGGTTTATCGGTATGACTACTACGTTTTTAAAGCCGTAAGTAAATTTAAAGTAAACTAGTAAATTAATTATAAAATGTGATGGGTTAATCAAGGCTTGAAATTAAATTGATAGCTAATAATACAGTTTTTTTGTTTCTTAATATAGTTCACCATAAACCAGGCAGGCCGCCACTATAGACGTAAGGGCTACTATGAATTAGGATGAAAGTTTTGGGGGTCATCTTAAATTGGGAGCTGTGTGGTTTTATGTATGTCCTCCACTTAATTACGAGGATGAAGAAAAGTAGTTGATTTCAAGTAGTAAATATGTGGTACACACCCGTGTGATGATAATAGAGTTTGGTGGAAGTACCACCCCAGATTGCTAGTGATATGAAAGATAAGGTTTTAGAATTTTGTAATATGAATATCTTTTTTCAGATTTAAAAAATTTTGTGGAGTTAACCATTAATGATTTTTATATAAAAAATATATCTTAGTGGTTTAACTAAAAATAAAGCTTCATTTTTATTTCATAATTAAATTAGCTAATGGAAAAGACGACATTATAGCGAAAAGAAGATGACTAAATATTTTGGTCGCGCGCTCTCTTAATTCCCCCGTTCGTTTCACCTATGGTTTTCTGATCGACTTATGACTGCTGAATCTGTCATTAAGACGTTAATTTACGCCCTCATTTCCAGACAACGCCTGGTGGGTACGTCGGTATGCGTTCTGACTACTGAGTTAAGTATGACTTTCGTATCGGAGTTAGAACCGTGTAACCGGCAGGAATTGTCTCCATCCATACTGATGATTTCAGGTTCGGCATGAAACACATGTGTATATGGGTTAATTTGAAAATATTATTTATAAATACTTATACATTTATATATATATATATTAGTTAAAAGAAAGCAAAATAGAGAAACAATCTGCCCATTTCTAAAGGTATTAACCTCACTCATATCAAACCGCTTTTATACTTTATATTAAAAAATGGAAGTGGAGAGAGATGTTAAGAGAGTAAATTGATGAATTCTTGAAAGGTGAAGAAAGGTGGACTTTTTTTTAAATAATTATTTTTTATTGAGAATAAAATAAGCAGATCTGCATCTGCATTTACCCGGTTCTTCAGGCACACGGGACTGGACACCTAGTTGCCTAGTAGTCTCTCTTTCGGAAAGACCTTAAGTAGCGACCAAATTCTTCATATCGAGCGTAGTTGTAACTTACTTCGGATGCACCGATCTTGCTTCGGCCTTGCCTTCGAATGTTACGACGCTTTCTGTCAAATTCCAATCGCTGCGGCAGTACTATTTTCTGCTTAATTGCCATTCGAAGCAACGAGTTCAGAGTCTTTTTCTCCTCTTCCCCAGCAGATAGCTGTCTCTGCTTCTCGTCTAGTTGTGTGACATATTCATTACAACGCAGGCCAAACGTAGCTGCATTCTTTTTGAGAGCCTTCAGTTCGTTTCTGAGTTTTATCATTGTATCTGTTACTATTACTTTTTTATTCGCGTACTTCTGTTTCAGGTTCACTAAAGCAATCTCTGCAGTTGATTTCAATACACTACGCAATGTGGCCATCTGTTTTCGTTTCGTCGATAAATGGCCTTCAACTTGATCATCTGTTTTTTGCAGTTCCTTCCCATCTCGGTTTTCCGTATCGTCATCTGATTGCTGTTTAGTTAATATCAAATACTCAACAGCACGTATCAAGTAATTTATCTGGTCTAAGATGGTCTCAACTAATTTTCCACAATATGCAGGATCCCTCTGCCCCTTCAGGGTTTGACTCTAAAGCGCTTTAGATCTTTTTGGAAGCTTCTGAACCTGACCCTCCTCCACGATCTGTGCTTACATCACTATTGTTCTTCTCACACCTAACATTATCCTATATCTCTACAAAGCCACCATCCGCCCATGCATGGAGTATTGTTGCCACTTTTGGGCTGGGGCATCATCCACTAGTCTCTCCCTCTTAGACAAGGTCCAAAATAGAGTCGCAAACTTGATAGGTCCCTCACTATCTACCAAGCTCCAGCCCCTGTTCCATCGCCGCAATGTTGCATCCTTGTGCCTGTTTTACAAGTACTTCAATGGATTGTGCTCTGATGAGCTTGCTGCTCTGGTACCCCCAGGACGTAAATTTACTAGACCAACCCGACAATGTAGAAGTATTTTTTACGAAAGATTTCCATGAAATAATTTTTTCGCGGTAAACTTAAATTACATTTAAAAAATTTTTTTTCTAAATATAATTCTCATTATCTATACAGGAATATTTATAAAAATATCGTAAAACTAATATATATATATATATATATATATATATATATATATATATATATATATATATATATATATGTTATTTCCAAGATCTAAGGTTAACATCGGATTTTAACTCTGTCTGATGAGATCTTAGTTTATAACAGTTGTTGATCGATAACATCGATATGTCAATGTTGTAGATTGTGTAAATGTATGTGTGAACAAAAAAAAAATGATATATAAAAGCTCTATTTGATATTGAGCACTTTTTGTAAACCCGGTTGAATTTTTTTGGATTACTATCCTGTGGACGTTTACCTTGCCTGGATTATATATATATATATATATATATATATATATATATATATATATATATTCCCATGCATGAATATTTATAATAAATGTGGAACAGGACTAAATATTCAAAGCGATGAAATCGAGTGAAAATATTTTCTTTTGAAACTGACCAATAATTGGCATAAATCTTAATTTTACTTCATATATTCGATTAAATATATAATTTTCGATTATATATATATATATATATATATATATATATATATATATATACTAATGATAATAGAATTAACGATGAGTGAAATATCGTAGAGTGATCTATCTCGATAAAATAAAGCTCAATACGTTGAGTAGAGCAATCAATTTTAAAGAAAGAAAGATGAAGATAAAAAATTGTACAAAATTACATAAAGTTACATAAATTTATACACATTTTATTACATCGAAAGTTCAGATGCAAGGAGTTACATTAATCCTTAAACCATGGTTTTTCAAAGATAAAACTCTTCTCGTCAGAGGATAACATTTGGTAATATGGTATTTATAACAATTAAGTATTACCTAGTTCCATTTCACTTTGAAAAATTGAAGAATAAAGAACAAAAAAAGGAAGCCAGGAATTGAAGGCAGATATGAACTTTTCCACATAACGCCTTTCAACAGACAATCTTAACCTCGGATTTGCCGAATTGGATATTTAAAATACAAATCCAGGATTTTTACTTGTAACTCCACGGAAATATACTATAACGGAGTACGAATCCATACGGACCAAGTGAGATATTTTGAACCCCCCACCTTTTATTTGTTAAAAAACTTTCTTCAATTCTACAAACTGTTACTTTTACTATTAACTATCTACACCGTAACGTCTCTTTCGTATTCAAAAATCACTTCGCAATATTGCTAATTTTTTACTTCCCGGCCTTTAATTTCTTTATCCTCAACCTTTTTTTGTTTTTTTATTCTTCAATTTTTCAAACTGAAATGGAACTAGGTAATACTTAATTGTTATAAATACCATATTACCAGATTTTATCCTCTGACGAGAAGAGTTTTATCTTTGAAAAACCATGGTTTAAGGATTAATGTAACTCCTTGCATCTGAACTTTCGAAGTAATAAAATTTGTATTAATTCATGTAACTTTATGTAATTTTGTACAATTTTTTATCTTCATCTTTCTTTCTTTAAAATTTATATATATATATATATATATATATATATATATATATTATCAAAGGCGAATAATAAAGCTACAGCTGAAACATATCTGCACATGTAGCCAAATGCTTATTTTAATACACATTTATTATAATATATATTAAGGTGGACAAACACTACCTTCACCACCAAAAGATGGTGTTAATGCCTGATGATATCATGACAACAGAATAGATATAACACCACTCTCCTCCAAGAAGCAGATGGTTATTCTGGGAGGATGGTATCACAAGGAAATAATATATACTATAATTTCTCCCAAAAGAGTTGGTAATGCCTAGGAGTAATGCATGATGACGAATTAAAATATACTACCCTACCCCTAAAGGAGGTATGTCCTGAGAGAATTCATCACCCCCAAAGGCGGTTGTAATGTCTGGCAGGATAGTATCATGATTGACGAAAATATACTACACTACCCTCCAAAGGAGAAGGTAATGCCTGGTAGAATCGTATCATGACAACAGAACAGATACATTCCCCTAAAATATAGAGGAGGTTATACCTGGGAGGATCCCTCATAAGAGTAGGAGGTAATGTCTGCGAGTATGGTACCATATTAACAGAAAAGTTACTACTCCGCCTCTAAAAATGAGAAGATGGTCTCATGACAACAAAACAGATACTACATTACCCCCTTCCCCAAAGGGGGATGTAATACTTGGGAGAATTAAATCAGGGTTTTTTCATTCATTTAAAAATGCCTATATACACATTATTTTTATGGTTCCTTGCCTTTTTAGCTAAGATAAAAGTGTAGTATCTGTTATCAGCATCCTGGAAACATCAGGCGTTGTACTATCGACGACACATTTTCGTATATATAAGAAAATATGACAGTGTAAATTACAAATGTATATAGCAGACTATGAATTCATTAGAAACTGTTTAAAATTAATATACCAAAAGGAATTACTAAAATTGTGGGTGCTTGCAGATTACTATATACACGGTATTTCAAAGTCCTATGTTGTATCACAGAATTAAATAAGCATAACTCGGTTTTATATTTATATAGTTAGGATAGATGGAAAAATAACTTTCGAATTTATCAATTCAGATATATAATATTATTGCATACTTCCCAATAAGATGTTGGATTTTCTTATAATTCTGTTAACAGCGTTTACAGCGTTGGTGTTATTACTCGGCCAATAACAATCTCTTATCTTGTGTAAAGAGTGTTTCGACTTTGAAAAAACATTCTGTACATTTTATATTACAAAAGAAAAAAAGGGAGGAGGAATGAATGAAAGCGAATTGAAGATGAAAGTCATTGAAGCCATTTGTACAATCGCATGTCAGACAAGAGATCATCAAAAGCAAAACGTCGTGAACCAATGCAAATAATAATCAGTTCAAAAACACAGAGCAAAGAAAAACGACTCTTCAAAGAATTCCATCATTATTTACTGCAGCTGTTAGGCTACAATTCCAAAAAACAAAACGGAAGGATACTCACCGTTGATATTTCATCAACTATTTGTTCGTCTAAAACCGTTTATAGTATGTGAATATATATATATATATATATATATATCAAGGGAGGCGCGAGAACGCTCTATCCTTTAATAGACCACACGAATGGCCTATACTGGAAATCTCATTTCTTTGATCAATCATAACTCAAAAACCAATAAACCAAATTAGTTAAAACTTTGCACAAAATTTTTATTTGATAGGTTCTATAAGTGTGTAGAATTTCAGCATCATTAGTCAAGGCAACCCAGAGATCCAGAAAGTTCAATCATGAAATCATGTTATCTGTGTGTACGTACGTACGTGCCGACCTGTATCTCATCATATGTTTGATGGATTCAGCTGAGTTTTGGCAGAGATAGAGGTTCTAGGATCTAGTTGATGACATTTTAATTTTATTTTACCATATACCTTAGTTTTCCAGAAAATTCCAATGACCATTGTATTGACGCATAGCCTTTACAAAAGTAGTGACATCCCATACAAAAATGGCAGTATACTGAAATCATAGTCCCGTAATAGGGTTAAGATGAAAATTTATATACACTAAATGTACAAAAGAAAGGAAATTCCCAAATTTTTACACTTTTCTTGTCATTAAGGGTATGCGAGCACAACAGAGCTATGTATTTTACTGGTAGGAATTTTTTCTTCAGCGCACCTCACACACTTCATCCATAGAGATTTATGCTGTAGTGATGTGATAATGAAATGGTTTGGTTGATATGTAGTCATACCCTTAATTAATGACAATAAAAGTGTAAAAATTTGGGAATTTTCTTGCTTTTGTACATTTAATGTATAAGAATTTTCATCTTAACCCTATTAAGGGCATATGATTTCAGTATACTGGCATTTCTCATGGAATATATATATATATATATATATATATATATATATATATATATATATTTAAAACAGGTTTTATATACCCGCAAATACAGATGGGAATATGCTTAATGTAGATCGACCATCAACTCTTTGTACTAACTGAAATCCTATTTTCATTACTAAACAGATAATAGAAAATAAAAACGTGTTTTCAATATATATATATATATATATATATATATATATATATATATATATATATATATAAATATAATATTTAATACGCATTTAAAGATAAATAATGTATCCTTAAATGATAACTTATCGTGATAATATAAAGCTCAATATAGTGAATAGAGCAATAAATTCAGAAGACGAATAATGAAAATAAAAAGTTACATAACTACAATATTTATTAAAACATCAGAGTTCAAAAGCAAGGAGTTTCATTATCTTTAATCCATGTATTTTCAAAGAAAAATTCTCTTCATACATACATATATGAAGATAATTTTCCTTTCAAAATCCATGGATTAAAGATAATGTAACTCCTTGCTTTTGAACTTCTGATGGTTTAATAAATATTGTATTTGTACAATTTTTTATTTTTCATTATATATATATATATATATATATATATATATATATATATATATATATATATATATATATATATATATATATATATATACGGACTTCGCTTGTGACTCAACTACAATGAGAACACACTAGATAGATTTAGAAAAGATTTTACAAACACTTTACAAAAACACGGATTCAAAATCACCATTAAAACAAATTTAGACCAAGTAGATTTCCTTGACACCACACCGAACCTTACAAACACACAAATTCTTTCCACAAACCCAATGAGACACTCCAATACATACACAAGGAATCCCGCCACCCCTCACTGTCTTTTTTAAAATTTAGTCAATAATATTAGCTAAAGAATCTTAAACTTCTCATCCAGTCCCGAATTTTTTAATCAGGTGGCGCTTCTCGACAGCGGGTTCAGAGAAGAGATCTCATATATCCCCACACGAGACCAATTACGGAGAAGCCGCAATGGAATGATGTCGGTGAACAGGTTTTTCCCACCCCTTTCCACCATACCAAGACAAGGGTAGGCCACCTTTTCCTCAACTTACTCGAAAAACACTCCCCCCACACACAGCCTGCACACACTTTTTAACAAAAATCATATTAAGGTTAGCTACTCCACTACCCTATCCATAAGAAAAATCATTTCTGCGGAGCTTAAAGCAATAGTAAACGCAGGCTGCTCATGCCAGGACAAAAACAATTGCCCCCTAGAAGGGAATTGCAAAATCGATTTCCGTCGTATATGAAACCACCGACACATTTTTAACCCTCAAAACAGTAACGGCCAAATATATACGCTACTATAAACATTGATGAACGGGATTTATATAGACATTTCTTATTTTTATTTTTTTATTTTTTGACATCCCAAGCACCAAAGTAAATAAGGAAATAACACGTTTGCATTCGATTTAAGTTCTAATTTTAAGTCATAAAAAATAGATTAGAATTTTATTTCGGGATAAAAATATAATTTTAGATTAATTAATATGTTTCGTCTAAAATGTGTGCGAAAATACAACGAAATGAGCGAGATATTCAAATAATATATTGTAAATAAGCTGTCAGCTTGGACCCCCCCCCCGACATGATTTTTTACTTTATTGTAAATAACTGTTCATTTTGAAAAAGTAAAACGCATATTTTAATTTATTTCAATAAATGTTCTATTAATTAATTATTTGAATTATTGATTTTTTGTTACTTTACTGAATTAGTAATTTTTCATGTTTGATTTACTTTAAAGTTAAAAACATAAAGGAACTTTTTTTTTCAGAAATAGTAAGGTAATATATTGCTTAATGGCACATCAACCCTTTTCGGCTCATTTCATGCTATACATGTAGAAGGAAATATCCTTCATTTGAGTCTTAAGTCAGTGGGTCATTTATAGTCGTTAGTTAAGAGCTTTAGTATTTTGAATTGTTGTCATTTTGGTGAAGGTTTTTATGCTTCAAGTTCTTTATATCTTCAAATGTTTAATCATGGTTTTTGGTTTGGTTGTTTTGTTTTACAGCATATCGACCCTTTTCGAGATATTTAATGTCGAATCTGATCATTTTGGTAATGGTTTATATGCTTCAACTTCTTTATATGTTCAAATGTTTAATCATGATTTTTGGTTTGGTTGATTTATTTCATGGCATATCGACCCTTTTCAGGTCATTTAATGCTGAATCCGTCATTTTGGTGAAGGTTTTAATGCTTCAAGTTCTTTATTATTTATTTATGGTTTTTGGTTGAGTGAAAAGGGGCGAAGAGGGGGGAAGGAAGAAGAGGGGAGGGATGGAAATTGTTTTTTGTTTTGGATTTTGCAGAATATGATTGAGTTTTGCAAAGGAAAAAAACAATAAAACATCAATGTTTGGTGCATTTTGAGTCAGGAAGTCAATAACTTCAGACAGCCTGATTTGGTAGCACCAGTAGGTTCTACTTGACCCATAGATGGGGCCCTCACAGGTACTACCACTCCGAGCCAGAGTGGACCTGGGAGCCATGGCAACTAAGGGGAAACTCCACGTTCCCCACAGCTCCCAAATAGAGGCCTCACCACTGGATGTCTTTTAAGGTCATACCCAGGACCTTTCGGAAATGAAAGCCACTTTTATCAAAGTATTCAGCTAATGCTAATGATAATAATAATGAAATGTTTATATAAAAAATAAACCTATTTAAGAATAGGGATTTGTCTCCTTGTATTTATAAATACAAGAAGACAAACCAAGAGATATTTCCATGCAGTATAACTGATACTAGTCTTTTCATTCGATGTAGATCGGAAAAATGAACTTATTTAAAGAATAAATATTCAACCAGACAAATTATATTTCTCAAAAAAATGTTCATGTCTTAAAAATTCAAAAGTTTATGACAACACGATTTTATTATTAAGTATTAATTTAATGTTTGCAGTCTAGCCTACGAAATTACACGAAATAATACATTTGAACTAAAATTTCTAATAAAGTAATGGGTTAATTATATTCCGTGATCGTTGATTAGTAAATACTGAAAATTTCATTGAAATTAGTTGATTACTCTTCTGAATTGCCAAATAGTTATATAGTTATTTGTTAATAAACATTCAATAAATATATCTAGTTTCAAGCTTGAAAACAGAAACGTTGATATACCAATTTCAAATTATTAATTTAACAAGCCGCACATGCGTGGTCCCCCTCTGTATGTGACTCGATGTGGCGAGTGTAAAATGCAATCAATTTGGGCAATTTGGGACATTTTTGACCCCCCTTTGACCCCCCTTTGACGCGAACCAGAATTTTTATGAGGTCAAGGATTCTCATTTAATATCCAGAACAATTGCCTCTACATTTTGACCAAATTTCAAAAAGATTGAATGGATGGATCAAACGTTATGGGAGAAAAGGTTCATTTTTTGCAATTTTGGGGGGTTTGACCCCCTAGGGGCGCGAACCAGATTTTTTCCAAGGTCAACGATACTTATTTTCTATTAGGAACAATTGCTTCCACATTTTGGCCAAGTTTAAGAGAAATTGAATGGATGGATGAAAAGTTATGGGGCAAAAAATTACATTTTTTGCCATTTCGGGGCCTTTTGACCCCCTGGGGGACTAACCAGATTTTTTTTCAAAAATCGGAAAATGTCACTTTCTAACCTGACCAAAGTTACAACTTCATGCAAAATTTCAGAGAAATTCAATGGATGGTTGCGGAGAAAAATTCGGACGGACGGACGGACGGACAGACATGCCTCAAAACATATTAATTTTAAAACATCGCTAAAAAATTAAATGCACTCTATCTCTCATGTCTATATTTTTAAGTGATAGAAAAACGAGAAAGAAGGAAGAGATGGGAGAGAACAAGATAAGTTAAGTGTAAGAAATTGCTGGATAAAAGATTGAAAGATAAGATATATTAATTCAACAATTGGTCTATTCGTTTTGATATACCTCGGACATGATGGGAGTTTCCTTCTTGACCCCCACAGATGAGATACAAATGCATGAAGCTTTGCCACAACATACGTTTTAGGAGTTGCTTAACAGTGGCACATATTCCACCTTTACCGACCTTATGGACTACTGCTCTTACTTCAGAGATTTTACTTCTCCGAGCAATGCAGAGGCGGGAGAATGAATGTAATTATATATCCAATGGGACTAATGCAAGTCTATGAAACACAAACATGGCAGGTCACCCCTCTGCACTGAACACAGTCATTTATTCACACGATGTATTTTTAGCAAAGTTTTTCAAGCTTATATTATTAGGAAAGGAGTTGGGTTTACGGTGCGAGTGGAGTCATTATCATGGTCTTGCGTCAAAGAAGGCTAAACATTATGATATATAAAGAATCGTTTTGGGGGCAAATGATTGTCATGCACAGCTGAAGTTCTTGAATCATTCAGCAGAAGGTCTGCACTTAGTGGCCTCTCTTATCTTCACAATTTAATGTTGAACTTCGTACAAAGTTATATATACATATAGAAACAATTATATGGATAGACATACACACAAATTTACACATGACTATGTTTACATTAATAATAATTTAGGTAAACGCGCGCATATAATTTATTAATATATATATATATATATATATATATATATATATATATATATATATATATATATATATATATATATATACATATATATATACACAAAATATACATTAATATGACACGGTAAATACACCGATTGTTTACGATATCACAGGCTTGGTTATGATATATTTATACACAATACGTACACTCGCATATTATAATATATATATATATACATATATATATATATATATATATATATATATATATATATATATATATATATATATATATATATGATATATGATATATGATATGATGGACTCTCCCGACGTATGAGTGCCCCACCTGGGGCTGCCCGCGCGTGAATTTGTAATTGCAAGGGTTGCGCAATCCTCAACGACCTGAGTCGGCATTGCATGATTACAATGACAAGTAGTAATAAAAGACGACTGGAAACAATGCCGAGATAAGCAGAGAGCACATACAGCACCTGGTATTCCCAAATGGTCACCCATTTTAGTACTGGCGAGGCTCGACGCCGCTAAACTTTGGTGATCTAACGGGAATTGGTATGTCAATGTGATTGTGCCGTATATATATATATATATATATATATATATATATATATATATATATAGTAAGGTAATAAAATATGTTTATGGCAATTAAGCTACAAAGAGGTGTCCGCGTTTCATCCCATTGCTACACTTTGTTGATCTAATGTAAACCGGTGTGACAACATATATATATATATATATATATACGTACAAACGCATACATATACAAATATGTACACACGTATACCTATACAATTACGTACACACGCATACATATATACGTACACACGCATACATATACATATACATATACGTACACACGCATGAATATACATATACGCGCATACATATACGATCACACGCATACATATATATATACATATACTATATATATATACGTACACACGCATACATATACTATATATATATACACACATATATATATATACGTACACACGCATACATATACTATATATATATATACATATATATATATATATATATACGTACACACGCATACATATACTATATATATATACATATATATATATCTATATATACGTACACACGCATACATATACTATATATACATACACACGCATACATATACTATATATACATATATATATATCTATATATACGTACACACGCATACATATACTATATATATATCCATATAAACCCTGTGTATCGCTTTATTGCAGGTCAATATTTTTTTAATTTTGAAATTGCTATGAAACGCAGAGAAGTGAAATTTGGTACACTGGAAGAGCATAACAAGGTGCCTTATTTCCCTGATTTTTGTGGAATTTGAACAAATATTTTGAAAATTATGCTAATTTTTCTATTTTCTGTTAATTTAAAGTGTGTATCACTTTATTGCAGGTCTCCCAAAATGCCTAGAAAGGGTCGATTGACAGCTAGTGAAAAGGACGTGTTGTTGCAGGCCTTGCAGAAGGTTTATCTCTCGTAGATCTAGCCAAGGAGCTTGGAAGAGATCGAAGAACATTGTCTTCATTCGTTGAAAATCCAAACATCAAACCAAGGAAGGACAAAAACACAAGAAAGTCAGTTTCTGCTCGTGATGTTAGAAAAATTCGCCGTCAACTTATCAAGCAGCCGGGCAGCAACAGTGCTGCTATATTTGACAAGGCTGGAATATCTTCCTTGTCCAGAAAGACACGCTGCAATGTCTTAAACGAAATTGCAAGAAGCATTAAGCCCATAGCAAGACCGGTTTTAAACCAAACTCATAAGGAAAAACGTTTGGCTTGGGCTCAGAAATACATGAAAACCAGCTTTGAAAATGTTCTTTTCACCGATGAGGCCAGAGCAACCCTTGATGGACCAGATGGGTGGGCCAAAGTTTGGAGTCCTCTTGGATTCCCTACCCCTCATCGATTCCGTCGTCAACAGGGAGGTGCAGGTGTCATGTTTGGGGCTGGAATAATCTGCGATGAACTAATTGGACCATATCGAGTGCCAGAAGGTGTCAAACTGACAAGCCAGTCTTATATTTTATTTTTAAATGAGCATTTGTCACCATGGCTTGATGACCTTCCATTGGCGCGTCACCGCAAATTGATTTTTATGCACGACAATGCGCCATCCCACTCAGTCAAGGCTACGGCATCCTACCTTAAGTCATTAGTCATTAGTGGAGAAAATTTGATGACATGGCCACCTTGTTCTCCAGATATAAATCCAATTGAGCAGCTCTGGTCAATAATAAAGATGAAAGTTTATGAAGGAGGTGTTCAATTTTCGTCGAAGGATGAACTTTGGAGGAAGATTTTGGAAGTTTCCTATAGCATCACATCATCTCAAATCCGCCGATTGACATCATCAGTTGACAAGAGGCTATTCAAAGTGATTTTGAAGCATGGGAGTTATGTTGATAAATAAATATTTCCTTAAACAAAATAATGTGAAATTCGTTCTTGTTTTTGGTTAATATTGTTACTGGATATGTTCTTTATTTCATATAAATAGAAATATGAAGTTAGAACATTGTTTTATTACCGAAAATATACATTTTTAGACACTTGCAATAAAGTGATACACACTTAAAATTACCAGAAAATAGAAAAAT
Source organism: Sepiola atlantica (assembly GCA_963556195.1). Classification (NCBI taxonomy): domain Eukaryota; kingdom Metazoa; phylum Mollusca; class Cephalopoda; order Sepiida; family Sepiolidae; genus Sepiola; species Sepiola atlantica. The sequence goes on from OY744521.1 coordinate 75,569,070, forward strand.
TAGCATAACTTTCAAAATATTTGTTCAAATTCCACAAAAATCAGGGAAATAAGGCACTTTGTTATGCTCTTCCATTGTACCAAATTTCACTTCTCTGCGTTTCATAGCAATTTCAAAATTAAAAAAATATTGACCTGCAATAAAGCGATACACAGGGTTTATATATATCTATTTACATATACACATGCTAGTGAAAAGGACGTGTTGTTGCAGGCCTTGCAGAAGGTTTATCTCTCGTAGATCTAGCCAAGGAGCTTGGAAGAGATCGAAGAACATTGTCTTCATTCGTTGAAAATCCAAACATTATATATACTTTTTCCACATGTTAAAAGTATACGGTTGTGAGAGAAGTTAATTCTACTTATCTAAAAATTATTTGTTTTTATATTTTGTTTACGAGTTTTTTTTACTGTTAACTATTCTGTACTTTACTCGAAAAATAAAGTACTACAAATAAAAATGAACCAAATAAAACAGACTAATTATAGTAACATTTAATTAATAATTCATGATATACAATTGAAATTGAATAATTGGTTCGATATTTTGCATTTTTTCATCTGATAATTCTTTAATATTTTGAATTAGTAGACCTTTGTTCAGTTTAGAGATACCTGAAATTTAAACTTATTTAAAACTCATATTTGTACACAACAATGAATTTGTAAGAGAGAATAAAAGAAAAAGTAACATAAAATAAGATTTTAAAAGTTTCAAATTGCGTTAATAATAATATAATTTATATATATATATATATATATATATATATATAAATTATTTATACTCACATACGCCGGCGTTTCAAGCGTACGCTCTCATAACTGTAGGAATTGACAATTTCAGACGGTCACAGGGCGCGAACCCGGTTCACAGAGTCAACGAAGACTCCGCACGCTTTCACTTTATCTCTACGGCCATCAAAAATTAACACGTGATACAGGAGAAATTAAACTCTATTTATGCCTAAATACAGCGGGCACTAAACATTAGACAGTTTAGAGTGTTCGACGAACGTTTTCAGAACCTTGCTTATATCTAAGTTACATTATTTTTTTTATAAGTCCGAACAGTGCTCAACTTTAATTTCTTAAAGAGGCTTTATAATAATAATAATATTTACAAATAAATATTAAATTATTTATACCTACATACGCCGCGTTTTAAGCTTACGCTTATATATATATATATATATATATATATATATATATATATATATATATATATATGTGTGTGTGCGTGTGTGTTAATTTCTGATGGCCGTAGGGATAAAGCAAAAGCGTGCGTAGTCTTGGTTGCTGAAAACTTTACCATTTAGGAGGTGCTCTCAAACCCAATGTGTTTCTAAGGCAATATGCATCTCTATTCCTTCAAAACTCGTATCATAATAAATGATGTTGATAGTCTAAACCTCTACGGGACCATAAAAATAATTTCATGGAGTGAATAAATAATTAACTTTTGTTCTCCATAGATTTGCCAGCAGCAGAAAAAAAATTAATTACGTAAGCAGACAAATATAAATTGCGTTTAATTATGTAAGAAGACAAGAAAAATAACTTTTAGTTACTGAAACTGTCAAAAACAAATGACGTTTCGTCACTTACACGATAGGTGAAAGTGCACATGTATGTTTTATATATCTCTAATACTAAACATATTGCTTAACACGTCCTGTGACAATTATGCTCCTTATATATATATATATATATATATATATATATATATATATATATATATATATATATATATATATGTGTATATTTGTTTATGTATATTTGATTAAATATAAATAAAATATAAATATATATATATATATGTATATATAATATATGTTATGTATATTTGTTTAAATATATATAATATCTATATATATGTATATATGTATAATATATATATATATAATATATATAACATATATATATATAAAATATATATAATATAATATATATATATATATATAAAATATGTTATGTATATTTGTTTAAATATATATATAATATAAATATATATATATAATATATGTTATGTATATTTGTTTAAATATATATATATATAATATATATATATATATAAAATATATATATGATATATCATATATATATATACCAACATATTATATATATTATATACCAACAGCTAATATTCCTATCACAGCAGACAAATACTTATTTTCGCCATTGCCTACAAGCAATACTTTCAATCCACACCGGCTTGAAAAATATCGGCTCTAAATCCATGTTTGTAACCTATCGATACACTGATCAACCAGGAAACTGGAGGTTTTCGTAATGCACACTTTGATATACACCGAACTCTAACTGACAAACTTTATTCTGAACCCTGTGAAACGGATAATTCCAATACCGAACGACTGCATAGACAGGATAAACTGGACTTTACAAATGTCGTCTAAAAATCAGCTTCTTAACAACAACATTTGAACTCCTAAACAATTAGAGTATTATTCTTTTTCAAACATTAATTTCCAATATAACAGCGGTTTTATTTTTTACGTGTCTTTTGACGTCGTCCACCCTAACTCTACGCTATCATCTTAACAAAAGACTCTTTATCTTTTGCTTTTTATTTTATGTAAAAAAAATTCAAAGTTAAATCTTGCTGATAATATTTACAATTACATTGTCGGTTTTTCTTTATCCTCTGATGAAAAAAGTTTATCTTTGAACATCCATGGATTAAGCATATGAAGCTGCTTGCTTTGAACTTTTGATGTTCTAACAAATATTTTATCTTAACAATTTTTTATTCTCATCTTTCATCTCTAGAATTGATTGCTCTATTCAATATATTGAGCTTTATATTACCACGATAGGTTATTATTAAACGATAATTCAATTATCTTTAATTTAATTCAACATTTAAATATTATACACACACACACACACACACATATATATATATATATATATATATATATATATATATATATATATATATATATATATATATATGCTTTTAAAGCTGTTTAATTAAACAAAATCAACATCTTTTCTCGATATATAACTTTATTTGGTTGTATGTCACGTACATTAAAAGAAGCATTCTTTGATATGACTCCGGGAGACAGATTGACGTCAGTCCGATTGAATACAACTGGAATTGGTGGTATGGTTGCCAAAACTGATCGTACGATTATGTCTTCCTGTCGTAGGAAGTGTGTGCTTATTGCGGTAGACACAATCAGAAATTCTTTTTTCTTTCCCCAAATCCTATACATTTAAGCAATGAATGAAAATAATAAAAAAAAGAGTAAATAAAATGTTTATGGTGACGCATATTAGGTCCATCACCTCCGCTTTAATTTTCGAGCCCCAAAAGGAAATGGCTTTAGCGTACTTTTTTTTCTTCTACTCTGGAATAAACGAAGTTTAGTATTTGTGAGAATACGAGAGAAGAGACCCGGATGTTATAGTTGCAATATCTGTATTCTTTTACTTTTTCTTTTTAAACAACACGACCGGATGTTAGTAAACTTCTGGCCGATTGGCAGATATTAAGGTCAACAAATTTAATATTACGAGCAAGTACCTCCCGCTTTGCTTGGGAATGGATGCGGGCCTCTGTGCATTCTTGCTCCCTACTTCGAACTCTATAATAGCAGTTTTAGTAAGATCTTTTAATATCTATAATTTTCAAGTTATTAATAAAATAAATGTCCGACACCAATGCAAACTACACGATATTATTGTAAAGCAGTCGAAGACAAAACTTATATATGATATAGCATAGTAGGAAAAATCCCAGCAGAGTGCTCGATAAATTGAGAATAAAAATTAAAATTAAGAGCGTAATGTTTGTTTATTTTTTATACAGAAAAATTAGTACAATATTAGTACCGTCTGTTTCAAGCTCAGAAGGACTTAGCTATCTGGCTCTCTTCAGCTTATCTTGTCATCTGTTTCGGACCAAACAGCGTTTTAAGGACATATAACCTATTTTGTTTGTTTTAAATCTTGGCCATGTTAATGTTCCTGATCAAACTTTAGTATAAATTCGATCATTGTTAAAAGTAAAAAAAAACAAACACACCTCCTTTCTACTACTTACCTTATGTTCGGGTGGTAATACGAAAAATAAAACGATTATGTGTGGTTTTAGTACTTTGCCTGTCGGACTTAGGGTTTATGGTAAAAAATTAGTTAACTGGCGTAAAATGTAAAAATGGCCTGGAAATTAGGGATCATTTTACGTTAAATTTATATGTGACACTAACGCTAAAAAATTTTTTCAATCGCTAAAAAAAGAAATATTTCAAATTTTTAGGGGGAGAAGGGATACTTTTAAATGTATATATATTATATATTTTTTAAAATTTTACAAACCTCTAAAGGTTTTCTCTTTATGTATTTTATCCAATATTTTGATAAACCCAATGTGAGTTATTTCTTTAATTTTTCACTTGTTCGAAAACCTACAGAAATACAATAAACATTAATTATTGCAGAGGATATATGCGCGGTAATCAGACGATATACAAGGCCAAGGCATCAAAATTAAATAACTCGTCCCGAGCGTTTTAAATCTTTTAATACTCAACTGTGAACTTTCGAAGAGGCGTCATATAGACGTTTAGCGAATAGATGCGAAAAGAAATTTCAACATTTCAAAAGGTTCGATAAGGAAATAGGCGTAAATGAACTCTAGAATATTTACTTTGTCTACCATAATTTACTAATAAAAAAATTAAATTCGACTCTGAAAGTCAATGCTAAAATCTAGGAATGGGATTTTTAACCTGCGGCCCTGTTGCCTTTAGTCTTATGTTGTAAATAAATAATCTTCTAATAAATAAATACACTGTGCTTGTTTCATTTTTTATTGTCAAGTAATCAAATTAAAAGAACTGTTTTTAGAATCGGAAATAAGGCTAACATCTTTCCAATACCGATTCCGATACCCCACAAAGTCCCGATTTTTTCGATTCCGGATTCCGATTAATCGTCCCAACACTGATTTAAATAATAATCTTTCTCTTTTTCTTTCATTTTTTTTTAGTTTTAGTTTTTTCCTGAGGATGTCAGACATTCACCCGCTATTTCAGAAACTCAAACCTTTAGGTACGGCTGTGCTTGTGTTCCAGTAATGGTACATAATGAATTCTTTACAAAAATTATTATCTTTAGATATTAAAGAACTGACAAACCCCCACAGATTTGCTGTAAAATACATTAACAAAACCAAATAGAAACTTGTGTTCAATGAATCGTATGTAATCAATTCTGTCTCGTAATTAAGTATCCCGAAAATAAAAACAAACTACACCAAACATATTCTTAGGCTGGCCTAATAACATATTCTGTACTAATAACATATTTATAATACCATATCTTAACACTGGTCTAATAATATATTTTGTACAAATAACATAGTTATTATAACATATACTAACACTGACATAATAACATATTCTACTACTTACATATTCATAATAACGTATGGTGGTCTAATAAAATTTCTGACCTAATTACACATTCATAATAGCATATTCTTAGATATATTATCATCATTGCATATTAGATGTAGTTAACGTTATTCTAATCACTACTTCTTTCGGAGCCTTTTCTCTCTGAACGGATGGTGCAAAAATGTCTTGATGTATCGGGTTATCCTGCAAATCAAAGGGCGTGACCGAACTAGTATAGACGTAAAGAGTGTCTCAGTCTAAAAGTGACACATCTAGACGCTCATAATTTATGGATCAGACAAAAAGATAAGAAATCGAAAGATTTCTTAAAAGCTGAAATATTAACAATTAAAATAAATGTATCCCATATTAAAATATTACAATTTTACAAGATTGACCTCATTGGCGCTGATGGTAAACTTAGAACCGTCTAACGAAATTGTATATTACCCTTAAGCACACTTCGACTATTATGTCACAGATCTGCTGAGTAATGGCTGCCTTGATTTTGGCAATTGCTTTTTGATTGTTCTGGTGTTAATTGTCATTCAAAAAAGCCAAAGATAGAAAGAATGCTCCATACATTGCTGGTCCCCTAACCCGATTATTTCACCTATCCTTTCAAACTGGCGACGCCCCTGGAGACTGGCGAAAGTAACTATTTGTCTCATCTTCAAGAGGGGTGACGAATAAGATCCAGTAAACTACAGGTCGGTATCACTGACTTCTGTCGTCTGGGAAGTCTTTAAGACCCGTCTCAAGTCAGCCATGATGGCCCATCTCCCCATCACAGAATAAATCTCTTGAATCAAACGCAGCTTCGTACAGAAGAGATACTGCTTAACCAATCTGCTAATATAGTAGGACTAAGCCACGAAGATCATGGATGATAGTGATGCGGCCGACATTATCTTCCTTGACTTTGCCAAGGCCTTCGACTCAGTGAATTATAGACTTCTATTCTACAAGCTGCAGCCCTGTGTCTTTCAAACACAAGTGCTGAAATGGATCGCAGCCTTCTTTTATAGCAGTATCTTTCAAGTACAAGTCAATAGATCGCTGTCTCGTGTTTCGAATGCAGGTAATGGCCCCACCCCGAAGGCTCGGTCTGTTGCTGTTCCCGATGTTCGCCAATGAGGTGCCGGAAGGCATCTTTTAGAAGGTTCTTCTGTTTGTCGACAATGTTGAGACCATTGCTCGCAGAAGTGACTTTGAAGATCTTCGTCAATGGCTGATCCAAGTCTAAAGATGGGAAAATCTATGGAATCTTTCATTCAATATCAAGAAACCCAAATCGATCTATCATCTAACACACCACTTGCTTTCGAATCTGGCCGATTGATTCTGGTTGAGATGACACAGTCCAAGGATCTGGGCGTTGTGTTTGTTTCTTCCTTTAGTCTTACTGCTTAATGTATTCAGGCAGCAAATACGGTCCGCGGTGTGTTCTTTCTCATTTACGGTTCCTTTGCTACCATGAGAGCCGACATTTCATTCCAACTGTACGTATCTCTGGTGCAGCCCCTTGTGGAATATCGCATCCAGGCTTCATCCCCATATCTAGTTCGAGACATCCAGCACATGAGGAGAGTTCGGCGGTTCCACATTTAGAGGCGCTCAAGCTATACTTGCTCAAGCATAGGCAGCTGCGTGGCAACCTCATCCCCGCCTTTAATATCATGGGCAGCAAATACAATGTGCTGCGCGACCTCTTTTTCAGACCGTATTCACAGAGAAGGCTTGCTAAAAACTCACAGAACATGTACCCGAGACGATTTTGACTGAAGTTTGGAAGGCTTCTTTTTCGGTTCGGTCGCTAGGTTATGAAACAAGGTGCCAGGGGCGCTGGTCATCCCGCAGACGTTCAAACAGTTCATGGCATCGCTGGATGCATTGTGACCATTGACATTTGAAGGATTACCACTGTACATAACGCCATTTCCTCTTTCATAATTCGCCTTTACATGGCTCTAGCTATGCTGTGCTCATCTCGTACGAATATATTGAATTGAATTCTTTTACAATAAGTATTGTGCTTCGGCGTTAAATAATCTAAAACGGGTTGATATGATACAAAAAAAAAAAAACGAAACGAAACGACCACCCAATAATATTTTCGATAATCAATTTTCAAACAGCAATCAATGTATATAATAAGTATGCTTGTTTATCTCTTAATTAGTAATTACGACTTTAATGCTGTCAATACGCATGCGCAGAATCAAAGGGATTGAATTCATTTTAAATCGATGCAGTAGTAGTATTTATTCAGTTTTCTTTATATATTAGTGTACATCCTCCGTAAAAATGACGGAAACAGTATACTTCCCCAGCGTTCGCACTCGCTATTTATCTAGATAAATTACTCAAATATTCACATAAACTCATAGAATTATGTCAGTTATTTAATTTTTCATATATAAATTATTTAGCTGACATTATCCAATGCAAAATTTCCCAGAAAAGCAATTGCTTGTCGGATCGATTTACACGCTTATCGAGAAAAGTAACTAACTTACTTTCAAGCATCAGGCAATATAACATTTATTGTACTTATTATTTTTCAGAATATAACTCCAAATCCTCACTTCGAGGCTTATTACTAAAACCTTGGAAACATCGACAAGTAATGTAACAGACCTGGTTAACTACATCAGCACTTCCGTTACTGGTATGACTTCCGAGGTGAATGGCATAAGCGATTTGACAATTTTTAAATCGTAATGATCGCAAAGATTACGCTGCATTCCTCGTGTCCCCATGGAATGTTGCTGTATGTATAGTTACTGTTTACATTTAGTGGCTGCATAAATCATCAGTTTGTCATCAGCATAATTCTGAAATCAGTTATAAAACCGCGTTCATATCGTTCCATGTGACTACACTGGGTTTCCGTGGTCTTTTAGATAGGAGAAAAGTGTAGTATCTCTTCTTAAACCACACTTCATCTTTTCTGCCCTCGCTCAGCGAAGGAAAATTTATTCTAAACTGAGACAATTTTTATTTTTGTCGCAATCGAGAGTGCCCTGTTTGGGAGAGCTGGATTTTCCCCTATATTAAACACCAACTTGTGTCTAACTCTGCCTTCGTGGGGAGGCAAGTAAGTAGGGACTGACAACGTTTTGTCTAAAAAAGACGCGAAACAGAACTGGTCTGGACATGACAACGACTGATCGCATGTTGTCAACTTCGGCAGTCAGACTGAAAAGGATGAAAAGAAGAAGGAAACTTCTGAGTCACGCCTTTCATATTTGTGATCACGCAACTAAATCGACCAATGATTAACCGCGCCATTGTTATGTGATCTAAAACTTCACATATTAAGAAAAAAACTAACCATCCCAATGGAGAGTGTCTATTTTAAATCGAACAGTCAGGCTGCGATCTCTCTATAAAGGTGGTCACTGAGTTTCGACTATGGGGATAAGGAAACAGGAGATGTTGAAGTAATTTATGTCACCTAAAATTTTTTTTTTTTTTTTTTTAAATAAAATAAATATTTTTATTACCATTCACTTAATTAATAGTGAAAATTTCCTCAAGACTGGATATTCTCTAATATTTAGTGGATGTTTTTCAACCAGGAGTATTCCTTTTTTGTGCTAAAAACACATTACTTTCATTTTCATTGTCCGTCCGTGTATTTCAATCTTAAGCGTGACAAATAAACGAAAATACTATTATAAACATGACATACCGAAAACAATTTATTTTAAACTTAACCGTGACATACCGACGTGCAGAGCTTCTTATAGAAATTGAAGGACGCATCTAAAATAAGATGCGTCCACTCAATCTGCGTGTTTAGTGATGGAAATGCGCTTTCAAACTGAGGCGTGACCGACTGACCAACGGATAAAGCATCTCGCGAGCAAGCATCTGGCACCCAGCGAGGTGGTCATCACTTTACAAACTGTTGAGAACACCCGATAGGTCGTAATGAGACAGACGAAACGCAATGGCAGTTCAAGACTTCCAGCACTTCTAAGAGTTTGAATAATGTCTCCGTTAAAAAAAAAAAGAAATAAAGAAAAAAAAAACAATTATGGAAGTTTTTTTTTAAGGAGATGAAGTTGATTTGTAACAAAGTGAATGATGAATATTTTAACTCGATCAGCCTCATTACGTTATTTGAGACAGATTTCGTATAGCGTAAAGGAATATGACAACAACAACAAACAAACACACAAACAAACAAACAAACAAACAAACAAAAACAAAGATGAAAAATACTGCGCTGGAAATAAAATATGTTCGTGACTTCAGTTTTCTTTTTCCCCCATTTTGTAAATTCTTTCTTTCCTTCTGCACTTATTTCTTTCCTCGAAAAGGAAGTGTACACCATTTTAAAAATCCTTCTGGCATTTCCTCTTGTTATTTGAGCACGTTTGCCCTACTTGGTACGACACAAGGATTTTTGAAACGAGCAATATTGAATTACGGCAGGGTTTTGGATGTGTCCAAGTATCGCAAAGAGAGGATCTGTCCGTCGGTCGGTTGATCGGGGTTCAGGCTCGGAGCAGCTTCTGTTGCTCAGAGACTCTTGACTGGAAGATACCAGTCGAGGATCCGTTCTCAACAATCAGTCCGGCAGAAACTGTGCCAAGTCGGTAATCTTTTATTTGTCGGCCTGAGGTATTACACCTGGGTAGTCCTAGGAGGTCCACTCTCCCAAGCCTTGCCTCCCCTATTCGGGGGGAAGTTTATTGCTAACTCCCTGAGGCGTCCAACTAGAGAATGCTAACGGGACTGTCCGGCCAATTTTTAATAGGACAGCGCCTGTTCTTTTGGGGTGCTTGCTTGATTTTCCCTACTTTCCGGCCTTATGCCACATCTTCTTGCGATGGGGAAAAAGTCAATGCCCAGTCTGCAAGAGCATTTCCATCACCAAACGTGCAAATTCGATAGACGCACGTTAAGAATATCGATTGTTGTTTCAAGTTATACAAGTCTATAATACTTTGTCCAGGTCGGAATTATTTTCAATTGTCTACCATCTTTAAAAGAAATACAACTTGGAATTATGTTATATTTACATAGACACGAACACCGACGTGTTACACCATCAGTATTACAATACAACTGTTACATAACCATTTAATCGTGAATCTTGTTCATACTTATTTATTGCGTGCCAGGTTTGATATTATTCTCTAATTTATTCTCTCGGTCTGGTGGCTCGAACATGTTCATACATGAAGAAGGAGACGACGACAATATTTTTATTTAATTTAACCATGGATACTCACTTTGCACCTCATACTGGTGTTGTATGGCCTTCGGCTCTTGATTTACGCCGGTCTATGGGTCTGCCCTGTGCAGTTCTGGGAGGTCCACCTTCTCAGGCTTTGCCTCCCCTCTTTGGGGAGGAGTAAGTTTCTTGCTTACTGCCTGAGGAGCCCCTACCGGGGAATGCCGACGGGGCTGCCCAGGCAATTTTTAAACCCCACTTTCCCGACCCAACCTTGGGTCACATCTTACTTGTGGGAGTAAGATAAAAACTGGCCTTGTGCTTAACTCCTGGAGAGGAGTAAATCAATAGTCACTTTACCTTAGCCAAGAGTTCCTTCTGGCTATCTTCAAAATGGGACATTGGTGGTCTAAAGCCAATATTTACCAGGATTTTACATGTTTATACATGAAGAAGAAGACGACAACAACATTTTTACTTAGAAGTGAAGTTTAGGTGACCGATAATGGGGGGGGGGCGATAGACAGTAGCTCAAGAATTGCATTTTAAAAATATGAAACTCATTTTTAACACTTTTTAAATTAGTCTATCGGCTTATTTCCAATATGGCGGCATGATCGATAATAAAAAAGGGAATGGGAACAAGATGCGAAGAAATGAACAAAGAAAAGAAGTAAAGAGTTTAGTGAGTTATAAAACTAATTTATTTAAAACATTAAAATATGTTTTTTAAATATTTGCTTCAAAACATAATTCTAGTTTTTTCTCACTTTAATTGTTTTCAATAAATTATTTTTATATAAGTCACTGAAAGACTTCTTTTCGTTGGACCTAGTTCCGATTCCCGTTTTAAGCGATTACCGTCTATCAACCACCGCCTATCTAACGAAACACGTCGCCATCTTGGAAATAAACCGATAATACTAGCTTATTTAGTAATTTAAAAAGTGTGTTTTCCTATTTCATACGTAATGATTGATTTTCACTCCAATACATTCATTATGTAATAATCTTAAAAAATACAATTTTTGACCTATTGCATATCGACTTTTCGAAAAAGATATTTGTCGCGTAAACTTCACGTTTACCGAACTTAATCATGGATATCCATGTTACTATAGCTGAATTGCTTCTGGCTATCTTTAAAGAGGGACTAGTGGCTGAAGCCCCTATCTATCAAGAGTTTACATTATTGTATACCATTTGTACCTACCCGGCGTTACTCTATAGTGTGTTAACTTGAAATGTGTTTTATTTTTCTAAAACTATCCCAGTTTTTTTGTTCCAAAGAGAAATAATTCTGTATGGACAAATACATTAAGATGGAAGTCTATATGAATTAATTTCAACCCGGATAAAGTATTTTTTGGAAAGGATTAAATCGATTTACATTTCATTCAGCTTAACAACATACTGCGACGATCTACAAGAAAAAAACTGACACACCAGAATCAAATATTGATATTGTGCGAAGAAAGTGATCGATGACAAAGTAACTGACTTTACTTCATATATTAGATATACTAAGTAGCAGTCAGACGAAAACTGTTAATCTCTCTTCAACTATGCCTATCACATGACTAAGCTAACCAATCGGACATCTACGTTCTTACCGGGCGACAAGTGAACATCTCTGTCGATTACGCTTATTAATCTTTTGCGTGTGACAAACTATATCTACAATTAATGTAAAAACATATTACTACCTAAGTATTACTTCACAGCTACATACTTCTCTATTCCCAAGTTGTAACTTGAGTATCGGAATAGTCTCTTTCCTTGGAGTATTCTTTTTAGGACGACAAACAGTAGTTGCTGGCGGACAGATCCGAAGAATAAGTTGGCTGTGAAAGCATTTCGGAGTGCAATTCATATAGTTTTGCGATCGTTGCGATCGACTTGTGATACAAGTCATATTCTTGGTGTAAAAGCACTTCTTCCTTCATTCATAGCCGTTTTGGGCGATTTCTACCTTCAAACGTATCAATGATGTGATATAATATTTGCTATTGATGATTCTTTCTTTCTCAAGGTAATCGATTAAAAATACCTTGCACATCCCAACATACGGAGGCACAGATCGTACCTGTTTTTGTGTTCGCCTTTAGTCGCTTTGAACGACTTTCATCGGCTGCTATCGACTCAGCTGGCTGCCAATTTGATTCTGGGATAAAGTGGTGGATACATTTTTCATTCATTATCACATATTAACGCCCAAACCCCTTTTGATTCTGTTGTAAATAATTGTAAACAACGCTCTGAATCGTCGACGCGTTATTATTTTTGATCGCCTGTGAGCAAACGCGGCACTCACTTTGAACACAGCTTTCTCATTGACACATGTTCGTGATATTTTATACTCCCCTGTTATCTCTCGCAATTTGCGATCGGACAAAACGAGTTTGTCGACTTTTTTATATGTTTTCCGGGACAATTGACAGATTTGGTCGACCTGAGGATTCAGCAATATTTGTGTCTGTGCGACCGCGTTTAAAGTCAGTATACCACCTCTAACCGAATTCAGCTTTTCTAATTGTTTGTAATATGTGCAACAGTAGCTGCACTTAAATAACTGTAATTTGTAAACTTATTACCCGATTGCACTAAAATTCTGACACGTGACATTTGAAGGTGATTACTTTACGAAAAGCATATGTTTTTTTTTAATTACTGGCGCCATCTATATGTGTATTGAGTGATGTGTTATGTCGAGAACACGACCGACTATTCTTTATATATTAGATTAACTGATTATGTGTTGAAATAAATAAAATCCAATAGTGTAAATAAAGTAGTAATACGAACTGAAAAAAATTAATTCACCAGAATTCATTCGGTTTCTTGGGAGGTGACGGTGGTTAAGTGGATATCAACACGGACTGAAGACCTGGGTGTTTCAAGTTCGAATCCAGTCGCTTCCACAGTACCACCTTCACTTAGGGATGTTGGCAACCTTCTCGTGGTTCTTCCCGTAAGTAGTCGATGTCTTTCCAGAAAGATTTCTAACTAGAAAAACATCGGGGAAACTAATGCCAACACCAGAATCATCTGATTCACACGAAAGAAGATTCGGTTTCTTGGTAACGAAGTCATTAATTTCAATCTTTTTCTAATAGTTAAAATAGAATGAATTACTTCGTGAACTTTCTAACTTTGAAAGCAATTTGAACGCATTTAAACTGTACATTAGAAAGTCATTTCAACTTGCTATACTAAAAGATTGAAAGTTTTAGCCGCTATTTACACCTAATTAGGTTATAAAAAAATATCAAAACCACATTAACAACAATTATATAACAATATTACTCAATTAATAATTTAATAACCCAACGATGCCGTAATAAATTAAATGTAACTTGCAAAGTCCTATTAAAAAAAATAATGATAATGATTTGGTAAACAAAATCAAGCCGTCATAGCTTAGAAAAAGTGAAATGAAAAAAGAAAGTAAAAAGACTCTCGGGCAACGCCGTGTAAGTACGATCGTTCAGTATTATCGTATTGAAAAAAATGAAATACTTACATTGAAAATCAAATAGCAAGTCAGACACCCCCCGCCGTCTGAAATAAAATCTGGAAAGAAATCCTCTACTAGATAAAAAGTCAACGGTAGACGCGTTTTTTTTTTGTCTTCGGCTCACCAGAAATGATAATAATAAATTATATATTCATATAAAATTACGTCAGTGATTTTATATGAATATATAACACTGCTAACACTGACGAAACATACTTTAATTCCGTCATTTTTTTGTGTAAGGTGTATATTAATTTAGAAGATTGTTCGAAAGTTAAAAGTCAAATGCAAACCGCCATTTTGTTTTGTTTGCTTTTCTGCTCTTGCGTGACAAATAAGACGTGATAGGTTCAATTTCTGCCTGCGGGCAAGAGAATAGAGAGAAAGAGAGAGCGAGAGGACGAAAGGGCGAGAGAGAGAGAGAGAGAGAGAGAGAGAGAGAGAGAGAGAGAGAGAGAGAGAGAGAGAATTAAAAGTTAACGTACGCTTCAATTCAAATGACTGACGTAAATCAGTGTCGATCGCGAGTGGCAAAAAATCACAAACAACTAAATTTATTCACAATAAAGCCATTTTTTGTTTGAAATTATCAAATGGCATCTGGTGTAGTTTTATCATTTCATATTTTTTTCTTGAAATAAATGCATTGAAAAATTCGGCTTTGTCGACTGAAAAGATTTTTTTCATTTTTTTATTACAAATTTTGTTTCTTTCATCGACTAAAAGATTGTCTGTCAATTTGCAGCCAAATGAAAACTTGTCGAACGGCAATCATTGAAGATTGATCACTGACAAGAAATGGACAAATATTGGAAACGGCTCAATCGTTATCTTTCTGATATTCGTCTCTCTAGTTCAAATCCTTCATACTGTCGTATTTGTCTTTCTTTTTTTTTTTTATCCCAAACGATCATTAATCGACATCTTTTTCATTTCGCCTTTCTCATTATCTCTCTTGTTTTGTCTTCCTTCTGTATGTCATTTTAATTTTTGTTTCTTTTCTTACCTTCCCCATTTTCCATTTTCTTTCTTCCTGTCTACATTTCCTTATTAGTATTTTTATTTTATACTTTGTTTCATCCTATGCGCTCGTTTTTTCGGTTATTATTTATCTTTTTTTTTCTTTATTGCTTTCTTTTCTTTCTTTCTTTTCTTCTTTCTTTCTTTCTTTCTTTTTTCTTCTTTATTTCTTTTCTTCTTTCTTTCTTTCTTTTTTTTTCTTTCTTTCTTTTTTCTTTTTTTCTTTTTTTCTTTATTTCTTTTCTTCTTTCTTTCTTTTTTTCTTTCTTTCTTTTTCTTTCTTTCTTTTTTTTCTTTCTTTCTTTCTTTCACCCGCTCATTTAACTCATCTTTATTTATTCTTTCCCTTTTCGTCTTTATTTTATATTTCTTTCTTTCTATTTTACATTCATTCGTTTATTCGTTCTTTTCTTAAACTAATTATTTATTCAATCTTTATTTCTTCTTTTACATATTTATTCCATCTTTTTTTCTTTCTTTCTTTCTTGCGTTATTTGTTTATTTAATGTTTCTTTTGCTTCATTCTTTCTTTCCTTTTGTTTTTATCTTGAATTCATTATTTCTTTCTTTCTCCCTTTCGTTTCATTTCATATTTAATTTTTCTATATTTATTCTATTCATTCCTATGGTTTTCTTACTGTAGAGTCACTACTACTCAAGGCCAACGACCACTCGAGGATAAGGGTTAATCAGATTGAAAGATTGTCAGTGGAAAGAAGAGGAACAATCAGTGGAATGAACTTAAGGAGTCGTCTATGACAAATATTTGTTTGCATTAAATTTCAAGACGAATATGTTATAATCTTTAGGGAAGCAGTCCCGAATTAATGTGTTCCAGAGAAGAGAAGTCGTTGCAAAGAAGCTCTATCCATGAAAATTCCGCCTGGCGCTAGGCACACGGAGGAAGAAAAGAAAAATATTTTTCTGTTGTGGTAATAAGACGAGTGCTTTTTCTTTCGATATTTAATCCGCTTGTTTCTTTCTTTGTTTTCTTTTCTCTTTCTTTTTTCCACTTCTATTGTTTTTTCTTATTTTCTTTATTCTTTGCTCTTTTATTCATTCTTTTCTCCACAAATAAAACTTATTTATAATTAAAGATCTTCAATGTCTATCAATTTTCAAATGGTTTTTACTTTTACTTCATTCCTAATGTTGCTTTCTTTGGAAGTAGAACATACATCATTATCTGAAATTTCTCCATTTCTTATTTATTTTTTCTTTCAATTTTCTCATGAATATAATCAATGATTTCGATATTTTTGTCTTCTTTTCATTTTGCTTTTCTGTAGTTTCATTTAATTTCTCTCTCCTCAAAGAAAAAAGCATTTACCATTTTCCTATTTCTTTCAACAGTTTTGTTTTATGTAGAAACACGGAATTTATTGTAAACTATTAATAGCATGCTATCTATTGAAGATAAGTTGCTATTTTACTCCAAGTTGATGAGATTAGGGATTCATACATCTGTCAACGGTTGTAGTATCTATATGTATGGCATAATCACGTTGACACACCGGTTTCTGTTAGATCACCAGAGTTAAGCCACATGAGCCTGGTCAGTACTAAATGGGTGACCCTTTATGAATACCAGATGATGTATGTAGACAAACTCTCTGCTTATCCCAACACTGTTTTCAATCGCTGTGGACTTTTTTTTACCACTGGATTCAATCAATGCCGGTCCATGAGAGGTGTGGTTAGAGATTGCGCAAACCCTGTTCCACAATAGACTCCGCGCGCAGGCACCCGTAAGGATGTGTCCATTGTCTCTAACGATTGAACGGATGCCTCCAGTTCATAACTGAACATAATAGATCCAATAGGATTTCATCTAGACGTAAAGAATTTCATAGTCTAAGCTGGTATCCATTTAGTCATCACGCAACCCCTTTCAAAGAATGTGCTGGTTTATCTGTTTTATAGCATATCGGATCCTTTTGGGTTATTTAATGCTGAAACAACATATACACAGAACACGATTCATTGAACGCAAGTTGCTCTTTTTACTTATATGTAAGGGTTTTTATACATTTTTAATATTGAAAATTTATTTCCGAAGGTATGCTGTATGTTATGTATTAAGCTGCTTCATTTTGTTGATACTATTGTTTACGCGGGTAATATTACTAAACAAGTGATTTATTTAATCCGCGGGGCTGGATATAAACAATGAATACCACAAAGTGAAAAATAAAACTAAGGTTGGAATTCTGTACAAGTCTCTTTTTTATTTTGTGAAATTCTTTGTTTATATCCACCCCTGCCGACTAAATAAATCGCTTGTTTAGTAATATTACCCGCGCAAACAATAACATCAACATAAAAGCAGCTTAATAGATAATATACTGTATATGTTAAGGTGTTCAAACATTTTCCAATAGTATTAAAGTATAAGTGAATGCAATTAATTCGAGTGGATTTGAACTATGTTTATCCGATTTCATAGTCTGCGTGGGTATCCATTTACATAACTCGTGACCCCTTAAAGATGAACACTATTGATATTTCTTTTTCTTCTTTTTCTCAAAGAAAAACAAACTCAGAATAAAAGATTTTGTTATCTTTATTATTCATCATTTTTCAATATATATATATATATATATATATATATATATATATATATATATATATATATATATATATATATATGTGTGTGTGTGTGTGTGTGTGTGTGTGTGTGTGTGTGTGTGTGTGTGATTTTTATTTTCGCAGACAGAACATATTTATAATTCAAAGATCGTTTCTCTACTTGTTTGTTTTTCAGTATTTCCTCTAAGTTTTTCCTTTGCATAAATTACCCTTTCTTTCCGCCTATACAAATATGACTTGGAATGAAAAATTAGTTAAATGACGTAAATGATTATAATGCATCTCTTTTCAAGATAACATATTTCTTGATCTTCAAACATTACAGGAAAATGTCTGACAAATTTCTGCTCGGCTTTCTTCTTCTTCTTCTTCTTCTTCTTCTTCTTCTTCTTCTTCTTATTATTATTATTATTATTATTATTATTATTATTATTATTATTATTATTATTATTATATTTTCTATTCGTCTTTTTGTATTTTTTTGTTCTCTATATTTTTTGTTCTCTATATTTTAACATTTCTTTCTTTTCTATCTTTGACATAAGTCAATCACCACGACATCCCATTTTAATAATAATAATAATAATAATAATAATAATAATAATAATAATAATAATAATAATAATAATAATAATAATAATAACAAAACAAGAAAAAGGCAAATACTCATACAAAGAAACTAGAATCTTCATCATTTATCTGTAATTTGGTTCGAATCAAATTTGTTCCAAGTTCGAACAAATGGCGACTTTATATTCACTGAATTGTCAACATTTAAAAGTAGCTTACTATAATCAAATCCAATTAGATAATTTGCAGTCATTTACTTGGGTTCAATTCATCGTCTACAATGAATCGTTTACAATAAACATGGTGTTTGGCATTAAATAACTACAAAAGGGATGCTATGTCGTAAAACAGACACACAAAGGAATTGTTTACCATGGATATTGTGTTCTGGCATTATATATCCCAAAACGCTTTATATGTCGTTAAATAGCCGGAAGAAAACCGAAATTACTGCAATGAAATAGAAACGTTCGATTTCAAAATGGACGATGTATCAATTTGACACCCTACAATCATTTATGTATGAAATTAGTCATGGAAACCCATAATAACCTATGACTATCTACGTTTCTCCAGCTCTCTTTAATACTAGACAAATCTGATAATAATCTGTGCAGTTATTTATTCATAAAAATCAGACGTTTTAGTTACGGAAGACTCTAATTAACATATAATCCTGTACGTTTCTGGCATAAACGTCAACTCTGTCCTAGTCTTTTTCATTCTTTCCCACTAATTTTCTCTTCGTTCCTTCATCATCTGGCTCCTATCCGAACACTCACATTTAGTTTTTCCTCTCTAACTAACACCCTTAGTGACGCTTGTCTTAAAGGTGCTTATGAAAATTCTATATGTTATCTTTTACACCTATGTACCCATTGTGGACGAGTGGTTATAGCACTTGTCTTTGGGCTGGACGACCCGGGTTCGATCCCACTCACGGCATTCGAATTTTCGGGTCTGACAACGCCCTCAGTCTGACTAAAACTCAGGGAATGTTCAAGGCAGCGGAAGGAGAGGGATTCTTAACAAATCACCGCCGCTACGGCCATAGGCAGTGTGCGATGTCGGCAACGACACTCGTGCGCGTCCAGGCTATGCGACCTTTACCTTTACCTTTTACCCATTATCACTAGGTTAGTAATATAAGACTGGGACAGTGTTAAGGAGAGAAGTTGAACTATGAATAATATTTGGCGATCGGTAACTATAAAAGACTAATTTTCATAAAATAATGTCGTGTGCGTCCTGCCATTATTTTGCTTATTCATAACGGTATTATTAAATTCTTTTTAATATGACAAAATTACAGAAGGAAATTTTGCAAATAAAAATAATCTATAATAATAACATTAGAAAAAACCCAAAATAAATGCTGCAAAATTATTTATGCATTTAAAAAAGTTAAAATAGACAAAATAGAAGATATTCAACTAGTTTATAAAATTGCTATAACAATGTGAGAATATAGCGAATTGAAAGAAAGGGAAACTGAATATTGAATAATGAGACGATTTAAAAAGAAAATAATCTTACTTGCTTCCAGCTGTCTCCCTCGACCACTAAAGTCTAGAATTTCACAATATTTCGGGAACAAAACCCCCATTGCAAGTGTTTCTATTAATCAGAAAATATTTTAGAAGCCTCATTCTAAATTGTTCCTATTGTTTAATACAATGAATATGAATATATTTACTTGAATAAATAAATAAATAGTAAATAAAAACAGCAACTAATTTTAAATAATTTATCCTATTACATTAGACCACAATAAATATTATGGATGAACTAAAAATACGACCTAAATACCTGGAATTTAATTAATTAAATTAAATTAATAATAAAATATTGAAATACTTATCCAATGAAGGCTTTATCAATGCAATAACGTAATTTTATAAGAAATATAATTATTTGAAAACAAAATTTTGTATAGAACTAGCTGACCCGAAACGGTCTTATCCGAGAGTATATGGCATTGTTTATATTTTGAACACCATATTATCATTTGTAAATATCAGGAGATTACAATTGAACTCTTGTTTTCCACTTAAAAGTTTAAAAAATATAAATTAGAATGGTTTAAATATAATTTCGGACGTTTTCGGAAAATTACGTTCGAACTGAAAAAATGGTAAATTGATCTTCGAAATGCGAACCAAGAAAAATTACAAGAACACAGAGAAAAAAAAAGGGAAAACAGACTATTTCTTTTTTGGAAAAAAATGTTGACGAAATCAATGTCTCTCTCCCCCTCTTTCTCTCTCCTAAGTTCTAACTTACGCACACACAAATGTACACGCACACACACACATACACACATACACACACAACTTTGTAACAAACGAAAGTTACCAGTGTATGTCTTTATCTGTATCTTACTAAAGAAAATGCCAGACCGTATACAGTATTTAATCAATTCATTGAATTATAATTTAAATTTTCAAGAAGTTGTATATTTCTTTAAAAAATAGGAAGTAAATGTCCAACAAAAGAAATAAATGTATTTTGGAAAAAATAATGAATCTATTTCGGATGAGGAAACAGGAAATGACCGTAGAACGAAAAATACCTACCTCGCCATCAAAATCCGGGTATCTATATGCAACCTGTGATTGTCTCGAACTGTATCTTACTGAAGGGCATGTAGATCCGGGTATAGTATATCATTAATGAAATTGATTGGAATGTAAATTTTCAATAGCAAAAAAACAAAAATTGAGACCAATAAATGACGTAATTGACTGCATAGTCAGAATCAAATATCGATGCAATGTGGAAAATCCGACAATATAACTTTATATTTTAGACGATGTAAATTGTAATAAACATGGTAAATAAACATTATATAATATTTTGAAAAGTAGTGATACTCTCAATGCATATTTAATAGAGGGGAATATAGTATATTTATATTTTAGCAAAACGTTTTATATGATATCTAATTATCGCCTACTAATAGAGATGACGAAATTATGATATTTCTAAGAAAATAGAAAACATTGTTAGGGAGCTTTTAGCAGGTAGAACAATGAAGGTTAAAATTGGAAGCAATCATTCTGAATCAAATTGCATACCCCCCCCCCCGGTGTTCCCCAGGGTCCATTAATGCCAACTTTTTGTTTTGAATATTTACTAATGACTTACATAATGATATAAATTCAGAAACAATACTATTTGCTGATGATGGTAAACTATTTATCACATCATTATCGAAAGAAATTAGAGTAGTTGATCTAAATAAGTTGTTATTAATAGATAAATGGAAATTAAAAGTCAACAGTTCAAAATCATACTTTTTCTATTGTATTGAAGGAAAATGGAATGATTTGCTGGACAGCGGTTCGAAATATTATTTAAAGGAAGCCAAACGTAGTTTTAAACATATGTAAAGCTGTAATTTCATATAGAGTATTGCACGCAGATATGGACTCCAGAGTCTAGACATGGAAATTTAAATGTAATATTGAAGGTTGAAAGGCATGGAAACGAATGATAAATTTAATAAGAGAGTAAATGATGCCAGTTACAGAGAGTTATCGGGACAATGAAGAAATATTATAAAAAGCAGATTGTGGCCGCTTATGTCAATAATTTAATGCTCACGCTATTGAAAATTTGATATACGTACTCTTTATCAATATTGAGTACTCCATTCTTATATATATATATATATATATATATATATATATATATATATATATATATATATATATATATATATATATATTCGGTGTCTATATATATATATATTCGGTGTCTACACAGAATTGCGAGAAGCTTGTTGTTTCCATGCCCCGGCGAATTGATGCTGTTATCAAGGCAAAAGGTGCTGCTACTAAATATTGATTAATTTTTATTTGTATTTAAGTTAATAAAAAAAACTATTTTGTTTTCTTAGCTGTCTTGTTCTATTATTTTGAAACGCGAAATATTGAAAAACTGACATTGCAATTGATATGAAAAAAAAGTTTCTATCGTAAAACAACTATTTCAGTTAGTTTAGCATGATAGGAATATTTTAGCACCAATTACATCTCACAGATAAGAATGAGAGATTATGATTAAATTACTTGCAAAATCTTTTTAAACACAGAAATTTTTTGAGTTTAAGATTACTCAACGAATAATGTTCTATTAAATTGGAACGTTGAATTTCCCAAGGTGACAATAAACTACTCTGTGACAATAAAGTCTGACATATGCAAATATGACAAATGATTAAAAATAGTTGTAATTGTTATTTACATATAGAATATTTCGCCTACACAATTTAAAAGTCGAAAATTATCTCAAACGCAATGATTTTTACAGTTTTATACATATGTTCTATTTTTTTGACCAGCACGAGTATATATATATATATATATATATATATATATATATATATATATATATATATATATATATATATATATATATATATATCACCATGCATCCTGTAAACTCTAGCTCAATTTACCAACATCTACAAAAACAGAACTGTCCTCCCTCTTATTTAAGACAAATTCTAGTTAATAACACTAAAATAATATATTCCGAATCCAATTTAAAAAAAATTAAAAATACTAGAACACAACAACCTTAAATTAACAACATCACGTATGAAACCAGTGGCAACATTTAAAAATGCTTGACGTAATGCGATTTTATTCTGTGATGCCACTTCAGCGTCGCTGAATTCTAAATTGTCAACGTCTTCCCTGGAACAATGCGAAAACGTTCTCTGCGCGTTTCTCCGCCGTCTTTTTAAAATTCTGTTCTCTCTTCAGCTATTTTTTTCATTTTCTTTTGACACCTGAAGATGAATCGACGAAGAATCGAAAACGTTCGTGACACCTATGGAACATTTATAATTCTTTTTTGATTTTAATACCACAAAGACCATCAGAAAATTTTAAAAGATTAAAAAGACGAATTTCGTTATTTTTAACAATGTTTTCACCCCCATATATATATATATATGTAAAAATATATATATATATATATATATATATATATATATATAAATTAATCTCGCATTGTTAATGGCTTACATATCAATTGTATTAACATATCCAACAATGCTTTAAATGGACGACCAACCAATATTACTTAACCTACAGGAGCGAGCCAGGCTCTTCGTTCGACACCGGAATTTGAATCATGGCCGCCAACACCACCAGTGCGGAGAGACGT
>OY744521.1:75597559-75607559 GCA_963556195.1 Sepiola atlantica
CAGTCGCAACAATAAAGGATGATGCCATGGCGGGTAATGTCTATTGGGTCTTGGGTAGAAAACATCAGCTGAACAATTATATCATGCTCCCAACATGTAAACTGCACGTCAGTTAAGGTTATGGGGGTATGTAGAAACTACTAACTATGTACAATGATAGAAGCAAATTGAACGGGGTGGTCAGAGCTAGGCAAAAGCAGACCTGTTGGTTACGTGTAGGTTCCAAAAATGTTCGACAGAATTACACAAAATTTAGATTGGAGCATATATGTGATACCTGGTGTTTCATAGGGGATGTAAAATTCTACTACTACTACTACTACTACTAATAATAATAATAATAATAATAAACGCGTATAGGTTTCAAAATTATCCGTCAGAATGTTACCCATTTTTACAAACCGGGTATCATGAAAAATCTGACCTGGCGAAGGGGTACAGACTACTACTACTACTACTACTACTACTACTACTAATAATAATAATAATAACTAAGACGACAAAGAACACCACGTATTTTACCCGTGGGCGATCACTGGTAATGATTCGTGAGTAAGACAAAAAAAAAATAATAATCCGGAAAAAAACGGCTACGAGAAATTGGAATCAAAGGGAAGACTGAGACTATCGAAGGGACGGCAATGGTGCAAACAGCAGAAATCTTAAGGAAAATTCTCAAATGCGCAATCAGCTCACGTAAACCAGCTCACGTACACCATACGAACCCGAGTAGAATTAAAACTGCAAAACAACTTATAAACTGTACCCCCACAAAATAGTCGTAAAGGGTTCAGGAAAATGGAAAAACCGGGGAGAGAGAGCACAACCCAGACCTCTTCTGGAAGAATCCCAGAGGATACCAATGGTCCTTGCCAGCGATAAATCAATGGTAAGAGACTGGTGTGATAACGCAAAGTCATTTGCAATGGTTATCGAAAGATGTGGAGAGTACTGGAAATCTGGGGAGACTTTTTGTCACTCAGACTCCAGGGAAAACCACCGGTTATCATCAGTGAGCAATCACTGCTGATGACCTGTGTGAGAATTCCTAGTGAGTACATAATAATAAAGACTCATCGGCCTAAAAATATTGAGCAAAATTACACATTATTTAACATTGATTACCCTTGGCATAACAGCTGTGTTATACTGTTGTAACAATCACATCCATCCTCCTTCCACTATTACTACTAACAATATCACTTAAGAAAAATCCTAGAATGCAAAAACCAACATAGCCAGATGACACAAGCTGACCACAGATAAGTTTCAATAAAATATTACTACGTAAACAGAACGATAAATATAAATGGAACATACCTAGGCGAACATATCTAGGCGAACATACCTAAACGAACATAGCTAGGTAAACATACTTAGGCGAACATATCTAGGTGATCTGAGGCTGCTTGTGTAAACATATGAGAAATATGACATAATGTAATATCGCAATTGCACCACAAGAGTTGGTACCACAGACAGTGGTTCTGAAGGGTCTGAGAGAATGTTTAAAAAACAGGAGGAAGGGTAGCACCACTCATACTTTAACTGAAATCGAAGAAGGAGAAAGAGAGAGAGAGTACTGGGATCTTGAGAATGCTTATTGGTAGTTAAACTTCAGAAAGCATTCATCGATTGTTTTCAACGAAAGCTGATAGTAAACGGTTGGTGCGAGAATACCAAGTAAATAGCAATTGTGATCGAAAAAGACGAAGAGTACTGAAAACCTGGGGAGACTTATTGTCACTCAAACTCCAGGGAATACCATCTGTTATTCCAGTGAGTGGTACCTTATTATGACTCGCGTTAGAACTCCTGGTGAGTAAATAATGATAAACATTCATAGGTTTTTAATCTGTTATAGAAAATTGAACAAAATTTGGCACCGTTCACATAACAGGTATGTCCACCAAATGTTGGGTGAAAGACGCTTTGAATGATGTGTTTGTCAAAGGGGTAACAGATGTTATGTAAGAATAGTAAATTCGTATGAATCAATACGGTACAACTTTGTTGAACGGCTTGGTTCTGTTGTTGGCGTTTTTGCAGGAGGACCACACCCCTAAGTGAAAGTGGTATTATGGAACCGACTGGATTCAAACTTGAGAAATGCACAGCTGATTTTAGCAAGATTATCGTCGCCATACAGAAAGACTGTGTAAAGGTGTTTGAAGATGAGAAAGTTGGGGTTGCAACAGCAGAGATACGACAGAAGATCAGGACAGACGACAGACGTGTTTGCGGTATTGCCCGCTTCTCTGTATGGTGGGTGAGATGCGCTCGTTTGCTCTCTCTTACCCCTTTTAAGAACGTGTCTGTATATAAAATAAAATAAAATAAAATAAAACCTATACTTATTTAAAACGGAAGTGTCGTCACTTTTCATAATTGGTCAGCGTAAGCGAGAAGGTAACGTCGGTCGACGAAAGTTCCAGAGCGAAAGAAAACCAAAGATCTGGAGAGATGGAATCAATAATCTTATACATGACTACACGGGAGAAAATGTCACTTAATATAACAGAAGTTCGGGTTGTGCATTCTTAACATTCACTTCGACTGGCTTAGTATAGCGTAATTCCAGTAGCGTAGTATAGCGTATACAGTATTCCCTTGCTATTCGCAGGGGTTACGTTCTTTACCACCTCGCGAATAGCGAAAACCCGCAGTTATTGGATGCAGTTTTAAAACGTCTATGTATGAGATTATATACGGTACTAAATGCTTCCCAAACACTTTCTAAAGCCACTCTTACTCATTAATACAGTAATAATGTAGTAATATTGCATGCAGTTATGTATTTCACTAATGTAGTAATGATAATGTAAACACATTTGAATTTTGTACTGCAACAATATTTGAATCAAAAAGAAACGTAAGTACAGGATGACAGTAACACCGCAAAGCATAGTTACCCATACTGTATTACTGTACCGTAAAGTCATTTTCTATGCGTACAACTCACAGTAATAATAATACAGTACAGTACAATTCAGTAATAATATGTAATTAAAAACATTATTAATACACAGTCACAAAAAAATATGCCATGTACATACAGTGTATGCATTTATAAAAAAATACGTACTTTATTGCAATAATAATTGAAAACAAATTTAATAGTGTGTGTGCACTCACCAATAATGAATGATAATAAAATGATGATTACATTTACTGTGCCATACGATGATGATAATGATAACACTAATGTAAAGTATGGCACAGCTTAGCTGCTGCTTTACAGCACTTTAGGTAATTACTCGAGTGGCTATCAAAGTGTAGTATCTGTTCCGATGGATACTGCACCCCATAGACTGGTATTGTCTTGGCCTTCGGGGCTTGATTTACGCCGGTCTATGGGTCTGTCCTGTGCAGTTCTAGGAGGCCCACGCTCCCAGGCTTTGCCTCCCCTCTTTGGGGAGGAGTAAGTTTATTGCTTACTTCCTGGGGCGCCCCTACCGGGGAATGCCGACGGGGCTGCCGCACTTAAACCCCACTTTCCCGACCCGACCTTGGGTCACAACTTACTTGTGGGAATAAGATAAAAACTGGCCTTGTGCCTAACTCCTGGAGAGGAGTAAATCAATACTCGAGTGGCTGTTCCAAACTGCTCTCTGTTTACGTTTCACTACTAGGCAAATGAAGCAACACCAGTTGAACTAATCCAAGAGGTATAAATTGTCACGCGACTTGATACGCTCGTGACAGAGCCTACCCCGCGAATATGTGGAGCCGCGAATATACGGGGCCGCGAATATGCGGGGCCGCAAATATTCGGGGCCGCGAATATACGGGGTCGCGAATATGCGGGGCCGCAGATATGCGGGGCCGCGAATATACGGGGCCGCGAATATGCGGGGCCGTGAATGGGGAACCGCGAATAGGTGAGGGCTATACTCTATATATACACACACACACACACACACACACACACACACATATATATATATATATATATATATATATATATATACTATGAAGATAATTATTTTATATTAGATCCTATCGTAATAGAGAGATGCTCGATATTTAGATAACACATTATCATAGGAAATATTGGAATGATGGAAAAAGTAAAATTACGTAATTTACAAGTTTATTAGGATCATCATACAAGGAATATAATAAAATGACAATTTATCTATGGAGTTTCAAAAAAGTACATTTATTCTCATAAACAAATAAATTACTAATTATTGGTAATTGAAAACAAATTTAATAGTGTTTGTGCACTCACCAATAATGAATGATAATAGAATGATGATTAAATAAAGTAATATAGCTAGGCGCTATATCATTTCAGATAACGATATAAATTGTAAATAGATTATTAATTTGAAAATTTGCAACTAGAATTTAAGGATTGGCTTAAAAATAGTTCAAAAACATTTCAATAATAAGAAGAAAG
This sequence comes from Sepiola atlantica, assembly GCA_963556195.1. Taxonomy (NCBI): domain Eukaryota; kingdom Metazoa; phylum Mollusca; class Cephalopoda; order Sepiida; family Sepiolidae; genus Sepiola; species Sepiola atlantica. The sequence goes on from OY744521.1 coordinate 75,601,965, forward strand.
TAATATATACACACAATATATATATATAGATAGATAGATAGATAGATAGATAGATAGATATGTGTGTGTGTGTCTTTGACAGAAGGATAGAGAGACAGGGTAATAGAAGTCATAATTGTTGAATTAGTGTTCAATAATCTCTCATAATAGAACTGTATTAAAAATTAGAATTCTCAATATTTTTTATAATAATTATTATATGATATATATATATATACATATATATATATATATAGTTACATACATACATATATATATATATAATGTGTATATATATGTATCTATATACGTATCATTGAATTGTAAATGCTTGACATAAGGTATAGTATATAAACGTAACGTTATTGAAATAAATCAATCATCTGTAAATAGTGGAACAACGGACGGCACATTTAAATTTAGATATAACAAGCACATAGCATCTATGAAAAAACATGTAATGTAGGTATTGATTAATCAACAACTTCACTAGCTGGAGACATTAGAGAACATAATGATGAAATATTAAGTACACTATGTAGTGAACAATATTAACTAAAGCTAATAAATATTCTCTAAATAAAAGTAAGAGATGTAACTTGTATCTTTATATCAGTAGACATTTTGATTAATACGGGGAAAATTATGAACAAGAGAACTGACATTATAGGTTGCTGCTTACATGAAGGTAAATAAAAATATAATACATGTAGCCATACAAGTATTAAGAAATTAAACGATTATATATAAATAAGTAATATCTTACTAAGAATAAATTACATAATTTTAAACAAACCTACTTTTAAATGATAATAAATTGGATAAACATGTAGTGTTATATGGCTGCGTGAAATCTGCTAAAAATAATTGGTTAAATAATGGTGGTTATAAGCAATGGCGATAATAATCTTTGGAAATAAAAATAATAAGTAGAAGATATAGATAGTACTCATAGCACTTTTAATTTTGATTTACCAAAATAGTTAGACTCGGAATAGTAATTACTATTATAGTTAATTATAATAATAACTATTATAATAATTCAAATAACTAATAGATAATTTTAATAGATTGTATTGTAATTATTATTATGATAATAATATTAATAATAATAATCTTTTCTAAAAAAATAATGATACTCCTTATAATAATAAGTAGATAATTTTAAAATAATAAAGAATGAAATTTTATTAACCAGGGGTGGAGTGATGAAATGAATGGTATGTTAAACTTTAATTGTACACTACACTTTTCATAATTTCTAATAGTAATTATTAACAGTCAATAGTAAAAACAATAATGCTAATGATGCTGCTGCGGCTAATAATAATAATAATAATAATAATAATAATAATAATAATAATAATAATAATAATAATAATAATAATAATAATAATAATGACGACAACGACGACGACAACAACAACAACAACAACAACAACAATAATAATAATAATAATAATAATAATAATAATAATAATAATAATAATAATAATAATAATAATAATAATAATATTATTATTATTATTATTCTTATAGGTGATTTTATAGAAAACCAGATATTAACTTAATTAGAGGATTGGAACACTACTAGTAATAATAAATAACAATTGAAATAATAAAGTGTAAATCACGACTTAAAATATAGCGTGACCTAATTTTACCGGAAGTAAATAATTAGATAATTTTGGATTACGTGTTTATTTCTATTTTTGAGATTATAATAATTATTGTTAACATAATTAATAAGAATGATAGTCACAATAAAATTTAGTAACGAAATAATAAATTTATCAGATTGATGCATACCCGGAAGTGATTTACACGAGCTTAATAAGCAACGATATGGTGAAGTGTACCCTATGATGGAAGGATAAAAAAAGAAAGACAGAAGAAATAAAAGAAGAAAAAGGAGAGTAAATAAATCAATGTGGATGTTAATTGGTTTATATGTGCATTTTAGTGTATTGTTTTTATTGATCGAGCATAAACAGTTTGATAGGAAAACTGAAAAAGATTCGATTGTCATAATATATTTTGAACTTGTAACTAGAAATGGATATGGTAAACATTTTCCTTTTACAACGAGTAAAAAAAGAAAAGATAATAAAAGGGATGTATTAATTAAATGAATATGGTTGAACTTGGATTTTTTCAGCCTAATTCTGGAGAATGTACATTGATGAAGCTTTCTCGTAAGTGTTTATGCTGGAATATTTTCAGAATGAACGTGTGATATGCTTACATGTTTATATATTTATATGTACACGATTCACTACTAAACTGATTAGTATATCTTTATGAATTTGGAACACAGCTGATAGACGTAATGGGTTTAAATGTAGGCTATATTAAGATTAATTTACTTTTATTCAAAGGGCGTTGAAAAGGAAGCTATTTGTGAAAATTCAGATACCTCTGTTTTTGTAAAATTTTGACAATAGTTATTAGACATGAATTAACAAATATTTGTCAAATTTCAGTTTAATTGGAGTATTTCTAAAAGTGTTTAGGGGGATGATCTGGGGACAAACTCCCATTTGAAAATGCAAATATATCAGGTTTCCATTATATAGAATACGAATTGTAGACATAAGGTTTAGTATCATTATATAATGATTTAATCTTCATGATGGGACCTAAAAGTGATACAAAACTGTTCTGTTCGGAGCATTAACTTAAACCGTACTGGGGTGGGTAATCTTCTAGTATATATATATATATATATATATATATATATATATATATATACATAATTAGATATGTATATGTTTATATGTGTATATGTACACCTTGAAAAATTGCAATATATCAGATTTGTATTAACTTTTATCCATATTCATTAGACATTAATTAAGCAAGATTCCCTGAATTTCAATTTCTTTTTAAGACTCATTAAGAATTTTAGACATTTTCTTAAATCAAGATCATATAATGGATTTTGATGAAAATTAGATAAGGATTCTGGAGATAAGGATTCTGGAGATAAGGATTTCGGATATAAAGTTTAGTATGATTATGTTTTTATTTTAATGTTCGTAAAGGAACATAACATTCGAACAAATGGGTTCTGTTTGGGGAATAATTTTACCCGTCCTGGGACGGATATTCTTCTAATACCTAATATATATATATATATATATATATATATATATATATATATATATATATTGTGTGTGTGTGTGTAATTACTAAATATCAATGCCTTTGCCTCCTTTTGCGCTTTGATTACTTCCGCGGCCTGTGATCGTCCATTCTCCTTGAAAAACTCCTCCATTAAATGTAACGGACCCGGATGGATTTCTTGAAACTTTCAAACCCCTGCTTGTTTTTTCATATCAACTCATTATGGCAGTATATGAGTTCTCTTGCAAGTCGAGTGCTTACAGCGGGTTTCAATGAAGTCATCAGGACGGAGAGGTGTGATAAGTTTGCCCAGCCAAGTAGGAAGTGTAAATTGATATGGATGGTAAAATGATAAAATTCGTAACGGAATATCAAAGAAATGATTGCATTTCCCTTATAGTTAGGAATCGCTGCGTATATACATGCATATACGACTTCTCTTCCTTTTTCATATAGAGATGCTGATATATATATATATACACTTTAAAAATTGAAACAAAGCGGAACTAGACCTTGCACACACAAACGTGCGCTAGGCGCTATATCATTTCAGATAACGATATAAATTGTAAAATAAGTAATATAATCAATTATAACTTTCACAAACCTAATTAAATTATAAAGCAAGAACCAAGAATGAGAAATTAAATACAGATATATAAATACATATTTCCTTTATTATTGAAATCTTGATTTAACGAAATATCAATAAATACTATGGAAACTCAATAAATAAACGATACAAAAATTAAATAAAATGAAAATGTGCTGAAGTATTAAATCGAATTTGCCGTATAATTTAAAAAATGAATATAAATATTTTTTTATCTGTGATAGTTCATATTTTAAAGAATAAACAAAGGAGAATAAACGTATGCTCTTAATAATAGGGATTATTAATTCATGTCGCATGTTGGAAACGAGTAGTCGTAAAGCTAAAAAATATAAAAGGGACGACATGGTAGAAAAGGAATAGCCAGAAACTGTAGAGAAAGAATAAACTTTACTTTGAAATATATACTAAATAAAGATAATAATAAAGTGAATCGAAGGTTCAATATTTTTTTGCTTACTACTATTTCGATTGTGTTATTCTCTAAGTGATTAAGATGCAGGAAATTCCATTATTAGTCGCCCTTAACTTTATTGGACGTATTTTTCGTTAATATATGTATTTTTATTAATTTTACTTTTATGTACGTAAACAATAACAATTCTCCTATAAACACACACACACATCTTATATATATATATATATATATATATATATATATATATATATATATATTTGTAGAATATAAGAGACAACTAATGTCTAGATATCCTTTCGTAGTTCTTTTCTAATAGTCCGAATCATTCCTGCCTCCGACCGGAATTCAGAAAACTTTTAGTAGAAAATACCAAAATCTTAGAATATAGTACTAACAAACAAAAACTCCATATATTAGAAACCCTATATATAACCGCCCCCCTCACAATTTGTTTTAAATAGAATTAACTTTAATATCAGTAATAATATACTAAACTGTATATAGTTCTAACTATAATTTCGTACTTATTACATAATTTCCACCAAAACCATCTATAATACTAACACATGGTCTGTACCTGATTATCCTCATTCCCCTGAAGATGGACTCGGATGGGTCTGAACATACTTGGGGCACAAATCAATTTCCCTCCGAAACTAAGATTCTGATTCGGACTATTGAAAGGATCTATCAAAGGATATCCAAATATAAGTTTTCTGTTATATTCAACAATACTTTCCTGCAAGAGAAGATGCTGACTCAAGCACTCTCATTCTAACCCTTAAACCAATAGCAGTAACACTCGATTGACTTCCACGGCGAAAATATCCTGTGAGCAAATATCTACAAATTACCGTTTTGAATCTCCTAAAAAACTGGATTACATACATATAACGCATGTAAAAGGGAATTCTAAGAATATAAGGACTAACGCATCGGAGGTATGACGACTTTCTTCCCCAATAGAATGTGGGTTAAAATCAATTTATTAATTTCCCCCAACCAATTCATCCAAGAACTATATTAGTACATCGAAGCATAAATTCTGTTTTACTTCGATTTTCTCCTAAATAACTCATAACGCCCGGACCATATTTATAACGTTTCCTGATATGAATCACCCTCCCACATCTAATGTCATTCCAGTTTGACTTATTGGTTTGAACGCCGAATTGGTATAGGATCCCAATGGGAGATAGATGGTAATTATTTCCTATAAAATGCGTTCTCTCCTCCTTATAAACCAGCCGAATTAACAGAAAACTTTCTTTCTGCTCCCTCATCTCTCAAATGTACTCATGCACCTGTCCATGCACGGATGTTAATATAGTCCCAACTATACTCCTAATCTATTCTATCACATCCTTTATTTTCCTAGTCACCCTTGACCCTTCTCCTATGATAATTTTTTATAAGGTGTTTTTCTCCCCCTAAAATTTACCGTTGTCCATACCTCCCC
>OY744521.1:75615059-75617559 GCA_963556195.1 Sepiola atlantica
AAGTGTTTCAACCATTTTAATAAAACTAAATTAAATTAAATATAGTATTATACTTCCTCTGTACAAGACAACACTAATCTAAATATAGCCAACATTATCATCCCTAACGAATATCATGCGTTCCAAAATTCATAATGATCAACTAATTAGTTTAGGAGTGAATCAAGTACATAAACATATAAACATGCCTAACTATATATATATATATTATCGTTTTTTACTATTTCATACATATACATTTATATTATAAAATACTATTTTACACACACACATATACATATATATATATATATATATATATATACATATATATATATATTCACTATTTGCTTTAGAAATACCTAAAACGTGCTCAGTAGTAGTATGAACATATACTTATGGCAAGTAAGCTACAAAGAAACAGGCTTCTCTTCTTTCGTGTGAATCAGATGATTCTGGTGTTGGCATTAGTTTCTGCGATGTTTTTCGGATACTTACGGAAATGACCACGAGAAGGTTGCCAACATCCCTAAGTGAAAGTGGTACTGTGAAACTGACTGGATTCGAACTTGGAACACCCAGGTCTTCAGTCCGTGTCGTTTTCTACGTAACCATAGCCACCTCCCAGAAACAGGCTAATTGCATCGGTGCATATTTTAGGATTCGTTTTATAGCTAACTTATGCCTACTCTAGCTTCTAACTAATAAAATACCTTGTTTTTTTAACCTCTTACTACCTTCCTATTTCCTTTAGTTAATGATTATCACTCTATTTGTTAGAAAGAGAATTAAGTTTCTCCTCAATTTTAAGTGGATCAAATAAGAAAAAGATCACCTTATCCTGACGCGGGAAAATTGGGACATTTTGTTCGTCGTATTATCCCCGTTAACGGTCGCCATCTTAGATTTGCTTTAGAAGTATACTTTTGACACTATATATGCCTTTGGTGATTCCTTTATTTTATTTCTATTTATCATTTTTTTTATTTAAATGCGCTACTTTGTTATTGATTATTTTTAAATCACAATATAAAGTTTATTCTGTATCTAGACTTCTACCGCTTAGTATTTCTGACATCTGTTAAACTTAAAATTTTCTCGTTCAAACACAATCTATACGAATGTCAGTATTTCCAATGCGGCTCTAAATATTTTTATTATTCGGGTTGAACAGATTGTTAGACGTCTACTTCACTTATCAGGGTCAATGAAACATTTTTTCTGAAGTTAATAAATATTTAATATGTAGCCATTGTTTAATGCCGTTCTTAAATTGTATATCTGTGAACACATATTATTTCAGAATCCGATTGTAAATTATTTGTAATCTTATGTGACAATAAAGTAGGTAAGTGCTGTTTATGGGATACAAACAAAAATATAGTGCAATTAAAGAAAGTAGTTCCTTTTATTTAAATTATCTCGCTTGAAGTTAATGAAAATACTATTTGTAATGATTTGGTCATTTATCCTTTTGTTATTAAATCCCTTTAATTAATTACTGTTAATGTCAATCAAACTATTGCATATATATAGAAAATTTGAACAATAAAATAACAAATGAATAACACCATATATTAATGTATTATAAACTGGTTACAAAATAGTTATGCGAATTAGGCCTTCAAATAGATGTATTTGGGTCGTTCCTCTGTACTATGTATATAGTATTCCAAACAATTCTGTTGTATTATCAGTTGAAATAAGCCGTTTTAATCGTAATATAGGAGTGATTTATGAAAGAAACGTTCCCCTTTATTCATTTAGACTAGCTAAGATTTGTGCACAATAATTAGATAGAGCTTGAATATTGAATAAGTGCAAGAGATCAGAACCCCTAATACTTCAAAGCAAGCAAACATTTTTTTGGCATATGGAAAAGAAGTGTATAACAATAGAGATTACACTTAAGTTATGGGCTTAGGGATTTTTTTTTACTAATTTGTCATCACTTATCAAGGCCGAAAGCCATCCGATGTTAATGGTTGATGAGATGGATCAAGTGTCAGTTGAACAATTCAAATAATATTAAAGGGTTAAAGAGGATAGGTAGAATTAGCAAAAGTTGATTACTTATGAGGACAGTTTATGACAAGTATTTGTTGGCATTGGATTTGAAGAGGACCATGTTGTATTCTGTAGAGATACAGTCTTGTGGTAATGTGGTCCTCAGATGGGAAGTTCTTGAAAACAAACTCTACCCTAGAAATTCCGCTTGGTGTTAGGTATATAGAGGAGGAAAAGTAAGTACTTGGCAGTTGTGTTAGCGAGACGAGTTCTTGCCAAGGCAAGAAAAGGTGCGTAGAGCGGTATTTCCTCAGATGTGACAGCAGTACTCTATCTGAGGACGGATATCACTCTTTTATCAACAGAGGATTGTATCAAGTGTTAGGTACTTTCTGAAGTAGTAGAATTATCCAATAATCTTTTCACCAATCTTAGCCACAGATTGGATATCAATATTCCATTTTAGATCTGGAGTGAAAGTCAGTGCTGGGAGCTTATCAAAACAAGGATCTTC